>CM070602.1:28595349-29195349 GCA_036346395.1 Hsuehochloa calcarea
GTGCGAAATAAGAGTACACTTACGACGGTAGAAGTAGTAAAATATTCACAATAATTGTAATAAAAATAATGTAACTATTAATAGAAATATTTATTTTTTAATCGGATAATGGAGATCATCCACAATATTATAGATTATATGTATTGAGATTTTCAATACAGATAATCTATTTTCCTATTCGTCGATCAGGCTATCTACCTGTTCTAGGATTCAAATCCTCTCTATTAGAGGTGTAAATACAAAAAATGAATCATACTTTACATTAGAAGCGTTCCACGGAAAACTTAGGTGTGTCGATCGGTTGTCTCACCAAACTGGCGATATGGGAAACTAGTTCGTCGATTCGTGCAACAAGTTTCGGTGCCATTCCCCCACAAACCGCGTAGCTCTGCTCCCTGCGTAGCTTTCACAGCTCGCCCTCTAAATACAAGAAACCACATCGGATCGAGCCCAACCCCCGCACGCAAGGTAAACAAAACAGGTCGGTGCGTCGCGTTGCGGCGTGTGAACCCAAGAAAGCCGCGCCAAGATGGTGGAGATACCGGTGATCGACCTGCGGCTCGCCGGCGAGCGGCCGGAGGAGTCGGCGCGGCTGCGGGGCGCATGCGAGCGGCTGGGCTGCTTCCGCGTGTCCGGCCACGGCGTGCCCGCGCAGCTCCAGGCCGACATGAAGGCCGCCGTGCGCGCTCTTTCGATCTCCCCGACGACGCCAAGCGCCGCAACACCGACATCATCGTCGGCAGCGGCTACGTCGCGCCCAGCCCCGCCAACCCGCTCTACGAGGCCTTCGGCCTCTGCGACGCCGCCGCCCCCGCTGACGTCGATGCCTTCTGCGCCCGCCTCGACGCGCCGCCCCACGTCAGGTGATGGATAAAAAAATCGCATCTTGCTTGCTCCCCTTGGGAGCTGGGATCCTCAAGATTTGATCTCAGGAAACACAATCTGGCGCAGGGAGACCGTCAAGAGCTACGCCGAGGGATGCACGAGCTGATCATCGACGTCGCCGGCAAGGTGGCCTCGAGCCTGGGGCTGGAGGGCCACTCGTTCCAGGACTGGCCGTGCCAGTTTCGCATGAACAGGTACAACTACACGCAGGACACCGTGGGCTCCCCCGGCGTGCAGATCCACACGGACTCCGGTTTCCTCACCGTGCTCCAGGAGGACGAGTGCGTCGGCGGCCTCGAGGTGCTGGACCCCGCTGCCGGTGAGTTCGTCCCCGTGGGCCCCCTCCCCGGCTCGTTCCTCGTCAACATCGGCGACGTCGGCACGGTATCAGCACTCATTTCAGTGGAATTGATTCTTGGCAAATTTGTTCAGTCCACTGGCCCAGTGCTCACATCGATCCCGTCTCAGGCGTGGAGCAACGGGAGGCTGCACAACGTGAAGCACCGGGTGCAGTGCGTGGCGGCGGTGCCGCGCATCTCGATCGCCATGTTCCTGCTCGCGCCCAAGGACGACAGGGTGTGCGCGCCGGAGGCGTTCGTGGACGCGGAGCACCCGCGCCAGTTCAAGGCGTTCAGCTACGACGACTACAGGAGGCTCCGGCTGTCCACCGGCTCGCGCGCCGGCGAGGCGCTCGCGCGGATGGCGGCGTGACGTGGTCGCATGGGCATGGCGGGTGGGGCTGGGAATTGGGAGCTGTCGATACACATGAGTACTGTTGAGGCGTTCAGTTAGCTTCGATTGACAAGAATGTTTGACTGTTGAGCCCTGTGAGGTTGTGAACTGTCATCGATTTCGATCAATAAAATCTTGCACGACTTGCAAAACATGCACATTGCAAGCTGTGATCTCGATGGTTTAATACAAGGTTATGGAACCTTTTTCTCTCTCTGGAGAATGCAACACAATGAAAGTTGACTTGTGTGAAAAAAATGTATCATGCAGGTTGTAGACTTACAATTAGCACATTACTTAAGGTTTACAAGGTTTACAAGGTTAATTATACTCCGAACACACTATTTTCTGGGAAAGGTAAGTGATAAAACAGCATTTTAATTTGGAAAAAAACGAATTTATACAAACTCAGAAGTCATAAGTATATGTTTCAGTCAGCCTGATGAAAAATCGTCAGTGTAAAACAGAAATGTCATTTTCCCTTCGCCGTAAGACTAACCTTCCCCTAGGTACCTCGGTGTTTGTTCCGGCCGGCCGCCGTGGGGGCTCATGTCGGACCTGAATTTTCTAATCCAGAATTCTCTGTGAAATCACTGCGTTACTCTCTGGATCAGTAGGTAGCGCTCACAGTACACATTGCTGATTCATTTCATACATCGCAGACCAAACCAGACTTAATATTACAACCACAGAGTTAAATAGACCACGTCGAGTCGAGTTTATAAAAGAGCGCCGATCAGGCCAAATAAGTTCATTACACAGCTTAAAAGACAAATGCGGAAGCAAATGGCAGGGTGCAACTCCCCACAAGCAAGCGACTGCGATGACTTACGTACAACCGATATTAACCAAAGAGTCGGTGAATATTAGTTGTACGCCGGCACCTGCGGAGCCAGCTAGACTGTGGCGAACCCAAGCCTAAGGCCTACACTACTCCTCGCCTTGATCTGGACCGTCGACTCCTTGATCCTCGTAGTATGTGTAGTCGTCTTGATCAGCGGAATCTAGGGGTTTGGAGAAAGAGCGAGGATGAGCACAACTATCGTGCTCGCGAGTCAACACAACAGATGCATTATTTACTATGCATGGTTAATCAAGGGTAGCTCGGGTTATTTTATTTGCACAAAGCAACATTTGTAAATACACATAATAGAAAATCATATTACCTAGTATTTTGACTAAAACATGATTTCTTAAAAGAGAATAGTTGTGCAGTAGTAAATGCAGCGGAGGCTACCTCCACCTCATGTTTATTTTTTTTATGATGGTTACCCCCACCTATTAACAACCTGGGTAAGACTACCCAGAAATCCAAAACAAGGGCTAGGCGAGCCCACACAATTTCATTCCACCCACAAAGTTTTTGAAACAGTAACTATATCTTGCAAGTTCCTATGCTCGCCTCGTGATCAGAGACACGATCGTCAACAGTTTTATTCTCTGCAGAGATTGTACACTTTACCCACAAGAGGCAATCATCGTGATATGTACACATGTTTCCTTAGACATGTAAATCAAGGGAGATTACCACAAGACCTTTACAATGCATCCTCTAGTGTTTGTTACACCCGCTAAGGTTTCGTCTGAGAGTAGTTACACTCTCGCACCCGCGTCAACCATACCCCCAAACCCCCTCTTGCACCAAGAACTCCCCAACCCATAGGTTCGGAGGCCTATGGCGTTGCGAGACATCTATCTGGTGTAACTAGTACTGTTGGACACAAATTATTTAGCCAGGTCGACACCATTATAGACTTGTGGTTGTACTGTATTGCGATAGGAGGTCATCACAGGATTAGATTATTAAAGTTATCTGAGCGGTCCATACCACATACCAAACACATACCAACATATCTTGAGCTACATTAGCACACAACCACATACCCTTCAGCATATCATTCACCCAGATGGGATATTAGCAAGTTTTAGAATTTTGGGAAGTAGAAAATAAATTATCTCAACCAACTCAGTCATTTACCCACAACGACTGCCCAAAATCATCTTTAAGTTTAATTGATGATGATTGGGGTGATTAAATCCCCGGTACTCAAGCAAGACTAGCATGATACTTGAGTACATACTATAACTAATATGTCACCATGTAAATACTAGGGTGGCAAGGGTCAGGGAATCCAAATATCAAGGACAAGGTATAATAATTATTTAGTAATCAAGTTGGCATTTAACTACCTTAGAACCATTTAACATACATTTGCATAAAGAAAATAAAGCATGCAATTTGCTATTTAAAGAAAAATAATTTGCACAAAATGTAGACTCAACATGATCAAAGTGTTGACTCACCTGGGTCAAAGGTTAGGGGGTCTTGGAAGTCTTGAGCTGGGGTCGGCGAGGGAACCTCCCGCTTCTTTGAACTCTACTCGTCGATCACACCAGAAATAAAGAAACAAGCAAATTTACCAAATAAATACCAAAACATAGAACAAATAAACTCTAAAATTTACCAAACCAGTATCAAAATAAAGGTTTTGAAATTACAAATTTTGGGCACAAGTTTCATAATTTTCGGAGTTATAATGAAAAATTTATGGATTTTTGAAGCTTTAAAAAGGATTTTCAATTAAACAGGAAATCGGGGAAATCTTGGAAAATCATCGCGCCGCCACGTGGACCCCGGTTCATGCAACAGTGCGTGGACCGAGTCCACGCCGACGACGCTACGGTCACGCCGCAGCAGTGGCAAGGCTCAGATTGCCGGCCACATGGTGACGCTGGCGGGCTCCACCCGCCAGTTGTCCGGCGCGAGATAAGGCCGGCGATGCATTCTTCTCCGTCGCGGAGAAGGCAAGAAGATGGGGCGGCGGGGAAACGGGGAGAGCCGGGAGAAAGAGAGAGAGGAAGCGGAGCGGAGCGCACGGCGGCGGCAATGAGAGAGGGAAATGGAGCGGCTCGAGAACGGCTGGAGGTGAGGAAGGAGCCGAGAGGCGCCGCCGACCGGCGAGACGCAGCGCGCGACGTTGAGGTCGCAACCGGAAAGGGAGGAGGCGTGTCTGCGAAGATGAAGAGGCGGGACAAAGGAGATGAAGGCGGGTGGCTTAAATAGCCGGGAAAGAAGAACGGAGGAGGTGGCCTCGGAAAGAACCGGATGGCGAGCCACAGGGGATGGGCGAGCGGCATGGGATGGGCACACAGGCGAGAAGCCGAGGGTGGCTGGAGAGGAGGCGCACGCACGAGGAGGAGGCGTGGTCGTGCACGCGGCAAAGCAAAAACGGTGGTCGCGTCGGAGAGGAGAGAGGAGGCAGCGAGCCAAGCAGCACAAGTGGCGAGGCAATCGAGGAGGCGACGATCGAGGCGCGGTCGTAGGCAAGCAAGCAGCCCACAGGAGATGGACACTCGACGGGGCGGTCAGAGCGAGGCGGGAGCAGAGGCACGGGGCGCAGCCGAGAGGAAGGCCGGGCCGAACGGGCCCTAAGTCCAAGTAGGGTTCCATGCCCTGGCTTCAAATTTTGAAATAGAAAATTTAGATTTTTGAGAAGTTTTGAAATTGAGACCGATTGTTCTTGATTTACAGAAAATGGATGTTACAGCTCAGAGCTCAGAGCTCGGAGGAATGGGGATGAGAGGAACCTAGGATGACGATGGAGTTTAAGACATGGTGGCGTGGGCTGCAAAGTTAAGTGGCAAGTGGCAAAGGCCCACAATGGGCCATGTAACTTGATAATCTGTGAGGTGTCACACGAGCGGACGAGCCGGAGCCGCCACGCTGCCCACACCACACACGGAGCTGAGCAACCGAGCGAGAGAAGATCGGCGACTTCGTGCGGCGGCGCGGCGGCGACTTCGTCCGCGGGACGCATCCAGAAGAGCGCCACGCGCGGCGAGGGCGTGCAGCCGAGGAAACGTGCCGCGCGGGCCCAGCGAGCAGGCTTGCCCCCCAATCTCAACTCGGAAGCCTCAGACCTCAAGTGTCCCAGTCTCTGGCTACGCCAGAATTAGCAATGCTCTCCTCATTGGTCTTCTTCTCACCGCTCCGCCAAATCCCTACCTCCGCCGCCGCTCGCCGGAGCACAGCCGCTGCCGCCATCACGATGCGGGACCGGAGCAAGAACCGGAAGCCGACGCAGCGCGGGCGCTACCTCAGCACCGAGGCCATCCAGGCCGTCCAGTCCCTCAAGCGCGCCTCCCTCCGCGGAGCCCCCGCCGCCGGCGCCGTCGCGGTGGAGCCCAAGCTGCGGCGGCTCCTGAAGGCCGACATGGTCGCCGTCTTCCGCGAGCTTGCAGCGCAGGGCGAGGCCCTCCTGGCACTCCAGGTACAGCCTTATTGTTGTGTGCATTGCCGAGAGCGGAGTGGATTGGGTTGCCTTTGCTAGTGGGTTTGGGCGTTGGCTAGGCCAATTTCATGTATACTTGTTTTTTTAATTAAAAAAAAACATGTATAATTGTGCGAGTCAATTGCCGATGAATGATACAAAATGGTATCAATTGTCCAAAGTTGCGAATTTTGATCACGGCGTTGAACCATACCTATGCCCAACTCTTTGATGAGCTTATGTTATGCCCCAATTGGTAAAACTTAAGCATATCTTTATGTGAGAAAGTGAGAAACTTCAAGGAGATAACCGATTTTGAGAATAAAAATAATTCAACTAAAATATTTACACATTTTTGGACTACCCCTGATGTGCACTCACTATTGCTGTTTATGAAACTTCCTCGGCATTAGGGTGGATATGTTGTATTTCTAGTCTGATCCGCCAATTTTGTACTAGAAAAAACTTGTCTATTCATGAACTGTGGGTTTAGATCCCCTGCCATCCTCCCCTTACGACCTTACGACCTTACGAGTCACAACTATCTAAATTCTTGCCCACTTTGATTATAATTTTTCATTGGACGGATGCAGCGAATGCGCCATGGATGCCGTTCCTTAAGCATAGCAGGAGATATAAATCCGTGAACTGTGTAATGTGGATATGGTTCCTTGTGTCATTCTGCGAGAAGAACCTTAGATATCAAGTTTGTGTTAACGATCTAAATTAAGAATGGTGTATGTGTGTTGTTTGCATGAATAAAGATAATCCAATTGGCAGGACACAGGGTTGCCAAGGTCAAGTTTATTGTTGTTGCTCTTTAACCATTATATTGTGTAAATGGATTTGTTGGGAATTAACATGGCAGCTTACTCTTTAGTCTTTATTGACTTAGCTTTACTGTACTCTACTATTCTTAACTGCATTTAGGATAACTAGATGGTGCTGGCATGCAGACACTTCTTGTCCAGAACTGAGAAATGCACACTGAGACGCATCTCGATGTTGTCATTTCTGATAGGTCTTTGAGGAGATTCGGAAGGAGCACTGGTACAAGCCTAGGTTGCTGTGGTATGTTGATCTTATTACAGTGTTTGCGAGCAAAGGTTTGCGGTCTGAGGTTGGTAAAGCCTGTTCATACCTGAAGAGGGAACAACTTGAACCTGACACTGATGGTTTCAATCTGCTTCTGAAGGCGCTCCTAGATGCTGAGTTCACACAATTAACAATGGACTGCTTCCGTCTAATGAAACTATGGGACAGTGAACCTGACAGGATAACATACAGAACATTGATCAAAGGTCTTGAATCCCTAGGAGAGATGGATCTTTCTGGTGAGATAAGGTTGGAAGCAGAAAATGATTATGGTGACCACTTAGACTTCCTCGATGAAGAGGACATGGTTGAGACTTACACAAGTAGTTCATAACAGGATGGGTCAATGGTTGAGTTTATAGAATGGTTATATCATATGGCAACTTGGCAAGGAAATCATTGCAAAATATTATGCAGTGTTAGAACAGATGGATGGAAGGGCATAATCTTGGACCCAACAGAACTTGTTGTGGCGACAACTACAAGTAGTGACTACTAATATCTACCTGATGATCCATAGATGTTGAAGAAGGGCTACCTGCAGCTTTGTCAGTTCATGTTTTCTTCTGTAACTTAGTTTTTCCCTTTGAGAAGTTCTCTGTGTATAATCATATTGTTGCTTCCTAACGTACAGTCACACTTACGTGTACAATCAAATTAATGTTCTCTTTGCATGATTTCATTTCTGTGTGACTGGTTATATACTCACAGAATGTAGACAACACTCCAATCTCAAGAAGATAAGATGTCGAGTGTAGACTACATTACCAGTCAGAAATGTAAATCACACCTACATGAATATTACAGCTGTTGGTGCTTGTATTCGGCAAGTTATTTGGAAAGCATAGCCTTTCATGCCATATCATCGTAAGGGAGTCTTCAAGGAAGATATGCTTTAGCTTTCAATTATTCAGATGTGATCATGTGAAGACAGTTCTGGATTTATTTGCTGTTATTGGTAACTACTCCCTTTTGCAGTGCAAATGCAATTGCTACAAGACCTGGCTGACCTGACATGGCTAAGCTCTAGAGTGCAATGACTAACAAATTTGGACCTCTTGGACAGGATCAACTGGCTTTAAAACTGATGGTACCAAGGCTTTAAAACTGCTACTCTGCTAGTGAGACATCATACTGCTGCAAAAAAACTCCTACAACCCTGAAGCAACCATTGCAATGCTTGACTACATTCCTAGTCTGTTAGTTCAACCAACCTCCTGAAGTACTCTGATCGATGCTGCATATTCGCAGTTGTGGCGGAGGCATCGACCGGCTCCTCGGACGACATGCACTCTACTACCCCTCCGCGGCTGCCACCTCGCCGCCGCTGAAGTAGACAGCCTCATCGTCGTCGCTAAGTCAAGCGGAGAGGCGGTGGTTCCGGATCTCCCCCGTGTTGTAGACCTTGCAGACCACGTAGTCCTTCGCCTTGGGGTCGAACTGGGAGCCGAGGAAGGCGGCCGCGCCCTTGTTGAGCCGGTACTCCTTCATCCTCCACTCCGTCCGCGCCGTCTCGCCGTGGCCGCGCCCGTCGAAGAATTCAAACCTCCGCCGGAACGCGACTGCCTCCCCGCCGTCCCCGCCGGAGTACGCCTTGTCATCGCCGTACCGCATCCATAACCCGCCAGGCACGTCGCGGCGCTCGCCGTCGGACTGGGCCGCGGAGAAGAAGTACCTCGACACCTCCCCGCGGTCGCCCCTGCGGCAGCGGGGCAAGCGGATCGCCAGGGCCGCTGGGTGCTCGGAGTAGACGTCAACGCCCTCCGCGACGCCGCCAGGGATGACGTCGTCGGGGAGCTCGCCGCGGAGCGCCTTGGGCGCGAGGTAGTAAGCGACGACCTTGCGGCCGGTGATGTGGAAGACGTAGTCCTCGGGAAGCCCCGCCATGGTCCGAGCCGACTGCTACGCCATTGTCACGAGCGGTTTTGGATTGGAGCTGGAAACGCGCTTGAGATTTTCTGGTAGTTTGGAGGGAGGAGTTGGGAGTTGGAATGGAAAGTTTCAAATTGACGCGGTTGGAATCTATACGTCAGGAGTGGTTCTGGAAGCCGATCTGAGAAACGCAAGCTGTGCACGAGACACAATGACCTCAGCACAAATGTTTCACGCAGAAGTTTTTACGTTGCGCTTAGAGTTTGAGACGACGATCATCCATAGGCCATAGCCGACACCGAGGGAAGGTCGCCGCTGCTTCGTTCATTCCTCCCCACATTTGACTGTTCGGTAAAATTTGAGCGTTTTCCTCGAGAAATTCAGAGTGAACGGCGCTGCAAAGTTGCATTGGCCCGCTAAATTGGAGGAAAATCCTACAGGACCTTGTCACCTTTAGACAAATAAAAAATTGAACACTTCACTTGTCTCCATGGACGCTCGCATGCTACCCATTCACTCACTTTTTTCCACACGTTGCTCCTAGCCACTCATTTCTCTCTTTTTTTCACACGCTTCTTCTATCCACCTAATCCTCGTCTGGATGCAAAGTGAGGAGAGAGAGAGCGAAAGATTTGAAGACGTCCGAAAGCTAGTCGTGCTCTAGGATCTTATTGGATTTATTTCTACCTTTGATTGCATAAATATCCCATAAGTTACTGACTTACTGTGCAATTGATGGCGACATTTGTCATTTGTCAAAAAGGAAAATGATTTGCTATTTCTAAGTCATCTATATTTTTTTTAAGTTTAAGTTGATTTTTGTGATCATTGGATTTGCATAGAGATTGATGTGTCATGTAATTAGATATTGATCTAATAGATAAAAAATATAACTTAACTCAAAAGAATTTGAATCAACTTACAAAATAGACCGTCCAAAAAGAAAAAACGTTTGTCATTTCCTAGTGTTAGTTTCTGAAACGTGAACCTCAAGGATCGCACAGCTGAAAACTACAAGTTCGAAATGAGTTTTTCAGACTGCAACACGAATCAAAGGGAAATGCCTCTTGCTAACCGAATAAAAAAGTCAAAACATTACTGCACAAAACAGCCAGGCTCCATGTGTCATATACGCATGATTCATGAAGCGTTACACACTTACACTACATAATGCTGCTGGAAATAACCCTCTTCCTTCCACAAGTTTCTGCGCTGTGCTTGGAACGATCAAAACACACTTACTACAGCGAGACACGGACGGATCAATCATTCACAACTCCGTGCGCGCAATCTCAGAACTGAACCACACAAAGTATACAGAACAGCGCTGACGAAATCAACATACAGTTGCGAAGTGCTACCCCTGTACTTCGGTATCCGCAGCAGGAGGAGCACCGATCGACCGACTCCTCGATCGAGCCACGCACACCCTATTCCTCCTCCTCCTCCGCCACCGGCTGGTCCTCGCTGGAGTAGCCGGAGCCCTCCTCGACGCTGGAGCGGAACGGCGGTGGCGGAGGGACCAGCGCCTTCCTGTAGACCTTGCGAACCACGCAGTCCATGTTCGGCATGGGGTCGGGCTGCAGGCGGCGGAAGGCGGCCGCGCCCTTGTTGAGCCGGTACTCCTTCATCATCCACTGCGTCTTCGCGCCCACCACCCTGCCGTCGCGGCCCCGCCACGTGACGTGGAACGCGAACCTGCGTCGGAAGGTGACCACCTCCCCGCCGTCCCCGCCGGACGGCCGGAGTACGCCTTGTCGCCGCCGTGCGGCAGCCAGCACCCGCCCGGCCCCGGGCGCCGCTCGCCGGCGGGCTGGGCCGCGAAGAAGTAGCCCCACAACTCCCCGTACTCCCTCCTGTGGCGGCGCTGGAAGGGGAGCGCGTCCGGGCTCGCGGAGAAGACGTCCACGCCGTCCATGACGTCGCCGGGGATGACGTCGTCCAGGAGCTCGCCCCGGAGCGCCTTGGGGACGAGGTAGTACGCGACGACCACGCGGCCTTTCGCTCTGAGGGTGTAGGCCACCGGCACATCCGGCACGGTCTGAGGCGCCATTGCCACGAAAGAGTTTCGAATCGGAGGAGACGAGGGATGCCTTTTGGGGTCTGATGAGATGACAGGAGAGGTTCCAGAAGCCGAGTGCAAATGGCAAATTGGACGTTTTCAAATTGAGATCAGCCACTAGGACGCTTTACTAGTTCTGGGACTTTCTGTACAAGCATCAAATACAAAATACAAAGATAAAAAAAATCTAACCTAGACAAAAATAAACCTTGGTGAACCTTAAAAACACAAAAATAAATAGAACAAAAAATTACAGTAAAACTATGCTAAAATTATACATTACTTGATATTGCAGTTTTAGACGGAGTAATGTGCAATTTTAGGTGAGAGAGAGAAGAAAATTTTAGTCCACTGAAAATTAGCAAAGCCATTGATAAAATTGCTATCTTGTACTAAACTCGAATTAGACTGACCAATTGACCATGATGATCCATTTTTAAGAGTAGATCAAAACTAAATCGCAGTTTTAATCTCAAGTTTTGATTGCCCAACCATGCTTGGCCCAATCAAATGACATTAGGTTGTAGGGGCGGCCCTAGCAATCGGACAAGGCTGGGCGGCCACCCAGTGTAGCCTGCCACGCGACACCCTCCCCGCCCGCTTCTTCTTGACAGGCGCACGCGACCATGACACCTGGCAAGGCCTCCTCTCCGCCTCCGGCCTCCAGCCTCCCACCTCCGGCTCTCCCACTCCCGCCTCCTCTCCGCTCCGGCCTCTCCCTCCCACTCTGGCTCCGGCAATCACGCGCCCGCTGCTATTAAAGTGAGTTTACGCACCACCTGTTTGATACAATGCCTCAATGAACCACATTCTTACATACGTGAAAAAAAAAATCTTTAATGGATATATCGTCATCCACCTTCCCCTGCTTGCCGAGGACAATGTGAGATTGATTGCTTCATACCCATTTGTAATTTTTAGGATCAATCGGTGCTACAATATATTGTAGTAATGTGGTTTACTGGTTGTAGTATTGTAGATCTCATGTAGGAGAACCTCACCACTGCACACCCAGAATCCGCCCAAGATGAAACAAAAATTTCAAGTGCAGTCCAGGACGCCGTCTCCAGATAACGGGCTTTCAACCTGCATGGTTGAAAACTCCTTTTAGATGAGCTGAAGGCAGAATTTGTGCTTGCTAATTAATGTGTAAGAGCGGAAGCAAATTTTTTGTGCTGGAGTACCACCTATTCATACTGTGTGTTCAGTTTTGCCAATTCATTTGTCAGTATCCACCACCCATTCATACGCTGTGTTTAGTTTTGCCAATTCATTTGTCAATATGAACATGTTACAGACCAACAGAGAGGGGATTTAGCCGCACATGAAGTCAATCTTTCACATTTCATTCATCAGTGAAACACTAAGGATTACCCATGCATGCTGCGCAATTTCACGGATAAAAAATTCGTTCGGTTTCTTCTTAACCAAAACAAGGATACCCCATTACTTATCTCAAATAGCCAACCGAACACGGCAATTCAAACTGAATACGATACTAAAACCCATCGGATGTTTGAGCAATTGCTCTGCATTTGCTCCCCAAACTGAACCGCAACTGCTCCTCAGACGCCAAGGTGCGCACACCAACATGTACGGGCGCCTCCTGATCTACTGCTGCTGCTGCTGCTGCTGCTGCTGCTGTATCATGTACAGATATGCAGCAGCGACGTCGGCGACGTCAACCGGATCATCTACCACAATCTCCTCCGCTTCGTCCTCGCTGCTGGTGTAATCGGCCGGCGACTCCTCGGGGATCTCCACCTCGTTGTAGACCTTCCACACCACCAGGCCCTTGGCGACGGGGTGGAACGCGACGCCGCGGAAGGCGGCCGCGCCCTCGTTGATGCGGAGCTCCTTCATCCGCCACGGCGTCGGCTTGTCGCCGTCCTCCCGCCCGTCGTAGAACGCGAACCTGCTCCGGAACGCGACCACGTCCCCGTCCTCGCCGGCGTAAGCCTTCTCGCCGCCGTATTGCCGCCAGCACCCGCCCAACGCGTCCCGGACATCGCCGCCGCCGCCGCCGGATGCGGATGCCGCCGCTGGCCGCGTCGTGAAGAAGTGGCCCCAGACCTTGCCGTACTCGCCGCGGTTGCAGCGGTGGAAGGGGAGCGCCTCCGGGAGGGTTCCGTAGACGTCGACGCCGTCGACGACGGCGTCCTGGACCACGTCGTCGGGGACGCGGCCGCGGAGCGCCTTGGGGGCGAGGAAGTTGGCGACGAGGCAGCGGCCGTCGGGCTGGAAGTTGAAGCCGATGGACAGCCCCGACATGTACCGCAGCGGCTTCTGTGCCGGCTTGACGTTGAGCGAGGCTTGCAGCTGCTGCGCCATGGATGACCGGATTCGATCGGAATGGAATGGAGTTGGGATATTTTTTTTGGGGGCGGGGAGGGTTCGAAGAGGATTATGAATCTTAGGATAACGTTGGTGGATTTGGGATTTGACCATTTCGTTGAGGGTCGTATTTATAGTGCGGCAAGAGGCGGATGGGCTCTGCGTTGGAGTCGGATTGGAAGGGTAGTTTGGACTTTTCGCCCGTCGTGCTAGGTCGGTGGTGCAATTCCGTCTCGGAGGCGGATTCAGAAGGGCAGTTTGGGCATTTTGTTAGTGGTTAGTGGATTGGGCTTTGGGGTTCCGCAGTTTGTTAGTGTGCTTCTAAGTTCTAATCAGTTAATCATTATGCCAGTCCAAGAAATCCTTAGTCCATTATGCAGCGAAAAGGAGTGACAAATCGTGGGCCAGAATTGGAAGAGTGGGCCAATCCATTCTGAAAATTGCAACCGAAGACGGCAGCTGCTTGCTGCCAAGACCGGGCAGATTCAACCATCTACATGAACACTGCACAATTGCACAATGATCATCCATATGCAGAGATGCAGGCGCAGCAGCACCAGAAAGGCGCCTGCCAACGCAGCAATCTCAAGCAGAACGGCAAATGCCGGCACACAGCAGCATTCTGGGGATTACTGCTGCTGCTATGGCAAGTTGACAAGAGAGCCTGTAACTCTTGGGCACACCCCCAACGACCAATTGAAACAAACACCACAGGGAAGCAATCAACACGGGCACGACGGCCATGTATTCTAAAGAAGGTTACTGTGCTTTCTTTACATACATGATGGGTGCTGATATAATAAGACTTTCTACACGATGCTGAAAACAAGATTTGGTGCTAATATTGTGTACTAATATTCAACCCTCGCTTTATACTCTGAAGCACTAACAGTGATATCATTGCATACATGATACTGATATAAGCAGCAACACTTCCTACAAGGCAAGCAAGACTTGGCATCAAACTAGGCTATCTTTGACTTGACATCAAACTGGACCATCTGTGTTGAAAGAGGGCAGTCCAGATAAAGTCTAGAAAATCAAGTAAATCAACGAAATAAAGTTTAGAAAATCAAGTAAATCAACGAAATGGCCACAAAACTTGGCAAAAGATGAGCAATAGCATGCCTCGAGTTTCCTACTTGGCCAGCCTGATCACCAGACGCTGCGAAACGTGGAATAAACATCAGCCGTACAATTGTTTTCGTCCAAATGGTGCAGGAATCCCGGACACATACCTTTTTTTTAATCTCTTCGGTCAAAGTAGCCAGCATGTGCTAAATTTCTTCTGCCGTGAAGTGCAGAGTACAAAAAATGCTTGTCTGCTTGGCAAGCCAATAACAAGTTCATTCACACCCATCAGGCCTGTCTACTTTGTCAATAATGTATTAATGTGCATTATTGTTGTGGAATCCCAAAGACAACGAAGCATCCCCGTGGCGCAGCTAACGATTAAAATTGACCTGCTGCTCTTGACGGGGCAAAAATTTCCATGCATTTTACTGACATCATGAGATGGCTTCTCTAGGATCGCACTACGCCACAGTGCCGCATTAGTCTGGTACATAGAATTCCAAGAAGGGACCAAAATTTCCATGGACTTAACTGACATTATGTGATGACATGTCTAGAATTGCACTATGCCACCGTACGCATGGCAACTTCAGGTAACTGCCACATTAAGTCTCGTGTATAGAATTCCAAGGCGATGAAGACTGTCTAATGCCATTTGTTATAGTGAGCATAACTGCATAAGTTTGTCATCACTCATCAGAGGTAGCAAGAATGAACCGGCATCAAAGAACAAGGGCACCTCTAATCCTCTTTCCCGTGCTGTTTCTACTACTTTCTCCCACACGCGATCAAGCTCAGAAAAATATCACCTTAGGCTCCACTTTGGCACCAGGAGCTGGCCTCTTCATGACTGTCACCCTCCGGCGACTTCGCATTAGGCTTCCGGCCCATTGAGGGCAACTCCTTCTACCTAGTCATCTGGTTCAACAAGATCAGTGACTGGACCGTGGCTTGGTACAACAAGACTGACAGCCAAGGCCAAGATCGAGATCCAACAGCAGTGCAAGTGCCACCCGGCTCTGTTCTCCAGCTCACCTCTGACGGTGCGCTATTGCTACGGGATCCCTCTGGCACAGAGGCCTGAAATCCCAAAGTAACCAGTGTGGCCTCCGCCAACATGCATGACACCGGCAACTTTGTGCTCGTCGGTGCAGATGGCAACAAAAAGTGGCAGACCTTTGACGTTCCATTGGACACTATGCTGCCCACCCAAGCGTTGCCTTGTAATCCAATTCGCGATAAGGCACTCAGGGCCAGACTTGACACCACTGACTATTCAAATGGCCGGTTTCTCCTCAATGTGCAAACAGATGGGAACCTTGCCTTCTATCTCGTTGCAGTGCCCTCTGGTTTTAAGTACATCTCTTACTGGTCTACTGACACGGTTGGGAATGGCTTGGAGGCAGGGTATACTTTGCCCTAAAGGACAGCACACAGATCGACATCACGACAGGCATGATAGATTAGATGGAGAACTACTTCCACTGTGCCACGCTTGACCCAGACGGTGTGTTCCGGCAATACATTTATCCAAATAATGCAAAGTCCAGCGGCCAACGAGCTGAGATGTGGACTGCGGCGAGCATGCAGACCCAGAACATCTGCCATGCATTGGTTACCGGTGTTGGCAGTGGCGTATGCAGATTTAACAGTTACTGCACCTTCGACGGCACCAAGAACCAGATAGCAAGTTGTGTCTGCCCACCACGGTACACATTCTTTGATGAGGAGATGAAGTACAAAGGCTGCAAACCAGACTTTCAACCACATATCTGTGGCTTAGATGAGGCGGCAGCCCTTGCGCGGTTTGAGCAGAGAGAAATCTACGGTGTGGATTGGCCAGTATCCGGCTATGAGCAGTACCAGCCTATAAATAATGATGAATGAAGGCGGTTATGCTTGATTGACTGCTTCTGTGCCATGGTAGTGTTTAATGAAAGAACAAGCACTTGTTGGAAGAAGAAGCTCCCTTTGTCAAATGGTAACATGGCCGACTATGTGCAGAGGATACTATTTCTCAAGGTGCCAATTAGCAACAGTACCCAGTCTGATCTCAGTAGTGGCTACAGCAATGGAAGAATAACAAGAAGTATTGGGTTCTTGGGAGTTCCTTACTTCTTGGTAGTTCCATATTGGTGAATTTTCTCCTCATCTCCATTCTGCTTTTTGGTACTTATTACAGTATCACCAGTAAGAAGAATGTCCCATTAAAACAAGCGTCAAGTAAATTTCAATTGTCCCTGAAGAACTTCACTTACAAAGAGCTGGAGAGAGCAACGGTTGGCTTCCATGAGGTGATAGGTAGTGGTGCATCCGGTGTTGTGTACAAGGGTCAGCTGCAAGATGAGCTTGGGATCTACATTATGTAAAATATATATATCAAGAAGTGTCGTAGTAGGGCAACAAGGGGTGCCCCGCCCCCTAGGGTGTCGGCAATACCCAGGTGGTCCCAGGGAAAATCTGTGTGTATGGACTAGGTCTATGTGGTGTACCCATGGCAATGTACCTAAATACCCTCCTCCCTCTCAATACAATGCAAGGGCAAGAAGGAAAATGTCCCCTCTTGACCCCTATACATAGAGCCCCAAAGGCATGTAAGAGGGAGGGAGGGGGCTTCCCTCATTCTCTCATTTGGCATAATCATAATACAAGGCTCATACAATCATTGGTTTTGGCTCCTCTAATGGTTGTTGGCTAAATCCCTTCAGTCCTCTCCCAAGACAAAATGGTACTCTCTGTACCCATTGTCTAGTCTTTTTGTTACGACAACAAGCTTCAACCAGAAACTGAAAAGGAGTTCCTGGTAGAAGTCCAACCATTGGATAAACATTCCACAAGAACTTGCTCCTACTGTTTGGTTTCTGCAATGAAGGAACTGAAAGACTGCTAGTGTATGAGTTCATGGCCAATGGCCCACTCAATCAATTTCTCTTTGACGGTGCCTGGCCACATTGGAACTACCGTGTTTATGTTTATGTAGTGCTTGGGGTGGCAAGAGGGTTTCTTTACTTACACAAGGAACATTGAGCTAGATGTCGCTGATGAGGAGCAGACGGTACTGATTTACTGGGCCAATGACTGTTACAGGTGTGGAAGGATCGACTTGCTGGTGGAGGGTGACGACGAGGCAATCTTCAATATAAAGGTGGAAAGATTTGTGGTAGTAGCACTGTGGTGCCTCATTTGTGGTACTAGCACTGTGGTGCCTCCAGGAGGACCCAACTATGCGTCATGCGACCTACCATGCTGAAGGTGACACAAATGCTCAATGGAGCAGTTGCAATCCCCACTCCTCCTGACCCCTCTTCCTTCATCAGTTCACTTCCATAGTGTCTCCTGCGTGTTGTCACATAAGTTACCATATGAGTCCAGAATAACCGAATAAGCACAGTGGATATGGTTTGGCTAGTAGAGGTCCTAGAGGACAATAGACTATGGTGAGTAGGCTCTACGCGGAGCTACGACAATTACAAATAGCAGCACTACATTAGGAATGAATGCATCAAGCATAAACTGGGTGTACGTAATTATGTGGATTAGTATTTTGAGTTTCCAAAAATTATCGCTTCGTTTATCTTGGATCTCTTTGACCCAACATCTTGCAACAGGTAATGGCTAACACCAAAGCTTAGCTCAATGATCCAAAGTTTATTTAATCCCGCACTACTGCCAAAAGGAGACTAAGAGGATAAGATGCGTTCTAAGAAACATTCGAATTGAGTTTTGTCATCTGCAGTCTTCTGGGGGCATAGTCAGGAGTAGTTGCATGGCATTGGTAGCTTAGTGGTCTTGGTATTTTAGTGTGATTTGTAGATGGAGTTGAGGGCGTCATGATTGTCGTCTTTAGGATTTCAGGGAGGCAGTGGTTGGCGTGGTGTGATGCCTGGTCCATTATGTTATCTTTCTTTTCGTTTGAGCAAGAACTCTGTTCGTGAACAATTTGAATAATGAAATTGGGAGATGCCCGCTCTATTTCATTCAACAAAACCAAAATCATACGTAACCGAGGTTACATAAGGTTTACAAGATGAGACCCAAGCACCATCCAATACAACTGCTTACAGTGCTTACAGGTTTTCGACATCAGAACAGGAAAAAGGAAACATTGCTAAGATGAAAAAAAGAGCATCTAGACTACTACTACCACATCATTCCAAAAAAATCCTCTATATTAGAACGATTACAGAAAAAAATCCTCTATATTAGAACTGTTACAGAAAAAAAATCCTCTATATAAACTAGAATGTTCCCTATAGAAAGCATTTTGAGACCTGTTTGGTTACAAAAGAAATTACTTGAAAATGGGGAACAGTCAGAGGACGGAGTAAACAACAAATGGAAAAAAAATGTCAATTTTTCCTGTTTTCATATATACATCATTCAACAAGAAAGCTACAAAATTGGAATGTTTTAAGAAGAATATCCTCTATATTAGAACGAATGCACATGTTAAGTGTTTATCCTTTTTTTTCGAGAACATCAAGTATTTATTCTTTGAATTTGGAACACAAACTACTTGGGATATAATCACAAGTTTTTTTCCGAACGATATAATCACAATTTTCGGAGTACATCTGAGGACTCATTCAGGCCACCTTAGAAGCCTAGCTGGAATCAACTTATCGAGTTGGATATTGAGGTGCAGATTGTGTTAGTGATCTAACTGAACAAACTGGATCTTGAGTTAATTGGAAGCAAATAATCCTTCGAAACCGGATCTGCCTAATTTATATACAGATGTTCGCCAAACAATTTCAGCAAGCCCTCCTACTTGTAGCAGAAAATACTTTTCAAACTTCTACTCCTCCTAGAGGAAACAAGAAAAAAAATCCACCATCTTGAACACAAATAATCGCTAGACCGGTTCTACCTGAGAACAACCCAACGAAATAACCAGTAAAAATCAGTATTTCACCGCAAGATCCGTCAAATTATCACCATAATTCGTCTCCAGAAAGAACAGACAAAGCAAAGAAAAGAAAGCAGTTCACTTACAGGGAAGGAGATGGAGATCGAGAAGCAGGAGCAGCACGCGGGTAGAAGAACGAGAGGAGGTTTGGTGCGGCGCAGCACCACCTCCACCTGCACTGCATCTCGACCTGCTTAGTCGGAGCGTAGTGGTGTGAATCGCGGTTCCCCACAGATAAGTGACCCAAGGTCCAAGGAGGAAGACGGCTTATAAACTCTACGCCAAACGTTGGGAGAAAACAAAGTAGGAGGGCAAGGAGGGCGTATTCTCATATTGCGTGTTCGCGGGAACGGCCGACTTCATCCTCTCGCCGGGCAACCGCCGCCGCTCACTCCAGCTTCGCCTCCCGCCTCACCCGCCATATCCATGGCGAAGCCCAAAGTCCAAGCCCAATCCCGGACCACCACTCCCACTCCCACTCCCATGTGGTCGCAGCGGGCCGAGGCCCTAACCCACATCCTGACCCACCCCTCCCACTCGCCGTCGCTGCACTCGCAGCTCTTCCTCGCCTCCCGCGTCCCGTGCCCGCCTCCGGGCTCCTCCTACCCGCCCTTCCTCTGCACCGGCGCCGAGATCCTCCGGTGGGCCCTCACCGCCGTCTTCCTCCCTCGCGCAGCCCGCCTCTGCCTCCCGCCCTCGTCCTGGCGCTCCCGGTGCCCCTTCCAGCTCCCGCCGCCGCTCGTGCCCTCCGTTGGAATCGAGCCGGCGCCGGAGCGGTGGGGCGAGGCTGAGCTCAGGGGGTACGCGCGGCGGCGGCGGGCGCGTAGGGGGCCCATGAGGGCGCGGCTGCCGGTTTCCGTGGCTGGGGTGGTGCTCACGACCGTGCCCAGCCTCGCCATCATCGCAGTGATCGTGCGCGAGCTCTTCTGGATCCGGCCCAACCGCATCTGAGCCATTGAGGTACGCGGATGCCCACGGAGCTGTGCGAGTTCGTGAACTGTGAACTGTGGTGTACTGACATTGTTTGATGGTAGCAAATTTGTTTAAAAAAAATCTTCGACTGCAACATGCAAGATTGTGATGCTATTTGCAATGTTTTATGTAGAACCTGCAAATGCAATGTTATTTAGTATGCTTTTTAGCTGCAGATGTCATTGAGATAGCCCTTGCAAAGCACCTAGGTACAAGATAGAGGCGTCATTGCTGCATTAATACTTAACAGTTAACAGACATTCCAATGCTACGTTGCTACGAAGTTTCTTCAATCATATATACAACAACATAGCTCAAGGGAGATGAAGACAGGTCTGAGTTAACATTCAAGTAGTTGGAACTTAACAATGCCAGGCATATTATTGCTTAACTTATAGATATCAGATATGGGTGATTTGGCACAACCGTATGTTACAACAGACTGAAGGCATCACTTAATGGAGCAGGACAGTACATGAGAACTAAGGATTCTTGTTGAAGTACATACCATAGATCTGCATATTTAGCTTCTGCTATATCTCTTTAGAGACTGCAGGTTATTTATGGTGAGATGCTTCATTACTGAATCGAACTGATGTAGGACGCAGGATCAGGAGGCACAGGGATATCAACAGCTCCATTAAGCATCTGGGTCACCTTATGCTTGGTAGGGCGCATCGCTGGCTCCTCCTGGATGCACCAAAGTGCCACGGCCACAAACCGCTGTACCCTCTTCATGTCAAGGGAAGCCTCCTCATCACCCTCCACCAGAAGATCGATATATCCAGACCGGTAGCAGTCATTTGCCCAGCCAGTTAGTACTGTTCTGTCCTCATCAGGTATCTCTTGTTCAACATTCCGCCGGCAAGATACGAGCTCCAGTGGGATCACCCCAAAGCTGTAGACATCCACTTTGGCTGTGATGCCAATGTTCTTGAACCACTCAGGTGCAACATATCCTCGGGTTCCCTGGGTTCCGGTGTTTGTTTGTGTTTGGTCCACATCCGCAGCAACTTTGCCAGGCCGAAGTCGGATATTTTTGGCACAAAATTGTCATCGTGAAGAATGTTTTCCGGCTTTATGTCAGTGGATGATCTGTGCGCTGCAGTCCTCATGCAAGTAGAGTCCCCTTGCGACACCTAGTGCGAACTGAACTCCGAGGTACCAAGATGGTCCGGTGCAGGGATAAAAAAAAACCCGGATCCGGCCGAAATCCTGGCCGGCGGTCGGTACCAATAACCAGTCGGTTATCGAAAAATCAGAAAATCCCACCAAATTTTGCTAGCCAAATTTTGAATTGAGATTTTTCCCGGAACCGGTAACCGGCCGGAACCGGAAAAACCGGTTGAAATACCGTAAAAAACCAAAAAATAGAGAAAATAGGTAATTAGCAATTTGAAATTTGGAATAATACAAATATTATTTATAAAGTGTTTCAAGTTGTACATAAAAGTCCTCCTCGGCAGCTTCACTCTCTAGAACAGTCCTCTCCTCCAAGTGTTATAAAGTATGTAAAATAATAAAAATATAAGTTAATGGTAATGAATGATAACTTGACTAGTATTTTACAAACAATAATGGAGTAGTAATTCATACCAATACATTGTCGAAACGCGAAAGTTGTGCAATGTAATCATTGTTATCATAGAATGCAAGTCTTTAAATTGAGCTATGTGAGCTTTGTATTGATCCTAAGTGTGTGTTTCATGGGCATATTGTAGTCAATGATTATAAGTTTGTTGATAATATTTGGGTTCTACCCATCGTAAACCATTCTGTCGTTGTTATTGAAGGATACAAGATCAGAACGGCTAATAGGATCGTAAGAGATGTCGACAAATGAGAATCATCAATGAATGTAATAGATTGACATCTCGACGTCCATAAGTTCTAGTAGACCTTGAGTTAGTATGAGATTCATAGGAAGAAGAGTCTTGTGGCCGAGATTGATCTTTTTGGCGACCCTTAGCCCTCATGTAGGTCTTATGAATTGTTTTTGAAGCATGACAACCATGGTCTTCATCCTAGGTAGCATGCGTGAAGTTTTTCCCGCATGTGAATTCTAATGGTTGGTCTTGTCTTGCATCACGAGCTGTCCCACCATCAGCACTATCATCGGACGACGGAGAGCTATCTTGGTACTGGACTTCATCAGATAGCGGATTTTTCATTTCTTTATCGCTTCCCACAATATCCTCTGCAATGACATTTTTCTTCTTCTTATCAGACACTTGTTTCCTTGTGTTGTGTAAGTGAGGCAAAGTCCGCAGTCGATTTTGCAATTGGTTGGCTATAATATTTCATTTTTCCAAGATGACTCTTGTCAATATTTTTCTTTGTCCATTGCACCAACGGTTCATCATCTAGTGCTTTGTCCAATTCATTTTGAGGGATAGCATCAACTACAAATGTAGATGGCATGGGGGACTCACCTTCCTCGTCTAGTAGGGGCTCTAATTGTATCATGGAGCTATCAAGCTACTCATAGATTGGGTTCTTTCTGTCGTACATAGTGGTATTAATTAGATCGCCAAAAGGATCTACAACCCTATCTTCATTCCTAGTCTCATGCTCTTTCAATCGTAGCCTTAGATTGTAGTGGACATATACGAGTTTATGCAGTTTCTTGTATCCAAGACGATTCCTCAATTGTGTATGCACCAATGCAAATGTACTTCAATTACGCTCACATCCACGGAGGAAACACATTGTGAGACAATCCGCAAGGCATATTTTATTAGTGTTGGTGTCTGGCCCAACGCCATCCGCCATGTAGCTACAAGTAACATGAAAATTATATTAAACTCATAGCGATGGCTTTTCAATCCATTCCCGCCATCATTATGTTTTTACTGGTCTACATATCTTAGTAGTCGATAAATTAGTTTTACCAATTTATTGACACAATCCATACCGGACCATCATTGTCTACTTGTGAGACAGGAATACATGTATTCTCCTTCCTTGGTCGTGCTCAAATGGTTGGAGCCCCACACATTTGGTACCATCCACTTCGTGAACTTTGTTTTTTCTATCCCAAAAACTTTTCAAGAAAATAATATTGTTCTAAACCTTGTGGCGTTTGGACAAACTAGCTTTGCTCCAATTTGTTTACGCATTTCATCATGGAGGCGACTGTGGTTGTATATGAACTGACAAATCCTCTTAGTCGCCTTGACAACTGCATCAACCTCCTCGAACTGATCAATATCCTTCAACACGAGGTTGCCAATGTGCGCTGCACATGGTTGCCAGACTAAAGTTGGGTACTCTTTAATTACTAGTTGACATACTTTCTTGTAGTTCGCATCATTGTCAGTCACGATCTACATAACATGTTTAACTCCAATTTCTTTCACAACTTTACGAATCTCACGATACAAAAAGTCAGCATTTTGCATGCCACTAGTAGCATTCACTGACTTATGGAAAACATTCTTCCATTACAGTACAACATGGTGTTAATGATACTCATTTGTGTAGGTCTAGTCTATGAATCATACATGATAGAAACTCCATATATATCCCAGTCATCTTTGAACTGTGCTATATACTCCTTTACCTCTTATTCGTTAGCATCAAGATATGTTCCATCGATTTCATATCCTCTTGGTGACGTGACGCCTCAATCAAGTTCTTGTGTCTCTATGATGGCGCACGAAAATAAGGACACTCGCCTTAACTCCAAGAATGTCATTACTATGGAACTACTTAGACCAAATTTTTCTAAGTTTTGACTTTACTTCCACGAAGTGTTATATCAATGCGGGTTAGATGGGTGCTCGATCACGCAAAATATCATAATCAACTCTCATGAATCGTGAATCGCCAAACATCTTAGAAATGACATTGCTTCATGTACCACTTCCTCTCGCCACTTTCACTTGCCGCACCACTTCCATCGCCACATTCAAATGTCGCACCTTGGCTTTTGCCCTTTGTTGCGCTTGGTGTACTCTAACAACTCTCTACGAGCCCATTCCATTTACATTTCATCGTCATCATCGAAGATATCTTGATATAATGGACCACGAACTACGACTCTCTTGCGGCTTGCTCCATTCGCAATGCTCATCTTTAATAGATTTTTCTTGCCTTCGCTTCTTCAAGGCTTACCAAGATGAGCCTTCTGACTTCACGGAACCCCACGCAAGCAATAACATCGCCATGTTTTACAAAGCAAGATGTTCTTTTAGGCGGGTGACACCTCCACTGATTTCTTAAGGTTACAATATCTCGACTTCCAACCAAAGACCTCCTAGTCTCTCTCCATGCTTCCAAACATTTATAGATTTAGGAGTCATCACCTACAATAATTCATACCACATTGTGTTTGGTTAGGTCAAGATTGATTTATACAAGATACCACATTCCGAATATATGTTTCAGAGACTTGCTATCTATGATGTCTATCACTAGTTCACTACTTATAGTTGGCAATAATACTCTAGTTCATGGAGAGAAACTCATCGGCGCCTAGTCTGCCGCTCTTGTCCTTCCTTGCTTGCCACGCCGCTGCCGTTGTAAACGAACTCTCCTGCCGCGCCATCACACGCATCGCCGGCCGCGCTTCGTCATTGCCATCGCCACCGCTTAGGCCGCCGCTAGTGATGCCGCCGCACATCGCTTGGTGTCGCATCGCTTGCTTGCTGCTCGAGGGAGGGAGCAAGAGGGAGACAATGCCTATGTGTTGTTGTCTAAGACAATGCTCATGTGATGCTGCTGTTAAGGAGCATCCAATGCTCCTTTATATTTTAAAAGTGCTAAATATACTAAAAACTAATGTTTCAATATATAGTCTAGCATAACAATGCCTAAATTAACTAAGGAAGAACATTATAGAGTTTTAAATTCAAAATATTTTGGTATTTTTTTTTACCGAAACCGACTGAAAAAACCGGTAACCGCCGATAACCAGTAGTTTTTTTACCTCAGGTCTGGTGCTACTGAAAAAGAATCTAGTAAGTGAGCCATTTGTCATAAATTCATATACCTGGAGCCTTTCAGCCCCTTCATTGCAAAACCCAAGCAACCTGATCAAGTTCTTATGGAATGTGCATCCAATGGTTTGACTTCCCGGAGAACTCCTTTTCAGTGTCTGAAAGAACTTTCTCGATCTTTTTGACTGCAATGCGTGTAGTGTGCTCATCTCTCAGCTCTCCCTTGTAGACCACCCCAGAACCAGTCGCTATCTCGAGCTCTTCGTAAGCGAAAGATTTCAGAGGCAACCCCCCTGTACTTGATAATTGCGTTGGCGAAATTGTCTTATTTCTGCTAACAAAACAGAATGTTCCAAAAAGGATAAATGAGATGAGGAGAAGGTTCACCAGGGCAGAGCTTCCAAGGAGTAGAGAGCTCGGCCAAGGACCCAGTATTTCTTGTCTTTCTTCCACTTGGTGTCACTGTTAAGCTGGGATTGGGAGCTATTGTCCTTTGGCACCTTTAGATACAGTGTTCTCTGCACGGTGCTGTCCGCCTTTCCATTAGACAATGGGAGCTTCTTCTTCCAGCAATGACCTTGGTGAAACACTGACAGCACAGGAACAATCAATCATGCACAGCTTCTCGCAACTATCCTCATCAACAGTGCAGTAGTGCTCATAGTTAGCAAGAGGCCAACCCACATCGATCATCGAAATGATCGAACTGGTCAGATGCTGCTGTCTCATCCAAGTCACAGCTATGTGGCTGGTAGTCTGCCTGGCACCCTTTGTATTTCCGCTCCGGGTCAATGAACGAGTAATGTGGTGGGCACTGGCAATCCACCGTCCGGTTCTGGTTCCGGTTCCGGTTCCGGTTCCGGTCAAATGTGCAGTAGCTGTTGAACCCGCATACTCCGCTTCCTTCTCCGGTCACGACGATGTCACAGATGTTCCTTGGGATGAAGTCAATTGCAGTCCACCCCACGTTCCGCCTGATGCTCGCTGCGGTCGTCTTTGGATAGATGTATTGCCGGAATACGCCATCTGGGTCAAGTGTGGCACGGTGGTAGTAGTCCGCCATGGAGCTCATCTCCACAGATGTGATATTATTTTTTGTGCCGTTCGTCAAGGTGAAGTATATATCTTGCCGGTAGTGTTGAACACCAGCCGTGGGCCGTTCCCAACTGTGTCACTGGACCAATATAGAACACCAGGTTTCCATCATCTTGCACGTCGAGGAGAAACCTGCCGTCAGTGTAGTCTGTCACCATTAGCCGGCTGCGGAGTTCCATCTCATGGCGAAGCACTTGATTGGGCAGGATGGGATCGGTTGGGTTGTCGAAGGTATCCCATGTGAATCTGTGATAGAACCACCTGCACTAGTAAGCACAAAGTCCCCGATGTCGAGCATGTTGGCGTAGGCTGCACCAATGACTTGGGGATTCCAAAGCTCACGGTTGGCAGGGTCACGGAGAGAGAGAGAGCCCCATCAGAGGTGAGTTCGAGGAGCGAGGCGAGCCAGACGGGGTTTTGCTCCTTGCAGCAGTTCTTGGTTAAGGCAGTAACTTTATAAACTGTAAACCCGTCCGCATTTTCAGGGCACCCAAGGTAGTAGTCACTGGAAACGACATACCACAACCACACGCACTTCAGACATGGCAAGAGCGTATCGGTAACGGCCTTAAAAAAAAGAAGAACCAGAGTACTACAGCTCCGGTTCCAATTTCATAAAAAAAATTCTGGACCATGCTTGATCACCTGGAAATTGAGCTACTGTCTTTCTTTGGAAGAAGTACATGTTCACTTCATCACTTGTTTCTGATCAAACAATGTTTGTTCTGCACCTGTGTTGAGAGTTTTGAGAGCTCATGGAAAGTTCATGTCAATGTCTACCGGTGCAGCAGTGCGCAACTGCAACTGTTCTCTCTAGACTCTAGAGAACGACACCTCCAATTAGCGTTGCATGTAAAGTCAAGCATGGTAGTGACTCTTGATGGGGATATGATTGTTGTGCCACAGAGAAGAATCAAACATGTCTGGGGGAAGATTGCAGGCACTTGCACTGTTGCTGTTGGCAGTCGCTGCCTTTCGGTAGACGGTTTTGTTTTGTTTTTTTTCAATTAACAATTTCTCCCCTATTTGTATTCGTATACACATAAAAAATATAGATGTGAATATAGTATAGACTCTTGCCATCGAAAGGTTATTTTATCTGCACCATTCCTATTCGTATTCGAATTTGATAAAACAATACACATATCTTAGCATAATATGGCTAATTAGTTGTATGAGTATTTTTAGTTTAATATGAATTCATGACTTTAGGTGAAATAGATAAACTAGAATAATTAAAGTGAAATGTACGATAATAAAGTATCATAAATATCGTGCTACTATGTAAGCTATGAGATATCCCAATTCGACCGAATTAGATCCGTTGACACCCTAATGGTAAGCCTGCCTGATTGGTTGGAACTTGGAAAACAGGGCAATCTAAGTACTAGTATTGGGCATGCTTTACAATTAACATTGGCTCCTTTTTCTGAAGGATAATGGCATTGACTACTTGACGGGAAGACTGGCAGCACGTGAGTGTAACATCCCTAAAGTTGAGGTCGTTAAACTCTTCACAATCTGCTTAGGATGTGCAATTGCAAAGTAAACAACGCCTCAAGCAAGCTTTCGATTACAACAAAACTAAACTTTTATTACATAAGATTAAGGCTTAAAAGCTAGTTTTGACACTCGACACTGCTTCCAAGCCCAAAGCTAATATAGTACAAGACAAAAGAACTTTCAACCACGCACACGCTTGAGCGCAGCTTGAGACCTAATAATAGTAGTCACGCCATCCGATGGTCCACCAAAATCCTACTCATTGAGATTCTCAGCATTTTTTCAATCTTCCTCTGTGGATGGTTTTGAGATTTTGTAAGAATGAGTACTACTACCGTACTCAACAAGCCACATGAAAAAGCTAAATAATTACATGCAAGGAGTTCAATGGATGGTTTAGGGTTTACCTTAACAGGCATATATGGATGCATTTTACAGTTTAAAGCTGTTTAACTTTAAAACAGTAAAATAATAAAAAATAATAATAACTGGGGTTTCTTAACAATAGCAATTACCAACTTAACATCTCAAAACTCTACTTATGCCTCATGTATTGAATCGCCATTAACACAGGCTTCATTAACCTAAGCGCGTGTATTCGAATACCTTTTGTTATACTCTGCAGAGTTGCCCAACTTTACCCACAAGATATCTCAAGCTCATACTGTCAGATCACAGACATGCAACATGTTAGTGTGCGACTGAGTTGAGATAACAAAGCATTTTCGCTGCTAAACTTTTCTAGCCTCTCTCCGTAGGTTTTCCCATACAAATTTCTGGAGACTCTCACGGCCGCTACGGATCTTGCACCTCGATGCTGACGGGGCTATACCGTTATGAAGACCAATGAGTGTCCCTTCAGGCCCACCCCTGTCCCACTCTAGATGCTGTAGATATTCAATCTGAAGAGCAGTGTATTAAGCCAGGGAGTAATGACCACACCTGTGGTTGAGCGATTTTCTATGTCTGCTACTTTGGCACAAGGTTCTTGTTCTTACTTGTCTCACAGTGGGGCGATGGACCAACACCACCACGTGGTTGTCCATCCTCTGGGCCTCACCTTCGACTCATTTTTAACACAAGTCTATTGGGTTGTCCAACTTCTTGGTCACAACCCTCAACTCTTCACCAAAAACCATTGGCGAACTATCAACACTCTCTTTTGATTGATAAACACATTTGTGGGACAAAGCTACTTATATCGATAATATTTTATGTGGACCTGTCAAGGTGAAAATGGCTTACAAGAGGTTTTTAACCTTGTCAAGGTGAATATGGCCTACAAGTGTTAGGTGGGTTTGTATGTGGGGTAATATGAATTATCTAAGTATCATGTCATTCAAAAGTATTATTTCAATATTTAAAGTAATTGACATAAATATAATAATGAAAGTAATAATAAATATATTAATTATTGGTTCAAAATGATCAAGGAATGCGACTTGCCTTCTTGCACAAAGTCCGGTAGATACTGGTCTTGTCTGGTGTCTTTTGTAACTTGGTCGTCAAAGTCGTGACCTAGCGCAAACCAAATAAAATCTGGCTCAACAAGGAATGAGCTGGGAACAACATGCAAGTAAAGACAAACAGAAAAGAAACACAAAGGAGGTGATGTGGGAGGGTGAGAATTTATCTGGTATTTAATTGGACTGAACGGAGTGTAGAAATAGATTTATGGGCTCGAAACGGACGAAATGGATATATAATGTTGAATTAGGGGTTTGGGGATGAATAGTATCAGACAATGAATAATACTAATTTTATTATTCATGGACGAAAACAAGTAGTGAACAATACCAGGGTTACTGTTCTTGACAATGAACAGTGATGATTGTGAACAATATTTTTCGGATGATGAACAATAACCAAATATTGTATAGTGAATAGTAAATACCGAAAATAGGAATGAATAGTAAATGGCACTTATTTACTGTAGCGGCCCACGGCCCAAACGACTAGGTCATTTTGGGGATTTGGAGGGGCGGAGGTGGGGCGGCGGCGACAGAGGCGCACGTCCAGAGCAGAGGAAGGAGGAGGCAGCGCTGGCTGATGATGGCCAATGAGGGCAAGGTGGAGAAGCATTAGTGAGCGAGAAGAGCTTAGAGGGGTGGTGGGTGGCTTAAGGCGCACCGAGGCACTCGCGACGGAGCGCCATGCATGCGGTGGAGCAGCCGGCGAACTCCGTGAGAATCAAGGGTGGAATGGTGGGAAAAGAACTGCGCGGCGAGGCGAGCCACTGGAGTTGGGAGGACGGGAGGTAGGAGGCGACGAATTTACCAGGAGCTCGTCGGAAGAAAGCACAGCGGGTGGAACCCCAAAATTCGCCGGTGCCATCATGGGAGGAAGGGGTGGTGGGGTGGGAGATGGTGACGAAGGCAAGCTCCGGGCGGGCTTTTATAGGTTGGGGAGAGGCGGTGGCGCTAGTAGGGCGGCGGCAACAGGGAGGCAGTGTGAGCAGTGGTTGGCGATGTGTGCGACGAGGAGCGCTTGGGCGGTGCCGGGAGAGGAGAGATGGCGGGGGAGGAGGCGGTGGAAGGCGCTGGAGGCGGTGCGTGGCGCAGGAGGTGGCGGACCGACAGCAGAATAGGCCGATGAAGATGACGCCAGCGATGACGACCGGGAGCACGTGGAAGTAGGGGAAGGCGCTGGGAGAAGAAGCCGCTTCCGGCTGAAGAAAGTGGAAAGGCTGAAAAGGGAAAGCCTATTTTGGGCTGAGGTTTTCAAAAAAGGAAAGTTTTCAAATTTCAACCAAAAGATTCAATTTTTTTTTAAATCTTTAGTTTTTTTGGGTTATTTCACGTAGTCGCAGGCAGGATGAAGTATGCAGATGGAAATCATGGAAACGCAGGGACACCCTAGAAAACCAGTAGAGCGGTATAGAGGTCGTAAGCAATTCTGCTTTTGTAAGATCAATGGACATGATTCTTTTCTGTTTCTTTCCCTTTCTTGTAAACAGATGTCACTTGTCTGATTGTGCTGGGCCTGTGGCGATCTCTCTAGTGCCACTGTTGGGTGCGGTGGTGACGACGAGGCCCAGTATGGGGGAGCCCAACGTGCTGGCCGACCCACCGCCGCTCCCGCTGCCGCTGGACGGCCCGGAGAAGGTGGAGCCCGAATCACACCCCTTCTGCCGCCGGTGGTCGTCGTCCTCGGATTGGCACGGGGTTACGGGCGCCGAATCTTCTTCCTCTTCGTCGTCGTCGTTGTGCGAGCGATCGGATTGTACGACGCTGTAGAGCTCGACGATGCTGTCGTAGTTGTCCGCCCACCAGCGCTGCGCCGCCCGGGCGCCGTCGAAAAGCTCCTCCCTGAACCGTATCCTGCGGAGGGCGTTGGTGCCGTCGGGGCGCGATACCAGCGTCATCAGCACCCCGGGCTCCGGCTCCGCCACCCACTCCCAGTTGCTCTCCTCTGCCGTCGTATGGTCTGTAGCCACGGCCGCAGCTGCCTCCTCCTCGGCGCCGTCACCCAAGGGAGAGCAGCACTTGTCACAGTGCACCCGCCTATTCCCTCCTTGATCCTCCTTGTGCCGATGATGATCACTGCTGCTAGCCGGTGGCGGGTCGTGATCGCCGTCGGCCTCCTGCAGCTGCGCCGGCGCGATCTTGGCGGACGCGGACGCCGCAGCAATGTCCTTGTCCTGCAGCTGCGGATCCTCCTCCGCCTCCGGCCGCCGCCGCCGCCGCGCCCGCGCGTGGTCCCCCCCACCACCCGCCTTCACCTTGAGGGACATGGCCTTCATCTGCACACACGACACACAGGTTGATGCACACGCGTGCGCGTAGAACCGCAGATACAAGGATGGAAATGGACGTACGTTCTTGGCGAGGTCCCTGATGATGTTGATCGACCTGATCCTGCCGCCGCCACCGCCATGGAAGCACGCGTGCATCTCGATCGACCCAACGATCTCGACCTGGGCGCCCCCTTCCCCCTCCACTGCGCCTCCTCCCCGTCTCGTGGACAGAGCAAGTGCTTCGACCTCTGCTTTAGCTTCTCCGCCTCTGCTCTTGAGCTTGAGCTCGATCTCGATCTCGCGGAAGAACCGAAGAGGATGGAATTTTGAAATGCGCGTGCGCCGAGCAGGGTGCAGGTGCAGCACGGAATTAACGGACGTGCAAACGCGCGTGTCCATCTTAGAGGCAGAGGCACGCACTTAATGCGGATTGCAATATTTATGGCTGACATTTAGGACTTCGAATCAGTACCAGCGCATGCAGGCCAAAACGCTACGTACGGTGGATTTTCGAATTTCTTCTTCTCCGCCCAGATTCATTCGCTCGTTCCATTTAATAAACGTAACGTTATGTTGCCGCGCGAAAATCTAGAAGCGTCAATCAATCAGGATTCAGGAATACGGGCGGGCGGGATATGCCAGGCAGAGCAAATTAAGCACGAAGTTGCACCAGCTCGACGGGCCTAACAAAATGTGGTACAAAAGCGCGGCGGAGTGTACGTACGTTCGTTCGAACACAACGGTTTTCATAGATTTTTTTCCCAGGATTTTCCACCGAATACTTTGATCGATTTGTTTTGTTTAATGGTATAAGGGTTAGATTTTCCTAATGATATACTACTGCTTTTACATCACAAACTTGATCGAATAACATTGTTTATCAAGACCAAGATAAATTATCACCATGCAGAATATCATTCTATCATAGCTTACATATTAAATTTTGCAGTTCATCTATACGGTAGGTACACACGCACCACTGCATACCATCACAGATTAATTAGTTGCAATCAGTGAGTAAAACACAAGACCGTACCAACATATTGCAACACACACACACACACACGTACCAAGGGGCGTTTGTTCTCAGCTCCGACAACCCGAGCCTCCAGGCCAGCACACGCTTTTCTGGACACGGCCCAGGAGGGAGCCAGCCATGAGTGCGGGCCCGGCTCGGCGGACCCCATGGGCCAAAATTATGCTGGTACAAATTGGATCACGGATATTATTTGCGATCCAAATTGGACGTCCTATCTAAGGTCCCACTTCCCGAGCGGAAGTCGGCGGCACACGGCACAGACCCACCTGTCAGTGACCGCGGCCTCTCCAACTCGGACCTCCCAATCCGAACGGTGGATCCCGTCCCGATGGTTGGTACTCGACCCGACGGCCTCGCCCCTCCGTGTTCCATCACTCCAAGCCTCCTCCGCCCGGTCGCCGGCGACAGCGTCGCCTGATCCGTTGAAATCCGTGATGTACGCGGTCTCCGTGGCGCTCCCGGTTGAAAATTTGGGGGGATGCGGAAGGTGAATCTGCCGAGGCGACTCGGCGTGGGCGTGCCGTGCTGGTGCTGGAGGCGGCGGTGCTGGCGCTGGCGCTGGCGCGGCGCGGGGGATGGTGCATAGGGTGGTGGCGCCGGAGCGTCGGCGGGGGGTGTCTACTGCCTACTGCTAGACTGGTGGCGCTCGCATTTCGAATGGATTGATATCAGGTGTGCCTTCTGAGATCTCATGTTCTTCTTGGTTCCGACTGTAGTATGTTGTGCACAGGTGCTATTGTATTGTTCATATAGAATTGTGGTTCAGTATATTAATCACGCATCTCTCTCAAAAAAGCATTATAATCTTGTGAAACAAACCAAGGAGAATGTGCCGAATTTTAGCTGTACTATGCCATATATGATGGGGAGTAGGAATAAGGACGCAATTGGGTGGGAGTAACAGGTCACTTCAATCGGGAGGCTAGCCCTGAAACTTTTAAACTCCGCAACCTGTTGATTGACAAACAAATCTGTACAAACGTTTTAGGGATCCTGGTCATCTCAGCTGTTTTTTTATTTACCCCATCCACTTTGTGCTGTTATTTGATGATTGTGCAAACCTTTTCCTTGTGAAGAGAAATAACTAGTTTGGATTGTTTCAGTGCTTTTCCTAAATTGGCACTGCGACAGTATTGTTTTGAATTTTGATCCATAATTATATCCAACTACTAAGATTTGTTAGTTTTCATGCTTCTCACTGTAGGTACCTTGAATTTTGTATAAACAACTAATATTGTGACTCCATAATCTATCCTCTTGACAATGCAAAGACCATTCCATACACGGACAAGCAAATGCGAACAATCTTATAAGACATTGCGAGCTTACTTTTTATCTAATGGAACAACACATATCAATGGAGCAGGAATAGCCATTGAGTGCACTCTACTGATTTATCAAATACTAATTATTGGTACAAGCTACTTATCAAGACAAAGCATCTTGCAGAAGTGAACTTATGAAGGTTGGGGTGTCAAGAGGAGGCTGGGGAGCATCTATTGCTCCATCAAGCATCTTGTTCACCTTAAACATAGTTGGACGCATTGCTGGTTCATCCTGGATGCACCGAAGTGCTATCATGAATCTTTCCACCATCTTCATATTAATCATGGCCTCCTCATTACCTTCAACCAATGCCAAGCCGACCGCAGGCCGCAGCGGTAGCAGTCATGTTTCTGTAAAATGCGGGACTGCGAAATGTGATGCCATTCTGTTTACAAATTACAATGTTTTTTGTTGCAGAGATCGTCAAGTTAGCCTTTGCAAAGGAGTTGGAGTCTAAGACAGAGGCCTAATTGCGAAAAAGAAAAAATTCTTCATGGATGCATACAACATATCAAAGCCCAAGTCAGATTACTAGAGTTCTGAAACTAATAATCATATAGTTGGAAGTTGGCATAGTAAGGCCTTTTATTGCTCAACATAGAGACACAGATGCAACAATATCTTACAACCAACTGACGGTGTTACACTGTTACTTATTGGAGCAGCACAAGAGAAATTGAGAACTTAAGATTCTTGTTGAAGTACCTACCATAGAGGTACATGTTTAGCACTTTAGCAAGAGAAATTGAGAACTTAAGATTCTTGTTGAAGTACCTACCATAGAGGTACATGTTTAGCACTTTAGCCTCTGCTATTTCTGTTGAGGTTGCAGGTTATTTAGCATGAGATGCTGCACTACTGGAGTGAACTGATATAGGATGCTGGATCAGGAGGCATAGCAATCTCAACAGCACCATCCAGCATCTGGGTCACCTTATGCATGGTAGGCCTCATGGATGGGTCCTCTTGGATGCACCACAGTGCCACTGCGACAAACCGTTCTACCCTCTTTACGTCAAAGGATGCCTCCTCATCGCCCTCCACCAGCAAATCGATTTGTCTAGACCGATAACAGTCATTTGCCCAGTCAGTCAGTATTGTTCTATCCTGATCATCTATCTCTTGCTCCACATTATGCCTGCAGCATACAATCTCCAGTAGGATCACCCCAAAGCTGTAGACATCCACTTTGGCAGTTATAGCAATGTTCTTGAACCACTCTGGTGCAACATATCCTCGGGTTCCCCGGATTCCTGTGTTTGTTTGTGTCTGGTCCATTTGCAATAGCTTTGCTAGACCAAAGTCTGATATTTTTGCTATGAGGTTGTCGTCAAGAAGGATGTTCTGAGGCTTTATGTCACAGTGGATGATCTGTGTGCTGCACTCCTCATGCAGATAGAGCAGTCCTCTTGCCACCCCTAGTGCAAACTTAACTCGGAGGTACCAAGATGGCCTGATGCTGTGGAAAAGGAATTCATTGCGACCCGCTTCTCATAAACTCATACACAAGTAGTCTCTCAGCTCCTTCATTGCAAAAGCCCAGCAACCTGACCAGGTTTTTATGGAATGTCCATCCAATGGTTTGGACTTCCACAGCAAACTCCTTCTCAGTATCTGGCAGGACTTTGTCGATCTTCTTGACTGCAATGTATGTCCCAAGCTCATCTTGTAATTGCCCCTTGTAGACCACCCCAGAACCACCTCTACCAACTTCCTCGCAGAACCCACCAGTTGCCTCCTCAAGCTCTTCGTAAGTGAAAGATTTCAGAGGCAGTCCCCCGGTACTTGATGATTGCTTTGGCAAAACCGTCTTCTTGCTTATAGTTGCACAATAATTTCCAAAAATGATAAATGAGATGAGGAGAAGGCTCACCAAGACAAAGCTTCCAAGTAGTAGAGAGCTACCAAGGATCCAATACTTCTTGTCTTTCTTCCACTTGCTGGTGTCATTGTTAAGCTGAGACTGGGAAGTATAGTAGTTCTTTGGCACCTTTAGATAAAGTGTTCTCTCGACACTACTGTCCATTTTCCCATTAGACATGGGGAGCTTCTTCTTCCAGCAGTTTCCATCATTAAACACTGTGACAGCACAGAAGCAATCTGTCAAGCACAGCTTCTGGCAGTCATCCACTCCAACAGAGGTGAAGTGCTCATAGTCTGCAAGAGGCCAATCAACACCTTTCATTGGAATCAAATCGAACTGATCGATCGCGGCTGCTTCATCCAAGTCACAGCTCTGTGGTTGGAAGTCTGCTTTGCACCCTTTGTACTTCCGCGCCTGGTCTATGAATGAGTAATGTGGTGGACATTGGCAATCCACAGTCTGGTTCTGGTTCCAGTTGAAACTGCAGAAACTGTTGAACCCGCATGCACCACTTCCATCTGAGGTAGTGATGACATCACAGATGTTCCTGGGGATGAAGTCCACAGCATTCCACCCTATGTACTTCCACCCACTGCTGACTGCTGCCTTCTTTGGGTACACATACTGACGGAACACGCCATCTGGGTCGAGTGTTGCACGGTGGTAGTAGTCCACCATCGAATCCACAATGGCAGACGTGATATTAATATGTGTGCCATCCTTCAAGGTGAAGTATATCCTTCCGGTTGCGTTGAACACAAGCTGCGAGCCATTTCCAGCCGTGCTGGTGGACCAATACTGGTAATACTGGTTTCCTGAGGGCACAGCAATTAGATCAAATCCAAGGTCTCCATCTTTCACTTCGAGGAGAAACCGGCCATTAGAGTAGTCTGTGTGCATGAGCCGGCTGTAGAGTTCCACTTCAGAAAACGGCCCTTGTGTGGGCAGGATGGTATCCGCTGGGCTGTTAAAGGTCCCCCACTTGGTAGAGCCATCTGCACCAGCAAGCACAAAGTTGCCAGTGTCGAGCATGTTGGCATAGGCTGCACCAGTGACTTGGGGTTGGGGTCTCCAAAGTTCATGCCCGGCAGGGTCACGGAGCGACAGCCCGTCAGAGCTGAGCTGAACTCGTGAGCCAGAGGGCACTACTACTAGCTGTGGTACTTCTGTGTTGGTCTTGGCATACCATGCGACGGTCTTGTCGGCAATCTTGTCGAACCAGACGGCGAGGAAGTAAGAGTTGTTGGCGTCGACGAGTTGGAAACCGAATGCAAAATCGCCGGAGGGTGAAAGCCATGACGTGTTCACGCCTTGAGTGGTCAGAAACGAGCCCACGGTGATGTTTCGCTGAGCATTAGAAGGGACTAGTATCAACGCTAGGAGGAGGACGAGGAAGGTGAGGAGAGCTGCCATCATTTTTGCAATGGTATGGGTTCAGGCAAGAGACTTTGTGTAACAGCTATATCATCAGGAATCAGGAGCCTGCTTGACCAAGAACATTGAAGCGACGACTTAGAAAGACCAGCAAAGGGCTCCACTGATGACAACTGCGGAGGAATAGCTGTGCTTGCGTACCAGTAGTGCTATTCATAAAGCTTTTACCATTTTTTCTTGAACTTATAGAATGCACCCTGTGTAGTACTAGGATTAGGGGTGAAAACGGATTGGATACGGACGGATAATAGCTATGCTATATTTGTTTTTATTTTTTTTTTCGGATCCGGATACGAATACGAATACTCCGGATACGAATAATATCGAATACGAAGCGAAACGAATACGGTCACGGATATTTTTCGGAACATGAAAACTCCTTAAATTGTATGCCAGGAATTAACAAAAACATGTAATTAGTTTATTTGATGCAAACATTCATGAATTATTCATATTTTCAGCAACCACACATAACATTGGTACTAGCAAGTTGCACTAACTAGTTCATCACAAACATAACACTTAGTTTACCATATTTAGCCCATAAGTCACAACTGACAAGGTCACAAGTCATCCCACATTCATACTTAGTTCATCATATACATAAAACTTAGTTCACACTAACATTGATCAGGCTAGATGGTTAATCTATACACAAATGACTGTAACATCCCAAAGTATGTTACCAAAAATAAAATTAATAAAGTTATTATTTTATTGGATTTTCTGAGATTTAAAAGAGTTTTCTTGGTTAAAAATATAAAAAAATAAAGTAAATTATTTAATTTCCTAGCTTTCAATGTCAAAAATAAAATTTATTGAGATTTCTGAGATTTTTATGGTATTTAAAGTGAAAATGGGAAAAATATTTTTTTGAATTTTCTAGATTTTAAAAATGGGTTTTCCTATTTTTCAGGAATTAAAAATAATTTATGTGCAAAAATAAAAACCAACTTTAACTTGGAATTAATTTTATCAAGTTCAAAATAATTCAAGGAAATTTTGTGATTTTTTCTTGAATTTTTTTTAACTATATTTGCTATTTTCTAAAAGGCTATTTGATTTGTTGCATTTTCTGAAATTCAGAAATCAATTAAAATCTTATTTTATCTTTTGGGTCGAAATCCGGTTATCCAGACTTGGTCTTATCCGGATAATTCGTATCCGTATCCGCCGGATAGCATGCCTACCGTATTCGTTTCCGACAAAAAAATCTGAATCCGTTTTCGATCCGAAAATTATCTGAGAAAAATCTGATCCGAGACAACCCAATCTGCTTCGTCTGTGTCGGCGGAAACTATCCGATCCGCTTTCATCCCTAACTAGGATGTAGGAGGGCACATAAAAGTGCAATCGACGGATCACTTTGTATTAGCATTGGCATCCTGACATATTCAACCTATCGGGTCCGACTCGTATGAGACCACTACTAAGTTTGCATGTTTGAAATTATCTAAAGCAACAACAACCCGGTTTACAATACATAATATAAAATATAATTAACACTAATTAATTAACTTTACTCGACTATTTACATGTGATTATTTCTTCAATTCTCACTAATAAAATAGGACTAAACAAAAAAAATTACTAACTTATTACGAGTATTTAATTTGCCACTAATTACTCATGACACATATAATTACGACATATAACATACAAGAGAGCAATTAAATATGAGTAAGTCAATATGAATAATTAATTAATAAACAACAATTTGATTACTTATCAATAAATTACTTACAAGTAATTCAATACATTTAAGTAATTTTCAATGAATTAATTACGAGTCATTACGTACCAATAAATTAATTACGATCACGTAAATTCAACTAATTATTTTACACTATAATTAGCACTACTCAACTATGTGAAATTTAATTATAAAATATTAACTACGACTCATTAACTACGAGTATTTAATTACGATTGCTTAATTACCACTTACAAACTACAGTTCAATTACCACTAACTAATTATGACTAATAAATTACCGCTAATTAACTATGACTGAAATTATTACAATTAAAACATATGAAATAATTTTACCTTGCCTTGATGTCGACCTCACGGTACTTGTACGGTCCAAACCACTGTTGTAAACATTATTTCCTCCACAGCGTATTCTAAACAAAGTTTTTATTCAATTCTCTTTGTTTTCAGGGATGAGCGCGAGAACGAGAACGAGAATGAATTCAAGAGTGAGAGTGAGAGCGACGCCGGTTTTTACAGGTGCGTGAAGGCGTTACACACACACGAGGGTAGCGTGATTAGCGAGACAATGATGTGATGGATGAGACTAGGATAAAATGACGGGAGTTTGATTGCTTTCAAGACCGAAAGCAACCAAAGCGACCAAGCGATGAGTTAGCAGACGCTTGAGCCGGGAGGAGCGTTGTCGCCATGTGTCGCCTCGGGCGTATGCCCGAAGCGAGGTCGCCACGAGGGCTTGTCCGCGACCAACACGGACAGAGCTCGTCCGATCTAGGAGGGCGGAGGAGGGGCCCCGTGGCGCTTGGTGGCATTGCCGCGGAGGAGGGATGCATAACACCGTCCCATCCAAAGGTGCTGTAAGAGGTCTATCCGGCTGACCGTGGGCGCTGACAGGTCGACGTATGCATGCAGCGGTCCGCAAGCGAGGTTGAGATGCATTGAGCGCTATTTTTGACTTTGCGGCCTCAAGAGACCATTTTTGCTACTTCGGTTTTAAATAGTACTATTTAGGTACAAAATTCTCGAACTTTTCTGCTTTTTATCTTGAAAAGAATAATCGTAGGAAGCGATATGCAACACACAAAGGGCACTCAAGCAACGCTGCTTCACCTGTGTCTCCATGAGGATTTTCAGCATAGGACGTGTGATTCGTGTTGTTTTGGATTTGGTTTCAGCAGGTTGGGCTCGTTGTCAAGGTTTGGGTTAGATCGGTTGATACAACTGACGATGACGCCACGATCATTCTTTTCTTGTGGAGACCATGTGGTATAGTCCTAATGTTAATATTGAATAATTGTCATCTGTTGGTGATCAAAACTTTGGTTTAACAAATTGTTGGATTTGTTGTCAGCCTGTGGCCGACGATGAAATGTTTTGAGGATTGTGCACCAAACACTTGTGTGGAAGTATTTAAAGGTGTGTACCAGGTACCATTGATAATGAAGTCTGGATGCAAAACTAGAGAGAGTTTTGCCAAAAAGTTCAAAGATGGCGTTTCGGTTCAAAGCTGGCCGATCGACGTGGTCGGGCGGTCGAATGGTCGACATGCAATGATCGATTGGCTGTGGTGTGATCATGAGCAGTGAGCTATGGTGATTTCGCAGTTTTTGCCAAAGTCATGAGATTCAGTACATATGTGTTACATGATACATGTTTTGATTAACGTGAGTTAAGTTGTGAGGAATTTGTGCCCAGAATCAATTTCTTGATCTATTTTTGTGCAGGCGGTGAAAGCATCTAGGCCCCTAAAAATTGTATTTTGGTAATTAATGACTTTATGTGAATATGAGACTAACATGTTTGTTGAAGTGATTACAAGGCATAGTCCCAAATGACAAAGTGAAACCAAGGAGCTGCATGTCAAAGAATGATGAGAAGATGGAGTGATCTCAAAGACAAGGTACAAATAGACTAGGACCCTTTTAATTTTACCTGGTCTTTGGAGTATGGAGGAAGACCTGGATTATAGGATAAATGTTGTACTATTAAGGGAGCTTGTCTAGTAGCTTGAAAGCATCTCATTATGCCTTTGGATCAACTTAGGATCATGCATGTTCTTTTGGTTTGGTTTAAAAGAAAATCTTTTCTCGAACATAATCTAAGTTCCGATGTATATCATGGAACTTCATTGTCGTTGTTCAAAAAAAGTCGCGCTTTGATTTTTCCAGAGCATCCTTTTTCGACTTAGCCAATTTTTCAAGCGCGAAGTTCCGCAATGAAATGAGCGGAAGTTCCGAATGAAATGAGCGGAAGTTCCGAAATATGTCTTAATAAGCGGTCGAATTTTTCCGAGAGCATCCTTTTCGGGACTTAGCCAAATTCTCAAGCGCGAAGTTCCGCAATGAAATGAGCGGAAGTTCGATTAATCGGTTGTTCAAATTATGCGCGGTCGAATTTTTCCAGAGCACCCTTTTAGGGACTTAGCCGTTTTCACGAGCGGAAGTTCCATTGTAAAGCGGATCTTCCGATAAATCTAAGAACCGAATCTTGTTGGCGGAAGTTCCGCACATAAATCCAACGGCTAGTTTAGAGCATTTAATGCTCATCAGTAATGACCGTTACATTGGCACTCGAGTGAAGAGCGGAAGTTCCGCACTTTGTATCGCTGAAGTTCCGATTTCCGAGTTTTGCCTGATTTTCAGATAACGGTCATATTTGGTTGTTGGGGTATAAATACACCCCACCAGCTCAAGGACGGTTGTTGAGCATTCATTCAATTCATTTGAGCCTTGAGCACTCCTCTCACTCCTCATTTACTCTCTTTGCACACATTTGTGAGGTAGTGAGCAAAAACAAGAGCATTGCATTCTTAGTTGATCCATTGGCTCTTGATTGTCGCTGTGAAGTTCAAGTTCTATTCTCTTGGTGCTTGTCAAGACCTAGACGACTTGGCGGAGGTTGCTCGGTGATCTCTTCAAAGAAGCTTGTGAAGAGACCCGCTGTCGCTTGTGATTGGTCGGTGTTCACCAACTCCGAGAGGAGGAAGAACAACCAAGTGATCGAGGGTAGGCTTAATTTGTGGAGCCGCTTGAGTGGTCAAGCTTCCTCAACGTGGACTAGTGAAGATCGACAAATCTTCGATACCACTGAAAACCCCTTGTCCTTGTGCGGTTAATTCTTGTCTTTACTTATTGCACTTATTTTGTAGCTCATAGATTGTGTTAAATATCTTTGATTAGAGTATCTTGCTAATTTGGGTAATTTGATTAAGAAAATTTAGAAACCTCCTATTCACCCCCTCTAGCTCTGCTATCCTTGATCCTACAAGTGGTATCGAGCTTGGTCTCTAATTTTAGACTTAACCGCCTAGGAGAGAAAAGGATGGCTAGCGAGGAATGTCTATAGGCAAGGCTCCTCTATTTGATGGATCAAATTATTTTTATTGGAAAATTAGAATGTCAATCTATTTAAAGGCCATGAGCCCAAGCGTATGGAAAATTGTAAGTGAAGGTTTCATATGCCACTTGATCCCACACACACCACGGATCAAGACGAACGAAATTCTCACCTCAATGCTCAAGCAATGAATGCTCTCTTTGGAGCTTTAAACGCGGATGAGTTCAATCGCGTGAGCAACCTTGAAATCGCCACGAGATATGGACCACGCCTCTCAAATTCATGAGGGCACATCCACTGTTAAAGAAGCCAAATTGCATAGGCTTAGGATCAAATATGAGACATTTACAATGTTGCCTCAAGAGAGTATCACCGAAATGTACTCTAGACTCAACAACATTGTAAATGAGCTCAAGGGTCTTGGTACTAATTTGCTTGATATTGATGTTGTGTGCAAGATGCTTAGGGCTCTTCCCGACAAGTACGAAGTGTTGGTGACATTATTTCTCAACTCTCCCGAGTTGCCAAGGATGACACCAACCGGCTTTGGGAAACCTAATCACAAATGAGCTTTACAAGAAAGACAAGGAAGAGCTCATTGAGTCAACTTCTTCAAGGAAGAGTTACCGCTTTTAAGGCAAAAGCGGAATCAAGTGATGAAGAAGATGAGGATGAGGACTCCGAGGAGGAATTTGCTCTCCTTGTGAGAAGAATGAAAAAATTCATGAGGAGACGGCCTCATAGAAGCTTCAATTTCGATAAGATTGCAAAAGGGCAATCATCAAATGAAAAGAAGCGCTATAGCAACATTCGTTGCTATGAGTGTGATGAGAAGGGTCACATTGCTTCTCATTGCCCAACCAAGAAGGATGACAAGGGTAAGTCATCAAAGAAGAAGGAATTCAATGGCAAGAAGAAGCTTTTCAAGAAGCTTCACAAGGATGGCAAGAATGAAGCCCATATCGAGAATGGGACTCGACAAGGAGTTTTCTGATTCGACTCGACTCGATATTGAGGGATCCTCCAAGAAGAGAGGACTTGTTGGTATTGCCATCAAGGAGGCTCCATCATTATTTTCTACTCCCACTTGCCTCATGGCAAAAGGAGAAAAGGTAAAATCTCTTGATAGTGAAGAACCCTCCTATGATGAGCTTATGGATATGCTTGAAGAATTAAATGAATATCTTGGAAAGGAAAAGCTAAATTTAGAGTCTTAAAGAAGGAGCATATATCTTTAAAAACTCTTATGATGAATTAAAGGATGCTCATGATTTGCTTGTCCAAGATAAGTCTTACACTAGCATTGGTATTGCTTATGATATTCAAGAAAAATGCCTTGTGTAAACATTGCTAGAACTAGCATATCCACTCTTATGATGATTTGCTTGCTATACCATGTAGCTCAAGTGTTGATTCTAAAATTGAAAATGCTAAATCTTGTGATAAGCTATTTGTAGAAAATAGTGAGCTAAAGGAGCAAGTCACCAAGCTAAGTAAGAGCTTGAAAGGTGTTTCAAGGGTAAAGCTACCCTTGACAAGCTTTTGAGTGAGCAAAGGTGCTCATTCAATAAGGAAGGACTTGGGTACGTGCCCAAGAAAGGTAAGAAACCGTAAACAAGCCCGTGAGGTTTGTTAATCAAAATGGCAAGTTTTGCCAAAATGCCGGAAATAGGACATGTTCAACAAAAGTGTCCTATTGGTAAGGTTTCATCAATTGGCTTGTTTGATTCTTGTTATATGCTCAAAAGGCCAAAGATGGAAAAGTGTTTGCTAGGTTTGTTGGCACCTCAATTTTAGGTGTTAAAAGAATGCTATTTGGGTGCCCAAATCTTTGATAACTAACCTCCAAGGACCCAAACAAATATGGGTACCTAAAAGAACTTGATCTCTTTTGTAGGTGAACTACAAGACCGGTGGAAGGCATTGGGTGCTTGATAGTGGATGCACTCAACATATGACCGAGATCGGAAAATGTTCACCTCATTTGAGAATGGGAGCTGAAATGAAAAGATCACTTTTGGTGACAATAGCAAAGGAAAGGTAATTGGCTTAGGTAAAATTGCTATCTCAAATGACCTTTCCATTTCAAATGTATCTTTAGTAGAAACATTGAATTTCAATTTGCTATCCGTTGCTCAATTATGTGATCTTGATTAACTTGCTCTTTCTCTAAAAAGGAGGTTACTATTTTTAAAGAAAAAGAAAATGAAATGATTTTTAAAGGTTTTAGATTCGCAATCTTTATTTGGTTGATTTCTCCTCAAATGAATCGTGTTTGAAAACTTGTTTGATTGCAAAAACTTCAATGGGTTGGTTATGGCATAGAAGACTAGGTCATGTGGGAATGATTCAACTTAAAAGCTTTTCAAACATGACTTAGTGGTTGGCTTGAAGGATGTGAAGTTTGAGAAAAATAGACTTTGTAGTGCTTGCCTGCCGAAAGCAAGTTGCTAACTCTCATCCTTCCAAAAGTATCATGTCAACTTCTAGGCCATTGGAGCTCTTACATATGGATTTGTTCGGGCCAACAACCTATAAGAGCATTGGGGCAATAGCTATTGTTTAGTCGTTGTAGATGATTACTCTAGATATACATGGATATTCTTCTTATATGACAAAGGTGAAGCCTCCAAGATTTTTAAAAGTTTTGCAAAAGGGCTCAAAATGAATTTGATTTTATAATAAAGAAAATCCGAGTGATAATGGTTTCAGTTCAAAAACACTAATATTGAAGATTATTGTGATGAACTTGAATAAAGCATGAGTTTTCCACTACCTACACTCCGAGCAAAATGGAGTAGTAGAAAGGAAAATCGTACATTAATAGAAATGGCTAGGACAATGCTTGATGAGTATAATACTCCGATCGCTTTTGGCGGAAGCCATTAATACCGCTTGTCATGCCATAAACCGCCTTTATTTGCATAGACTTTTGAAAAAGACTTCCTATGAACTCCTTGTTGGAAGAAACCAACATCTCTTACTTTAGAGTATTTGGTTGCAAATGCTATATCTTAAGAAAGGGTGTTTGACTTTCTAAATTTGCAAGTCGGTGTGATGTTGGTTTTCTACTAGGTTATTCTTCAAATAGCAAAGCATATCGTGTCTTTAACAAAACAAGTGGTATTGTTGAAGAAAGGCACAATGTACAATTTGATGAAACTAACGGCTCTCAAGAAGAGCAAGAAGATTTTGATGATGTAGGTAATGGAGCTCTTATGGAAGCAATGAAGAATATGCAAATTGGGGATATTAAGCCTAAAGAAGATCAAAGTGAACCATCATCATCCATGAGAGTTGAGCCACCTACCTCTTCCGTGACAAATGAAATTAATCAAAATCAAGAAGATGTCAAGGAAGGTGATCAATCATTTAATCTACCTCAAAGGATCCACAACGCAATAGCCAAAGACCACCCAATAGACCAAATATTGGGTGAGGTAAGCAAAGGTGTCCAAACTCGCTCTCGTATTGCTTCTTTTGTGAACATTACTCTTTTGTTTCCTCTTGGAACCAAAGCGTATAGATGAAGCACTAGAAGATCCGGATTGGGTGAATGCTATGCATGAGGAGCTAAATAACTTCACTCAAATGATGTTTGACAATGGTGGAAAGACCCAAGGAGCATAATGTCATTGGCACAAAATGGGTCTTTCAAATAAACAAGATGAAAATGGAGTTGTGGTAAGAAACAAGGCAAGGTTAGTTGCTCAAGGATATACTCAAGTTGAGGGCTTAGATTATGATGAAACATTTGCACCGTAGCAAGACTTGAGTCTATTCGCATTTTACTTGCTTTTGCATCATGCTTTGATATTAAATTATTTCAAATGGATGTTAAAAGTGCTTTCCTAAATGGCAAAATATCCGAACTTGTTTTTGTTGAACAACCTCCGGTTTTGAAGATCCCAAAATCCTAATCATGTGTATAAACTCTCAAAGGCGCTATATGGTTTAAAGCAAGCTCCTAGAGCATGGTATGAGCGCCTTGAGATTTTCTACTCTAAGGGATTCAAAATCGGAAGGTTGATACAACTTTGTTTACCAAAATTATTGATGGTGATTTCTTTGTTTGTCAAATTTATGTTGATGATATAATTTTTGGTTCTACTAATCAAGATTTTTGCAAAGAATTTGGTGATATGATGTCTAGGGAGTTTGAGATGTCAATGATAGGAGAACTTAGTTTCTTCCTTGGACTTCAAATCAAACAACTCAATGATGGGGTCTTCATAAGTCAATCCAAGTATGTGAAGGAATTACTCAAAAGATTTGGCATGGATGACGCAAAGCCCATCAAGACTCACATGGCTACAAATGGACATCTTGATCTAAACGAAGGAGGTAAATGCTGATTTAAAGCTTTATAGGTCTATGATTGGTAGTTTGCTTTATCTTACCGCATCTAGGCCCGATATTATGTTTAGCGTTTGCATGTGTGCACGCTTTCAATCGGCTCCAAAAGAATGTCATTTAATGGTCACAAAAGAATATTAAGATATTTAAAGCATTCCTCAAGTATTGGCCTTTGGTATCCAAAAGGTGCTAAATTTGATTTGATTGGATATTCGGATTCGGATTATGCGGGTTGTAAAGTGGATAGAAAAAGCACCTCAGGGAGTTGTCAATTTTTAGGTAGATCCTTAGTGTCTTGGTCTTCCAAGAAACAAAACTCTGTTGCCCTTTCCACCGCCGAAGCCGAATATGTTTCTGCAGGTAGTTGTTGTGCACAATTGCTTTGGATGAGGCAAACATTGATGGACTATGGAATAACATTTGACAAAATGCCTCTTTTGTGTGATAATGATAGTGCAAAGGAAAATAGCCAACAACCCCGTCCAACATTCAAGAACCAAGCATATAGATATCCGCCATCATTTCCTTAGAGATCATGTGTGCAAGGGAGATATTGAAATTAGCCACATTTGCACTGAAAATCAATTAGCAGATATCTTTACCAAACCTTTAGATGAAGGCCGCTTTTGCCTATTGAGGAATGAGTTAAATGTCATTGACTATTCAAATGTCGCTTGAACTCTTGTCACATGCACTTTGGGTCTTAGTTGCATTTTTGTCTATTTTAAGATGTTTTTACTCAAATTTTCGCTCCAAATGTGATATTTTAGTAAAAATACTTTATTATATAGACATTAGTCTTTTCATTGCATAATAATCCTGAATGATACTTGGTTGAGTGCAAAAACTAAGGATTATTTGCAAAATCTTCAAATTCAACTTCTTCTTCCCTGAAGTGTCAGGATAATCGGAACTTCCGCCCCAGCGCGAACTTCGGTGTCCGAACTTCACCGTTGTGTTCGCGGAACTTCCGCTTTTCAGCTCCTTCCGCGTCGGGATAATCGGAACTTCCGCCCTCCAGCGCGAACTTCCGCTTCCGGAACTTCACCGTTGTTCGCTGGAACTTTCGCTTCCTAGAGTTGAAGCATTTATTGCTGCGGTTGGTCCGCTTTTTATACCTCTCTCCACCGCCTCCTGTCTGACCCCAAGGCTTCTCCTCTCTTCATCTCCACCAAAACTCTTTGATTCGTTCCTCGGTTTTCCTTCAATCTCAACCAATCAATCGCTTCCCAAGGGTTCAATCACCCATTCTCTCAAGGTATTTCCAATTCCTTTTTGGATTTGCACCCTTATGAACCCTAGGTCAAAATTTTGGGAAAAATCAAATGTTGTTGAAATCATGGTTGATTCTTGGGAAAATAGGTTTATTCAAGATTGTATGATGTATATGCATCGAATCCATGGACTCAATCCATCCAAATACTGAAAAATCCAAAATTCCTATTAACCTAGAATCGGCTCAGATAATCGGAACTTCCGCCGTTGAAATCGCGGAACTTCCGCCAATGTAGTTCCGAGTGCAACTTATGAGCTCCGATTGTCCCGACAAATGTAAAATCACATTTTCATTTGATTCAATCTTTGACACTTCATCCATTGTTGTTCTTGAAGATGCCTAGGATGAAGGTGTCATCCCGGCACTATTCAGATGTCAAGCATCTTCTTCAAGAAATGAGGAAGAATCGAAATTCGTAATCGTAAGAAAGTGCATCAGAGAAGAATCAATATGAATCGATGAGGAATTAGGAGAACTGAAGAGATTGAAATTGATCTTAAGGGACTCACAGCAGATGATTACACGCTTCTTGGATTAAAGATCAATATTCACTTCCAGGAAACTGTGATGACCCTCGATTTCATACCAAGTTTCAAAGACAAGTCTATGATCTTTTCTATGGACCAAACAAACCTTTTGCTGATCACAAGTATGTTAATTGGTCCTACCTCAACGGGCTTGATAAATATGAGGGTACCTACAGCTCTTCCAAATGAGCCGATTCATAACCTTGTGGCAATAAAGTGCAACTATAGTGATGAGATCATCCGCAGTTCTATGCCACAAGGTGCATTCCTCCCGATTTTTCTCACCACTTGGATGATGAGGACAAGTGAGACATTCTTGCAAGACGTGCTTTTGAACGTGCATTGATGTCGAGTCGAAGCGATATGAGAAAATTTATGATGGAACAGCCTCTCCCTCTTTCTGCTTGGATGAATTTTATGACACCACACGAAGATTTGTCCCTGGTAAGATCACATGACTTCTTCCTATTCCCAGCTTGGTAAATAGGATCATTAACCATACCATGTTACCAAAGAGCGGGAATTATGATGCAATTAGAGGACATGTTTGGAATATATTGGAATGCATCATGCATGGAAGAAAGTTTGATGTAGTGGATGTCATCATAAGGGAGATAGCAGGAACAAAGAATGATCGAGTCAAACGGATAAACTTTGCACCTTACATTATGGCTTTGATCATTAAACAAACTGGATATAATGGAGCTACACCTTCAGCGCATAAAGCATATAAACCAAGAGAAGGTCCTCCAATTCCTGCAAATCTTAGGCGTGCTCAGTGAGAAGAACTCAAGTCGCACCTCCTTCGGCTTCTTCCGCCGCTCCTCCACAAGGTATAGCCACTATGGATCAGATTTATGCTACCTTGTTGGAGATGAGGGCATCCTAGGATACCTTCCAGGCAGCGACCACTTCTAGGCTGGATGCGTTTGAGGCAGCCACCTTTTCCAGACTGGATGCTTTCCAGGAGGCGACCACTTCCAGACTCGACGCCCACACTGCCAGTCTTGACGCGCTTTCAGCCAGATTCGCAGAGCGCTCCGCCACTGCTCGGTTTGGGCGGCGTCGCCTTCGCTCTCCTCCCGGTGGTCCTCCGGTGATCCTCCCGCTCCTCCTCGTTGATCTTCCTGCTCCTCCAGTTGATCCTCCGCAAGATCCTCCTGCGGAGTGACCCTTTTGGCCCTTGATGACAAAGGGGGAGAGAAGAGTGTGTTAGTGAGAGACAGAGCTAGACTTATCTATTATAATATTGTAATATATTGTGTCTTTTTGACTATGGCTTGTAATGACTTTGTTTGAAAACTTGATGCTTATGATAATATCTTGTGTTATCTTATATTTTTGGTGTACTTGGATCTTTGATTAATGATGAATGACTATGTGATGTGAATGCTCTATCTTTATTGTCATTTGTTCTCTTCCAAGTAACAATGTTCTACAGAAACTCCGCCGAAATTTCCTGAAAATCCAAACATGTGCTTTACATTATCTTCTACTCAATATGCACATGTTAAGGGGGAGCTTTCTGTTTTCAAACCAACTTTCTCTCACAACTTTATTGTGTTGTCATCAATTACCAAAAAGGGGGAGATTGAAAGCATCTAGGCCCCTAAAAATTGTATTTTGGTAATTAATGACTTTATGTGAATATGGGACTAACATGTTTGTTGAAGTGATTACAAGGCATAGTCCCAAATGACAAAGTGAAACCAAGGAGCTGCATGTCAAAGAATGATGAGAAGATGGAGTTGATCTCAAAGACAAGGTACAAAGAGACTAGGACCCCTTTTAATTTTACCGGTCTTTGGAGTATGGAGGAAGACTGGATTATAGGATAAATGTCGTACTATTAAGGGGAGCTTGTCTAGTAGCTTGAAAGCATCTCATTATGCCTTTGGATCAACTTAGGATCATGCATGTTCTTTTGGTTTGGTTTAAAAGAAAATCTTTTCTCGAACATAATCGGAAGTTCCAAGATGTATATCATGGAACTTCATTGTCTGTTGTTCAAAAAGTCTGCGGTTTGATTTTTCCAGAGAGCATCCTTTTCGACTTAGCCGATTTTTCAAGCGCGAAGTTCCGCAATGATACGAGCGAAGTTCCGATTAATCGGTTGTTCAAATATGCGCGATCGAATTTTTCCAGAGCATCCTTTTCGGACTTAGCCAAATTCTCAAGCGCGGAAGTTCGCAATGATATGAGCGAAGTTCCGATTAATCGGTTGTTCAATTATGCGCGTCGGTTTTTTCCAGAGAGCACCGCTTTGGGACTTAGCCGTTTTCACGAGTGCGGTAGTTCCGCTGTGAAAAAGCGGATCTTCCGATGAATCGGAAGAACCGAAATCTATTTGGCGGAAGTTCCGCACATAAATCCAACGGCTAGTTTAGAGCATTTAATGCTCACTGTAATGACCGTTACAGCGCACTCGAGTGAAGGGCGGAAGTTCCGCACTTTGTACTGCAGAAGTTCCGATTTCCCTGAGTTTTGCCTGATTTTCTGCATAACGGTCATATTTGGTTGTTGGGGGTATAAATACACCCCCACCAGCTCAAGGACGTGTTGTTGAGCATTCATTCAATTCATTTGAGCCTTGAGCACTCCTCTCACTCCTTATTTACTCTCTTTGCACACATTTGTGAGGTAGTGAGCAAGAACAAGAGCATTGCATTCTTAGTTGATCCATTGGCTCTTGATTGTCGTCAAGTGAAGTTCAAGTTCTATTCTCTTGGTGCTTGTCGGCACCTAGACGACTTGGCGGAGATTGCTCGGTGATCTCTTCAAAGAAGCTTGTGAAGAGACCCGTTGCCGATTGTGATTGGTCGGTGTTCACCAACTCCGGAGAGGAGGAAGAACAACCAAGTGATCGAGGGTAGGCTTAATTTGTGGAGCCGGCTTGAGTGGTCAAGCTTCCTCAACGTGGACTAGTGAAGATCGACAAATCTTCGATACCACGGGAAAAACCCCCTTGTCCTTGTGCGGTTAACTCTTGTCTTTACTTATTGCACTTATTTTAGTAGCTCATAGATTGTGATAAATATCTTTGATTAGAGTATCTTGCTAATTTGTGTAATTAGATCAAGAAAATTTAGAAACCTCCTATTCACCCCCCTCTAGTCGGTTATCCTTGATCCTACAGGGTCCGATTTATTTGCTTTCGTTTTTGTTAGTTCTCCAGGAAACCCAAAGGGGTACAAATAGAATACGTTATTCATGTATGTGCATGAAAGTCCTACTCGGCCTTTAAGGCTTTAGTACTTGTGTTGGCTATATTAGCTTATAGGATGTGCCCGATGTAGGGAGGCAGAGTTGAATTATGAGCTAAAAATACGTGTTTTTCGGCCGTATGCCATTAGGTTTTATCCCTGTATTATGAGTGTTCTTGAGGAATTCATCGAGAGTTCTTCGGACAAGTTGGATTCGGTTGTGTTGTCGATTTTCATCTGCTGGATTAAATTGATCATATATCTCTCGTCATGTACTGTGGTGTGCGTGGGTTGAGAAATTCTATCTAGGGTTGGTGATGGGTCAAGATTGCACATGGCTTTGTGCATAAGAATCCTTGCGGTTCAACCCTTCTGGATTGTGAGCTGTGGTGTTCACGGGGTGGATTATCTTCAAAACCGCAGGTTGCATCTATTCCTTAGATCGTATCTCCGGTTAATTATCTTGGTGTGATCATGTTACTACATAAAAGATGTGATGTTACTACACTACCGAATGAGTGTTTCTACACTTGCATCTGTTTCTCATATCGTAACTCAGGCTATGTTCCTCAGATCCTAACTCAGGCTAGTTATCTTGGTGTATTCCCGATACTACACGAAAAATGTGGTGTTATTACACTACTGCAGAAATACTATTGCACTTTTGTTATTCCACTATGAAAAATCGCACAACTTAAAAGGATTTAATCCCATCTCGAGATTCGGTCCACGTGAGTCAGCCAGGTGAAAGGCTATTTATAAGCTTGACGGACAGAGCAAAATTAGCAAGGCTTGATGACTACAGCTAAGGATTTGTTTTTGGAGGGATACATACTTACCTGGAGTGCTGAACTATCTAAACTAACAAGTAAACAACAGACTCAACAGATGGTAGAGACAACAGACGACCTTACAACGCTTTAATAATAATAATAAAAACGGAGTGTATATAACAAAATTAAAGCGTGGACATCAAAACAAACAAGATTATATCAGTTTTTTTTGTATAATGTCATGTGCCAACAAATTTTTTATGCTTTGCTGAATGGTACGCCAATTCTAAACATACCAACTGAAACAGAAAAGCTGCTGTTCTTTACACTGATTTACTGTACAAAAGTTTAACCCTATGTTTTTTCTACAAGAACTAGGGGGTTACGAACTTATTAAACTGAAACTGCTGGCTTTGTACATGGAAAATCTACGATCAGCTGAACAAATAGGACAAGGTATAAAGGAGGAAAAGTTGTTACAAGGCCGGATTTAAGATCTGGACAGCACAAACAGGCATCTGGTATCTATAGCAATTTTGCATAAGCGAAATGGCCCAGCTTTCTATCTGATCTTCATGCAAAGATGATTGAGCGGGCCGACTACTGCACACATCATGTATGTGGAGGCCTTGGCAACATAGAGTTGGCCAGATCTTCATTCAACTTTACAGGAAGGGGTGGCATCTGCTTCATTATTTCCGGAATCTCACTTATCCTGCTATAGAAAAAGAATCAAGTAGTTACATTATTGCAGTTTCACTGGATAAGCACAGATCTCAAAAAGGGCAGCAACTACTTATTAATAAATAACATATAGTATTTTAAGATGATAGAACAGAAAGTGCTTTGTTCTTTAAGATGATATAACAGAAAGTGTACTTTCTGATGTTGAAAGTATACCACATAGATTCCTAACCAAGGGGCACACTGATACGCTATGCAAGCTGTAAACACTGCAATGTGGATGCACTTGCTTCCATAATTCAGCAATGAGGAAAGAAATTTAACAATAGACAACTAGCAAGGGAAGACTGTATTTGGTGATAAGCACCCCAAGTTTTACATGCATGCTCGAATCCATTTGAACAGGTATTCAGGAAATTCATACACATTCATGTTTCTTGAAGCGAAGCTAAGTGGAGAAACTTACTCTTTGAGGACTGCAAGTATATTATCCCTAGTTTGGCATAAAAGAGAGAAGTTCTCCTGTACCTGCAAAAGATGCAAGATAATATAATATTAGTAACATGAAAAATATAAAATGAACATGGCAGATATAATTTTCTCTTCTATCACTATGATTTTTTTACTGGGAATAATAGTAGGGGAGAACCGTACTGAGATATTATATTTAAAAATAATAATTACAACTAGTTTTACTTATATCACTATGAAATTAAAACAAGCCTACAAGTTTGATATGAAAAAATAGGAAGAAATACAAGTAATGCAACATATATTTCAAATAGGCACCCCTTTTGCCAATGTATGGCAAGACTATAAGCATCCTGAAATGGACATTGTTTTATTGATATAATAAAACTTCTACACCTCCCAAATGAAATCGCATAGAAGTTTTTCTTAGCCATGTGATAAAGACTGTATCCATGCGGATATGATTTATTGACAACTTAAGGCACATCTAAAACACCATAACTTCGGTGACCTTGCAATCCGCAGCCAATAGATCACAGCAGGCATAGTATTATTCATATGATCTTATTATGTTGGAGCTGAATGCTGGAAATTTAACATAGAAGATAGGAAGTACCTGCATGTTTGAAATATTTGCATATATTTGATTTAAGATTTGTGCATTGTGCTCTAGAAGTTGTCCAGTCGGGCCTCCAATTGCTGCAATGACATAAGAAAATACAAACCACCAAGTTTCTTAATCCAAAGTTTAAGTTCTCCACATAGTTATAACATGTTTTATTAATGAAGATATTTTTAAAGTTTCAATTTTCTACTTTCTACCCAATTTCAAGTAGGAAGAAGTTCATATAACACCACGAACTTTCTTGTAAGTCTATCCGGCACCCCGAACTATGAAATCAGACATTTAAACTCCGAACTTTGCAATCCGGTACAAATAACACCCTAATCCGGTTTTGCGGGGTGGTAGCACGATGAGTGGGCAATTTTTCCACGTAGGATGACACCTACACGTTGGCCAAGTTTATATGAATGACAGGTGGAGCCCACAAGGACTTCTCCCCAAAATCGAAACAGAGAGGGAGAGAACTAAATGGAAGCATGGCTGGGACTTTAGTGGGGTAGAAGCCCCTATAGGCCCCACTTGTCGTTGACCTAACTTGACTACTGTGTCATCATACGTGGCAAAACCGCTTACTCATCGTGCCATGCGGATAATACCACCATACAAAACCGGGTCATGGTGTTATTTGAACTGGATTGCAAAGTTCAGGGAGGTCAAATGTCTGGTTTTATAGTTCGGGATGCTGGACGGACTTTCGAGCAAAGTTCAGGGTGTTATATAGACTTTTCCCTTTAAAGTAAACTACATTCTATCCATCACAAACAATGCACACAACATAATATTGTACGACATAAACATTTGGCAAGTATCATGATCTTATGCTATTTACTGTTTGTTCTCATAGATGCTCTGGAGCAACTTCAGCTCTGGATAAATCAATAGTACAAAACTAGAAAATATAATATCTTTGCTATAGTACTATACTGACAAGAAACCTGAGCCTCGATTTTACACAATAAAGCAGCATGAAGAAAACTTCTGTAGAAAAGAAAAAAAGGCATAAACAAAGGTCTTAAGAGGTCGCAACAACAAAGTACACAGAAAAAAATAATCAAAAGAAAAAACAATAAAAAATATGATTCCTAATCTCAACAAAATACTTACATTTGTATGATACATCATCATCATCCATAGGAAGAACTGGAAGGGAATATGGGGGGACACTAGGTCGTGCTACCAGGTGAGCCGGCCCTTTTGTTGAAGAGTCACCAACTCTTTCCTACAAGGTAAGAAGATCAAAAGTTTTAATCATAAAAAATAATATCATTTAGAATGGTCTCTAGTTGTAAGCATTCCTGCAATGAAAATCACAAGTAAACATGAGGACATCCTAATATCAAAGTATTTAAATATAAATTTTGGTGGATGCTACTTTTGAAGTTTTGCAAAACACCACATGATTTGCTTTTGGACAGTTAAGTACAAAAGAATAATCTGGGTAACTTATTTCATGGAATCAATAATGTGAATAATCATAAAAATAAATACCCGATGATAAAATAGGGGAATCAGAGGAGAAAGTATGCAAGACATATGACAACCTTCTTTTCTTTGCTTTTCTTTGCTAACTCCTTCCTTTTCTTGCTACTCTCCTTTTTCTGCAAGTGACGAAAATGTTAATGATTTCATACAATATAATTTGTTAGGCAGCAGAAATCCAGTGCTACATTACAAGGAACTGTGAAAGAGAATAATATTAGAAAAAATACACCAGACAAGATTATTTCTTGATGGCATTGCTGGTTAGTTTGCTTGGCTACAACTTCTGACTAATTCCAGAACAACTATGATGCAATGACTTGTAAGGATCCATTTCAAAAAGGACTGCTTTTTGAAACAGGGGATGGGATTGGTGGTAGTGATGTAGTAAGTAGTTTTATGGTTTGTACTTTGTACTAGTGAAGATATCAATAATAGTACTTACAATTCAGTACAAAAAAAAGACGTTGGAGATGAATAAAGATATGGTATTGGTAGTGGAGATAATGCTAGCAGTCTATGTTAAATGCACTATACTGAATCTAATAATTGTGCATGAGACTGGTAAAGGCCACCCAAACACCATGCTTCAGTATGGAAAAATGTGGAAATATTTGATGGATACAATGAGCAAGATGAAGTATCAACATCAGTTACCAAAAATCCCAATTTGATCATTTAACAGGGGTGCTTGGTTCACATAGTAGTACGATGCCACTACGATATTACTTGATTAAATGAAAATATAAGCTCATCTGCCAACCAATCGTAATGAGTAATCACAGATTTCATAATCGAGGAACTGAAGGAAAGAAAGTGCAAACAAACACAGAGCCTATGCAGTTTCCTTCATATCATACACATGGAAGCTGAAAGTTGCCTTTTCATTATTATCGTGTCCACAAAAGATGAAAACTAAATGCCTTAACCAGAAACACAGGAGGTGCTCAGTGTCCAACTTACAGCCATCCATCTGCAACGCAGGGCCACATCTCGCACTGTCTTGTCGGGCAGACTCATAGCAATTTTTGCATAGCAAACTACAGTTGCATCAGCCGCATACCTACAACAGTGTGCAGTCACAAAATAAGATGGACTCATTTAATTTTGCAACAAAGAAGTACAGGAAATATTATGTCCTTCAACTGGAGGGTATGGGCAGCATAAACGAGAAGGAAACAGCACAGAACACAGCAATTCAAGTTTACTAATTACAACATCTTACTGCAACCACTTAATAACTAGTGATGCACAATGCATTTAGTTTTGCTCCAAGTGTGTCAATACACAATTGCATAACCAGCCACCACATTTATTGTCAGAACAAACAGTACGCAAGTTAATATTAAATGCAAGCAGACATTTGAGTAAGCACTGACCGTTGCAATGCCAACCAGGGTGTTAACTTTTCCTTTTATTTTCCAGATTACCCACCATTTCACAAGTCATGTAACAAGGTCTCAACACTGACAGCATAATATTAAATGGAAGCCCATATTTTAAAGCAAGTATGCGACTATTGTAACACCAATCATGCTGTTAATTTCTTTCTTTTCAATTTTCCAAACTACCCGCCATTTATTACATCATGTAATGAAACGTAAACTAGCATGACCATCATTGTCCCAGCTTTATTGTGATACCCATTAATATCCAACCTGCAGTTCATGCAATAGATAAGCATACCTGGCAAACCAGGTAGGCACGAGGATCCACCAGCTAACACGACCGTCTTGAACCAGCTGTCGTCATTGAACACTTTGGAACTGTAACAGTGATCCATACATAGAGATACTGCTTTATGCAAGCCGTAGCACGACTGCAAGGTCAACATTGAGCAAGCATAAGTAAAACATATTTAAAGGCACAAAACAGGCTATGTCACGGAGAAGATAGCGTACAGTTCTCTAGTCTGGGGCTGGAGGAGGATTTCTGCCGTCTTGAATCTTTCTTCCTTCTTCCGATAGAGTGAACCACCCTTCGTCATCCACCTCACAGGAAGCCGTGTGTCTTTACGTAGTTCAGCTTCATAATCAGCTGCTACGTAACAGAGTTTCTTTACATATGGAATAAAAAAAGAGAGAGTCATGTGTCAGATACCATCTCCAATGTGTGATGTTCATAGTTAAATAGGAACCCCCCAACTAATGGCTCGGCACAATTAGTCGGTCTGTAGACCGCCCAACTAATAAGCCCCAAGCACTGTTAGGTGAGATTTATGAGAAGAATGTCAGATACACCAAATAACAATAGCTATCGTGGAATAAACATAGCTTTACCTCCTTGATGGTTCGAACAGTGTAAAGTGACTCAAAAGGTATATTTCTTCACTACATTAGCTCCTTCAGAAATCCAGTAAGTTCGAGGCACCTTGCCCCACAGTTTCAACACCTATCTCATGCATCACCCTACCTTGAAAAACTGTTGCAAGCAAAATACATAAGAATGACAACATCAAATGAGTATTCTGGTATTTAAAGTATGGTAGTACCATTAGATCTAGTTCCATGTGCTATAATCATTCAGGACAAAGCCCGACCGTGAAAAGTTATGTCAGTCCACACATAATCTTAGTCTCCCACCCCCTGTATCCCTCTGTGATGTGCACTCCTGAACGCCCATGTATTTCAGGAACTTGTCTAGCAAGCACTCCTGCAACTGTCCTTTTTATAATAGGGAAAGGACACATCTATGATTAGCTTTACCCGAGCAGGTTATTTTTATTAACTTCATATACAATATAATTCAAAAATTGCTTCTCTTGCACACTGTGGAAACTCTCCTCAGTTTGTAGAGTATACTCCATATGTTAAATATCAAATATACGACCACCGTTCCACATTGTCATGTGTGGTTCCATACTTCCATGTTGTGAAACGTCATTTGCATCTTTGCACCCCCAAAATTTAAAAGAAACAAAATTAATTTCCGAAGAAAACATTAAGTGCGGTCAAGTGCATTGAACCTTACCCAAAAAAAAAACTAACCCATGGTAAATACTTACTGGGAACAATAGATGTGGCATTGAATTCAATGTTGACAACAATACCAGAGGTCTGTTTAGCAGCATACAAAGCTAGAAGTGGCTGGAAAGCAAATGGCAAAATGATCACAAAAGTGTTCCTCAGAAAAAGAAGTAAAAACATAAACATTAAAAGTGGTTTGGTTCTACAATTACATCAAAGCTTTGTTTTAATTTGAGGCCAAAATACTGAATACATATTTTACATACAACCCCTGGTTGAGGAGCTCCCGCTTGAATCACAACTCATGATTCTGACGTAATATAATTATGTGAACCTTCTAATTTTCCAAAAGCTAAATCCAAATAACAAAATTGTTTCAAATCTAACTCTCCCAACAACATTAATTAAAGGGACAGTGGCACAGAAGCAGATAGTGAAGTACCATAAATACCAAGAGGTGCAAAATGTAAGCATTTGATTAAACAGAATCATCAAAGGCAACATAAGAACGCATGCTTGATCAACAGCACAAACAGCAGGAACATTCATATCGAACAAAACTGAGTACAATGTCTCCTTGTACTGCATTCTCGAGACCCTAGCAGACTCAGTATCTGTGATAAGTTGAATTAAAGACATACAGGCATCCACTTGGAAATAGTTTATCAACCATAGTGACCAATTCAACTTTGAAATGAAAAAAATGAAAGTAAGAGTTGATTTAAGAGCAGCTTTGAATTATATTTCAGGAGCACCATATAATAATATTGATGAACATGTGTAATATGGCCAAAATGTTGAACCATAAAATAGAAAGTGCAATCAACTAAAATGGTTGAGTGGAAGGCTTTACTTGCATCCCGTAAAAGGCGAGAATATCGAAAATAAATATATGTTATGAGTCTTATGACAAACATTCAAAACTAAACATGGTATTAGATGATTAATCAGAAAAACTTAAATAGACTTATAGCTCATAGTTACTACAGGCTAAATCAGTGGCCAAGAGAAAAGGAACTAAAGTACGATGTTCAAATTTCCTTCTTGTGTGAAACAGATTACCATAGTTTTCAATAATTGAATAACAGAATTCAGAGCAGATCAGTACCCAAGTTGTACACATAACCATATATCCTAATACAGTAAAGGATCAGTACTTTATAGCTCATGATTACTCTGGCTGATTATGGTGTTATCTAGAATGTAAAACATGGCATATCTAGAGTGACCATCCTCTCTCCCTAAGTATATATTTTCAAACATAATGTCTCTTAAAATCTATTCAGATTATCCTGCACCACCACAGCAATACATGTTTGCTCAGATAACCCGTCACGGAATTTTGGAGAGTTATCTCCCAACATGTGCTAGAAGCAGATTTGAAACACGTGCCATCAACTGCAAGTGTGCAAGCAGCAATAAAAATGGGCACACACATCCTAGAATACTTGGGTATGCATGTTGATTGCTCATGTTCGAGCAAGATATGGTGTAATCAGTATAAGAGTCGGCAACCTAATCAGACAAAGTCATCATAATATAAACAAATTTGTGTCTCAATTGAATTCACCGAATGCCAATTCACATCATTAATAAAAAATCCCTTCAAGGAAAAAAGGGTTATATCTTGACAAATTTTCTTTAGCCATGTTTTACATTGTGCAAGACAGCTAGGGCTGAAATGTTTAATCAGTACTACAAAATATGAACATCCTACAGTGAAACTAAATATTTTAAAAACCTGGTGTAGATTGTAGAGAAGAAGTGACGAAGCCTGGCACACATAGGGGGCTCAATGTTACCAAATTCCTGCATGATGATCCCAGCAGAAATAGCAAATAAATGATACCCCTTTATGGATTCAATTAACACAAATCTTGATATTATTAAATCAGCATTGGTCATGGTGATGTACATTCGCCTCATGTGCTATCAAGATGTGGCCACTGATCAACACAGCTTACCAAAAACGTTGCACAATGCCCAGAAGGAGCATACTTGCTCCAGCCATACTTGCAATAGCCCGATCCACCTTTAATAAAACAAACAACAAGGAATGCACCATTTAAAGGAGACCACAGTGTTAAAACAACTGAGATCAATAAAATGGTGCCCATTCCGTCGAACAAGCAAAGAGCCAGATATGATCAGCCAACCATGGCAATCTAATGCAGATATATGATCGTTGCCTAGTTACCCAAGACCGAATATCAGAGATGCAAAAATACCAATTTTTTTGGTCGTAGAAGTCCGTAACAAAGTAATTAATGCACATATGACATACCTATCCCACTCTCTACTGTTCAAATTTCCATGCCGAGCTCGCCCTCTCTGCTAGTGAAATTGTTGCCGTTGCCACCAGTTTTGTCCTTGACGACTTGGCTGCCGCCTGGGTCGTGGTCGCCGCTGGCCTCCATAGCCGTGCACACGGAGCCACGACCGCCCCTCTTCCATGGAGCCACACCAGTCGTGTGCGTCGGGGTGGCCGTTGACCTGCTCGTCAAGGCTGTTAGCCCACTCGCCGGTGTCTACGTACACGAACGCTTGAACGCCTGGACTCAAACACACACACGCACTCTGGAGCGCAAAAAACGCGAGAGAGTGATTTTTGGTGCTGCAAAAACTGCACTCCCATTTCATGTTTTCTTCCTCACCTTTTATTCTGAACAAGGGACTCCATACGTTTACATGTGATTAGTACTCTGTTATTGGTATCAGGTAACTGCACCCATTACAACCACTATGACTAATACCACTAATGAGCAATAAACTCCACGTCCTATGACAGTGCATAACTAGCCCATGGACTCAACCAAAAAACTGAAACGTTACCACTAATAAAACAAGAAACGTTACCACTAATACTGGCAGTTACCATGCAAAATTAAAAGAAGCAATCAAGGATTAATCATCAAACACCCGTAATCCTTGATGTGTTTTCTTGATCTCGGCGAGCCCGATCCTTGTGCTGCTTGCTCCTTTGCGTCTTGACAGTCATATCTCTGTCTACTAACAATGTACCGGAGTATATGCTTGACTGCCACGCACCTCCTGGTGTCGCACCCTGACTTTGGCGGCACCGTGCGTCGGCCGCGCCGTGCCGACGACGGCCATCAATCGTCACGCCATGCATGCGCTCCGTGTGCGGCCAGTAGGCTGACGCGGCGGCTCGCCGATCCATCCATGTGCACCCTGCAGGCCGCTCGCGCCAACCGCGAGGCCTCCCGCGTCGCTCGTTGCGTTGCTTGTCGCGTCCTTAGCGCCACGTCCGTGCCACTTGTCGCCGGCTTAAGGTCGTGCCATGTGTTTGCGCAACCGCAACGCCTTGCGCTGCGCGCGCCCGAGGCCGTGCCAGCGCGCGTGCGCTCGAGCCTCGCCAAGCGAGCCACAGGTCGAAGCTTTGTCTGCGCCGCTTCGGGGCGAAGACAACGCCACCGACCCACGGCTTCTGCGTGCGCGCCGCTCGCGGCGACTTCCGCGTGAACCTCCAGAAGCCGCTGTTGGCCCATGTTGCTGCGGCCGAGCGCCGCCTCGCCGGGCTACTAAGCGCACACCGAGCCGTCGTCGCCCTCAACTCGTGTCGATTAACTTGCTCGGCGTGCTTAGGATTTGGCGATCCACGGAATAATGCCGTGCCCATCGCGGTTGTAGCATCGAACTTGCGTCATGTCACGGCGCATCTTTGGGCGAGCCTCCGTCCTTGTCGTCGTGTCCGCTTTGCGCGCCATGGCCACATGGCTTGCCGCGATACGGTTATCACCGCCGGAGGAGCTATCGCCTTGCTCCTTGGCGCGTGCAAGCAACTCCTCTTGATGAGGAGCAGGCGCCCATCGAGCCGCTTCGAGTCATCGCTGTTGCTCTCTTCGATCGGCCGACCGGTGAGCTCTTGATCGACAATGTGCTCAAGTCAGCGGTGTCTCGTCGAGATTGCCACTGTGTATACCTAGATGGCACAACACGAAGGAATTTCTTAACTACCTTTTCTTCTTCCAACGTGTCGCCTAGGATCCGAAGATTGTTGGCGAGTCCGTGATCCTCATGGAGAAATCGTCCACCGACTCCCGTCCTCGAATTTGATATCCTCAAACTCCTTGCGAAGCTTCACGTGCATTCGCCTCACGGACGCGCTTGGCGCCATCCTCATCGGCTTCACGGCGTCCATGCCGGCTTGGCCATGTCGCCACGCGCCGTGGGCGGCATTTCGGCGACACCGCCACGGAGGATGGCGAACGGCGCGATCTGTCGTCGTGGAAGTCGGCGTTGCGAGTTCGATCGCCTCCCACGGGCCTTGTGCTGCGAGTTCATCCTCATCACGAGCTAGTCGGTGTAGTTCGTCGCGTCGGCGTGGGTGACTATCGATCCGTCGTCTCCCTTAACTTCCATTGCACTAAACGCTCTTGGCGCGTTCTCTGCGGATCCAATCTCGAGATCGCCATTGCGCGAGATTTATCGTGCGAGTCCTGCTACCGTCGCCTTGCAACGGAGACGACCTGGTAGAAGAACGTGAACCGTTGCGCGCCATCGCCAAGGATTAAAGCAACACGGCTCGATACGATTGTTAACCCGCTCGCGGTGTCTCGTGAGCGAGCGGCTGAGCGCCTAGACTCAAACACACACACGCTCTGGAGCGCAAAGAACGCGAGAGTGATTTTTGGTGCTGCAAAAACTGCACACTTTCATTTCATGTTTTCTTCATCACCTTTTATACTTAACAAAGGACTCCATACGTTTGCATGTGATTAGTACTCTGTTAATTGGTATCAGGTAACTGCACCCATTACAACCACTATGACTAATACCACTAATGAGCAATAAACTCCACGTCCCATGACAGTGCATAACTAGCCATGGACTCAACCAAAAAACTGAAACGTTACCACTAATAAAACAAGAAACGTTACCACTAATACTGGCAGTTACCATGCAAAATTAAAAGAAGCAATCAAGGATTAATCAACAAAGGCCACTATTGTCTCTCGGGTCATAGTCGCCGCTGGTCACTCTCCCACTAAAATCGTTCTACGGTTGAATTCAATATACAGCCGCGACCGTCGAACTCGCGTTCTACACTCGACACTCACTTCTACTCGAGCTTACACTCCACTACGCCTTACAAAAATCTACACGAGTGCACAAGACTATCAACACCTCCTTGCACTCAAACGGGTTACTATAAATAACTGAATAAACACGAGTTATACCGATTTACTAAATTTTCCTATACTCGAATTATACACCTATTATTCTAACCCTAATCCCTACTCCCTAATTACCTAACTACTTAATCACCTAAACCCCCTAATCACTTACCTCTCCTAATCCTAACCGACTAACCCCCCCCCCTCAGCACCCCCGCCGACACTCCCCTGCCGACACACAACCCATTCCCCCTCCCCACTCTCTCGTCTCTCCCTCTCTCTTGGGAGATCTCCACCGCCCCGCCTCCATCCGACCAGCTCTGCCTCTAGCTCCTGTTGCCTACGCTGGCTCGGCTCGACTCCTCGCCTCCTCCGCTCGCCTTGGTCTCTTCGCCCTCAGGTTCTGCGCCGCCTCCCTCTTCATCCAATTCCTTTAGATCCTGATACACAAGATTTCTAATTTACTCGACAACACCTGCAAACCTATTCTGGATAAGCCAGATAAAATTTTGATTAATTTACTCAGTTGATTTTACTGGCCTCACAGTTCCATGGCCAATTACAACTGGGGCTTAAGACAGAATGCATAGGCATCTTGTGCAAGTTCAAATCCATTGCAAGCAATTGCAGCGACAAACTTCTCCCTATGCTCGTCGGTCGAACGTGCAATGCACCACCGCAGGACGCATCTATTAGAATAAGACTCTAGAATAGATTTTGGTTTCCTTATCTGTACTCTAGAACATATTTTGGTTTCCTTATCTGTAACCCCTTTGTAATCCCTATATATATTGCCCATTGGGCCCTATTGAATATACACATATTATTCATAACATGGTATCAGAGCTTAGGGTACTAACCTAGCTCTCCTTCCACTGCCATCCGACCGCTTCCTTCCACCCTGGCGATCGTCGTCACATCCGGCTTCATGGCCATCGATCCCCATCTTGGCGTCGTGCGTCGTCGCTGCCGTCGCCTCGCCAAGCCGCCGTGGCGAAGGTCGCCGCCCGTCGCCACTCATCCGGTTCGGCCGGTTGCCGCTCGACGGTGTGGCACGCGACTCCGGCGAAGATGAAGTCGACCTCGCGCTTGCCGTTGTCGAGCCACTGCTGCAGGAACCAGTACCTGTGCTGGTCCATGGAACCGGTACACTCAATAGTTATTTGAGTGTCCACTTGCAGGCGTAGGGGAGACGTTCCTGTGTATTCACCATTCACCAAGATCAGAATCTGTTGCTGAGACATTGGGTAATCACTACTAGCAATGAAGTAGAACATCTCATGAGGATTACAGAATCAACCAGACTGTTATTGCAGAATATAAACACGCTTACCACAGAATCAACATAATACACTTACTCTCATATCTCTTGGCCTGGCTAGACAAATGTTCATTGTTCTCAAATTTTGCAAACTGAATGTAAATTAAGAAACGGTGCTACGCCACTACACCATGTCCATGCGCTGTCATGCTTATGCTATTGATCTGATCGACAAAATAGCAGCAAATCAAACCTGCGCGTCCTAATAGTGGGAACACTTGGCCTGCACTGCTCAAGAAACACAAAGGCGATGAACGGGAAAAAAAACAAGAATTGGGGAGGCTAACGTGTTCACCGACGATGCGGAAGATGGATAAGGAGGCCAGTGCGTCGGAGACGCCTTAGCAGCGGAGGTCGGGGTCGGAAACCTCTGTCATCCATCTAGTGGGGCGCCAGAGAGCCAGAGGCCCAGAGCTCTCGTCTAGAGGAATTTCAGACCGTGAATGGAGGATAATCAGATCGGGAAGGGAGTAGGGAGTACCGGAGGGCAAAGGTGGAGCCGCAGAGGCGATGCACCACCGCGTCGGGACGCCAGACGCCGTCGCCTGTCGGTCGCTGGGTCTTCGCATCTGGCATGGGAAGCGGCGGCAACTGAGGTAGAGTAGCGATGCTGGAGTCGTCCTTACGGCGACAAGAAGATCTGAGTCAAGCAGAGCGAGGCGAGCGCATGTGTGATCGTCCGTCCTCCCCTTCTTCTCGAATTAAAAGGAACAAAAAACGTAGATTCGGATTCTACCGATATAAGCGGGAATGGCGGCGGGTTTTCCGGTTTTGCAAATTATAATTCTAAATTTCGAATTTTGGCTTATTTTTAAGCAAATTCAAGTGAATTTCGTCCGGGTTTTTTAAAAAATCCGACAATCGTGTCTTTGTCGTTTTTTCGGTACGGACGATCGTGATTTTCCCGATGCGGTTTTGGATCCTTGGTCACGATGACACCAACCATAGACATAATCCGAAAATGTAGCATTATCCATCATTGTCCCGACTTTATTGTGATACCCATTAATATCCAACTGCGGTTCATGCAATAGATAAGCATACCGCAAACCGGTAGGCACGAGATCCACCACTAACACGACCGTCTTGAACGGTGTCGTCCTTTGAACACTTTGGGCTAATGTGATGATCCATACATAGAATCTTGCTTTATGCAAGCCGTAGCACGATCGCAAGGTCAACATTGAGCAAGCATAAGTAAAACATATTTAAAGGCACAAAGCAGGCTATGTCACGGAGAAGATAGCGTCATACCCTCTCTCTAGTCTGGGGGGAGGAGGATTTGCTGTCTTGAATCTTTCTTCCGATAGAGTGAACCACCCTTCGCCATCCACCTCACAGAAGCCGTGTGTCTTTACGTAGTTCACTTCATAATCACCGCTACGTAATGAGTTTCTTTACATATGGAATAAAAAGAGAGAGTCATGTGTCGATACCATCTCCAATGTGTGATGTTCATAGTTAAATAGGAACCCCCCAACTAATGGCTCGAAGCACAATTAGTCGGTCTCAGACCGCCCAACTAATAAGCCCCAAGCACATTAGGTGAGATTTATGAGAAGAATGTCGGATACACCAAATAACAATAGCTATCGTGGAATAAACATAGCTTTACCTCCTTGATGGTTCGAGCAATGTAAAGTGACTCAAAAGGTATATTTCTTCACTACATTAGCTCCTTGAAATCCGAGAAGTTCGAGGGCACCTTGCCCCACAGTTTCAACACCTATCTCATGCATCACCCTACCTTGAAAAAGCTGTTGCAAGCAAAATACATAAGAATGACAACATCAAATGAGTATTACGGTATTTAAAGTATGGTAGTACCATTAGATCTAGTTCCATGTGCTATAATCATTCAGGACAAAGCCCGAGTGAAAAGTTATGTCACCACACATAATCTTAGTCTCCCACCCTGTATCCCTACGTGATGTGCACTCTGAGCGCCCATGTATTTCAGAACTTGTCTAGCAAGCACTCCACAATCGTCCTTTTATAATAGGAAAGGACACATCTATGATTAGCTTTACCCGAGCAGGTTATTTTTATTAACTTCATATACAATATAATTCAAAAATTGCTTCTCTTGCACACTGTGGAAACTCTCCTCAGTTTGTAGAGTATACTCCATATGTTAAATATCAAATATACGACCACCGTTCCACATTGTCATGTGTGGTTCCATACTTCCAACGTCATTTGCATCTTTGCACCCCCAAAATTTAAAAGAAACAAAATTAATTTCCGAAGAAAACATTAAGTGCGGTCAAGTGCATTGAACCTTACCCAAAAAAAAAAACTAACCCGTGGTAAATACTTACTGGGAACAATAGATGTGGCATTGAATTCAATGTTAACAACAATACCAGAGGTCTGTTTAGCAGCATACAAAGCTAGAAGTGGCTGGAAAGCAAATGGCAAAATGATCACAAAAGTGTTCCTCATAAAAAGAGGTAAAAACATAAACATTAAAAGTGGTTTGGTTCTACAATTACATCAAAGCTTTGTTTTAATTTGAGGCCAAAATACTGAATACATATTTTACATACACCCCCTGGTTGAGGAGCTCCCGCTTGAATCACAACTCATGATTCTGATGTAATATAATTATGTGAACCTTCTAATTTTCCAAAAGCTAAATCCAAATAACAAAATTGTTTCAAATCTAACTCTCCCAACAACATTAATTAAAGGGACAGTGGCACAGAAGCAGATAGTGAAGTACCATAAATACCAAGAGGTGCAAAATGTAAGCATTTGATTAAACAGAATCATCAAAGGCAACATAAGAACGCATGCTTGATCAACAGCACAAACAGCAGGAACATTCATATCGAACAAAACTGAGTACAATGTCTCCTTGTACTGCATTCTCGAGACCCTAGCAGACTCAGTATCTGTGATAAATTGAATTAAAGACTTACAGGCATCCACTTGGAAATAGTTTATCAACCATAGTGACCAATTCAACTTTGAAATGAAAAAAAAATGAAAGTAAGAGTTGACGGGCGAGCAGCTTTGAATTATATTTCAGGAGCACCATATAATAATATTGATGAACATGTGTAATATGGCCAAAATGTTGAACCATAAGATAGAAAGTGCAATCAACTAAAATGGTTGAGTGGAAGGCTTTACTTGCATCCCGTAAAAAGGCGAGAATATCGAAAATAAATATATGTTATGAGTCTTATGACAAACATTCAAAACTAAACATGGTATTAGATGATTAATCAGAAAAACTTAAATAGACTTATAGCTCATAGTTACTACAGGCTAAATCAGTGGCCAAGAGAAAAGGAACTAAAGTACGATGTTCAAATTTCCTTCTTGTGTGAAACAGATTACCATAGTTTTCAATAATTGAATAACAGAATTCAGAGCAGATCAGTACCCAAGTTGTACACATAACCATATATCCTAATACAGTAAAGGATCAGTACTTTATAGCTCATGATTACTCTGGCTGATTATGGTGTTATCTAGAATGTAAAACATGGCATATCTAGAGTGACCATCCTCTCTCCCTAAGTATATATTTTCAAACATAATGTCTCTTAAAATCTATTCAGATTATCCTGCACCACCACAGCAATACATGTTTGCTCAGATAACCCGTCACGGAATTTTGGAGAGTTATCTCCCAACATGTGCTAGAAGCAGATTTGAAACACGTGCCATCAACTGCAAGTGTGCAAGCAGCAATAAAAATGGGCACACACATCCTAGAATACTTGGGTATGCATGTTGATTGCTCATGTTCGAGCAAGATATGGTGTAATCAGTATAAGAGTCGGCAACCTAATCAGACAAAGTCATCATAATATAAACAAATTTGTGTCTCAATTGAATTCACCGAATGCCAATTCACATCATTAATAAAAAATCCCTTCAAGGAAAAAAGGGTTATATCTTGACAAATTTTCTTTAGCCATGTTTTCTGTTGTGCAAGACAGCTAGGGCTGAAATGTTTAATCAGTACTACAAAATATGAACATCCTACAGCGGAAACTAAATATTTTAAAAACCTGGTGTAGATTGTAGAGTCAAGTGTATTGGCTTTGGCACACATAGGGGGCTCAATGTTACCAAATTCCTGCATGATGATCCCAGCAGAAATAGCAAATAAATGATACCCCTTTATGGATTCAATTAACACAAATCTTGATATTATTAAATCAGCATTGGTCATGGTGATGTACATTCGCCTCATGTGCTATCAAGATGTGGCATCAACACGCTTACCAAAAGCGTTGCACAATGCCGGAAGGAGCATACTTGCTCCAGCCATACTTGCAATAGCCCGATCCACCTTTAATAAAACAAACAACAAGGAATGCACCATTTAAAGGAGACCACGGTGTTAAAACAAGCGAGATCAATAAAATGGTGCCCATTCCGTCGAACAAGCAAAGAGCGAGATATGATCAGCCAACCATGGCAATCTAATGCAGATATATGATCGTTGCCTAGTTACCCAAGACCGAATATCAGAGATGCAAAAATACCAATTTTTTTGGTCGTAGAAGTCCGTAACAAAGTAATTAATGCACATATGACATACCTATCCCACTCTCTACTGTTCAAATTTCCATGCCGAGCTCGCCTCTCGCTAGTGAAATTGTTGCCGCTGCCACCGCTTTGTCCTTGACGACTTGGTCGCCTTTGGTCGTGGTCGCCGCTGGCCTCCATAGCCGTGCACACGGAGCCACGACCGCCCCTCTTCCATGGAGCCACACCAGTCGTGTGCGTCGGGGTGGCCGTTGACCTGCTCGTCAAGGCTGTTAGCCCACTCGCCGGTGTCTACGTACACGAACGCTTGAACGCCTGGACTCAAACACACACACGCACTCTGGAGCGCAAAAAACGCGAGAGAGTGATTTTTGGTGCTGCAAAAACTGCACTCCCATTTCATGTTTTCTTCCTCACCTTTTATTCTGAACAAGGGACTCCATACGTTTACATGTGATTAGTACTCTGTTATTGGTATCAGGTAACTGCACCCATTACAACCACTATGACTAATACCACTAATGAGCAATAAACTCCACGTCCTATGACAGTGCATAACTAGCCCATGGACTCAACCAAAAAACGAACGTTACCACTAATAAAACAAGAAACGTTACCGCTATCTTGGCGATTACCATGCAAAATTAAAAGAAGCAATCAAGGATTAATCATCAAACACCCCGTAATCCTTGATGTGTTTTCTTGATCTCGGCGAGCCCGATCCTTGTGTGTTGCTCCTTTGCGTCTTGACACCATATCTCGTCTACTAACAATGTACCGAGTATATGCTTGATCGCCACGCACCTCCCAGTGTCGCACCACGACTTTGCGCGGCACGTCGTCGGCGGCCGCGCCGTGCCACCGCCATCGAATCGTCACGCCATGCATGCGCTCCGTGTGCGGCCAGTAGGCTGGCGCCGACGCGGCGCCGATCCATCCATGTGCACCATGCAGTCCGCTCGCGCCAACCGCGAGGCCTCCCGCGTCGCTCGTTGCGTCGCTTGTCGCGTCCTTAGCGCCACGTCCGTGCCACTTGTCGTCGGCTTAAGGTCGTGCCATGTGTTTGCGCCAATCGCAACGCCTTGCGCTGCGTGCGCCGGCCGTGCCACGCGCCATTGCGCTCGAACCTCGCCAAGCGAGCCACAGGTCGAAGCTTTGTCTGCTGCGCTTCGGGGCGAAGACAACGCCACCGACCCACGGCTTCAGGCGCGCGCCGCTCAGTGGCACTTCGCGTGAACCTCCGAGCATTGTTGGCCCATTGCTGCCGCCGTCGCCTCGCACCGGGCTACTAAACGCACACCTGAGCCGTCGTCGCCCTCAACCTGTGTCAGATTAACTTGCTCGGCGTGCTTAGGATTGCGGCAGTCCCTGGAATAATGCCCGTACTTGTCGCGGTTGTAGCACTGAACTTGCGTCATGTCACGGCGCATACTGGACGAGCCTCCGTCCTTGTCGTCGTGTCCGCCTTTGCCGCGCCCATGGCCACATGGCTTGCCGCGATCCCGGTTATCACCGCCGGAGGAGCTATCGCCTTGCTCCCTTGGCGCGTGCAAGCAACTCCTCTTCAGTGAGGAGCAGACGCCCATCGGAGCCGCCCGAGTCATCGCGCTGCTCTACTGATCGAAGCCGACCGGTGAGCTCTTCGATCGACAATGTGCTCAAGTCAAGCAGTGTCTCGATCGAGATTGCCACCTGTGTATACCTAGATGGCACAACACGAAGGAATTTCTTAACTACCTTTTCTTCTTCCAACGTGTCGCCTAGGATCCGGAGATTGTTGACGAGTCCCGTGATCCTCATGGAGAAATCGTCCACCGACTCCCCATCCTCGAATTTGATATCCTCAAACTCCTTGCGAAGCTTCTGTGCATTCGCCTCACGGACGCGCTTGACGCCCATCCTCATCGGCTTCACGGCGTCCCATGCCTGCTTGGCCATGTCCTTCACCGCCAGCGTGGACAGCATTTCCGGCGACACCGCACGGAGGATGGCGGACAGCGCCAGTCTGTCGTCGCGGAAGTCGACGTTGCCAGGTTCGATCGCCTCCCACGGGCCTTGTGCCTGCAGGTTCACCCTCATCACGAGAGCTAGTCGGTGTAGTTCGTCCGCGTCAGCATTGGGTAGACTACCGATCCCGTCGTCTCCCTTACCATCCGCTGCACCAAACGCTCTTGGCCGCCGTTGCTGCCGGATCCAATCTCGAGATCGCCATTGCCGCCGAGATTTATCGTGCGAGTCCTGCTACCGTCGCCTTGCAACGGAGACGACCTGGTAGAAGAACGTGAACCGTTGCGCGCCATCGCCAAGGATTAAAGCAACACGGCTCTGATACCAGTTGTTAACCCACTCGCCGGTGTCTACGTAGACGAACGCTTGAACGCCTAGACTCAAACACACACACGCACTCTGGAACGCAAAGAACGCGAGAGAGTGATTTTTGGTGCTGCAAAAACTGCACACTTTCATTTCATGTTTTCTTCATCACCTTTTATACTTAACAAAGGACTCCATACGTTTGCATGTGATTAGTACTCTGTTAATTGGTATCAGGTAACTGCACCCCATTACAACCACTATGACTAATACCACTAATGAGCAATAAACTCCACGTCCCATGACAGTGCATAACTAGCCATGGACTCAACCAAAAAACTGAAACGTTACCACTAATAAAACAAGAAACGTTACCACTAATACTGGCAGTTACCATGCAAAATTAAAAGAAGCAATCAAGGATTAATCAACAAAGGCCACTATTGTCTCTCGGGTCATAGTCGCCGCTGGTCACTCTCCCACTAAAATCGTTCTACGGTTGAATTCAATATACAGCCGCGACCGTCGAACTCGCGTTCTACACTCGACACTCACTTCTACTCGAGCTTACACTCTACTACGCCTTACAAAAATCTACCCGAGTGCACAAGACTATCAACACCTCCTTGCACTCAAACGGGTTACTATAAATAACTGAATAAACACGAGCTATACCGATTTACTAAATTTTCCTATACTCAAATTATACACCTAATTTTCTAACCCTAATCCCTACTCCCTAATTACCTAACTACTTAATCACCTAAACCCCCTAATCACTTACCTCTCCTAATCCTAACCGACTAACCCCCTCAAAGACTTGCCACGACACTCCCTGCGACACACAACCCATTCCCTCCCACTCTCTCGTCTCTCCTCTCTCTTGGGAGATCTCCACCGCCCCGCCTCCATCCGACCAGCTCTGCCTCTAGCTCCTCGTGCGCCTCGCTGCTCTCGGCTCGGCTCCCTCGCCTCCTCCGCTCGCCTTGGTCTGCTTCGCGCTCCTGGTTCTGCGCGCCTCCTCTTCATCCAATTCCTTTAGATCCTGATACACAAGATTTCTAATTTACTCGACAACACCTGCAAACCTATTCTGGATAAGCCAGATAAAATTTTGATTAATTTACTCAGTTGATTTTACTGGCCTCACAGTTCCATGGCCAATTACAACTGGGGCTTAAGACAGAATGCATAGGCATCTTGTGCAAGTTCAAATCCATTGCAAGCAATTGCAGCGACAAACTTCTCCCTATGCTCGTCGGTCGAACGTGCAATGCACCACCGCAGGACGCATCTGTTAGAATAAGACTCTAGAATAGATTTTGGTTTCCTTATCTGTACTCTAGAACATATTTTGGTTTCCTTATCTGTAACCCCTTTGTAATCCCTATATATATTGCCCATTGGGCCCTATTGAATATACACATATTATTCATAACATGGTATCAGAGCTTAGGGTACTAACCTAGCTCTCCTTCCACTGCCATCCGACCGCCGCTTCCACCCCCAGCAGTCGTCGTCACATCCGGCTTCATGGCCACTGATCCCCATCTTCGCGTCCGTGCCCGTCGTCGCTGCCGTCGCCCTCGCCAAGCTGCCCGTAGCCGAAGGTCGCTTCGCCCATCGCCACTCATCCCCGGTTCCAGCCCGGTTGCCGCTCGACGGTGTGGCGCGCGACTCCGGCGAAGATGAAGTCGACCTCGCGCTTGCCGTTGTCGAGCCACTGCTGCAGGAACCAGTACCTGTGCTGGTCCATGGAACCGGTACACTCAATAGTTATTTGAGTGTCCACTTGCAGGCGTAGGGGAGACGTTCCTGTGTATTCACCATTCACCAAGATCAGAATCTGTTGCTGAGACATTGGGTAATCACTACTAGCAATGAAGTAGAACATCTCATGAGGATTACAGAATCAACCAGACTGTTATTGCAGAATATAAACACGCTTACCACAGAATCAACATAATACACTTACTCTCATATCTCTTGGCCTGGCTAGACAAATGTTCATTGTTCTCAAATTTTGCCAACTGAATGTAAATTAAGAAACGGTGCTACGCCACTACACCATGTCCATGCGCTGTCATGCTTATGCTATTGATCCGATCGACAAAATAGCAGCAAATCAAACCTGCGCGTCCTAATAGTGGGAACACTTGGCCTGCACTGCTCAAGAAACACAAAGGCGATGAACGGGAAAAAAAACAAGAATTGGGGAGGCTGACGTGTTCACCGACGATGCGGAAGATGGATAAGGAGGCCAGTGCGTCGGAGACGCCTTAGCAGCGGAGGTCGGGGTCGGAAACCTCTGTCATCCATCTAGTGGGGCGCCAGAGAGCCAGAGCTCTCGTCTAGAGGAATTTCAGACCGTGAATGGAGGATAATCAGATCGGGAAGGGAGTAGGGAGTACCGGAGGGCAAAGGTGGAGCCGCAGAGGCAGTAGCACCACCGCGTCGGGACGCCAGACGCCGTCGCCTCTCGGTCGCTGGGTCTTCGCATCTGGCATGGGGAGGCAGCAGCAGCACAGCGGAGGTAGCAGTGGCACAACGGAGTCGTCCTTACGGGCAGCAGCAGCATACCGGAGTCAAGCAGAGCGAGGCGAGCGCATGTGTGATCGTCCGTCCTCCCCTTCTTCTCGAATTAAAAAAGGAACAAAAAACCGGCCGATTACCGGATTTACCGATATAAACTGGGAATGGCGGCCGGTTTTTCCGGGTTTTGCAAATTATAATTCTAAATTTCGAATTTTGGCTTATTTTTAAGCAAATTCAAGCGAATTTCGTCCGGGTTTTTTTCCGGGAAATCCGGCAACTGGTGCTGGTCGTTTTTTTTCCCGGCCGACGACCGTGATTTTCCCCCGGTACGGGTTTTGGATCCTTGGTCACGATGACACCAACCATAGACATAATCCAGAAAATGTAGCATTATCCATCATTGTCCCAGCTTTATTGTGATACCCATTAATATCCAACCTGCAGTTCATGCAATAGATAAGCATACCTGGCAAACCAGGTAGGCACGAGGATCCACCAGCTAACACGACCGTCTTGAACGGTATCGTCGCCATCGAACACTTTGGAACTATAATGTTGATCCATACATAGAATCTTGCTTTATGCAAGCCGTAGCACGATCGCAAGGTCAACATTGAGCAAGCATAAGTAAAACATATTTAAAGGCACAAAGCAGGCTATGTCACGGAGAAGATAGCGTCATCCTCCTCTAGTCTGGGTGGAGGAGGATTTCTGCTGTCTTGAATCTTTCTTCCGATAGAGTGAACCACCCTTCGCCATCCACCTCACAGAAGTCAGTGTGTCTTTACGTAGTTCACTTCATAATCACCGCTACGTAATGCAGTTTCTTTACATATGGAATAAAAAGAGAGAGTCATGTGTCGATACCATCTCCAATGTGTGATGTTCATAGTTAAATAGGAACCCCCCAACTAATGGCTCGAAGCACAATTAGTCGGTCTCAGAGACCGCCCAACTAATAAGCCCCAAGCACTTTAGGTGAGATTTATGAGAAGAATGTCGATACACCAAATAACAATAGCTATCGTGGAATAAACATAGCTTTACCTCCTTGATGGTTCGAATAAAGGTAAAGTGACTCAAAAGGTATATTTCTTCACTACATTAGCTCCTTCGAAATCCAAGAAGTTCGAGGGCACCTTGCCCCACAGTTTCAACACCTATCTCATGCATCACCCTACCTTGAAAAACTGTTGCAAGCAAAATACATAAGAATGACAACATCAAATGAGTATTCGGTATTTAAAGTATGGTAGTACCATTAGATCTAGTTCCATGTGCTATAATCATTCGAGACAAAGCCCGACCGTGAAAAGTTATGTCACCACACATAATCTTAGTCTCCCACCCTCAGATCCCTCGTGATGTGCACTCTGACGCCCATGTATTTCAGAACTTGTCTAGCAAGCACTCCTGCAAGAATCCTTTTTATAATAGGAAAGGACACATCTATGATTAGCTTTACCCGAAAGCGAGTTATTTTTATTAACTTCATATACAATATAATTCAAAAATTGCTTCTCTTGCACATCGTGGAAACTCTCCTCGCTTTGTAGAGTATACTCCATATGTTAAATATCAAATATACGACCACCGCTCCACATTGTCATGTGTGGTTCCATACTTCCATGTTGTGAAACGTCATTTGCATCTTTGCACCCCAAAATTTAAAAGAAACAAAATTAATTTCAAAGAAAACATTAAGTGCGGTCAAGTGCATTGAACCTTACCCAAAAAAAAACTAACCCATGGTAAATACTTATCGAACAATAGATGTGGCATTGAATTCAATGTTGACAACAATACCAGAGGTCTGTTTAGCAAAGATACAAAGCTAGAAGTGGTGGAAAGCAAATGGCAAAATGATCACAAAAGTGTTCCTCGAAAAAGAGGTAAAAACATAAACATTAAAAGTGGTTTGGTTCTACAATTACATCAAAGCTTTGTTTTAATTTGAGGCCAAAATATCAATACATATTTTACATACAACCCTCGTTGAGGAGCTCCCGCTTGAATCACAACTCATGATTACGATGTAATATAATTATGTGAACCTTCTAATTTTCCAAAAGCTAAATCCAAATAACAAAATTGTTTCAAATCTAACTCTCCCAACAACATTAATTAAAGGGACAAAGTGTACGAAGCGGATAGTGAAGTACCATAAATACCAAGAGGTGCAAAATGTAAGCATTTGATTAAATGAATCATCAAAGGCAACATAAGAACGCATGCTTGATCAACAAAGACAAAGCAGCAGGAACATTCATATCGAACAAAACTGAGTACAATGTCTCCTTGTACTGCATTCTCGAGACCCTAGCAGACTCAATATCGTGATAAATTGAATTAAAGACTTACAGGCATCCACTTGGAAATAGTTTATCAACCATAGTGACCAATTCAACTTTGAAATGAAAAAAATGAAAGTAAGAGTTGACAGCGGCGACTTTGAATTATATTTCAGAGCACCATATAATAATATTGATGAACATGTGTAATATGGCCAAAATGTTGAACCATAAAATAGAAAGTGCAATCAACTAAAATGGTTGAGTGGAAGGCTTTACTTGCATCCCGTAAAAAGGCGAGAATATCGAAAATAAATATATGTTATGAGTCTTATGACAAACATTCAAAACTAAACATGGTATTAGATGATTAATCGAAAAACTTAAATAGACTTATAGCTCATAGTTACTACAAGCTAAATCAAGGCCAAGAGAAAAGGAACTAAAGTACGATGTTCAAATTTCCTTCTTGTGTGAAACAGATTACCATAGTTTTCAATAATTGAATAACAGAATTCAGAGCAGATCAGTACCCAAGTTGTACACATAACCATATATCCTAATACAAGAAAGGATCAGACTTTATAGCTCATGATTACTCTGGTGATTATGGTGTTATCTAGAATGTAAAACATGGCATATCTAGAGTGACCATCCTCTCTCCCTAAGTATATATTTTCAAACATAATGTCTCTTAAAATCTATTCAGATTATCCTGCACCACCACAGCAATACATGTTTGCTCGGATAACCCGTCACGGAATTTTGGAGAGTTATCTCCCAACATGTGCTAGAAGCAGATTTGAAACACGTGCCATCAATCTGCAAGTGTGCAAGCAGCAATAAAAATGGGCACACACATCCTAGAATACTTGGTATGCATGTTGATTGCTCATGTTCGAGCAAGATATGGTGTAATCAAGATAAGAGTCGGCAACCTAATCGACAAAGTCATCATAATATAAACAAATTTGTGTCTCAATTGAATTCACCGAATGCCAATTCACATCATTAATAAAAAATCCCTTCAAGGAAAAAAGGGTTATATCTTGACAAATTTTCTTTAGCCATGTTTTACATTTGTGCAAGACAGCTAGGGCTGAAATGTTTAATCAGTACTACAAAATATGAACATCCTACAGCGAAACTAAATATTTTAAAACCTGGTGTAGATTGTAGAGAAGAAGTGACGGCTCGCACACATAGGGGCTCAATGTTACCAAATTCCTGCATGATGATCCCAGCAGAAATAGCAAATAAATGATACCCCTTTATGGATTCAATTAACACAAATCTTGATATTATTAAATCAGCATTGGTCATGGTGATGTACATTCGCCTCATGTGCTATCAAGATGTGGCCACTGATCAACACAGCTTACCAAAAACGTTGCACAATGCCCAGAAGGAGCATACTTGCTCCAGCCATACTTGCAATAGCCCGATCCACCTTTAATAAAACAAACAACAAGGAATGCACCATTTAAAGGAGACCACAGTGTTAAAACAACTGAGATCAATAAAATGGTGCCCATTCCGTCGAACAAGCAAAGAGCCAGATATGATCAGCCAACCATGGCAATCTAATGCAGATATATGATCGTTGCCTAGTTACCCAAGACCGAATATCAGAGATGCAAAAATACCAATTTTTTTGGTCGTAGAAGTCCGTAACAAAGTAATTAATGCACATATGACATACCTATCCCACTCTCTACTGTTCAAATTTCCATGCCGAGCTCGCCCTCTCTGCTAGTGAAATTGTTGCCGTTGCCACCAGTTTTGTCCTTGACGACTTGGCTGCCGCCTGGGTCGTGGTCGCCGCTGGCCTCCATAGCCGTGCACACGGAGCCACGACCGCCCCTCTTCCATGGAGCCACACCAGTCGTGTGCGTCGGGGTGGCCGTTGACCTGCTCGTCAAGGCTGTTAGCCCACTCGCCGGTGTCTACGTACACGAACGCTTGAACGCCTGGACTCAAACACACACACGCACTCTGGAGCGCAAAAAACGCGAGAGAGTGATTTTTGGTGCTGCAAAAACTGCACTCCCATTTCATGTTTTCTTCCTCACCTTTTATTCTGAACAAGGGACTCCATACGTTTACATGTGATTAGTACTCTGTTATTGGTATCGTAATCGCACCCATTACAACCACTATGACTAATACCACTAATGAGCAATAAACTCCACGCCCTATGACAGTTGCATAACTAGCCCATGGACTCAACCAAAAAACTGAAACGTTACCACTAATAAAACAAGAAACGTTACCACTAATACTGGCAGTTACCATGCAAAATTAAAAGAAGCAATCAAGGATTAATCATCAAACACCCCGTAATCCTTGATGTGTTTTTCTTGATCTCGACGAGCCCGATCCTTGTACGCTGCTCCTTTGCGTCTTGACAGTCATATCTCTGTCTACTAACAATGTACCGGAGTATATGCTTGACTGCCACGCACCTCCTGGTGTCGCACCCTGACTGTGGCGGCACCGTGCGTCGGCCGCGCCGTGCCACCGGCCACTGAATCGTACGCCATGCATGCGCTCCGTGTGCGGCCAGTACCGCCCGACGCCGCTCGCCGATCCATCCATGTGCACCCTGCAGGCCGCTCGCGCCAACCGCGAGGCCTCCCGCGTCGCTCGTTGCGTCGCTTGTCGCGTCCTTAGCGCCACGTCCGTGCCACTTGTCGCCGGCTTAAGGTCGTGCCATGTGTTTGCGCAACCGCAACGCCTTGCGCCTGCGTGCGCCCGAGGCCGTGCCAACGCGCCGCTGCGCTCGGAGCCTCGCCAAGCGAGCCCTGGGTCGAGCTGCTGTCTGCGCCGCTCGGGGCCGAAGACAACGCCACCGACCCCACGGCTTACCGTGCGCCGCCGCTCCGCGGCACTTCCGCGTGAACCTCCAGAAGCCGCTGTTGGCCCATTGCCGCCGCCGCGCCGCCGCCGCACCGGCTACTAAACGCACACCTGAGCCGTCGTCGCCCTCAACCTGTGTCAGATTAACTTGCTCGGCGTGCTTAGGATTGCGGCAGTCCCTGGAATAATGCCCGTACTTGTCGCGGTTGTAGCACTGAACTTGCGTCATGTCACGGCGCATACTGGACGAGCCTCCGTCCTTGTCGTCGTGTCCGCCTTTGCCGCGCCCATGGCCACATGGCTTGCCGCGATACCGGTTATCACCGCCGGAGGAGCTATCGCCTTGCTCCCTTGGCGCGTGCAAGCAACTCCTCTTCAGTGAGGAGCAGACGCCCATCGGAGCCGCCCGAGTCATCGCGCTGCTCTACTGATCGAAGCCGACCGGTGAGCTCTTCGATCGACAATGTGCTCAAGTCAAGCAGTGTCTCGATCGAGATTGCCACCTGTGTATACCTAGATGGCACAACACGAAGGAATTTCTTAACTACCTTTTCTTCTTCCAACGTGTCGCCTAGGATCCGGAGATTGTTGACGAGTCCCGTGATCCTCATGGAGAAATCGTCCACCGACTCCCCATCCTCGAATTTGATATCCTCAAACTCCTTGCGAAGCTTCTGTGCATTCGCCTCACGGACGCGCTTGACGCCCATCCTCATCGGCTTCACGGCGTCCCATGCCTGCTTGGCCATGTCCTTCACCGCCAACGGATAAGATTTCCGCGACACCGCGACGGAGGATGGCGATAACGCCCGATCTGTCGTCGCGGAAGTCGACGTTGCCAGGTTCGATCGCCTCCCACGGGCCTTGTGCCTGCAGGTTCACCCTCATCACGAGAGCCAGTCGGTGTAGTTCGTCCGCGTCAGCATTGGGTAGACTACCGATCCCGTCGTCTCCCTTACCATCCGCTGCACCAAACGCTCTTGGCGCCGTTGTCGCGGATCCAATCTCGAGATCGCCATTGCCGCCGAGATTTATCGTGCGAGTCTCGCTACCGCCGCCTTGCAACGAGACGACTGGTAGAAGAACGTGAACCGCTGCGCGCCATCGCCAAGGATTAAAGCAACACGGCTCGATACGGCTTGTTAACCCACTCACGGTTCACGAGACGAACGCTGAACGCCTAGACTCAAACACACACACGCACTGGAACGCAAAGAACGCGAGAGTGATTTTTGTGCCGCAAAACCGCACACTTTCATTTCATGTTTTCTTCATCACCTTTTATACTTAACAAAGGACTCCATACGTTTGCATGTGATTAGTACTCTGTTAATTGGTATCAGGTAACTGCACCCATTACAACCACTATGACTAATACCACTAATGAGCAATAAACTCCACGTCCCATGACAGTGCATAACTAGCCATGGACTCAACCAAAAAACTGAAACGTTACCACTAATAAAACAAGAAACGTTACCACTAATACTGGCAGTTACCATGCAAAATTAAAAGAAGCAATCAAGGATTAATCAACAAAGGCCACTATTGTCTCTCGGGTCATAGTCGCCGCTGGTCACTCTCCCACTAAAATCGTTCTACGGTTGAATTCAATATACAGCCGCGACCGTCGAACTCGCGTTCTACACTCGACACTCACTTCTACTCGAGCTTACACTCTACTACGCCTTACAAAAATCTACCCGAGTGCACAAGACTATCAACACCTCCTTGCACTCAAACGGGTTACTATAAATAACTGAATAAACACGAGCTATACCGATTTACTAAATTTTCCTATACTCAAATTATACACCTAATTTTCTAACCCTAATCCCTACTCCCTAATTACCTAACTACTTAATCACCTAAACCCCCTAATCACTTACCTCTCCTAATCCTAACCGACTAACCCCCTCAAGACTTCCATGAGACACTCCCCTGCCGACACACAACCCATTCCCTCCCCACTCTCTCGCTCTCCTCTCTCTCGGGGAGATCTCCGCCGCCTCCCCATCCGACTACCGCTTAGCTCCTCTGGCCGCCTCTCTGCCTCGCCAGCCTCGGCTCGCCTCCTCGCCTCCGCTCGCTCGCCTTGGTCGCTTCCCCTCCGGCCTCTGCGCCTCCTCTTCATCCAATTCCTTTAGATCCTGATACACAAGATTTCTAATTTACTCGACAACACCTGCAAACCTATTCTGGATAAGCGAGATAAAATTTTGATTAATTTACTCAGTTGATTTTACTGGCCTCACAGTTCCATGGCCAATTACAACTGGGGCTTAAGACATAATGCATAGGCATCTTGTGCAAGTTCAAATCCATTGCAAGCAATTGCAGCGACAAACTTCTCCCTATGCTCGTCGGTCGAACGTGCAATGCACCACCGCAGACGATCTGTTAGAATAAGACTCTAGAATAGATTTTGGTTTCCTTATCATATTCTAGAACATATTTTGGTTTCCTTATCTCAGAACCCTTTGTAATCCCTATATATATTGCCCATTGGGCCCTATTGAATATACACATATTATTCATAACATGGTATCAGAGCTTAGGGTACTAACCTAGCTCTCCTTCCACTGCCATCCGACCGCCGCTTCCACCCCCGACAGTCGTCGTCACATCCGGCTTCATGGCCACTGATCCCCATCTTCGCGTCCGCGCCCGTCGCCGCTGCCGTCGCCCTCGCCAAGCTGCCCGTAGCCGAAGGTCGCTTTGCCCATCGCCACTCATCCCCGGTTCCAGCCCGGTTGCCGCTCGACGGTGTGGAGCGCGACTCCGGCGAAGATGAAGTCGACCTCGCGCTTGCCGTTGTCGAGCCACTGCTGCAGGAACCAGTACCTGTGCTGGTCCATGGAACCGGTACACTCAATAGTTATTTGAGTGTCCACTTGCAGGCGTAGGGGAGACGTTCCTGTGTATTCACCATTCACCAAGATCAGAATCTGTTGCTGAGACATTGGGTAATCACTACTAGCAATGAAGTAGAACATCTCATGAGGATTACAGAATCAACCAGACTGTTATTGCAGAATATAAACACGCTTACCACAGAATCAACATAATACACTTACTCTCATATCTCTTGGCCTGGCTAGACAAATGTTCATTGTTCTCAAATTTTGCCAACTGAATGTAAATTAAGAAACGGTGCTACGCCACTACACCATGTCCATGCGCTGTCATGCTTATGCTATTGATCCGATCGACAAAATAGCAAAGAATCAAACTGCGCAAGGCCCTAATAGCGGGAACACTTGGCCCGCACCGCCAAGAAACACAAAGGCGATGAACGGAAAAAACAAGAATTGGGAGGCTCGACGTGTTCACCGACGATGCGAAGATGGATAAGGAGGCCAAGGTCGTCGAGACGCCTTAGCAATGGAGGTCGGGTCTAAACCTCTGCTATCCATCTAGTGGGCGCCAGAGAGCCGAGCTCGCGTCTAGAGGAATTTCGCATCGTGAATGGAGGATAATCGACGGAAGGGAGTAGGAGTACCGAGGGCAAAGGTGGAGCCGCAGAGGCGATGAGCACCACTGCTGCCGGACGCCAGACGCCGCCGCCTCTCGGTCGGCCGGGTCTTCATCGGCATGGGAGGCGGCAGAAGACACGGAGGTAGCGATGGCTGGAGTCGCCCTTACGGCGGCGAGAAGATACCGAGTCAAGCGAGCGAGGCGAGCGCGTGTGTGATCGTCCGTCCTCCCCTTCTTCTCGAATTAAAAAAGGAACAAAAAACCCGCCGATTACCGGATTTACCGATATAAACTGGGAATGGCGGCCGGTTTTTCCGGGTTTTGCAAATTATAATTCTAAATTTCGAATTTTGGCTTATTTTTAGCAAATTCAAGCGAATTTCGTCGGGTTTTTTCCGAAATCCAAGAATCGTTGGTCGTTTTTTCGTGACGATCGTGATTTTCCCGAGACGGTTTTGGATCCTTGGTCACGATGACACCAACCATAGACATAATCCAGAAAATGTAGCATTATCCATCATTGTCCCAGCTTTATTGTGATACCCATTAATATCCAACCTGCAGTTCATGCAATAGATAAGCATACCGCAAACCGTAGGCACGAGGATCCACCACCTAACACGACTGCCTTGAACGGTGTCGCCATCAACACTTTGGAACTATAATGATGATCCATACATAGAGATATCGCTTATGCAAGCCGTAGCACGATCGCAAGGTCAACATTGAGCAAGCATAAGTAAAACATATTTAAAGGCACAAAGCAAAGCTATGTCACGGAGAAGATAGCGTCATACCTCTAGTCTGGGTCGAGGAGGATTTCTGCCTTGAATCTTTCTTCCGATAGAGTGAACCACCCTTCGCCATCCACCTCACAGAAGCCAGTGTCTTTACGTAGTTCACTTCATAATCACCGCTACGTAATGAGTTTCTTTACATATGGAATAAAAAAGAGAGAGTCATGTGTCGATACCATCTCCAATGTGTGATGTTCATAGTTAAATAGGAACCCCCCAACTAATGGCTCGAAGCACAATTAGTCGGCCTCAGAGACCGCCCAACTAATAAGCCCCAAGCAATCATTAGGTGAGATTTATGAGAAGAATGTCGATACACCAAATAACAATAGCTATCGTGGAATAAACATAGCTTTACCTCCTTGATGGTTCGAATAAAGGTAAAGTGACTCAAAAGGTATATTTCTTCACTACATTAGCTCCTTCGAAATCCAAGAAGTTCGAGGGCACCTTGCCCCACAGTTTCAACACCTATCTCATGCATCACCCTACCTTGAAAAAGCTGTTGCAAGCAAAATACATAAGAATGACAACATCAAATGAGTATTCGGTATTTAAAGTATGGTAGTACCATTAGATCTAGTTCCATGTGCTATAATCATTCGTGACAAAGCCCGACCGTGAAAAGTTATGTCACCACACATAATCTTAGTCTCCCACCCTCGTATCCTCTCGTGATGTGCACTCTGAACGCCCATGTATTTCAGAACTTGTCTAGCAAGCACTCCTGCAGAATCGCCCTTTTATAATAGGAAAGGACACATCTATGATTAGCTTTACCCGAGCAAAGTTATTTTTATTAACTTCATATACAATATAATTCAAAATTGCTTCTCTTGCACAATCGTGGAAACTCTCCTCGCTTTGTAGAGTATACTCCATATGTTAAATATCAAATATACGACCACCGCTCCACATTGTCATGTGTGGTTCCATACTTCCATGTTGTGAAACGTCATTTGCATCTTTGCACCCCCAAAATTTAAAAGAAACAAAATTAATTTCCGAAGAAAACATTAAGTGCGGTCAAGTGCATTGAACCTTACCCAAAAAAAAAACTAACCCATGGTAAATACTTATCGGAACAATAGATGTGGCATTGAATTCAATGTTGACAACAATACCAGAGGTCTGTTTAGCGAGATACAAAGCTAGAAGTGGCTGGAAAGCAAATGGCAAAATGATCACAAAAGTGTTCCTCGAAAAAGAGGTAAAACATAAACATTAAAAGTGGTTTGGTTCTACAATTACATCAAAGCTTTGTTTTAATTTGAGGCCAAAATATGAATACATATTTTACATACAACCCCTGGTTGAGGAGCTCCCGCTTGAATCACAACTCATGATTCGATGTAATATAATTATGTGAACCTTCTAATTTTCCAAAAGCTAAATCCAAATAACAAAATTGTTTCAAATCTAACTCTCCCAACAACATTAATTAAAGGGACAGTGGCACGAAGCGAGATAGTGAAGTACCATAAATACCAAGAGGTGCAAAATGTAAGCATTTGATTAAACAGAATCATCAAAGGCAACATAAGAACGCATGCTTGATCAACAGCACAAACAGCAGGAACATTCATATCGAACAAAACTGAGTACAATGTCTCCTTGTACTGCATTCTCGAGACCCTAGCAGACTCAGTATCTGTGATAAATTGAATTAAAGACTTACAGGCATCCACTTGGAAATAGTTTATCAACCATAGTGACCAATTCAACTTTGAAATGAAAAAAATGAAAGTAAGAGTTGATTAAGCGAGCACTTTGAATTATATTTCAGAGCACCATATAATAATATTGATGAACATGTGTAATATGGCCAAAATGTTGAACCATAAAATAGAAAGTGCAATCAACTAAAATGGTTGAGTGGAAGGCTTTACTTGCATCCCGTAAAAAGGCGAGAATATCGAAAATAAATATATGTTATGAGTCTTATGACAAACATTCAAAAGTAAACATGGTATTAGATGATTAATCAGAAAAACTTAAATAGACTTATAGCTCATAGTTACTACAGGCTAAATCAGTGGCCAAGAGAAAAGGAACTAAAGTACGATGTTCAAATTTCCTTCTTGTGTGAAACAGATTACCATAGTTTTCAATAATTGAATAACAGAATTCAGAGCAGATCAGTACTCAAGTTGTACACATAACCATATATCCTAATACAGTAAAGGATCAGTACTTTATAGCACATGATTACTCTGGCTGATTATGGTGTTATCTAGGATGTAAAACGTGGCATATCTAGAGTGACCATCCTCTGTCTCTCTTAAAATCTATTCAGATTATCCTGCACCACCACAGCAATACATGTTTGCTCAGATAACCCGTCACGGAATTTTGGAGAGTTATCTCCCAACATGTGCTAGAAGCAGATTTGAAACAGGTGCCATCAACTGCAAGTGTGCAAGCAGCAATAAAATGGGCACACACATCCTAGAATACTTGGTATGCATGTTGATTGCTCATGTTCGAGCAAGATATGGTGTAATCAGATAAGAGTCGGCAACCTAATCAGACAAAGTCATCATAATATAAACAAATTTGTGTCTCAATTGAATTCACCGAATGCCAATTCACATCATTAATAAAAAATCCCTTCAAGGAAAAAAGGGTTATATCTTGACAAATTTTCTTTAGCCATGTTTTCTGTTGTGCAAGACAGCTAGGGCTGAAATGTTTAATCAGTACTACAAAATATGAACATCCTACAGCGAAACTAAATATTTTAAAAACCTGGTGTAGATTGTAGAGAAGAAGTGATGGCTTTGCACACATAGGGGCTCAATGTTACCAAATTCTGCATGATGATCCCAGCAGAAATAGCAAATAAATGATACCCTTTATGGATTCAATTAACACAAATCTTGATATTATTAAATCAGCATTGGTCATGGTGATGTACATTCGCCTCATGTGCTATCAAGATGTGGCCACCGATCAACACAACTTACCAAAAACGTTGCACAATGCCCGTAGGAGCATACTTGCTCCACCATACTTGCAATAGCCCGATCCACCTTTAATAAAACAAACAACAAGGAATGCACCATTTAAAGGAGACCACAAAGTTAAAACAATCGAGATCAATAAAATGGTGCCCATTCCGTCGAACAAGCAAAGAGCCGATATGATCACCAACCATGGCAATCTAATGCGATATATGATCGCTGCCTAGTTACCCAAGACCGAATATCGAGATGCAAAATACCAATTTTTTGGTCGTAGAAGTCCGTAACAAAGTAATTAATGCACATATGACATACCTATCCCACTCTCATCGCTCAAATTTCCATGCCGAGCTCGCCTCTCGCTAGTGAAATTGTTGCCGCTGCCACCGCTTTGTCCTTGACGACTTGGTCGCCGCTGGTCGTGGTCGCCACCGCCTCCATAGCCGTGCACACGAGCCACGACCGCCTCTTCCATGGAGCCACACCGCCGTGTGCGTCGGGGTGGCCGCTGACTCGCTTCGTCAAGGTCATAGCCCACTCGCCGGTTCACGCACACGAACGCTTGAACGCTCGACTCAAACACACACACGCACTCGGAGCGCAAAAACGCGAGAGAGTGATTTTTGTGCCGCAAAATCGCACTCCCATTTCATGTTTTCTTCCTCACCTTTTATTCGAACAAGGGACTCCATACGCTTACATGTGATTAGTACTGTTATTGGTATCGTAATCGCACCCATTACAACCACTATGACTAATACCACTAATGAGCAATAAACTCCACGTCCTATGACAAGGCATAACTAGCCCATGGACTCAACCAAAAAGCAAACGTTACCACTAATAAAACAAGAAACGTTACCACTAATAATCGGCGCTACTATGCAAAATTAAAAGAAGCAATCAAGGATTAATCATCAAACACCCGTAATCCTTGATGTGTTTTTCTTGATCTCGACGAGCCCGATCCTTGTACGCTGCTCCTTTGCGTCTTGATACCATATCTCTCGTCTACTAACAATGTACCGAGTATATGCTTGATCGCCACGCACCTCCCGGTGTCGCACCGACCGTGGCGGCACTGCGGCGGCGTCGGCGCGCCGTGCACCGCCATCGAATCGTGACGCCATGCATGCGCCTCCGTGTGCGCCCAGTAGGCCGACGCCGCGCTCGCCGATCCATCCATGTGCACCTGCGCCGCCGCGCGCAACCGCGAGGCCTCCGCGTCGCTCGTTGCGCGCTTGTCGTGGTCCTTAGCGCCACGTCCGCGCTACTTGTCGCCGCTTAAGGTCGTGCCATGTGTTTGCGCAACCGCAACGCTTGCGCTCGCGCGCTCGAGGCGCGCTAACGCGCGCCGCTCGGAGCTCGCCAAGCGAGCCTCGGTCGAAGCCGCTGCGCGCGCCCGGGGTCAAGACAACGCCACCGACCCCACGGCTTCTCGCGGCGCTGCCGCTCGCGGCACTTCCGCGTGAACCTCCGTGGCCGCCGTTGGCCCTGGCTGCCGCCGCCGCCGCCGCGCCGGGCTACTAAACGCACACCGAGCCGCCGCCGCCTCAACTCGTGTCGATTAACTTGCTCGGCGTGCTTAGGATTGCGGCGAGCCCTCGGAATAATGCCCGCATTTGTCGCGGTTGTAGCATCGAACTTGCGCCATGTCACGGCGCATACTGGACGAGCCTCCGTCCTTGTCGTCGTGTCCGCCTTTGCCGCGCCCATGGCCACATGGCTTGCCGCGATACCGGTTATCACCGCCGGAGGAGCTATCGCCTTGCTTCCTTGGCGCGTGCAAGCAACTCCTCTTCAGTGAGGAGCAGACGCCCATCGGAGCCGCCCGAGTCATCGCGCTGCTCTACTGATCGAAGCCGACCGGTGAGCTCTTCGATCGACAATGTGCTCAAGTCAAGCAGTGTCTCGATCGAGATTGCCACCTGTGTATACCTAGATGGCACAACACGAAGGAATTTCTTAACTACCTTTTCTTCTTCCAACGTGTCGCCTAGGATCCGGAGATTTTTGACGAGTCCCGTGATCCTCATGGAGAAATCGTCCACCGACTCCCCATCCTCGAATTTGATATCCTCAAACTCCTTGCGAAGCTTCTGTGCATTCGCCTCACGGACGCGCTTGACGCCCATCCTCATCGGCTTCACGGCGTCCCATGCCTGCTTGGCCATGTCCTTCACCGCCAACAGGATAAAGATTTCCGCGACACCGCGACGGAGGATGGCGAGACGGCGCCGATCTGTCGTCGCGAAGTCGACGTTGCGTGTTCGATCGCCTCCCACGGGCCTTGTGCTGCAGTTCACCTCATCACGAGAGCTACGGTGTAGTTCGTCTGCACAAGATTGGGTAGACTATCGATCCCGCTGCCTCCTTACCATCCGCCGCACTAAACGCTCTTGGCCGCGTTCTTCGCGGATCCAATCTCGAGATCGCCATTGCCGCCGAGATTTATCGTGCGAAGTCTCGCTACCGCCGCCTTTGCAACGAGACGACTGGTAGAAGAACGTGAACTGCTGCGCGCCATCGCCAAGGATTAAAGCAACACGGCTCGATACGCTTGTTAACCCACTCACGGTTCACGAGACGAACGCTGAACGCCTAGACTCAAACACACACACGCACTCTGGAACGCAAAGAACGCGAGAGAGTGATTTTTGGTGCTGCAAAAACTGCACACTTTCATTTCATGTTTTCTTCATCACCTTTTATACTTAACAAAGGACTCCATACGTTTGCATGTGATTAGTACTCTGTTAATTGGTATCGTAATCGCACCCATTACAACCACTATGACTAATACCACTAATGAGCAATAAACTCCACGCCCCATGACAAAGGCATAACTAGCCATGGACTCAACTAAAAAAGCAAACGTTACCACTAATAAAACAAGAAACGTTACTACTAATATCGCGCTACTATGCAAAATTAAAAGAAGCAATCAAGGATTAATCAACAAAGGCCACTATTGTCTCTCGGGTCATAGTCGCCGCTGGTCACTCTCCCACTAAAATCGTTCTACTGTTGAATTCAATATACAGCCGCGACCGTCGAACTCGCGTTCTACACTCGACACTCACTTCTACTCGAGCTTACACTCTACTACGCCTTACAAAAATCTACCCGAGTGCACAAGACTATCAACACCTCCTTGCACTCAAACGGGTTACTATAAATAACTGAATAAACACGAGCTATACCGATTTACTAAATTTTCCTATACTCAAATTATACACCTAATTTTCTAACCCTAATCCCTACTCCCTAATTACCTAACTACTTAATCACCTAAACCCCTAATCACTTACCTCTCCTAATCCTAACCGACTAACCCCCTCAAAGACTTCACCGACACTCCCGCCGACACACAACCCATTCCTCCCCACTCTCTCGCTCTCCTCTCTCTCGGGAGATCTCCGCCGCCCCGCCTCCATCCGACCAGCTCTGCCTCTAGCTCTCTACACGCCTCGCTCGCTCGGCCACCTCCTTACGCCTCCTCCGGCTCTGCTTGATCCGCTTCACCCGCTCCTGCCTCGCGCCGCCCTCTTCATCCAATTCCTTTAGATCCTGATACACAAGATTTCTAATTTACTCGACAACACCTGCAAACCTATTCTGGATAAGCCAGATAAAATTTTGATTAATTTACTCAGTTGATTTTATCGCCTCACGCCCATGGCCAATTACAATCGGGCTTAAGATGTAATGCATAGGCATCTTGTGCAAGTTCAAATCCATTGCAAGCAATTGCAATGACAAACTTCTCCCTATGCTCGCTTGGCCGAACGTGCAATGCACCACCGCAGACGATCTGTTAGAATAAGACTCTAGAATAGATTTTGGTTTCCTTATCTCGCATTTAGAACATATTTTGGTTTCCTTATCTCAGAACCCTTTGTAATCCCTATATATATTGCCCATTGGGCCCTATTGAATATACACATATTATTCATAACATGGTATCGAGCTAGGGTACTAACCTAGCTCTCCTTCCATCGCCATCCGACCGCCGCTTCCACCCCAGCAGCCGTCGTCACATCCGGCCATGGCCATCGATCCCCATCTTCGCGTCCGCGTTCGCCGCCGCCGCCGCCGCCGCTAAGTCGCTCAGTAGTCAAGGTCGCTTGCCCATCGCCACTCATCCCTGCTCGGCCGGCTGCCGCCGACGGTGTGGCGCGCGACTCGCGAAGATGAAGTCGACTCGCGCTTGCCGTTGTCGAGCCATCGCCGCAGAACCAAGACTGTGGCCGGTCCATGGAACCCAGACACTCAATAGTTATTTGAGTGTCCACTTGCAGCGTAGGGAGACGCTCTCGTATTCACCATTCACCAAGATCGTAATCATGTCGAGACATTGGGTAATCACTACTAGCAATGAAGTAGAACATCTCATGAGGATTACGTAATCAACCGATCATATTGCGTAATATAAACACGCTTACCACGTAATCAACATAATACACTTACTCTCATATCTCTTGGCCCGCTAGACAAATGTTCATTGTTCTCAAATTTTGCCAATCAATGTAAATTAAGAAACGGTATACGCCACTACACCATGTCCATGCGCCATGCTTATGCTATTGATCCGATCGACAAAATAGCAAAGAAATCAAACTCAAGGCCCTAATAGCGGGAACACTTGGCCCTGCACCGCCAAGAAACACAAAGGCGATGAACGGAAAAAAACAAGAATTGGGAGGTCGACGTGTTCACCGACGATGCGGAAGATGGATAAGGAGGCCAGTCGTCGAGACGCCTTTAGCAATGAGAGGTCGGGCCTAAACCTCTGTCATCCATCTAGCGGGCGCCAGAGAGCCGAGCTCGCCTAGAGGAATTTCGCATCGTGAATGGAGGATAATCGACGGAAGGGAGTAGGAGTACCGAGGGCAAAGGTGGAGCCGCAGAGGCGAGCACCACCGCTGCCGGACGCCAGACGCCGCCGCCTCGGTCGCCGGGTCTTCGATCCGCATGGGAGGCAAAGAAGAAGACAATGGAGGTAGCAGTGGCACAACGGAGTCGTCCTTACGGGCAGCAGCAGCATACCGGAGTCAAGCAGAGCGAGGCGAGCGCATGTGTGATTCTCCGTCCTCCCCTTCTTCTCGAATTAAAAAAGGAACAAAAAACCGGCCGATTACCGGATTTACCGATATAAACTGGGAATGGCGGCCGGTTTTTCCGGGTTTTGCAAATTATAATTCTAAATTTCGAATTTTGGCTTATTTTTAAGCAAATTCAAGCGAATTTCGTCTGGGTTTTTTCCGGAAATCCAAGAATCGGTGTCGGTCGCTTTTTTCCCTACGACGACCGTGATTTTCCCCCGGTACGGGTTTTGGATCCTTGGTCACGATGACACCAACCATAGACATAATCCAGAAAATGTAGCATTATCCATCATTGTCCCAAATTTTATTGTGATACCCATTAATATCCAACTGCAGCTCATGCAATAGATAAGCATACCGCAAACCGTAGGCACGAGGATCCACCACCTAACACGACTGCCTTGAACCAAATTGTCGTCCATCGAACACTTTGGAACCGTAATGTTGATCCATACATAGAGATATCGCTTATGCAAGCCGTAGCACGATCGCAAGGTCAACATTGAGCAAGCATAAGTAAAACATATTTAAAGGCACAAAACAAAGCTATGTCACGGAGAAGATAGCGCATACCCTCTAGTCCGGGATGGAGGAGGATTTCTACTGCCTTGAATCTTTCTTCCGATAGAGTGAACCACCCTTCGCCATCCACCTCACAGAAGTCGTGTGTCTTTACGTAGTTCACTTCATAATCACCGCTACGTAATGCAGTTTCTTTACATATGGAATAAAAAAGAGAGAGTCATGTGTCGATACCATCTCCAATGTGTGATGTTCATAGTTAAATAGGAACCCCCCAACTAATGGCTCGAAGCACAATTAGTCGGCCAGAGACCGCCCAACTAATAAGCCCCAAGCACATTAGGTGAGATTTATGAGAAGAATGTCGATACACCAAATAACAATAGCTATCGTGGAATAAACATAGCTTTACCTCCTTGATGGTTCGAATAAAGGTAAAGTGACTCAAAAGGTATATTTCTTCACTACATTAGCTCCTTCGTAAATCCAAGAAGTTCGAGGGCACCTTGCCCCACAGCTTCAACACCTATCTCATGCATCACCCTACCTTGAAAAATCAAGCAAGCAAAATACATAAGAATGACAACATCAAATGAGTATTCGGTATTTAAAGTATGGTAGTACCATTAGATCTAGTTCCATGTGCTATAATCATTCAGACAAAGCCCGACCGTGAAAAGTTATGTCACCACACATAATCTTAGTCTCCCACCCTCAGATCCTCTCGTGATGTGCACTCCTAACGCCCATGTATTTCAGAACTTGTCTAGCAAGCACTCCTGCAAATCGTCCTTTTATAATAGGAAAGGACACATCTATGATTAGCTTTACCCGAGCGAGTTATTTTTATTAACTTCATATACAATATAATTCAAAATTGCTTCTCTTGCACATCGTGGAAACTCTCCTCGCTTTGTAGAGTATACTCCATATGTTAAATATCAAATATACGACCACCGCTCCACATTGTCATGTGTGGTTCCATACTTCCATGTTGTGAAACGTCATTTGCATCTTTGCACCCCAAAATTTAAAAGAAACAAAATTAATTTCAAGAAAACATTAAGTGCGGTCAAGTGCATTGAACCTTACCCAAAAAAAACTAACCCATGGTAAATACTTACATCGGGAACAATAGATGTGGCATTGAATTCAATGTTAACAACAATACCAGAGGTCCTGCTTAGCAAAGATACAAAGCTAGAAGTGGTCGGAAAGCAAATGGCAAAATGATCACAAAAGTGTTCCTCGTAAAAGAAGTAAAACATAAACATTAAAAGTGGTTTGGTTCTACAATTACATCAAAGCTTTGTTTTAATTTGAGGCCAAAATATCAATACATATTTTACATACAACCCCGGTTGAGGAGCTCCCGCTTGAATCACAACTCATGATTCTCGATGTAATATAATTATGTGAACCTTCTAATTTTCCAAAAGCTAAATCCAAATAACAAAATTGTTTCAAATCTAACTCTCCCAACAACATTAATTAAAGGGACAAGTGGCACGTATGTATAGTGAAGTACCATAAATACCAAGAGGTGCAAAATGTAAGCATTTGATTAAACAGAATCATCAAAGGCAACATAAGAACGCATGCTTGATCAACAAAGACAAACAAAGCAGAACATTCATATCGAACAAAACTGAGTACAATGTCTCCTTGTACTGCATTCTCGAGACCCTAGCAGACTCAAGATTCTGTGATAAATTGAATTAAAGACTTACAGCATCCACTTGGAAATAGTTTATCAACCATAGTGACCAATTCAACTTTGAAATGAAAAAATGAAAGTAAGAGTTGATGAAGAGCACTTTGAATTATATTTCAGAGCACCATATAATAATATTGATGAACATGTGTAATATGGCCAAAATGTTGAACCATAAAATAGAAAGTGCAATCAACTAAAATGGTTGAGTGGAAGGCTTTACTTGCATCCCGTAAAAGGCGAGAATATCGAAAATAAATATATGTTATGAGTCTTATGACAAACATTCAAAACTAAACATGGTATTAGATGATTAATCGAAAAACTTAAATAGACTTATAGCTCATAGTTACTACAGGCTAAATCAGTGGCCAAGAGAAAAGGAACTAAAGTACGATGTTCAAATTTCCTTCTTGTGTGAAACAGATTACCATAGTTTTCAATAATTGAATAACAGAATTCAGAGCAGATCAGTACCCAAGTTGTACACATAACCATATATCCTAATACAGTAAAGGATCAGTACTTTATAGCTCATGATTACTCTGGCTGATTATGGTGTTATCTAGAATGTAAAACATGGCATATCTAGAGTGACCATCCTCTCTCCTAAGTATATATTTTCAAACATAATGTCTCTTAAAATCTATTCAGATTATCCTGCACCACCACAGCAATACATGTTTGCTCAGATAACCCGTCACGGAATTTTGGAGAGTTATCTCCCAACATGTGCTAGAAGCAGATTTGAAACACGTGCCATCAACTGCAAGTGTGCAAGCAGCAATAAAATGGGCACACACATCCTAGAATACTTGGTATGTATGTTGATTGCTCATGTTCGAGCAAGATATGGTGTAATCAGTATAAGAGTCGGCAACCTAATCAGACAAAGTCATCATAATATAAACAAATTTGTGTCTCAATTGAATTCACCGAATGCCAATTCACATCATTAATAAAAATCCTTCAAGGAAAAAAGGGTTATATCTTGACAAATTTTCTTTAGCCATGTTTTCATTTGTGCAAGACAGCTAGGGCTGAAATGTTTAATCAGTACTACAAAATATGAACATCCTACAATGAAACTAAATATTTTAAAAACTGGTGTAGATTGTAGAGAAGAAGTGAGTGAAGGCTCGCACACATAGGGGCTCAATGTTACCAAATTCTGCATGATGATCCCAGCAGAAATAGCAAATAAATGATACCCTTTATGGATTCAATTAACACAAATCTTGATATTATTAAATCAGCATTGGTCATGGTGATGTACATTCGCCTCATGTGCTATCAAGATGTGGCCACCGATCAACACAACTTACCAAAAACGCTTGCACAATGCCCGTAAGGAGCATACTTGCTCCACCATACTTGCAATAGCCCGATCCACCTTTAATAAAACAAACAACAAGGAATGCACCATTTAAAGGAGACCACAAGTGTTAAAACAATCGAGATCAATAAAATGGTGCCCATTCCGTCGAACAAGCAAAGAGCCGATATGATCACCAACCATGGCAATCTAATGCGATATATGATCGCTGCCTAGTTACCCAAGACCGAATATCGAGATGCAAAATACCAATTTTTTGGTCGTAGAAGTCCGTAATAAAGTAATTAATGCACATATGACATACCTATCCCACTTTCATCGCTCAAATTTCCATGCCGAGCTCGCCTCTCTACTAGTGAAATTGTTGCCGCTACCCGCTTTGTCCTTGACGACATGGTCGCCGCCGGGTCGTGGTCGCCGCCGCCTCCATAGCCGCGCACACGAGCCACGACCGCCTCTTCCATGGAGCCACACCGCCGTGTGCGCTTGGGTGGCCGCTGACCTACTTCGTCAAGGTCATAGCCCACTCGCGGTGTTCACGCATACACTAACGCTTGAACGCTCGACTCAAACACACACACGCACTGGAGCGCAAAAACGAGAGAGTGATTTTTGGTGCCGCAAAACTGCACTCCCATTTCATGTTTTCTTCCTCACCTTTATTCTCAACAAGGGACTCCATACGCTTACATGTGATTAGTACTGCTATTGGTATCGTAATCGCACCCATTACAACCACTATGACTAATACCACTAATGAGCAATAAACTCCACGCCCTATGACAAAGGCATAACTAGCCCATGGACTCAACTAAAAACTCAAACGCTACCACTAATAAAACAAGAAACGTTACCACTAATACTGGCAGTTACCATGCAAAATTAAAAGAAGCAATCAAGGATTAATCATCAAACACCCCGTAATCCTTGATGTGTTTTTCTTGATCTCGACGAGCCCGATCCTTGTACGCTTCTCCTTTGCGCCTTGACACCATATCTCTCGTTTACTAACAATGTACCGAGTATATGCTTGACTGCCACGCACCTCCTGGTGTCGCACCCTGACTGTGGCGGCACTGTGCGTCGGCCGCGCCGTGCCACCGGCCACTGAATCGTACGCCATGCATGCGCCCCGCAGTGCAAATTAAATGGCCGACGCCGACTCGCCGATCCATCCATGTGCACCTCGCAGCCGCCGCGCCAACCGCGAGGCCTCCGCGCCGCCGCTGCGTCGCTTGTCGCGTCCTTAGCGCCACGCCCGCGCTACTTGTCGCCGCTTAAGGTCGTGCCATGTGTTTGCGCAACCGCAACGCTTGCGCTGCGCGCGCGCTCGAGGCGCGCTAACGCTGGCCATTGGCCGAGCCTCGCCAAGCGAGCCTCGGTCGAAGCCGCTGTCACGCCGGGGCCAAGACAACGCCACCGACCCACGGCTATCAGGCGCTGCCGCTCGCGGCACTTCCGCGTGAACCTCCGTGGCCGCTGTTGGCCCCGCTGGCTGCCGAGCGCCGTCGCCTCGCACCGGGCTACTAAACGCACACCTGAGCCGTCGTCGCCCTCAACCTGTGTCAGATTAACTTGCTCGGCGTGCTTAGGATTGCGGCAGTCCCTGGAATAATGCCCGTACTTGTCGCGGTTGTAGCATCAACTTGCGCCATGTCACGGCAAGATACCGACGAGCCTCCGCCCTGTCGCCATGTCCGCTTTGCCGCGCCCATGGCCACATGGCTTGCCGCGATACCGGTTATCACCGCCGGAGGAGCTATCGCCTTGCTTCCTTGGCGCGTGCAAGCAACTCCTCTTCAGTGAGGAGCAGACGCCCATCGGAGCCGCCCGAGTCATCGCTACTGCTCCATCGATCGAAGCCGACCGGTGAGCTCTTCGATCGACAATGTGCTCAAGTCAAGCAAAGTCTCGATCGAGATTGCCACTGTGTATACCTAGATGGCACAACACGAAGGAATTTCTTAACTACCTTTTCTTCTTCCAACGTGTCGCCTAGATCCGGAGATTTTGACGAGTCCCGTGATCCTCATGGAGAAATCGCCCACCGACTCCCATCCTCGAATTTGATATCCTCAAACTCCTTGCGGCTTCGCGCATTCGCCTCACGGACGCGCTTGACGCCCATCCTCATCGGCTTCACGGCCCCATGCCATGCCTGGCTATGTCCTTCACCGCCAACAGGATAAAGATTTCCGGCGACACCAAGACGGAGGATGGCGATGGCGCCATTCTGTCGCCGTCGCGAGTCGACGCTGCTGTGTTCGATCGCTTCCCACGGCCTTGTGCTCGCAGGTTCACCTCATCACGAGCCACGGTAGTTCGTCTCGTCAAGATTGGGTAGACTATCGATCCCGCTGCCTCCTTACCATCCGCCGCACTAAACGCTCTTGGCCGCCGTTGTCGCGGATCCAATCTCGAGATCGCCATTGCCGCCGAGATTTATCGTGCGAAGTCTCGCTACCGCCGCTTTGCAACGAGACGACTGGTAGAAGAACGTGAACTGCTGCGCGCCATCGCCAAGGATTAAAGCAACACGGCTCGATACCGCTTGTTAACCCACTCACGGTTCACGAGACGAACGCTGAACGCCTAGACTCAAACACACACACGCACTGGAACGCAAAGAACGCGAGAGAGTGATTTTTGGTGCCGCAAAATCGCACACTTTCATTTCATGTTTTCTTCATCACCTTTATACTTAACAAAGGACTCCATACGCTTGCATGTGATTAGTACTGCTTAATTGGTATCGTAATCGCACCCATTACAACCACTATGACTAATACCACTAATGAGCAATAAACTCCACGCCCCATGACAAAGGCATAACTAGCCATGGACTCAACTAAAAATCAAACGTTACCACTAATAAAACAAGAAACGTTACCACTAATAATCGCGCTACTATGCAAAATTAAAAGAAGCAATCAAGGATTAATCAACAAAGGCCACTATTGTCTCTCGGTCATAGTCGCCACCGTCACTCTCCCACTAAAATCGTTCTACTGCTGAATTCAATATACACCATGATCGTCGAACTCGCGTTCTACACTGACACTCACTTCTACTCGAGCTTACACTCTACTACGCCTTACAAAAATCTACCCGAGTGCACAAGACTATCAACACCTCCTTGCACTCAAACGGGTTACTATAAATAACTGAATAAACACGAGCTATACCGATTTACTAAATTTTCCTATACTCAAATTATACACCTAATTTTCTAACCCTAATCCCTACTCCCTAATTACCTAACTACTTAATCACCTAAACCCCCTAATCACTTACCTCTCCTAATCCTAACCGACTAACCCCCTCAAGACTTCCACGACACTCTCTCGCCGACACACAACCCATTCCCTCCCCACTCTCTCGCTCTCCTCTCTCTCGGAGATCTCCGCCGCCCGCCTCCATCCGACCACCGCTTAGCTCCTACGCCGCCGCTCGGCTCGGCCAGCCTCACGCCTCCGGCCTCGCTCTGCCTGGCTTCACCCGCCTCCTGGTTCTGCGCCGCCTCCCTCTTCATCCAATTCCTTTAGATCCTGATACACAAGATTTCTAATTTACTCGACAACACCTGCAAACCTATTCTGGATAAGCCAGATAAAATTTTGATTAATTTACTCAGTTGATTTTACTGGCCTCACAGTTCCATGGCCAATTACAACTGGGGCTTAAGACAGAATGCATAGGCATCTTGTGCAAGTTCAAATCCATTGCAAGCAATTGCAGCGACAAACTTCTCCCTATGCTCGTCGGTCGAACGTGCAATGCACCACCGCAGACGATCCTGTTAGAATAAGACTCTAGAATAGATTTTGGTTTCCTTATCTGTACTCTAGAACATATTTTGGTTTCCTTATCTGTAACCCCTTTGTAATCCCTATATATATTGCCCATTGGGCCCTATTGAATATACACATATTATTCATAACATGGTATCAGAGCTTAGGGTACTAACCTAGCTCTCCTTCCACTGCCATCCGACCGCCGCTTCCACCCCCGGCAGTCGTCGTCACATCCGGCCATGGCCATCGATCCCCATCTTCGCGTCGCGCTCGCCGCCGCTGCCGCCTCGCTAAGCCGCCGTAGCCGGAAGGTCGCTGCCCATCGCCACTCATCCCTTGCCCACCGGCTGCCGCCGACGGTGTGGAGCGCGACTCGGCGAAGATGAAGTCGACTCGCTTGCCGTTGTCGAGCCATCACCGCAGAACCAAGACTGTGGCCGGTCCATGGAACCCAGACACTCAATAGTTATTTGAGTGTCCACTTGCAGCGTAGGGAGACGCTCTCGTATTCACCATTCACCAAGATCAGAATCTGTTGCTGAGACATTGGGTAATCACTACTAGCAATGAAGTAGAACATCTCATGAGGATTACATAATCAACCAGACTGTTATTGCAGAATGTAAACACGCTTACCACAGAATCAACATAATACACTTACTCTCACATCTCTTGGCCTGGCTAGACAAATGTTCATTGTTCTCAAATTTTGCCAACTGAATGTAAATTAAGAAACGGTGCTACGCCACTACATGTCCATGCGCGGTCATGCTTATGCTATTGATCCGATCGACAAAATAGCAGCAAATCAAACCTGCGCGTCCTAATAGTGGGAACACTTGGCCTGCACTGCTCAAGAAACACAAAGGCGATGAACGGGAAAAAAAACAAGAATTGGGGAGGCTGACGTGTTCGCCGACGATGCGGAAGATGGATAAGGAGGCCAGTGCGTCGGAGACGCCTTAGCAGCGGAGGTCGGGGCTCAAACCTCTGTCATCCATCTAGTGGGGCGCCAGAGAGCCAGAGCTCTCGTCTAGAGGAATTTCAGACCGTGAATGGAGGATAATCGACGGAAGGGAGTAGGAGTACCGAGAGGCAAAGGTGGAGCCGCAGAGGCGTAAGCACCACCGCGTCGGGACGCCAGACGCTGCCGCCTCTCGATGGCTACTGGTCTTCGATCCGGCATGGGAGGCAAGCAGAAGACAATGGAGGTAGCAACCCCAACCACTCTCTCCTTCCCACAAAACCAGCACAACGAGTCGCCCTTACGGCAAAGAAGAAGATAACCGAGTCAAGCAGAGCGAGGCGAGCGCATGTGTGATCGTCCGTCCTCCCCTTCTTCTCGAATTAAAAAAGGAACAAAACCTACTGACACGGATTTACCGATATAAACTGGGAATGGAAAAACCGGCCGGTTTTTCCGGGTTTTGCAAATTATAATTCTAAATTTCGAATTTTGGCTGATTTTTAAGCAAATTCAAGCAAATTTCGTCCGCGTTTTTTTCCGGAAATCAAGAATCGGTGCGGTCGTTTTTTTCCCAGGCCGACGACCGTGATTTTCCCCCGGTACGGGTTTTGGATCCTTGGTCACGATGACACCAACCATAGACATAATCCATAAAATGTAGTATTATCCATCATTGTCCCAGCTTTATTGTGATACCCATTAATATCCAACCTGCAGTTCATGCAATAGATAAGCATACCGCAAACCGTAGGCACGAGGATCCACCACTAACACGACTGCCTTGAACCACCGTCGCATCGAACACTTTGGAACTATAATGTTGATCCATACATAGAGATATCGCTTTATGCAAGCCGTAGCACGATCGCAAGGTCAACATTGAGCAAGCATAAGTAAAACATATTTAAAGGCACAAAACAAAGCTATGTCACGGAGAAGATAGCGCATACCTCTAGTCTGGGGTCGAGGAGGATTTCTGCGCCTTGAATCTTTCTTCCGATAGAGTGAACCACCCTTCGCCATCCACCTCACAGAAGTCGTGTGTCTTTACGTAGTTCACTTCATAATCACCGCTACGTAATGAGTTTCTTTACATATGGAATAAAAAAGAGAGAGTCATGTGTCGATACCATCTCCAATGTGTGATGTTCATAGTTAAATAGGAACCCCCCAACTAATGGCTCGAAGCACAATTAGTCGGCCTCAGAGACCGCCCAACTAATAAGCCCCAAGCACTGTTAGGTGAGATTTATGAGAAGAATGTCGATACACCAAATAACAATAGCTATCGTGGAATAAACATAGCTTTACCTCCTTGATGGTTCGAATAAAGGTAAAGTGACTCAAAAGGTATATTTCTTCACTACATTAGCTCCTTCAAAATCCAAGAAGTTCGAGGGCACCTTGCCCCACAGTTTCAACACCTATCTCATGCATCACCCTACCTTGAAAAACTGTTGCAAGCAAAATACATAAGAATGACAACATCAAATGAGTATTCTGGTATTTAAAGTATGGTAGTACCATTAGATCTAGTCCCATGTGCTATAATCATTCAGGACAAAGCCCGACCGTGAAAAGTTATGTCAGTCCACACATAATCTTAGTCTCCCACCCCCTGTATCCCTCTGTGATGTGCACTCCTGAACGCCCATGTATTTCAGGAACTTGTCTAGCAAGCACTCCTGCAACTGTCCTTTTTATAATAGGGAAAGGACACATCTATGATTAGCTTTACCCGAGCAGGTTATTTTTATTAACTTCATATACAATATAATTCAAAAATTGCTTCTCCTGCACACTGTGGAAACTCTCCTCAGTTTGTAGAGTATACTCCATATGTTAAATATCAAATATACGACCACCGTTCCACATTGTCATGTGTGGTTCCATACTTCCATGTTGTGAAACGTCATTTGCATCTTTGCACCCCCAAAATTTAAAAGAAACAAAATTAATTTCCGAAGAAAACATTAAGTGCGGTCAAGTGCATTGAACCTTACCCAAAAAAAAAAAACTAACCCATGGTAAATACTTACTGGGAACAATAGATGTGGCATTGAATTCAATGTTGACAACAATACCAGAGGTCTGTTTAGCAGCATACAAAGCTAGAAGTGGCTGGAAAGCAAATGGCAAAATGATCACAAAAGTGTTCCTCAGAAAAAGAAGTAAAAACATAAACATTAAAAGTGGTTTGGTTCTACAATTACATCAAAGCTTTGTTTTAATTTGAGGCCAAAATACTGAATACATATTTTACATACAACCCCTGGTTGAGGAGCTCCCGCTTGAATCACAACTCATGATTCTGATGTAATATAATTATGTGAACCTTCTAATTTTCCAAAAGCTAAATCCAAATAACAAAATTGTTTCAAATCTAACTCTCCCAACAACATTAATTAAAGGGACAGTGGCACAGAAGCAGATAGTGAAGTACCATAAATACCAAGAGGTGCAAAATGTAAGCATTTGATTAAACAGAATCATCAAAGGCAACATAAGAACGCATGCTTGATCAACAGCACAAACAGCAGGAACATTCATATCGAACAAAACTGAGTACAATGTCTCCTTGTACTGCATTCTCGAGACCCTAGCAGACTCAGTATCTGTGATAAATTGAATTAAAGACTTACAGGCATCCACTTGGAAATAGTTTATCAACCATAGTGACCAATTCAACTTTGAAATGAAAAAAAAATGAAAGTAAGAGTTGACGGGCGAGCAGCTTTGAATTATATTTCAGGAGCACCATATAATAATATTGATGAACATGTGTAATATGGCCAAAATGTTGAACCATAAAATAGAAAGTGCAATCAACTAAAATGGTTGAGTGGAAGGCTTTACTTGCATCCCGTAAAAAGGCGAGAATATCGAAAATAAATATATGTTATGAGTCTTATGACAAACATTCAAAACTAAACATGGTATTAGATGATTAATCAGAAAAACTTAAATAGACTTATAGCTCATAGTTACTACAGGCTAAATCAGTGGCCAAGAGAAAAGGAACTAAAGTACGATGTTCAAATTTCCTTCTTGTGTGAAACAGATTACCATAGTTTTCAATAATTGAATAACAGAATTCAGAGCAGATCAGTACCCAAGTTGTACACATAACCATATATCCTAATACAGTAAAGGATCAGTACTTTATAGCTCATGATTACTCTGGCTGATTATGGTGTTATCTAGAATGTAAAACATGGCATATCTAGAGTGACCATCCTCTCCCTAAGTATATATTTTCAAACATAATGTCTCTTAAAATCTATTCAGATTATCCTGCACCACCACAGCAATACATGTTTGCTCAGATAACCCGTCACGGAATTTTGGAGAGTTATCTCCCAACATGTGCTAGAAGCAGATTTGAAACACGTGCCATCAACTGCAAGTGTGCAAGCAGCAATAAAAATGGGCACACACATCCTAGAATACTTGGGTATGCATGTTGATTGCTCATGTTCGAGCAAGATATGGTGTAATCAGTATAAGAGTCGGCAACCTAATCAGACAAAGTCATCATAATATAAACAAATTTGTGTCTCAATTGAATTCACCGAATGCCAATTCACATCATTAATAAAAAATCCCTTCAAGGAAAAAAGGGTTATATCTTGACAAATTTTCTTTAGCCATGTTTTCTGTTGTGCAAGACAGCTAGGGCTGAAATGTTTAATCAGTACTACAAAATATGAACATCCTACAGCGGAAACTAAATATTTTAAAAACCTGGTGTAGATTGTAGAGAAGAAGTGACGAAGCCTGGCACACATAGGGGACTCAATGTTACCAAATTCCTGCATGATGATCCCAGCAGAAATAGCAAATAAATGATACCCCTTTATGGATTCAATTAACACAAATCTTGATATTATTAAATCAGCATTGGTCATGGTGATGTACATTCGCCTCATGTGCTATCAAGATGTGGCCACTGATCAACACAGCTTACCAAAAACGTTGCACAATGCCCAGAAGGAGCATACTTGCTCCAGCCATACTTGCAATAGCCCGATCCACCTTTAATAAAACAAACAACAAGGAATGCACCATTTAAAGGAGACCACAGTGTTAAAACAACTGAGATCAATAAAATGGTGCCCATTCCGTCGAACAAGCAAAGAGCCAGATATGATCAGCCAACCATGGCAATCTAATGCAGATATATGATCGTTGCCTAGTTACCCAAGACCGAATATCAGAGATGCAAAAATACCAATTTTTTTGGTCGTAGAAGTCCGTAACAAAGTAATTAATGCACATATGACATACCTATCCCACTCTCTACTGTTCAAATTTCCATGCCGAGCTCGCCCTCTCTGCCAGTGAAATTGTTGCCGTTGCCACCAGTTTTGTCCTTGACGACATGGCTGCCGCCTGGGTCGTGGTCGCCGCTGGCCTCCATAGCCGTGCACACGGAGCCACGACCGCCCCTCTTCCATGGAGCCACACCACCGTGTGCGCGCGGGGTGGCCGCTGACTCGCTTCGCCAAGGTCATTAGCCCACTCGCCGTTCACGCACACGAACGCTTGAACGCCTGGACTCAAACACACACACGCACTCAGGAACGCAAAAAACGCGAGAGATTGATCTTTGGTGCTGCAAAAACTGCACTCCCATTTCATGTTTTCTTCCTCACCTTTTATTCTGAACAAGGGACTCCATACGTTTACATGTGATTAGTACTGCTATTGGTATCGTAATCGCACCCATTACAACCACTATGACTAATACCACTAATGAGCAATAAACTCCACGCCCTATGACAAAGGCATAACTAGCCCATGGACTCAACTAAAAACTGAACTGCTACCACTAATAAAACAAGAAACGTTACTACTAATATCGGCACTACTATGCAAAATTAAAAGAAGCAATCAAGGATTAATCAACAAACACCCCTAATCCTTGATGTGTTTTTCTTGATCTCGACGAGGCCGATCCTTGTACGCTGCTTCCTTTGCGCCTTGACCATATCCATGTAACAATGTACCGAGTATATGCTTGATCGCCACGCACCTCGTGTCGCACTCGACGTGGCGCACTCCGCGCCGCCGCTGCGTACACGCCATCGAATCGTCACGCCATGCATGCGCCCGTGTCAGGCAATCCGCGCCCGCCGATCCATCCATGTGCACCGGCGCAGCTTAAGGCCAACGCGAGGCATGTGCCGCTTGTCGCGTCCTTAGCGCCACGCCCGCGCTACTTGTCGGGCTTAAGGTCGTGCACCAACCAACGCTTTGCGCCGCGCTTCGAGGCCGCGGCTAACGCGCCGCTCGCCAAGCGAGCCTCGGTCGAAGCCGCTGCCGCGCCTCGGGGCGTCAAGACACCGCCACCGACCCCACGGCTATCGGCGCGCCGCTCGCAGCTTCCGCGCGAACCTCCGCCGCCTGGCTACTAAACGCTACTAAACGCACACCTGAGCCGTCGTCGCCCTCAACCTGTGTCAGATTAACTTGCTCGGCGTGCTTAGGATTGCGGCAGTCCCTGGAATAATGCCCGTACTTGTCGCGGTTGTAGCACTGAACTTGCGTCATGTCACGGCGCATACTGGACGAGCCTCCGTCCTTGTCGTCGTGTCCGCCTTTGCCGCGCCCATGGCCACATGGCTTGCCGCGATACCGGTTATCACCGCCGGAGGAGCTATCGCTTGCTCCTCTTCTTGGCGCTGCAAGCAACTCCTCTTCAGCGAGGAGCAGACGCCCATCGAGCCGCCGAGTCATCGCTACCGCTTCATCGATCGGCCGACCGGCGAGCTCTTCGATCGACAATGTGCTCAAGTCAAGCAGTGTCTCGATCGAGATTGCCACCTGTGTATACCTAGATGGCACAACACGAAGGAATTTCTTAACTACCTTTTCTTCTTCCAACGTGTCGCCTAGGATCCGGAGATTGTTGACGAGTCCCGTGATCCTCATGGAGAAATCGTCCACCGACTCCCCATCCTCGAATTTGATATCCTCAAACTCCTTGCGGCTTCGCATTCGCCTCACGGACGCGCTTGACGCCCATCCTCATCGGCCACACGCCCATCCTCATCGGCTTTTCGGCGACACCGCGGAGGATGGCGTCCCATGCGTCGCTGGCGGTGTTGCATGTCGCTTCACCGCCAAGGGCCCGGTGTAGTTCGTCCGCGTCAAGATTGGGTAGACCACCGATTTCTCCTTACCATCCATGCACTTGGCCGCTTTGTCACCGGATCCAATCTCGCGACGGAGGATTGATCGTCGTGCTAAGCGCCGCCTTGCACCGAGACGACACGGTAGAGAACTCGAACCGCTGCGCCATCGCCAAGTATTAAAGCAACACGGCTCGATACAATTGTTAGCCCACTCATGGGTTCACGCACACCAACGCTGAACGCAACACGCACTGGAACGCAATGAACGCGAATGATTTTTGCTTGCAAAACTTTACACTCTCATTTCATGTTTTCTTCCTCACCTTTTATTCTCGAACAAAGGACTCCATACGCTTACATGTGATTAGTACTCAGGTATCGTAATCGCACCCATTACAACCACTATGACTAATACCACTAATGAGCAATAAACTCCACGAGACAAGGCATAACTAGCCCATGGACTCAACCAAAAATCAAACGCTGCTACTACTAAAACAAGAAACGTTACTACTAATATCGCGCTACCATGCAAAATTAAAAGAAGCAATCAAGGATTAATCAACAAAGGCCACTATTGTCTCTCGTCATAGGTCTACGCCACGGCAAGCCCACCCTTCTTCCACGGTCCGCCACGCATATGCGCGGAAGCGGAAGCAAGGGTGGGGTGGCGACCATGGATCAAAATCCCACGGAGGTTCACGGGCCGACGCTTTACCGTCGGTCCGGTAGAATCTAAAACCCGCGGCTTTTTCCTTGCTTAGCAAATTCAAATTTAGTTTTCAAATTTTGGGAAACAAATTCAAACGAATTTCATCCGGCGGTGCATTCTGATCACGCGCAAGATTTTTATCCTCAAGCGGGGACACAATGGTGGTTAAGCACGAGGAACAACCGAGGAACACACGCAAGAGAGCGAGGAAGGTGAGGAGGAGTCATGCGCTCCAGATCCGGATCAAAAATCAACGCCGCCATGGGAATGATTTGCTAGTTGCTAGAGCGTCGGGAGGAGAGAGAGGAGAAGTGGTGCCGGGGGCGAGGTCTACCCGCCGGCAGAAGGCGGCACAGCGATCGCAGAAGGAGGTGGCGGCAAATGCGATAAGGGTGGTTAAGAGGAACACGAGAAGCGAGTGGATGAGGAGGAGTCATGCGCGCGATTCTCAAACTGGTGGAACCGGTCCAAAATACCTATCGGAATTCCTCAAATTTAAATTCAAAATCCCGGTGGTTAGATCCCAAATTCAAATCTCAGTAGTTGAATTTCAAGCGGTTTTTCTCCGGGATTTCCTGCCACTCACGGTATAACAGATAACGGCCTCCGGCCAAGAATTGGTCCAGTACCGGGTTTTGGATCCTTGGTCGTGCGTGTAGTTTTTGGATCGCAAAGAGAGAAGGGCCACACATCAGAACTCAATTTTATCAGCGAAGGGAAGAGGAGGACGAACGAACTCCTATTTTTAATTAGTACTAGTAGGGTGCTCGTGTGTTGCAACTAATACCAAAAGAAAGTGATACATATCGTGCAGACGGATCTTAAACCGGATAATAAATATTAATTTTCTTTCACACAAATATAAACAGAAACATTAACTCCACCTATTGCATCACCTGCTACTACTACCACTACCAAGAAATTAAAATTTTGAGCTCTTAGATTGTTTGCATTTGGTTAGGTGAAGGAAAAGCTAACATCTTCATCAAGAGAAAATGGAAGAACTAACATTCTCCGGTAGAAGTCTCGCTCATCAGGTTTGACAAAAATTGAATGATCATGAAGAGAGAACTGGTGATGCTCAATAATTACGAGAGAACCACTCACCCCTTTCTATGCTGTAGACATAATGAGGTTTGGCCAGAGTTCACTTTCCATAAGAAGTATCAAACTTGGTTTCCAGTATCCAATGAAACTTTCTATTGCATCAGGGCAGTCAAGAGGTGCAAACTACACAAAAGAAACTAAGTATCATTGGGAGGAAGAATACACAGAATCGAACAAGTTATACATTTAGACTATCCTTGAGATTGAGACTGTCTACTCCCACATCTAAACAAGCTGAATTTTCCCCATTTTTGCTTGATCTGTGTCTGTGCTATACTGCTATCAAATATTATAGCCTAACAATTACAGTTTGCTGAGTATAGCACAAACCTATGAGATTTAAGAGATACATCTGAATAGTAGTATCATTGCCAAACAGCATCCATTAGCCATATTTAGAAGCAGAAAACAGGTGACAAACAATCAAATTCAAAACTACCAAATAGTAAAACATATTATGCATCATCTAAACTAACTCTTAGCATAACCACAGGGCTCTGAAGGTAGGAGAGTAATCTCCAAACTCACCTGATATATGACACCATCCGGGAGCAACTCCTTTATCACTTCGCTGCATCCAAAACAAAAAAGGAAATTTAGAATTACCAAATGTGTCCCATACTCCCATCTAGTGGCATTTGATACCACTGTTCTAGCAAAGAACTCCTTCACATCTGATAAACTCACTCCAACCTGTAGTGATGAAGTGCTCAGCTAACAAACAAAATCCAATAACTCCAGATGTTTAGACTTTGGAGTCAGTAAGACGAACTCACAGCTTTCCCATTTTGAAGAATAACATTGGTCACATTCACCTTGTAACCGATTTCGTTGCCCTTGTCAACAAGGCCATTTGCCAAGGACATAGCAATACCACCAACACCGCCAACTGGATAATTAATTCCCTCAAAGTGCCTATTGAACAAGACCTGTTATGTTGAGAAGGAAGGTGATGTTGTAGATATATATATATATATATATATATATATATATATATATATATATGGAGGCACGAGAAGTAGTAAACAGGTGCCGTTTGTTAACTTTTAAAAAGAACTACCCCAGCTTGTACAGCCGGTTTAACACAGCAAGAAGAACAGCTCATGCATGCTAGCTAGCAGCAGAAGCAGAAAGTTAGCCATTGTGCTAAGATAGCCATATAGGTTCAGAACAAATTGATAGGAACAAATATATATTGTGATGTTGGAGGGAACTGGTGTCTACAATAGAGAATGGGATCTGGATTAGCCCTGAATTGCTGATTATGAGGTGGCACGTAGCATTAGCTATGGCAAGGGTAGGAAACCAACATGAGGATTGCGATAATCTTGAGTGGGGGCAATTTTCATCTACGCGAGAGGTGGATTCCCTGCAGGTTTCATATTCCTTTTTTCTCGACCATCGATACCCTTTTTCACTGCAGATGGTTCTCTTGTAATGCTAGAATTTTGGCTATTGTTTGCCGCCATTAATATACCTTTGCAGCATAGGTAAGAACCTTGGTAAGAACCTTCTTTTCTTCGAACGGTTTGAGTATGGTATGAGGTATACTCCTTTTCTTTGGGCCTTGGCCTCAGGCACGACCGCCGGCACCATCCTCTGCCACAAGGACCTCGCTCTCCGCCGCGGCCGTTGAGGTGCTGCACGCGCAGCAGCCAGATCTGGGAGCACGAAACATGCAAATCAAAAGACGGAGCAAGGAACAGGCGATGCTAATTTGTGTAAAGAACATCGCATTGCAGAAGGACCAAAAGACAAAGGTACTAAGTAAATAAACACCACTGCATAGTACACCGGCCATACAGAACCGGAGGAACGGAAATAGAAAAAAGAGCACAATGGAGTATAATGAAGGCGAAGCACTCAACCGGCCGAAGCAAGCGGCGGCGCCATACAAAAGAAGGGCCGAACCGCATGCAGGTGGAGCAGATGGTGGGCAGCGGCGTCGGGGAAAAGAGGACCGACGCACCAGACGGACGAACCGAGGATCAAAGGAAAAAAGCAACCGACCCAATTGGGCGGACATGGCCGGCGGCGTCGCCCTAGGTAAAAAGGCAAGTGACGCAGCCACACGCGCGGGTTAACCGGTCGACAGGGCGTGGCGAGAAAACGCAAAAGGGCGGCGGCGTCGAAGCAAACAAGAAGAAAAGGGCGGCGGCGTCGAAGCAAACAAGAAGCAAAGGGCGGCGGCGTCGAAGCAAACAAGAAGCAAAGGGCGGCGGCGTCGAAGCAAACAAGAAGCAAAGGGCGGCGGCGTCGAAGCAAACAAGAAGCAAAGGGCGGCGGCGTCGAAGCAAACAAGAAGCAAAGGGCGGCGGCGTCGAAGCAAACAAGAAGAAAAGGGCGGCGGCGTCGAAGCAAACAAGAAGCAAAGGGCGGCGGCGTCGAAGCAAACAAGAAGAAAAGGGCGGCGGCGTCGAAGCAAACAAGAAGAAAAGGGCGGCGGCGTCGAAGCAAACAAGAAGAAAAGGGCGGCGGCGTCGAAGCAAACAAGAAGCGGCGGCGTCGAAGCAAACAAGGGGGCATGGCAACATGAGACAAAAGGACTAACCGGGCGGGCGGGACTAACCGGACGGGCGGCGCGGCGGGAGAGAAGGCAACGATTGCGTGGAGGAGGAAGCGGGGCATGGCGGCGCACGAAGAGGGCCGAACGACGTGTTGGAGGAGGGCGAACCGACCGGCCGCGACGGAGACGAAGCGACGGAGCCGAGGGAGGCGATACAGGACCGAGGGCGGCGCGGGCGAAGGGGAGGATGAGGGCGGCGCGGGCGAGGCGACGCGACGGTTGGAGGGGAGAGGCGAGCGGAGGTTTCTGCGCGAGAGGAGCGGGGGAGCGCAAAACATGCGAGGAGAAACCCAATTTTAGTACGTGGGTGGGATGCAACGAAACTCCTGTCTCTAGTAGTTATAAGATATAAGATAAGATATAAGAAAGATAGAGATATATAGATAAATATAGACAGAGACCCTTCCTCCTCTTCCCTTGTCGCTCAGACCTCTCTATTTCTCTCTCTCTCCACCCCAAAGAAGGAAGGAAGACGCGACGTTGGCCGTCCGGAACGATGCTATTTGCGCCGACGGACGGAATCGAGGCTTCACTGTGACCACCGGTGAGCAATTGAATCGATTCATACTCGAATCCCCCCTCTTGCACCGTACGCGGTACCATATTCTGGTCGGATTAGTCGCCGATTTCTTGCTTCCCCCTCCGTTCAAAAAGTGGATCTATGCGTATTTGGTGGGATCACATTGCGTAGGTCAATCTAGCCTGTCGTTTTCTTTGGTATCGCGTGATTTTATTGTTCTTTGGATGATAGGCTTTTTTTCTTGTGTGTTCTGACCCTCTCTTTCTTGTTATGCTTGTCAAAGGCAAGAGATCGTACTAGAGAATCGATTATTCTGTCTTGCATTTTCTTTTCATTGTTAGCAGCAGACACTAGATGATAAATTAAAATTGAATCCCTTTGTTCTTAACCTGAATAATAGTAGCGGACCCAGAACTTTGGGTTCGAAAGAAAATATTATAATATCTTTTGAATATAGGTTAATATTTTATCCGTTCATTTTAAGTGATATTTTAGAATTTGTGCAATCAAAATTTCTAAAATTTGACTATTACTATATTTACAATAATCTAAATTGATATTTTCACTAAAAGTTTTTCATAAAATTGTTATTTTTATTTATACTAGTATAGAATTATAATGTTTTATCCTGAAAATTCCATAGGGTTATTTGAAATAGAATTTAGAGGGAGTAACATGCGACGCAACTAACATACCTATTTAAAAAACAATAATGTACGACACGGCCGTATTGTTTATGGGCCTGGCCGGCATGACACGAATGCCCGGGCCGTGCCCAAGTCCGTACTGTAGTACGACGGCCGGCTCGACAAGACACAACAGATGGGGCCATGCCCAAAGATGGCACGACGCTCGACATGTCAACAGAAGAGAGGAGGTGCTGAGGTGGGGCGCCGGCGGTCGGTCTCGGCGGAGGAGGATGTTGGGCGCGGTGTCAGGCCGAAGGAGGTCGGAGCAATGACAGGAGCGTAGGAGGCGGCCAAGCGCATATGAGGAGGCTTGGAGTAGCGGCGTCGGGCACGTAGGCAACCAGGCGCGGGAAGGCCAGGCGTGACATGGAGGAGAGGAGGCCGAAGTGGGCGTGGTGAGGTAGCGACCGGACGTGAGGAGGCCGGGCAGCGGTGCAGAGGCGGGGCGTGGAGCGTGGAGGTGACCGGGCGCGGATAGGCCGAGCGTACGGTTGTGGTTGTTAGAATAGGAATCCTTTTGTATTTCCTTATCTGCATGTGATATATCTCCTTTGTACTCCCTATATATATTGCTCGTTGGACCTCTTGAATACATACACAATATTCATAACTTGGTATCAGAGCAGAGGTTCTAAACCCTAGCCTCTAATCAAGCCTTCATCGTTTCCGCTGCCTGAAGCCCCCGGGAAGAGCTATCTCCGCTCCCAGGGGGTGGCTTCTCGTCGCCGCCCGTGCTCTCTCGCCGGGCCTCCCGAGCCGTCACCGCCTCGACTCTGGATCCGTCGTCACCCCGATCTGCAGCAGCTCAGCTCGCTCCTCCGCGAGAAGATGATCAAGGGCGCCAGCGACCACTTCGTCGTCTTCAGCGACCGTGGGATCCGGATCCAGGCGGAGGTGGCCAGTCGGGCGTGGTGGCGTGGAGGCCAGCACGGCAGCGCCCGACTGTTACTGCCTACTCTGCCTCTTGATCAACTGGTTTTATTGGGCGACTACTGTAGCGGGCCAGCCCGGCACGACACGAAGTGCCAACGAGCCGTGCCTGGGCTGCCTTGCCGACACGTGGGTCGGCCACGACCAGTAGATTCGTCGCGAAAAATACTTTCATAATATAATAAATTTATTGGATTTTATAATATATTAAAATAGTAATTAGTGATTAAAGTTATATTTTCCTACCGTATCATATCTTTCTCGTGCCTGTTTGTCCTGATTCACCAAACGCATAGTCCACGTTGTGCCTTGCTGCCAGCGGCGCCCCTCAACCTCTTTGTTTCCACCATTCGCCAGAACCGCTCCCCCGAAATACGGCAACAGATCCATTCATCCTCCTCTCCTCTTCATTTCCACTGTTCACCATAACCCCTCCCCCGAAATACGGCGATAGATCTGTTCATCCTCCTCTTCTCTTCATTTCCACCGTTCGCCAGAACCCCTCCCCCGAAATATGACGACACATACGTTCATCCTCCTCTCTTTGTTTCCACCATTTGGCAGAGCGTGCGACCGCGACCGTTCGTTCCCACTGTAGACCGATACGTTCGCCAAATCGGGTACCCCTTCTCAACCGGTCGGCACGGTGAGTTCTCCACCGCTTCCTTCGTTTCCACCGTTTGCTAGATCTGGCCCCCTCCCCTTCTCCGCAGCCGCGCGCGGTGAGCTCCAAATGAGATCCTCGTCAACATCCTCGTGGGGTACCTTTTTTTTTGCTATGATCAATCTCATCCAAATATTTCTTTCTGGAATGGATACTCCAATCCATGCAGTTTGTTGCGTGGTGGAGTACTAATAGCGATATATTTTCCAAATTTTTGGGGGGTTCAGCTGAACCCCCATGCCCCACGTTAGGCCCGCCCCTACTGATTGATTGTTGATATGACCCCTTTTTGATCTTGAAATATATATTGTTTGGTGATACAAGGAAATGTCTTCTGAAATTGCCCCCATATGCATGTTTATGTTTATCCCAGCGCAATTGAATACAATGTGATCAGTTTCATTCGCAAATTCTGGTAGAAAATACTGCCATTAAGGATAGTAAACATGCTCAAATCTGACGTGATATACGGAGGAGCAGTTTAGCAGAGATCAGAATCACGAACGTAGCTTAGAATTATAAATTTCCCACGTTGATCCTGAGTCCTGACTATTCTGCTTGACATGCGTTTGCAGGTGTTTGATCACACATCCCAGGGTGAAATGGAGCTGCCAGTTGCCGATCCTGGACCAGTTAGAACCGAAGGTTTGCTTCTCCAGTGCCCGTACTGTGATTCGGAGGCAATGCATAAACTAGCGCAAATCTTGCTCCCTGGCTTGGCTGCGGTTTGTGTCGACAATACAACGGGTGATCTGTTCAGGAAGCCATCCGTCGTCGCTGTTGACCTGAGGAAGGAAATGGTGGACCACATCACACAAAGAAGCGAAACATTCATAGCTGATGCTCTCATTGAAGCGGAAGCGAATCAAGACCCTGAGAATGACATGCCGGAGGACCCTTACGAGATCGTGTCGATCTTTATGGATGATTTTAGTAGTACAAAAAGGAACATTATTGGCCATGTCTCTGGGTGGTTGTTGAGCGACAATCGTGAGGATAAGATTGACGACTTTGTGCAGGAAATGGAGATGACACGATTCTGGCCACTAGAAAGGAGAGAAGCTATCGCCGAGGTCCTCCTCAAGAATGTAGACCTAAAAACCAAATTCCACTGCCCTGAGAAATATGAAAATGAAGAGCGCCTCGCTGATCATAAGGCACAATGTAGCTTCAGACCTGTCACTTGCCCAAACGAGGGATGCCGAGCAAAAGTTTCTGTTCGTTGCATGCATGATCATGATTCAGCTTGCCTGTTCAAGATCCTTCCTTGTGAGCAGAACTGTGAGAAGCGCCTTATGAGGCGTGATATGGATAGGCACTGCGTCACTGTGTGCCCCATGAGGCCCATGAAGTGCCCTTTCGGCTGCGATTCCTCGTTCCCTGAACATAATCTTGAGGAGCATTGTTCAGAGTTTCTTCAGCCACACCTGCTTAAGGTCCTTCAGGTGATTCACAAGAAAGGTTTTACAGTTGATGAGCTGAAGGACCGTGCTCTACTGCTGGAAAAGGTTAGGCTTTAAAAGGACTGCCCTCTTATTTGCTTTCAAAATATTTTTGCCAATATAATGTGAAAAAACAAATACATAGACTGAACTGATTACTAAAATAATCTGTCTCCTTTTTGCAGTCTGATGATCATGGTAAGCTGGCTAAATCTCAGGATGCGAGATCTCTTACTAATATTGTAAAGGATCTCGAAGCGAAGATGAAAGATGATGAGTCAAGTTAGATGGAAGGGTCTTTTATACAGCAAAAAATGCAAGATGGATATTGGCATGGTTTAGTTGAAGAGTTGTTTCCACACACAGAGAAGAATATAAAGTTCTGCATTGTTTTATTACAAATTTTTTCATGGTTTTGCTCACAATCAATCCTTTTTTTTTAGAGGACAACAAATTCAGTTTTAAGGATATAAATTTGCTTTTATTCTATCCTTGCAATTTTGTCCAAGGACGCTAAATATTTTGGCATGTAAATTGAGGACCATGTTTCGAGCAAGCTATTATCTATTTAATTTCCAAAAGTGGCTCTGCTGGAAGTAATGGATTATTTGCCACTTGAATACTATATATGCCTTCGAATGGTTTATGTTTTAGCAACTACAGAAGCAAACCTTGAGGGATTTACTTTTCAGGAGGCAAGTGATGGTACCGAGGTAGTTACATAAAGCCTGACACAAAACAATGTTGAAGTGATGTAAATGAACAAAAATAAGCTTGGTAGAATATTGCAGCGATCAAGTAATTGTAACAGGTATTTATGAACCATGCACACTTGGGAGCAAAAGTTCCCCATCTCAAACAGAAAGGACAAAAATTTCCCTACTGAAACATCCACTGTTTAGTCCACTATGCAAAATGATCGAAAGTTTGTTTTTCACGACACAATGTTCATTGTCACTCTGTAAGCTGGCTCAATCTAAAAGAATCAAAGATGTGATATATATTCTTCCAAAGTACAAAGGGTCCATCCAGTGTTGTAATTTTGTCATTTGTCAATCAGAGCGGAACATCCCCAACTCAAACAATAGATGGCTCCATTGCACTAGAAGCAAATCTCAAACAGCAGATATCCATCAGGATTCAGGAAGCAGATCTACAAATCCCTTACGAATTCTCCTTGAGTAGAGCCTGTGACACGCAATTGCTGTCTACTTCGTACTAATTGGCCGGTTCCATCTTTTGCCCCGAAACTGGCTGGTTTCCACAGGTTTTAGGAACCCTGTCATGAAGTTCTTTCTTGTTCCATCTTTGAAATGATACTCAAAAACTTGTTAGAACAACAATGACACGGTCCTCTTGTAAAGGGATGTCAGCAATGTGTTTGGGAACATAGAAACTGGTAAAAAGAAACCAGCTATTTTATTCCCCCTTAAAAAAAACAGTCCCATGCACCAAGTTACAAGGCTCTTTCCCTGAGTTTTTGAAACTACAACTACATGAGATAATAATGTGTTTCCTTCGAGAAACAGTTTTAATTTAGCAGCAACTGGTGAACGTCAGCCATAAATCGAGTAATTCTGTATAAACTGGCAGGATGTGCCCCAGACTCCCGGTAATACCGAGTGTGTACCAATGTATTGTAACAGAACTTCGTCAAAACACCTCTGCTTCAGTCTCGTGTTGCCAGCAAATTTTTACTCCGTATTAGAACTTCTGCAATACTTTTTTTTTTGAAAGACCCGGCAGAGCCGGCATATATTATAAGGAGGAGAAAAACGAGTTACAGAGTTACAAGCGTCAGGAGCGCTGAGGAGAAAAGTAGCAACAGAAAAGGAGCGCTGATGAAGCTAAATCTCAGGACGGATTAGACGACTGAAGGAGGCAATGGGCCAGCGGAAGGGCTCTACAGGAGGGTCATGCGAAGGCTGACCGCCCCCGCTTCTGCCCAGTTGTAAGCTTCCGATTTGATTAGAGACAGAGGAGAAGCTCTGTCTGAAGATGCGTTGATTTCTCTCCTTCGAAATCAGCCAGCAAATGAGAATTAGCAAGGAATTGGTTGCTTTTCTCTGCTGGTTATTGGCAGCGGCAATGACGCTCCGCCACCAGGCGGTTAGGTGATCCTCAGCAGACCAAGACGAGGGTTGAAGATGGGCACAACGACTTCAATCTGCAATCTCCCGCCACGTTCTTTTTGACATGTTGCAACCCCGAATGAGATGATCAGCAGTTTGCAAAGTATGGCCACATAAGGCGTAGAAGGGGGAGTGTGGCCAACTGGCCATCCTCTAGTAGAAAGACGATCAGCCGTCCACACTATGTTTTGAAGGAGCAGCCAAGCAAAGAACTTACAGCATAAGGGCACCTAAACTGACGAGGATATCAACCATCCGAATACGATCGCTACTCTACATCATGGTACAAAGAAAGTCCTCACGTTCCAAGTCAAGCAAGAGTTTCAGTGGGATACGTACTGAAATTCAATTCGGCCTCTAGAGACAGCACCGAGTTTAAACGTACATAACTTTCATATACATACTCTATTTGAGGTGCACGAGTACTTTATGGAAAGCTTATTTTGTCCTCTTTTCAACGGATCTGACCCCACTTCCAACCCCCCCCCCTAGCCGCCACCCCCGGCCGCACCTCCTCATATAGGAGCTGTCACCTTCTAGTCTCTTTGGATTTTGTTTAGTTAAAAGCTAACTACATTGCAACTTCGCGTATTGGCTTGTGTCGATTAGACCAACAATAATACCGCTTCAGAATCCCAAATTATCGAGTATTTCAATCCTATTTGCAATTTCAGATTACTTATTATCTTGTTCTTGCTTGTTCTAACAAGGTCGATAACAATCACGAAGTTGGTTCAGCGATTGCAGGCATACTGGTCGTGTACGATTGGTAGCCGAGTCATGAGAGTTGTCCCTACCAAATCGAATTATCCATCTCATCAGGACACCCATTGTCGCATCACAAACTTTCCAAATGAGTTGATTAAAGGGCGAGAAGGATCCTTCAAACTGCTTTAGATAAGCAGACTATGCAGTATACTCACCAGAGGTCGGCGTCCACACAATGGAATCATCCTCAGTCATGAGCAAACTGACATGTTCACGGCTGATATAACCCCACAATCGGACGTACTCCTCAAGAAGACTGATCGTGAGGTAATGGTAGATGTCCTTCACCCAATTGTTGACCGTAAGCACTGCCGCCACTGTTCTATTCATTCTCTTAGAGTGCTTATATAGATCTGGAGCTAAATACCTTGGCACCGAGCCATTTCAAAAGCTGGCTTTTTTCCCATTCCCAAGCTACACTCTAGCTGCGGCGGCAAAGATATTTCTGTCTGCCTCGTCATAGGGCCTGTCAAGTCCTACCTAGGGGCGATCAGGGGCTCTCCATTCCCACCATAACCAACGTAGTTTCAAAGCCCGGTCAAAATTTTCAAGGTTCAGAATCCCTAAGCCTCCAAGTTTGGTTGGTCTGCAGACCTTGGGCTAATTTACTCTGCATTTGCCACCTTGGAGCTCTTCTCCACCTAGCCACAGAAATCTCCTTCTGATTTTGTCGAATTACTTGATGAAATTCTTGGGAGCTTTCAGGACTGTGAGGAGGTAAATGGATACGGGGGAGAGGAAGTTGCAGATGAGGACCCGACGCCCACCTGGGGTTAGCAATTTCCCTTTCCATCCTGCCAATTTTGCACGTGCTCTGTCCTGGATCGGTTGGAGTTGGACTAACCTTGTCCTGCCAAGAGCAAGAGGTAACCCAGGTACTTCAGAGGGAAGGAAACCCGTGCACCGGAGAAAGACTGGAGAACATCATCGGCATCCACTTGTTGGCAGCGAATTAAGGCCACTGAACTTTTGTCAAAGTTGATCCTTAGTCCAGTAGCACGGCCAAAAACCTTGAGCATGGCTATGGTGGTGTCAACGTCTTGCTTAACAGGATTTACGAAGATGATTGCATCATCCGCATAAAGGGAGGCTCTCAGTTTTGCGTGACGGCCGCGCATGAGGGATAGGCCACCTAGATACGGCGAGGATGGAAAGATACGGCGAGAGGGGTCTCCTTGTCGAAGGCCCCGTTTATGCTTGATTGCCGGTCCCGGGTATCTATTGAGGAGGATCAAGGAGGAGGAGGAGAATATCAAGGCCATCCACTCCCTCCAAGGATCCATGAAACCCCTTTTCTGGAGGAGTTCTAGGAGGTATTCTCGGGACACCGAGTAAAAAGCCTTGGCAATGTCCAACTTCAGTAACGCAGTAGTGTAACACCTTAAAATTGGGACTCAAAAATTCTGAAGTTAAAAATATAGATTTTTTTTAAAATTTTTTGATACGCTTAGTCGATGTTTGAACTTTTGAGTTGTTAATTGAAACCTCGACCTCAAAAGTGCGGTCTGGGCCGAAAGCCACCCAGCCCAATCCGACTTCTGCAATTCATCCTTTCCTCTAGCCTGGCTACCAGCCCAGTCGCCTACCTCCCCTAGTGTCATACGTCACGGCGCCCTCGGCCGCACCACTGGCACTACATCGCCATGCTCCTGCACACCGGCCGCATCATGCACCAACATGTGTGCTACGCCGCTGCCCTGTGCGATGTATCGTACTCGCCGCGCCCCTACTCTAGCCGACACCCTTTTCTCCCTTTGTTTCCCACGTCACGCCCGTCCTCACGCCACTGGCGCCCTACCGTCGCACGTGGTGCCGTCACCTCCCCGTCTGCAGCAACGCCTTCACCGTCGTCCCACTCGGCCTGCTCCCTCACTCCCACACGCTTGGTCGACGAAGCGATGTCGCCCACGTGTCGCCCATGCAAGCGCGGCTATCGCCGACAATTTTCCACAGGCAATCGTCTGGGGCAACGACCTAGTCATCAAGGTCCTCACCAGTAGCGAAGTCCTCCTCTGGATAGTATTTTATTAAGAAAGGGTGAGTACAAAAATGTACTCCGCAAGTTACACCCATAACATAATTTAATGCATGGAGGGATAATGTCAAAAGAAGGCTTATATATTTGATTTTGCTTAAAGCAGTATTTTGCATTTTAAATACATTTACTAAGTTCCAAAACTCATGTTATACTATATCTAAAATTGAATTTGACTTTAAATTGTTAAGTTAGTGCGGGATAAACCTCTATACAATTCTGGTGAAGAAATAACCCCCTAACACTCAGGCTAACTATCCAAATTTTCCCACATGGAGTAACTATCCATGAAATCATTTTTGGTAAAACATTTTGAAAACAAAAGTATATTATAATCCTTGAGCGGCTTTGCTTAGCATTACCCATGACCGTGGGCATGACTATTAGAATAGTCTTACACTCTATAGAGGTTGGTCAACTTTACTCACAAGAGATAATCCGCTTAATATGTTGGCCAAAATACGCTTCCGAAGGCATGAGACTAAGCAATTATCACTAGGCATTTACAATGCGCCATTCCAAATTAGTCATGCCCACTAAAGTTTCATTGCCATAAGGTTTCATGCCAAACAGAAGCCCCCTCTTGCATTATATGGGTAATAAAAGTAGGTCTTCATGACACCTGTAAAACCGAATGGCACGACTACTGAGGACGTTGCAAATTAGTTAGCCAGTTCTGTCCCATACCAGACTTGTGGTCGTACGAAAGGGTTTTGCAAGATGCAACTTGTAGATCAGTCCTTAACTGACTTGGCGACTTGCAAAGAAACTACTAGTCTCGACCATTCACTAAATCGATCATGTGCATCGACTTGCACACACCTACTATCTATTTCACCCAAGTCTAAACTAGGTTTTGATTTTATTTTATTTTTCAAAATATTTGTAAACCTCCATGGCATACCAATGCCATAGATACCATTTTAAATCAATTGTTGATTTATTGGCTGAAAATTCCCAAATCAAATATTTCAGGTCTAAGTATGGCTAATCATAAATTTTTCCAAAGTGTTTTTGTTCATACTATTGTATGAACTAGATTTTATCTAGGGTGACAAGGAATGGATATTTCAATGTCAAAAGTTAGCTACACAATAGTATTGGAATTAACTAAAATTTTAAGACAGACATTTAAATTACATTTGATAAATGTAAGCATGTAATAATAATTTAAAATAGAATATAAATAATTAGAAATACTTTGATCAAACACGATCAAAGAATGTAACTTGCCTTACTCAATGTAGGGTTAGTCTGACTCAACGTAGTTTTTGTACTCTCTAGAGTCATCGAAATCTATACACGAAATAAAGACAATTTCAAATGAACTCCAATTTTTTTAATTTTAGTATAAATAGATAGTTTAGGATTTTAGATGAATTTAGAAATTTGAATCAACTGAATCAGAGTTCGAACGAAGGAGAACAAACTCTCGAAAGTTTAAAATGAGAGAGAATAGACTATTTGGATCTTTCTGATTTTTAGAATGAATTTTCTAAAGGAAAAATCTAATTATTGCACCAACATGACGTCAGCATCAGATTTTAATTTCAGCCAAAATTATTTTTCCCAGGGTCTGTAGACTGGGTCCACAAGGCAGCCTTGGTCCATGGTGGAATAGGATTATGACATAGTGCATATTGCCATGCAAGCGACCACGCAATGGTGATGGGGATGGTTTAGCCGACATGGTGGCTATGTCGCTTGGCTACGGCAGCGGTGCTCGGGACCAGATGGTCACCAGTTTTCTACGATGCGATGATGGATGGCGAGGGGTGCAAACGAAAGAGGAGACGACAGGGAACCTGGTCGCCTCACACGGTCATCGGAAGGAGGTCGGAGACAACCAGCGACGGAGTTTCGGCGGTGCTCCGACGACGAGAGGGTGCGCACGGTTTAGAACATCTAACGAGGATCTAATAATTCTTAATTAATTATTTATCTATAATTCTCATTATAGATAGAAATATATTTATACTACTCATAAGTATACCCCTTATTATCCATAAGGGATAAGCTTAACTGAGTGGTCGTAAGTCTTACTATAATCACCCCGTGGTCATAAGCCTTTCTACGACTAGTCTCTAGTCATAAGTTTTTCTACAACCCGTCTCTGGTTATGAGCCTACTGTACGAGCCCTTTGTGGTCATAAGTTTCTACACAACCGCCCTATAATCGATGGAGTCTACAGACATCCGGGTCCAGTTGATTAAGGGGTCTTGTGCACCGTGTTCAAACACACAGGGTAGTTAGTATACGTTGTTATTCTTTGGAATAACTGCATGTATTATATCTCTGTCTCTGACAATAACTACGTGGCAACATGGGGGTGCTATCCCTCTAACAGTAACCTCCATCAACTGCTCCATCATTTGGAACGTTGAGATGTCTCTTGGTTTGGAGAAACTGCCACCTCTTCCTGCACTATATAAAGGACAAAGTTAGTAGACATGAAAAAAGAACAATCTAGAGTAGAAAATATTAGGTTTAGTCTTTCTCTTGATTATAATCAGCACATTCAATACAGCGACACAGGAGTAGGGCTATTATTCTCTCCGGAGAAGGCTCAAACTTGTATAAAAAATCTCCATATCATTCTCTGTGTGGTTATAATTCAAGGAGACCCCCTAATAATTCATTTGTAAGATCGATAATAAAATATCGACAGTTAGCGTCGACCGTGGGGAGTTTCTGGTGATTCCTTTTCGACTAGTTCTCTTTATTTTCTCAACTCTGATGCTTCTATGGCAGGAGAGTGGAATGAGGAGAATTGGTTTGATTTGGCCAACTACACAGGACTCGACATGGATGTCTGCTACGAATATGAGCAGAGTATTATTTTGTCCGATGGTAATGTCGCCTCCAGAGATCTTTCACCAGATTCATGAGATCATACCACAGACAGAGTTGAGGAGGGATCCTTCCCCCCACAACATTACGTTCAAATGAGGGACCAAGTTCCTCAGAGAGCAAGGGTCTATCCGACCATAATCAGGACTGCACTAAGGCAGGCACAAAATATGGCTAGGGTTCCCCTCCAAATGTTCGAGTCCATCCGAGGTCATCCGACCTAGCACGACCTGGAAGCCATCGTTCCGGGACTCCATCAGCATCTGGTGATCGTCACTCTTCGGTTACCCCTGAGGATATGGTCAAGTACACTTTTCCTGCGGATTCGACCATACCCTCGTAGGGCTTACCTCTGGATGGAGACGGTTATAACCCAAAATTCCCCTTCTTGGAGCGGCATACTCCGAGTCACGAGGCATTGTTGTTCGACTACTCCTCAAACCAGGAGACCTCAGGCGCAAGTAGAAATCATATCCAGGAGGTCTTCGTCCTCCCTTCAAATCCTAGTCACTTTCCTATAATAGCAGCATGATAAATAACCACAATAACATGTGTCCATGGAATTCTTTCAAGCCATTTAAAGACAATATTATGCTTAACATTAGCAACAGGAAATCATCAATAAACAGTATATTGCATAGAAGATTGAAGTTATTGAAAACTCTCAGATGGCGAGATGCACATGATACACACTTGACCATCTCAACACTAAGGTCTATTCTCTACACAAATTGGCTTAAATAACTAGCACACAATTTTTGAACTCTTAACTAAGCTTTACTGTACTGACAATATTATTATCATGCCCAAATGAAAACAATTATACTTTCTGTCAAGAGATCACTTCAAATGAATCAAGGAATTCAATACTCCAATTTTATAAGTCAGTGGATTACTAAAGAACTCACATAAGAATACAACATTCAGCTAAAAACCTTTCAGCTAATAGAACCATCAGAATATCTAATCAAGAGATTAGACAAAATATCACAAAATGACAGAACATATAGACAATATGTCAACAACAAGCAGTCATATTAGAGCTCAAAACTGAACAAGTTACCAAGACATTTTCAGAACTAGACCATTCTCATCACAGAGCAAATTATCCAAGCCCACATTAGCTATTTGTATTATCTCTTGCTGAACAGCCAACAAGACAAGTCCTGATTATAAAACCAGCACAATACTGAAGTAAATGAGTGCGAGATAACCAGAGATACTCACAAATTCGGTGATAATCAAAATTACCAAGATGCAACCGACAAGGCACGTCCAGAAGACGCTGACCCAGAAAAACTATCGCCTCGTTGATCTACTTAAAAACGAAGTATTCAGAGATACAATGCCAACCTTTGAACTTCGGGACACACCGATGAACAAAGTTGAGGTACAGGATTGAGCCGCACAAGACACTCAAATGCAGTTAGCCAAATGCACCTGAGAACACCAGAACCAAAGTTTCTTCTCCCTCTAGATCAAGTCAAAGCTAGACACCAGAGCTTTAATTGAACACCACCGTAGTCCTCTCCAGCACCCACACAAGAATGTGGTATCAAAAGGGAAAACGACAGATGCACTTCAAGAAGGATCAAGAGTTCATACCAACGGCGTAAAGAAAACCACAGCCACCTAGGAACTCCAAAATCCCCTCAATCCAAAGCCAAAACAGAAGGGAAGAAACCAAATAAAAATCAGTACCCACTGTTCTTCTTCCAGATCCAGAAAAAGGAGTTGCCGATTGAAGCTTTTTAAGGGGAGGAAGACCAGGGGGAATCCGGCCACAACTGCAGCAAACTGCCGCGCCCAAAGCGCGCGGGCCGTTCGTGCCTCCCTTGCCCTCACCGCCCAAGGTCTCCCTCCAACTGCCTATAGTTAAACACGACCGAGAGCAAAAGCTATCAGGTTCGTGCAACAGCTAATGGGGCTGAAGTCTTTGCTCCAGCATTATCTCCTCCAATCAGACCACCAGGTGGGCCTGGTCATCTAACTGCTTTTCTATTTCTTATCTTTTCTCAATTGCGAAATTAACATAAAGGATCTCAAATAACAACAGTTACATGTATAACGTGCTTGGCTAATGGACTTCGTCGTCAATGACACCATCGCCCATCACCGTCCTCTTCGATCACCGGCGGTGTAACCCGCCCGCCGCCACTGTTGTTTCTCACAGCTGTGATGGATTGTGGTGGAGATGATGATCGTCGGTGATGTGGTCACGACTATTGATTCTACTACTGAACTTAATTTTTGTGTACAAATTATTTCGCAAGAATTAAATTCAGATATCGCCGAGGACACGCGTGTGCATTTTTGTGTGTGTGCCGTGCATAGCATGTGTGTGTGCCGTGCATAGCATGTGGGAAACAAGACGTGTATGTGCATCTGCTAGACGACGCACGACGCTTAGACCAGGAGCCAGTTAAAGGAGCCCAGCGTATGCATGTTTCTAACCAGAAGATCAATTCAGATCAATTCGGATTGTTTGAAAAATGTCATGGGGATCGTGAAGGAATTCAATTAGGTTGGTATTATTTGGACGGATAATATCTTTAAACCGAAATACTACGAAAGATTTCCAAGGAAAGCTGGGTGGTGCGCAAGAAAATAGGAAATGAAATTGTACGCATGTGAGAATCGGACCTCGCACCTTTCTTTCTCTGTGTGCGTTAGGTTGGAGTCCATCTATCCATTGTCGACTGCAACAGTATGGCGTACCAGGAGTCCAGATATAAAGCTTCGAGATGTCAAAAGGAGTTTACGCTTTTTTTTTGTGGGTCCGGTTTAATTTGCTTTCGTTTTTGTTAGTTCTCCAGGAAACCAAAAGGGGCACAAATCGAATACGTTATTCATGTATGTGCATGAAAGTCCTACTCGGCCTTAAGGCTTTAGTACTTGTGTTGGTTATATAAGCTTATAGGATGTGCCCGATGTAGGGAGGCAGAGTTGAATTATGAGCTAAAAATACGTATTTTTCGGCCGTATGCCATTAGGTTTTATCCCTATATTGTGAGTGTTCTTGAGGAATTCATCGAGAGTTCTTCGGACGAGTTGGATTCGGTTGTGGTGTCGATTTTCATCTGCTAGATTAAATTGATCATATATCTCTCGTCATGTACTGTGGTGTGCGTGGGTTGAAAAATTCTATCTAGGGTTGGTGATGGGTCAAGATTGCACATGGCTTTGTGCATAAGAATCCTTGCGGTTCAACCCTTCTGGATTGTGAGCTGTGGTGTTCACGGGGTGGATTATCTTCAAAACCGCAGGTTGCATCTATTCTTTAGATCGTATCTCCGGTTAATTATCTTGGTGTGATCATGTTACTACATGAAAGATGTGATGTTACTACACTACCGAATGAGTGTTTCTACACTTGGGCTATGTTCCTCGGATCCTAACTCAGGCTAGTTATCTTGGTGTATTCCCGATACTACACGAAAAATATGGTGTTATTACACTACTGCAGGAATACTATTGCACTTTTGTTATTACACTATGAAAAATCGCACAACTTAAAAGGATTTAATCCCATCTCGAGATTCGGTCCACGTGAGTCAGCCAGGTGAAAGGCTATTTATAAGCTTGACGGACAGAGCAAAATTAGCAAGGCTTGATGACTACAGCTAAGGATTTGTTTTTGGAGGGATACATACTTACCTGGAGTGCTGAACTATCTAAACTAACAAGTAAACAACAGACTCAACAGATGGTAGAGACAACAGACGACCTTACAACGCTTTAATAATAATAAAAAAACGGAGTGTATATAACAAAATTAAAGCGTGGACATCAAAACAAACAAGTTTATATCAGTTTTTTTTTTGTATAATATCATGTGCCAACAAATTTTTTATGCTTTGCTGAATGGTACGCCAATTCTAAACATACCAACTGAAACAGAAAAACTGCTATTCTTTACACTGATTTACTGTACAAAAGTTTAACCCTATGTTTTTTCTACAAGAACTAGGGGGTTACGAACTTATTAAACTGAAACTGCTGGCTTTGTACATGGAAAATCTACGATCAGCTGAACAAATAGAACAAGGTATAAGGGAGGAAAAGTAGTTACAAGGCCGGATTTAAGATCTGGACAGCACAAACAGGCATCTGGTATCTATAGCAATTTTGCATAAGCGAAATGGCCCAGCTTTCTATCTGATCTTCATGCAAAGATGATTGAGCGGGCCGACTACTGCACACATCATGTATGTGGAGGCCTTGGCAACATAGAGTTGGCCAGATCTTCATTCAACTTTACAGGAAGGGGTGGCATCTGCTTCATTATTTCCGGAATCTCACTTATCCTGCTATAGAAAAAGAATCAAGTAGTTACATTATTGCAGTTTCACTGGATAAGCACAGATCTCAAAAAGGGCAGCAACTACTTATTAATAAATAACATATAGTATTTTAAGATGATAGAACAGAAAGTGCTTTGTTCTTTAAGATGATATAACAGAAAGTGTACTTTCTGATGTTGAAAGTGTACCACATAGATTCCTAACCAAGGGGCACACTGATACGCTATGCAAGCTGTAAACACTGCAATGTGGATGCACTTGCTTCCATAATTCAGCAATCAGGAAAGAAATTTAACAATAGACAACTAGCAAGGGAAGACTGTATTTGGTGATAAGCACCCCAAGTTTTACATGCATGCTCGAATCCATTTGAACAGGTATTCAGGAAATTCATACACATTCATGTTTCTAGAAGCGAAGCTAAGTGGAGAAACTTACTCTTTGAGGACTGCAAGTATATTATCCCTAGTTTGGCATAAAAGAGAGAAGTTCTCCTGTACCTGCAAAAGATGCAAGATAATATAATATTAGTAACATGAAAAATATAAAATGAACATGGCAGATATAATTTTCTCTTCTATCACTATGATTTTTTTACTGGGAATAATAGTAGGGGAGAACCGTACTGAGATATTATATTTAAAAATAATAATTACAACTAGTTTTACTTATATCACTATGAAATTAAAACAAGCCTACAAGTTTGATATGAAAAAATAGGAAGAAATACAAGTAATGCAACATATATTTCAAATAGGCACCCCTTTTGCCAATATATGGCAAGACTATAAGCATCCTGAAATGGACATTGTTTTATTGATATAATAAAACTTCTACACCTCCCAAATGAAATCGCATAGAAGTTTTTCTTAGCCATGTGATAAAGACTGTATCCATGCGGATATGATTTATTGACAACTTAAGGCACATCTAAAACACCATAACTTTGGTGACCTTGCAATCCGCAGCCAATAGATCACAGCAGGCATAGTATTATTCATATGATCTTATTATGTCGGAGCTGAATGCTGGAAATTTAACATAGAAGATAGGAAGTACCTGCATGTTTGAAATATTTGCATATATTTGATTTAAGATTTGTGCATTATGCTCTAGAAGTTGTCCAGTTGGGCCTCCAATTGCTGCAATGACATAAGAAAATACAAACCACCAAGTTTCTTAATCCAAAGTTTAAGTTCTCCACATAGTTATAACATGTTTTATTAATGAAGATATTTTTAAAGTTTCAATTTTCTACTTTCTACCCAATTTCAAGTAGGAAGAAGTTCATATAACACCACGAACTTTCTCGTAAGTCTATCCGGCACCCCGAACTATGAAACCAGACATTTAAACCCCGAACTTTGCAATCCGGTACAAATAACACCCTAATCCGGTTTTGCGGGGTGGTAGCATGATGAGTGGGCAATTTTTCCACGTAGGATGACACCTACACGTTGGCCAAGTTTATATGAATGACAGGTGGAGCCCACAAGGACTTCTCCCCAAAATCGAAACAGAGAGGGAGAGAACTAAATGGAAGCATGGCTGGGAGTTTAGTGGGGTAGAAGCCCCTATAGGCCCCACTTGTCGTTGACCTAACTTGACTACTGTGTCATCATACGTGGCAAAACCGCTTACTCATCGTGCCATGCGGGTAATACCACCATACAAAACCGGGTCAGGGTGTTATTTGAACTGGATTGCAAAGTTCGGGGAGGTCAAATGTCTGGTTTTATAGTTCGGGATGCTGGACGGACTTTCGAGCAAAGTTCAGGGTGTTACATAGACTTTTCCCTTTAAAGTAAACTACATTCTATCCATCACAAACAATGCACACAACATAATATTGTACGACATAAACATTTGGCAAGTATCATGATCTTATACTATTTACTGTTTGTTCTCATAGATGCTCTGGAGCAACTTCAGCTCTGGATAAATCAATAGTACAAAACTAGAAAATATAATATCTTTGCTATAGTACTATACTGACAAGAAACCTGAGCCTCGATTTTACACAATAAAGCAGCATGAAGAAAACTTCTGTAGAAAAGAAAAAAAAAGGCATAAACAAAGGTCTTAAGAGGTCGCAACAACAAAGTACACAGAAAAAAATAATCAAAAGAAAAAACAATAAGAAATATGATTCCTAATCTCAACAAAATACTTACATTTGTATGATACATCATCATCATCCATAGGAAGAATTGGAAGGGAATATGGGGGGACACTAGGTCGTGCTACCAGGTGAGCCGGCCCTTTTGTTGAAGAGTCACCAACTCTTTCCTACAAGGTAAGAAGATCAAAAGTTTTAATCATAAAAAATAATATCATTTAGAATGGTCTCTAGTTGTAAGCATTCCTGCAATGAAAATCACAAGTAAACATGAGGACATCCTAATATCAAAGTATTTAAATATAAATTTTGGTGGATGCTACTTTTGAAGTTTTGCAAAACACCACATGATTTGCTTTTGGACAGTTAAGTACAAAAGAATAATCTGGGTAACTTATTTCATGGAATCAATAATGTGAATAATCATAAAAATAAATACCCGACGATAAAATAGGGGAATCGGAGGAGAAAGTATGCAAGACATATGACAACCTTCTTTTCTTTGCTTTTCTTTGCTAACTCCTTCCTTTTCTTGCTACTCTCCTTTTTCTGCAAGTGACGAAAATGTTAATGATTTCATACAATATAATTTGTTAGGCAGCAGAAATCCAGTGCTACATTACAAGGAACTGTGAAAGAGAATAATATTAGAAAAAAATACACCAGACAAGATTATTTCTTGATGGCATTGCTGGTTAGTTTGCTTGGCTACAACTTCTGACTAATTCCAGAACAACTATGATGCAATGACTTGTAAGGATCCATTTCCAAAAAAGGACTGCTTTTTGAAACAGGGGATGGGATTGGTGGTAGTGATGTAGTAAGTAGTTTTTATGGTTTGTACTTTGTACTAGTGAAGATATCAATAATAGTACTTACAATTCAGTACAAAAAAATAAAGACGTTGGAGATGAATAAAGATATGGTATTGGTAGTGGAGATAATGCTAGCAGTCTATGTTAAATGCACTATTCGAATCTAATAATTGTGCATGAGACTGGTAAAAGGCCACCCAAACACCATGCTTCAGTATGGAAAAAATGTGGAAATATTTGATGGATTTAAACAATGAGCAAGATGAAGTATCAACATCAGTTACCAAAAAATCCCAATTTGATCATTTAACAGGGGGTGCTTGGTTCACATTGTAGTACGATACCACTTCGATATTACTTGATTAAATGAAAATATAAGCTCATCTGCCAACCAATCGTAATGAGTAATCACAGATTTCATAATCGAGGAACTGAAGGGAAAGAAAGTGCAAACAAACACAGAGCCTATGCAGTTTCCTTCATATCATACACATGGAAGTTGAAAGTTGCCTTTTCATTATTATCATGTCCACAAAAAGATGAAAACTAAATGCCTTAACCAGAAACACAGGAGGTGCTCAGTGTCCAACTTACAGCCATCCATCTGCAACGCAGGGCCACATCTCGCACTGTCTTGTCAGGCAGACTCATAGCAATTTTTGCATAGCAAACTACAGTTGCATCAGCCGCATACCTACAACAGTGTGCAGTCACAAAATAAGATGGACTCATTTAATTTTGCAACAAAGAAGTACAGGAAATATTATGTCCTTCAACTGGAGGGTATGGGCAGCATAAACGAGAAGGAAACAACACAGAACACAGCAATTCAACTTTACTAATTACAACATCTTACTGCAACCACTTAATAACTAGTGATGCACAATGCATTTAGTTTTGCTCCAAGTGTGTCAACACACAATTGCATAACCAGCCACCACATTTATTGTCAGAACAAACGGTACGCAAGTTAATATTAAATGCAAGCAGACATTTGAGTAAGCACTGACCGTTGCAATGCCAACCAGGGTGTTAACTTTTCCTTTTATTTTCCAGATTACCCACCATTTCACAAGTCATGTAACAAGGTCTCAACACTGACAGCATAATATTAAATGGAAGCCCATATTTTAAAGCAAGTATGCGACTATTGTAACACCAATCATGCTGTTAATTTCTTTCTTTTCAATTTTCCAAACTACTCGCCATTTATTACATCATGTAATGAAACGTAAACTAGCATGACCATCATAACACAAATTACGGCGTTAATTTTTGGGCAAGTGCATGATCATAACACAAATTACAGCGTTAATTTTTTCCCTTCCATTTGCCAAATAACCCACCATTTTCACAAGTCATAAAGCACTAGCATGACCTGAACTCCGACATTAGTTACACATTTATAGCAATTGGCAAAATGAAATCCATCCTAGATGAGAGCATGATAAAGTAGCAGCTACAAATGCAAAATTCTACTATCATAAAAGACAAAATCTTCTAAAGCACTTGCCCATAAATGAGGAAAAGAAGTCAACAACTAATCTAACCAAGAATAACCAGTCATCTACACCTAATCTCACTGCCATACGAACACGTAGAAAGAAAAATTTAACAAACAAGTAAAAGAATTTAACACTCGATGAGAGCACGATAAACTAGCAGTTACCCAACCAAACCACCATTCGAACACTCAAGAACTCTCCAAGATGCCAACCAAACGAACCCAAGACGGCAAGACGCCACCCTTAGCGCTCTTCCAACTTCCAACCACACTACTTATCAAGTACGGACTACCCAGGAACGCCTAAAATCAGTTAACTCCGAGAAAGAAAAGAAGAGATAAGCCCAGACGGTTACTCGGCCAATCCTTCGTCAAGCACGGCCTGCTCCTCCGGCGACCACCGCACGGCGAGCCCGGGGTCGTGCCGCAGCGCGGCCGCGGTGCTCGCCGCCACGCCGTGCTGCGGCGACACGGCCGCTGGGGAGGGGTGGCGATGGGGCCCTCCCAGGGGCCCCGAGGGGTCGGCGTTGGCCCCCATCGCGTTGCCTGCCGCCGCCAACTCGGCTCAGGGATTCCACCAGGATTCCGCCGAATTCGATGAAAACCCGTGGAGAAGCCGAGGAATTCCGCTGTTTATACGGGAGAATTGGGATTCTGTACGGGCGGCGGCGAGTGTTTGGAGGTGACCGTCGGCGAGTCTGGGAGGAAGGGATGAAGCAACAGGGGGGAGATGGGATGTCTTTGTTTATTGAGATTTGGGGCTAAACGGATGGCTGGATAGAACATTCTATTATTGAAATTTTTTTTAGGTTTTGGAGTCTTCTTTCAGTATGTCACAGGGTTAGTTTTGTCTTCTATAATATTATCTTGCACTTGATAAAATTTTAAAAGAGTTAAAAAACACGTCATGTAAAGCATATATGTCAATCCATATTTTCCGCTCTCTCTCTCTCTCTCTCTCTCTCCATATTCTTCCTCTCTCTTCTCGATCACGCCGCTAACCATAGCCCTTCTCTAAGCCGTTACTCCTCCCCACATGTTGAACACCACCCATCCACCTCAATCCATACACATAGATGAAAAATCGTGTTTCACAATCGAATTGGTCACATGACTCCAAGTTTAGTTGTCGCATGGCCACTCCTCCACCTCTCTCCAATCAGGTTCTTCTTAGCGAGGGCTTCGGGTGTGGGCTAAGGTGGCACTGCATGTACTAAGGCCGCTAGTGGCGGAAACAAGAGAAGGTGGTGTGGTTGATGACACGGACGAGCTACGGGCGCGAATAAGGCTAGGGAGAAGGATTATAAGAGGATTAGGACACGTAAGATATAAGACACCATGATTTGGGCAAAGAGGCGGTGAGGGGCTCGGATTTTGGATATCGGTAGTGGCAACTGAAAAGGGTGATATTATCGTGGTTGTGCTCGTCTCCGGTGAATCACCACTACCGTCCATTCTCGCCGAACCACCCAAGTCACGAGGTGTTCATCCTTTAAGTGAAGCTATCCTCGGCCTCGCTTCCTCTCCTCTCCTTCCTCAATGCACCCCCGCTGTCCTCCACTAACCTGGCATGGATGCTGCTGTCATCGGCCTTCTCCAATCCACCTCCACCTCGAGTGGGAAAAGATAGAGGAAGAAGAAAGAGGAAGGTACATGAGAGGGCGTGGAAGCAGATGGGAGGGAGAGAGGAAGAAGATATGGGTGTGGCCCCTTCATTATTATTATTAATTTACTGACTCGTTGTAAAATGCTTACGTGCCAAAACAATCGCCACATTGACGACATATCAAACAAAACCACTCTCGTTTCGGTCGAGGGGGTCAAGTGACGCGGTTTTGATAGTTCAGGACCGTTCTAGGCGGTTTTACAATTGAGAGTTGAAAAATGGACTCACGTAATAGTTGAATATTGAAAAATAAACTTTTTCCAATAGATTGTTACGGAGGGGATGTATTTAGCGGTGCAATGGAGAAGACATTTGATCATATTATGATGGGTATAGGTGACACCCCAAGTCAACCAATTTAGTGTTACAAAATTACGTGGGAAAACTATATAGTTGTTACTGACATTTAGCTATTTATGTTTATATTTGAGTCGGTTCAAACTGTACATGGCACACCCTTGAATTATTACCACTTTGTTGCATTCATTGGAGTGTTGGTAGTTGATAGCTTGATAGGCTAGGGGGCACATGGGCCGTATGATACTCGTCCAGTTGATCTTTCCTCTTTGAGACGTGTGCTATGAGCCCATGACTGCTGCAGGTGATTTCTCGTCCAGTTGAAGCTCAGAAGTTGTAGGCCGAATGATCTATATCATGGCCAGGACTGTCAAGTGTGAAGCCATAAACACGAAATACTGACTCGTCCAGTTGAACCATTGTTCGCTTGAGCACCAAATAAACACGAAAAATTCCTAAAACAATTGAGGAGATCGTCTACATAGTACTGCATCACTGTTTCAAATTTCAAATTTGAATTTCCAAGTGTGTTAGGAGAAATTTGTTGTGAATAGTAACTCTCGACTCGTCCTTGTCTATTTCCTTTTTCCTTATAACTAATAGCTTGTCGGGATTTCTCTTTTCTCACTTCTCCCAACTCAAATTGGATTTAAACATGAAGTTTTTAAATAGATTATTTTTTTTTGCTAAATCAAGAGTTACTTTTGAATTTCTGCTCAAACTAAAATGCTTTCCAAGTTTTCACCCAAATAATGGTTTCCACTGCATGTACTCCTAAAATTTTTAAACTTGACAATAGACACGGGGGCAATCCACTCAGCCGTAGTCACAAAAATGGGAGAGACGTAAGAAATTAGTGAAAAACAGGTGGTCGAAAAGTCGTAAGAAAAGCCGTTATTATACGGCACTATTTACAAGACATCACCGGCAATAACCCGTGGTATTGGCAACTGGACCATCCGGCCTTTACTCACGCAATTAATTCCCATTAATTAATCCACGTGCAGATGGAACTCTTTTCATTATTTATTTTTTTAAAAAAAATATTTTCAAGATAGTTCCTCACTAACTTTATTTCCAATTGGAACCCTTATGATTAATTATGCTGTCATGCCACTCCTATTTTTTCTTAACTTTATTTTCAATTCTAACCCTCTTGGTCAACTGTGTTGTCACGCCACTCCTCTTGGGGAGACATAACTTAATCAAAAAAGGACATATCCAAAGGAGTCGGTCGTGTGACAATACAGTTTGATCACACCGCGGACGGTGGCGTGATAATACAGTTTGATCACGCCACGGATTATGTGTGGTGTGATAAAAAATGTTAGAATTGAAAATAAAGTTAAGAAGAAATTATCTTTAAGATAATTTTTAAGAAATGGTTAAAAAATTAAAATAAAAGCATGTGCAGATGAGACATGCGCAGGAGAGAAAGGCCAAGCTTAAGAAATTCCGAAGGTTTTGTCCTCCGAGTTGGCTTCCATTTTCATTTTGTATCCTATATATTTTTAATAATTTATAAGATGTCAAATCCTAAGAATTGTCTGGGATATTTGAAATTGCGTAGGATCTTGGTGACTTCATTCATTTGTAAAACAAAATTTCTACGAAATTCTCTTTTTTTTTTCCAAACATAAACTCACTTGGCATAAAGTGGGAAAAAATTGATGGGAAAAGTGGGGAAAAAAATTGATGGGAAGAGTCTCACACGAAGCTATCCCCATAGCTTGATTATGTTAACGAAAGAAGTATGAACGACTAAGAAGAGAGGTCTCGCAGCAAATTTCAATAAAGTGAACGCACGCGCCAAAGGACTTCCGAGTTCGAGTGACAACCCTATGAACGCGCTTTCCTCTGTCTTTGTGCACGCATGAAGCCAAACTAAGACTTCTTTCGGAACGTAGCTGTCGATAGAGCTTGCATACATTATCCTCTCGATTCTATATAATCATTTCTATTAAACAAGTAAGGATTAAGAACTAATCTATGCCACGTACCTATAAACCCCTCAGCTTGTGTCCAATAGCTATTGAGTGACAAATATATATATATATATATATATATATATATATATATATATATATATATAATGCTTAACCTTTCTGTGGGTCCTAGCATCACAAATCAAATTTCTTCGCTTTTGGTGTATATGTACTTCCCAGAACAACATTATACATACATCTTACAAAAATAAGCATCAACTTCATACACAAGTCATTACATTACGGTTTTTCACAATTTTACAACATAACCCATACACAAATATTTCGTACAAAAGGTAGAGTTTGCAGCGGAAAACACATGCCATAAGATGGCAGAAAACAAAAGCCAACCAACTGCCCTTACCCACAAGACAACCAACCGGAAACGTCCAAGCTTAGTCGTCGAGAATGTAGTCAGCCTCACACTCGTTAACCCCTTGGGGGCTAACCCCCTCTGCAGCAAATAGACAATGCAGTTGAGTACAAAAACGTACTTGCAAGACTTACGATTAACAAACGTGTACATAGCTAAATGCAAGTTTAATTCAATAGAGATGGCCATATAGTTTACTTTCAGCGTAAAACCACATTTAATTTGCAATAATGTCATAGATTGAAAGCAACTTGTCAAAATAGTTTTGAATTGTTCAAATATCAATGAGGCAACAATTATAAACATAATTAACATCCTAGAGATGACTCCCACAGCCACCACATCAATAGCACGAATTACTCATTCGTACCACCCAACCTCACATTTTATCAAAATGTTATAGTCTAACTCTTGAAAGACCTCCCCAAGTGTGTCCATAACCAAGGACTTGTCTATTCGAATATATTAAACCTGCAAGGGTGTACAACTTTACCCACATATCAAACCGTCTTTTTACCGAGCTATAGAGCACACTTCCTTAGGTATACTGGCCAGGCTAAATCCCACGAGACGTTTTTCAATATTGTGTATTAACTACGAGTCACCAGTATGGATAGAAACTCATACGTTGTGCCGAAGTCATTGTAAAGCTTTAGTCAACTACCCCTTGGGGTAAAGCATCAGACAACTACAATGCCCCTCGGTGTGGAGGACCTACCCGGAATTCCACCCCCGCACACCCAACACACCAATCATTTCCTTTTTCACCCAACACACACAACCTCCTGTGACTCGGAGCTAGCACACGCCAAAGTACTAAGTCAAGAGAGGTCGCATATCCCTCTCATGTGGTTGCACCGAGAATATCTGGTTCAGTGGGACAAAATGTTCGGTCCTTGTTGATTTGAGCACACAATCACACACCCGAAAATCACACCATCGTCCATGTGACCAAATCTAAATCTTTTTTGTTTGCATTTTTAGTTTTTCCAACTATGATACATACTTGAGTACCCTGACTCAATTTAATTAAAGTGATGATGTACTTGACCATCGCCGAAGCGATGATCCCCAGACTACCGTTCTAAGCATGACTAAGCAACAAAAACTCGTATACTAAATATAAAGTGACTAGAGCCCATCCAGCGAACTCTAAATCACAGCAGATATAAACTTAGGCTCAATGGTAAATGATAAATATTTACCTACAGTTCAAGTAACTATTTAGGTAACTATCGCGAACTGAGAAATAACTTAACAACATAGCATGCATACATATAGTTGAAATTAAAATATTAACATGCGTAATTACTGGGATCAACATGAATCAAAGGAATACTACTTGCCTTGTTGTAGATAATGTTCTTGCTGTCGAGGATCACTCTCGTAAGTACCCGAATCGTTAAAATCTATCGATCCAGCAAAACAGCGAATAAGAACGAATAACACTAAAATAATCAAAACTAAACTTCATCTAATCATGATACACAGTACGTAGAGTAAGATTTTACAATGATTTTAGATGAAAATTTTAGTCCAAAATGAATTTATTTGGATTTTCTAAGAATTTAACAAGTTAAAGGCATAATTGCACAATTAAATTAATCACAAACATTTTCTGAAACAACAACATAAATCAAAATTATTCTAAGATAAATTATAGGAAAAATGAGAATTAACAAAATTAATTTCGCTTTATTTGGAGTTAAGATGAATTACTTATGAATTTTTAAAGTTTAACACATTTTTCTGAGGTAAAACAATTCCTTTTAAATATCATCTTCATTCCACACTTTTCTGGAACAAAAGCATACTTGAACCCTATTCCAGTAAAAAGTACACTAAAAATGAAAATTAACAAAATTGGCTTCACTCAATTTGGAGCTAAATTGAATTAGCTATGAATATTCTAAATTTATTTAAATTTTCTGTAGGACCGTAAAGGCGACTAGGGGGTGAATAGGCGCTTTGTCAAATTTCTCGCCTTAATCAAATTCAACACGAACTTTACTCCTTTAGCTATGAAAGCTAAGAAGATCAGTAAGCGCACAGTGGAAGCCTTGTGCTGAATTCGATAACCTCCTCAACCACAAGACACAAACATGGAGAAAGGATCTCACTGGTCGGTCTGGGCACTGGCGGTCAGACCGGCTGGAGACTGGCGGTCGGACCGACGGTTGACGAGCGGTCGGACCGGCTACTAACTGGCGGTCGGACCGTTGGAAATCGGTTCGACCTGCCACTACCGGGCGGTCTGAAAGGCGGGCGGTCTGACCGCCGTATACAAATCGGTCCGACCGATTTAGTCCAGAACCGAAACGCCAAGCCCAAAACCAAAACGAAATTTGGTCCAACTTTTGATTCAACCAATGAAACTTGACCAAATTTGGAGCACACCTCCCTAAGGATATTAGAGACCTATTTCTAACGACGATCCTTCAGATCCACTTCGTAGAATCGATCTCTCAAGGTTTTACCAAAGAAGTGCACAAACCCTAGAAATACGAAAATCTTTGATTCAAGACTTGCTTGTGGGGGTTGATGATCTAGATGATTATAGGAGTATTCCCACACATCAAAGCAAGACAAAATGGGTCAAGAGACCAAGCTTAAACACTTGAATCAAGAAAGCACCAAATTCATCCAAAAGAGCGAAGAACACAAAGGAGATAAATGATCTCTCAAGCAAGCATCACAAGATTGATTGATCTCACAAGATGCTTACAAAGCCACTCCAACAAGGAGGACAAGAGCTCACACAAGGAGCACACACAATCTCTCCAAACCCTAGAAAAAGGAAGAGGGGCTCAAATGAATGCTTCAATGGGTTTTACATCTCCCCCTTTCTATTTATAGGAGAAGCGTAGGGTTTCACTTTTGGGACCCACTCACACATGGGACCCCCACACACACAACAACAAACTGTTAAAGCAATCGCCTGCTTCACCACGTGTAGGTTGATCAGCGGCTCTCATCACGTCGCTAAGTCCCTCCCGTCCGAATCCCATCGGAACCTCCCAGGGACTTGCACCGACTTCCGCACCGCCTGATCCAACCAGCTGTACCGAACTACCCGTTCGATCCATCTTGCCTATTCAGCACCCTCCTTAAGTCACACGACCTCACCCGGCATCCATGATCGTTCTGGACCTCAGCTCTCCAAGCGTAGTCCCGATCCACCTCACCGTTGACGTCGTTGACCTGCAAGCCACCTGCACAGCAATAGACAAACAAATCGTCTCCGGAAATAAGTTCTTCACAACTTGACCCACGTTAGTTCCACAATGCAATATGCAACAATAAAGCATTGAAATCCATACATTAACCACAATCAAAACACATCAATGCCAAGAAGGCTCACCTTCAAGTGATCGGTGGTCTGACCGCCCCACATCACCGGTCCGATCGATTTCAGGCCGGTCGGACCGATTCCACAACAGCGGTCGGACTGCCCGAAAAGACTTAGCCAAAATTCCATCGTGAAAATCCGAAACCTTCTGGAATTTTCAACTCAATAGAACTTTTGACTGGGAACTCCAAAAATGATGTGACCACATCCAGGAGACTCCCCTCACTTGCCTACACATCCTATTTTTGGCTTAGCTTCAAAATCCATTTTGAAACAAACCCGGTCGGACCGGCGCACGCGGCCGGTCGGACCTCTCCACGGGCGGTCTGACCGCCCCTGCCACCGGTCAGACCGCCTGTGGTCTGACAGACTGAAGCAAAACCGAAAACGCGTGATTTGGCAAACCAACAATGCCATTGCCAATTGACTCATCATTCTAAGATCGTGCACATATCCTCACGATATCCACATTTTCAATGCAAATTTTATTCATTTTGGAAATCCTAAAGGGATTTAGAACTTTTTCTACCGACGCGCAGCTAGCCACCGGTCACCGACCAGTGGGTGCAGGCAAGACGTTGAATGGGTCAGCTTTGACCCACCTTCGGCTGAGGTGACGTCGAACGCGTATTCTCGGAATATGTCTTCGATTCACCAAAACGTAACTTCGATTCAAGACTAAAAGAAATATGCTTCCCTAAGCTAGAAAAGCACTTCTTGGTTTACGCAATCGCCTAACCGACTGGCGGCTCACCGGAGCTCTCGTACACGGCGGTGCGGTCGTGCAAAGGATCTGGCGAAGCATAAGCACCCTGTGCTCGGGAGTGGTACCTCCAAGTGCGCACGGACCTCACGAAGCTGGTGACGGCGATGCGGGTCTTCGAGGATGCCGGCGGCGAGCTAGCGACGACCGGAGGCGGAGAAGAAGGCTCGGCTCACGTGAAGAAGTCGCCACAGGCGTCGTGAAGCCTCGGGAAGGTGCGCCTTGGGACCTGAAAGATCTAGACCCGCCATTATAAGTTAATGGAGTGTTTTAGTGATTAATGACAAATCCAAATATGAGACTAATTCTCTTGTCAAGTATTATCTTTGTGTAGTCTCATTTGGATATAAAGGTGAAACACAACGAGGTATGCAATCGACATCTCAATCTTATATATTGTTGCATTTCTCAGATCCAAAATATAGGAGTGAACTCAACCATAAGTTAAACTTGAATATGTGCATATGACCTTATTACACATTTGTGTATGCACACATTTAGGGGGAGTTTTATCTTATACTTTGTGGTTTCATTAGTATTGATCCATATTCCATTCTCCACATATATTTGGGATCTTTACGTTGAAACAAAACCTTTGAGTATACAAAACTTGTGTAGTTCGTATATACTCATGTTATGAGTATATAGAACTTGTGTAGTTCTTGTATACTCATGTTAGAGTATATATAACTTGTGTAGTTTATATATACTCATTTGTTCTCTCATTTATCATCATTAAATTTATGAGAATTTAAGTGGTTATCATCAATTACCAAAGAGGGAAAGATTGAGGTATCTTGTCCCACCATTATGAGTTAATGGTATGGTGTGGTAATTAATGATAATCACATTGTGGAACTAACATTTTCCATGAGTTGGATATATAGGTTATGTTCCAGGATGATGAAAACTTGGGATGATCATGAGTTGATCATCAAGTCAAGAGCTTGGTGTAAATGATGCATCATGAGTTGATGCTTATGAAGAAGAGATGATCATGAGTTGATCATCAAGACAAGAGAAGACCCATCATGTGTTGATGGAGGTCAAGTGAAGGAATGCATTATGCGTTGATGCATGTGAAGAATCGGGATGAAGAAATCATCATGTGTTGATGATGTTCAAGACAAGATCCCGAAGTGAAGAAATCATCATGAGTTGATGATTGTCAAAGTCAAGGACCCGGACTTGAAGTGTTGATGTGCGTCATCAAGCTTCAAGAAGATGCAAGGCAAAGGTATGACTAGCTAGGGCTAAGGATGTGTTCCTAGTCTTTTACCGGTCTCGGTGTTTGGTTGATAGACCGGATTGCTAGTATAGGATTGCCGTACTATTAAGAGGGGTCTTGACTAGTAGCATGAGTTAGTCATGTGTTGATAGCTCATTGTGTTTGCTCTAGCTCATCTATGCATGGAGCTATTATTTGCGAATGTGTTTTGCAAATAGCCGATGCTCATGCATTCAATCTTTGTAGCATTTGACTATACTTTGCAAATGTGTTTTGCAAATGGTTGAAGTCCATGCACTTTAGTCTTATGGTATGATGCTGTTATTTGCGAATGTGTTTTGCAAATAGTTGATGCTCATGTTTGATTTCTTGTAGCATGTGACTTAAGTTTGCAAATGTGTTTTGCAAATGGTGTAAGTCCATGTACCTTTTCCTTGTAGTATGATTCCAAAAGTTGGCAAATGTGTTTTGCAACTTGTTGGGAATCTTGCTTGTGATCCTTGTTGGCATGGCTTATCAATGGGCAAATGTGTTTTGCAATTGAAGTTGTTGAAAAAGCCATTGTTGTTTTCAATCAGGATAATCGGAAGTTCCGGTGGTTTAACTGCGGAAGTTCCGCAGTCCGGACGGTCCGATTTCCAGCGGCTCGTTTTTTCCAGAGAGCATCCGGTTTAGGGACTTAGCCGATTTTCGAAGTGCGGAAGTTCCGGCGTGTTACGGGCGGAACTTCCGATTATCGGTTGCTCTGAAATTCCGGCGGTTCGTTTTTTCCAGAGAAGCACCGTTTTGGGACTTAGCCAAATTTGGATGTGCGGTAGTTCCGCTATGTGTGGAGCGGAACTTCCGAAGATCGGAACTTCCGAAACTTGGTTGGCGGTAGTTCCGCACTAAAAAAATCAAACGGCTAGTTTCTCGTCTGACATAGCCGTTGCTGTGCTTTTCTCTCTCATGCGGTAGTTCCGGCCTTTACTTGGCGGAACTTCCGATTTCCCTGATTTTTCAGGGGTTTGTCTCCCAACGGCTAGTTTTTGTGTGTGGGCTATAAGTAGCCACCTTGGCCGGTTGGGAGAGGTGGCTGGTGCTATTGTGAACTATTTGTGATCCTCTTAAGCTAAGAGCAAGCCTCTCCTCTCTTATGTGCATGTGTTGCACTTGGTGAGCTTGGAGAGTAAACCCTAAGTGCATGTGCTGCCTTAGGTAGTGGATTGTGTATCCACGTGAGCGTTGACACTTGATTAGTTTAAGTGAAAGTTTGGATTTGTTACTCTTGGTGTTTGCCGACACCTAGACGGCGTGGAGGCGTCGTGCGCGGTGATCTTCTCAAGAAGCTTGTGAGAAGACCCGGCAGTTTGTGAGTGGTTTGGTGCTCACCATCTCCGGAGTGGAGGAAGAGCAACCATAGTTGAGTGAGGTGTTGGTTCGGTTAGGAACCGGTCCAAGTGTTTGGACTTACCTCGGAGGTATTGGCTTAATTAGTGGAGCCGGTCCAATTTGTTTGAGCTAACCTCAACGTGGATTAGGGGAGACCGGCAAGTCTCCGAACACCACGGTAAAACATAATCGTGTCATCTTGTTTTTACTTGTGCTTTACTTTAACCAATTTACATTCTTGCTTTAATTGCTTATATATCTTGTATGATTGCTCATATTGTATTGTGTTCATATTGTCGGTGCACTTAGTTGAGCCTAGTTGATTTAGGTTTTAATTGAGCAAAACCGATTCGCTATTAGCTTCCGCATTTACATATTGGTTTAGCACGAAAGTTTTTAAAACCGCCTATTCACCCCCCTCTAGTCGGCCACCTCGATCTTTGTGGATTTCATGGGGATATGTTGCAGATCTTAGGATGATGTGATAAGTGGCAATGGCGTTTACGGTTTGTCGTTTCATGTATTTTCGACAAAGTTACAGGCTTACTGGACAGGGGCGGTCCGACCGGCCCTTGCACGGCGGTCCGACCGGTCCCAAATCGGTCGGACCGGCCATGGGGCGGTCGGACCGGCGGTGACCAAAGTGGTCAAAACAAGTTTGGGCTAAAAATAGGTGTTGTAGGCAAGTGAGGGATCCCAATGCACTTAGTCTCATGATTTTGGAGTCTCGATAAAAAGTTCTATTGGTTTAAAGTTTCGGAAGGTTTGGATTTTCGGGGTTGAAATTCGGCTAAGTCCCATAGGCGGTCCGACCGGCTCACGAGGAGCGGTCCGACCGGCCAAGGCGGTCCGACCGAACTCACTGGAGCGGTCGGACCGATTTCTACTTGAGCGTTAGCCAACCGTGGCGATGTTGTTTTGTTAGGTCAAAGTCATTGGTTTCATGGCATATGATTTGCATGATGCATGTTTTGACTAACATGGGTCAAGTTGTGAAGAACTTGTTCCCGAATTCGTGTTTTCTTATGCGTGGTTGTGCGAGTTGCTTGGTGGTCAACGACGGTCAGCGGCGAAGAGGATCGGGACTAGACTTGGAGAGTTGAGGTCGAGCGATCAACGATCTTTGGGTGAGGTTAATGACTCAAGCGTGACACAAGATGGACAAGGGTGACCTATTGGCGAATCCATGGCGCATGGTGAAGCGGTTTAGGTCAAAAGGTTAAAGACGGCGCTTTGCGAAGCGTGGTGTGTGACCCGTTTGTTAGTGGGCCTTAACGGGAGCCCAAGAGAGTCAAACCCTAAGAGTTTTAGGCCTCCACTATAAATAGGAGGAGATGGTGGCTGCACCTCTCTCTCTCTCGCCTTTTTATGTTTCAAAACCCTAATTGTCTTTAGGGGAGTTGAGGTGGAGGCTAGGGCTCTTGATGGTTTGTGGTGAATTTTGTGATCTTTGATTGTCCACTGATCCATGATGGTGTGGATGTAATCCAGCATCAATCACGAAATCAATCTATTCAATGTTTGCTTGAGATAAGTCTCCTTTCGTTCTTGCTTTCAATTTCGTGTTTTTAGGGCTTTCTTTGATCCGCGAGTTTGTGATTGATTCTTTCACGTGAATTAGCTTGCTGTGATATGTGTGAATCTATCTAGCATCATCTTGATCATCAATCTCTCACGAACAAGCTTTAGGATCAAGTTTTCGTTCTTGCGGTTTAGACCTTCGTTAATCAATTGACAATTGCTCAAGATCGTTCCAAGAATTATCATAATATTCGATTGGAATAGGTCCTCAATAGCATAGAGAAGGTGTGTGCAAAGTTTCATAAAGATTGGAGTTGAGAATCAAAAGTTACACCTAATTGCAACTTCGTCATCGGTGATTTTCTTGTTTGGATCGGTTACAGATCTGCGGTCGATCGCCCATCATCACCGGTCGGACCAATTTTGGAGCGGTCCGACCGCCAAACTAACGCCGGTCGATCGCCCGACAATCGGTCCAACCGGTTGGGTGCAGAGGTCGACCGCGTCTTTGTGAGTCTTTGCAATCTTAGTTGATTTTGTGTTTTTGCTTAGGGATTTAATTGGATTCAATACTAGTCTTCCATTTGTCTTGGTATATTGATCTTCATAGCTTCATCATAGCTATTGGAGTGAAATTGTGTTGAATTCATTATTTGGGAAAAAGTGGCGTGCTCCTATTCACCCCCTCTAGTCGCCTTTTCGGTCCAACAAGTGGTATCGAGCCCTGTTAGTTCAATCTTGATCTTAACAGGTCACTTTGAACTTTGGCGATGGATAAGTTTTCTACTAAACCGTATATCTTCGATGGGCACGACTATGCCTATTGGAAGAATCGTATCTTGCGTCTTTCTTGAGAGCGAGGACAAGCTATTTGGGATGTTGTTAGAGCCTCATGGTTATTCTGAAATTGCTACACATACGCAATTCTTTTGGCTAACAACAATAAGGCTAAGAATCTTTTATATGGTGCACTTGGTAGACAAGAATATGATAGAATATGCAATCTTTCAATCAGCAAGCATGAAATTTGGAACACTCTCGAAACATATCATGAGGTTCGTCCCAAATTAAAAAGGTCGTAAGCAGGTTTACAAGCGTGAATACAATAAATTCGAGATGCGTCTGGAGAGAGCATCGATGATATTTTCATCGCTTTAATAAAGTAATTAATCAAATGAAAATTCGTTGATATTGAATATTCTCAATCTGAAAATGCCACCCATCTCTTGGCTGCAATCAACACCAAGGAGTGGGAGATGAAGGCTCTTGCTATAGAGGAAAATGTTGATCTTTCAAGTCTTACTTTAGAATTGCTTTATAGTAAACTCAAGACTCATGAAATTAAAAGAGTTGATCATCCCAAGAAAGATAATTTAGCTTTGGTAGCGAGATCCTCTCAAAAGGCTTTTGATGACTCTTTTGAATCTTCTTACGGATTTTCATTTGCTTGTTTATCCGCTATTCATGAAGAGGAGCTTGAAAGTATTCTGAAACAGAGTTAGCTCTTCTAGCTAAAAAATTCACACGGCCTACAATAATGTGAGAAACAAAAGAGAGGTGGACCGGTGACATGCTATGAATGTGGTGAGCTCAATCATATCAAGACAAATTGCCCCAAGTGAAAAGGTAAGAGCAATCATAAGGAAGGAAAGCCGACTTGGAAGAAGCCTCCTTTCAACAAATCAAGGTATGAGGCTAATAAGCTTGAAGGCTGCTCACCGGGTCCTTGCGCTTTGAGGATCAATCCTTGAGCGATGTGGATACCAGGAGTGAGGATGACAAGGAGGAGGAGATCCCTCAAGCCAAAAAGAAAGGGAAGGCCAAAGACTTCACTGGCATGTGCTTCATGGCTGACACGGACGATATTGATGATAATGAGGACTACCGTGGAAAGGGGAAGAACACGTGGTTCGTCGACTCGGTGTTCACGCCACATGACCTAAACTCAAAATGGTTCACCTCTTTCACGCGGGCAACAGGTGATGACTTCATCACCTTTGGAGATGATACACAAGGGCGAATTGAAGGAACATGATCAATTAGGGTGAACAACAAATTCATTCTAAAGGATGTCGCTCTTGTAGACAAGCTTAGGTATAATCTCCTTTCTGTTTCTCAGCTTCTTGATGATGGTTATGAGACTGTTTTTAAGAAAAATGCTTGTCGTGTGCTTGATTCTCTTGGTGAGCTTGTGTTTGGAATCTCTAGAGTTGGTAGAATTTTTGAGCCGATTTTTCGAATCTCTTCTTGGATCTCTTAAATGTTTGCTTACATCTTCATCTGATTTCTGGCTTTGGCACCGACGTTTGGGGCACATTGGTTTTGATCATCTGACACGAGTTAGCAACCTTGATCTCATGAGAGGTTTGCCCAAACTCAAAGTCATCAAGGATCTCAGATATGCGCCACAGTAGGCATGGCAAACAAGTTGCCGCCTCACATCCTTCGTGACTATGGTTATGGTGACGGACCGGGACGGTTGCTTCATATGGATCTTGTTGGTCTGCTAGAGTCCGGTCGATCGGTGGAAAATGGTATATTCTTGTCATAGTCGATGATCTTTCTAGATATACTTGGGTGTTCTTTCTTACTTCAAAAGATGAAGCTTTTGGTTATTTTCATGACCTTGTTCTTCGTTTGGCTTCGAACTTCACGGTGCTTTGAGAGCGATTCACGGTGATAATGGCACGGAGTTCAAAAATGCTTCTTTGCTTCTTTTTGTCTTTGGCGTGGTATTGAGCATCGCTTCTCCTCTCCACCGTCCCTCAACAAAATGGCGTGGTGGAAAGGAAGAATAGGACCTTAGTCGAAATGGCTAGGGCGATGCTAGAGCGAGTATAACACACCGAGGAGATTTTGGGCGAAGCTATTACTCTTGCTTGCCATATTGCAAATCGTGTCTTTTGAGACCTTCTTTAGGCAAGACTCCTTATGAGCTTTGTTTTGGTAGAAAACCCTCTGCTTCGCATTTTGAGTTTTGGATCAAAATGTTTTATTCTTAAGACAGCAACTTAGATAAATTTGAATCAAGAACCTTTGATGGGTTATTTCAGGTTATCCCGCTCATTCGAGGGGTTTTCGGTTTTTAATCTGAGACTAACATTATTCAGAGACTTGTAATGTCACTTTTGATGAGACTAGCCACGAGCTAGATCAATTGCTCTGAGATGATTCTGGTGTGAGAGAGCATTTTTGTGGAGGAAGATGAGGACGAAGCTAATATCATTCCTTCATCTGCACGCTCTTGAAGCGCCCATCTTGATACAAGAATCGCTACATCTACTTCACCTTGATTGAGGCTCTGCGCATCTTCATCATCGCAGATACTGCGGAGGTCGAAGAAACCAGTATCTCACCCGGCGCTCCACTTCGCATTCAGAGACAAAGATCCTTCTGAACAGATAATAGGTAATCTACATGAGCGAGTCACTCGCTCGGTATAATGATCCAAACCTCTACTCTCATTCGGCTTTTGTTGCTTCTTTTGAACCCGCGATATATCACATGCTTTATCGATTCTAGTGGGTAAATGCCATGCATGAGGAGTTAGAAAATTTTGAAAGAAACAAAGTTTGGAACCTAGTAGAACCCCTAGCGGTCATAATGTTATAGGAACCCGTTGGGTGTTTAAGAATAAACAAGGTGAGGATGGTTACGTGGTTAGAAATAAAGCAGATTAGTAGCTCGTGGTTTGACCAAGTTGAGGGGTTAGATTTTGATGAGACATTTGCTCTGTTGCTAGACTAGAAGCCATTCGCATTCTCGCTTGCATTTGCTGCATCAAAAGGTTTTAAATTATATCGGATGGATGTTAAAAGTGCCTTTTTAAATGGTTTCATAGATGAGGAAGTGTATGTTAAGCAACCCCCTGTTTTTGAGGATCCTAAATATCCAAATCGTGTTTGCAAGCTATCTAAAGCATTGTATGGTCTTAAACAAGCCCCTAGAGCACAGTATGATAGACTTAAGACCTTCTTGCTTAAAAATAATTTTGAAATGGGTAAAGTGGATAAAACTCTATTCATTCTTAGGCGTGACAATGACTTCACCTTGCTCAAATTTATGTGGATGATATTATCTTTGGTGGTTCCTCTAATGCTCTTGTTTCGACTTTTACGACACTATGTCCAGGAATTTGAGATGAGTATGATGGGTGAGCTTAATTACTTTTTGGGACTTCAAATCAAGCAATGCAAGGAAGGAACTTTCATCCATCAGACGAAGTACACTAAAGATCTATTAAAACGCTTCAACATGGGTGATTGCAAGCCAATTTCCACTCCCATGGCAACCTCATTTTTTGGATCCGGATGAGGAAGGAGAAGTCGTGGATCAACACGAGTACTGCATGACATGATCGGCTCCTTACAGATTTGATGGCCTCGAGACCGGACATTCACTTCACGGTATGCCTTTGTGCAAGATTTGAGCGTCTCAGAACTTCCCATCGCCAAGCCGTTAAGCGCATATTCGTATTTACACTCTACCCTCTTATATGACATTTGGTATTCTGCTCTTGACTTTGTCCATTAGAGGTTTTGATTCGATTTTGCGGTGTCGGTTAGATAGGAAGAGTACCTCGAGCACTGTCACTTCCTAGGCACTTCTCTTGTATCTTGGTCCTCTAGGAAGCGGTCTTACATTGCACAATCCATCTCTTTGAGCGGAGTATGTAGGCTCTTTGCTAGTTCTTTGTGCTGATTTTGTGGATGACGTCCACTTTGAAAGATTATGGGTTAAACTTTGCTAGTGTTCCTCTTTTACGTGATAACACTACGCTATTAATATTGCTAAAACCCAAAGGTAACATTCTAGGACTAAGCACATAGACATTCGCTTTCACTTCCTTAAAGATCATGTTGAAAAAGGTGATATTGTGATGCACTTCAGTAGAGTCAGAAGCTCAATTGGCGATATTCTTACCAAGCCTTTAGATCAAACCGTTTTCCTCCTTAAGAAGCGAGTTAGGGGTAATTTATCCTTATGGGTTGGTTTGAGGGGGAGTTTGATCTTTGTCTTATCTTTCCTTGTTCTTTTGATCTTTTATTGTTCTTTTTCTGAACTTAGTGATCTTTTCGAACTTTTTAGGTCTTTAGGTTTTTTAATTTCATCTCATTGTGTTATATTGCATTCATATGAAAACTCCAACAAGTGGTTACAACAAATGGTATGAAAAATCCAAAAAGATGCATTGTAATATAAGATTTTCTGCTTATTTTTTTTTAAATTTTTTGATGAAGCTTTGCCTATTACCCTTTAGAGCTTTTGTATTTCAATTCTTGTTCAATGTCATGTCTAGTTCTTTGACTTGCTAGAATTATCATGCTTTTACATGTGTAGCTAAGTCTTTGCTATATGAGCTAGAACCTTTTAAACAACTCAAACTAAGAAATTGCAATTTGTGGATGTTTTAGCGAGTTCGCAATTAGTGCTCCTCTTGTGACATTGGCCTGTCGTAATTGCTTTGTTAGCTCTTTGATCTAAAATTGACCATTACTTGAGCTTTTGTGTTCTTGAGATTCTAAAACTGCTGATGTGAAAAATGAAAATCAAGATTGTCTTATGCTTAAATTGTGCCAAACTATTCTTACGAGACTGCTTGTCAAATGACATGAACTTGAAGATAGTTTGATGAACGAACGATCTCATGGGGACCGCTTGTCGAAATGACATGAACCTCAAGATTTGTCGCCCGGTAGAAGCTTAGAAAGAGTTTGTGGATGGCTCCTAGTCCGGGATCTTCTTTACTAAGATATACCTTTAATCAACTTTTGGTGAAGCTTAGGATGAGTTTGTGGATGGCTCCTAGTCCAAGATCTTGTCACTAAGTTAGATCATTAGTCAACTTCAATATTCAATGCAAATGAGAAAAATATTGACAAATGGGCGTTTACAAAATATTGAGCAAAATGATTCAATACAGGACTTGATTGACTCTTAATGTGGTCTTTGTTAGATTTTTGATCTCACTTTGACATTTTGACATGGCCAATTTCACTTTAGGATCCTGTTGATGAACTTCTTTGAATTTGAAGTGTTGCTTAAATTGATCAAATCTCTTCGCTTTACTTTTGAGCCTTTGTGCTTAGCTTTGATATATATGTCTTACCATGATCTTGCTAGCATTTGTCGGGCTTGATATCTTGTTTGTGCAATATTAGAGATATTAGCTTGTTCTTTTGGGTAATCTCCAAAGCTTCGTGTAATCAAAAATTGAAAAATACAAAAATGAAGCCACTCCATTGCACTTCATGCATATTCCTCTTTATGCTTCTTTTGTTTCTGCTTCTTCCTTTATTCTCTATTTGTTTTCTCTGGATGAGAGGAAGGCGTGATTCCTTGATGAATCCATTGTCAAAGGGGGAGAAGATGTGTTAAATGAGAAGAGAAGATGTGTTAATGAGAAGATATTTCTTTGTTGGGGGAGAAGTTTAAACAAAGGGGAGAAACTGAAAATTGAGGATCATAGTGAGGGGGAGTTCTTGAATTGCATTCTTATTGTCTTATTGAATATTCTGAACTTGAATTGCATTCTTTTATACTCACAATGATCATAGGTCAATTGAACAATTGTTCTTTCATATGGACCTCATGTGAGAATTTTGACCCTTTTCTGGAAATCAAAGTTTTTATGCTTTCTTTTGCCTTGTCTCACATGCCTATACTATTACGATGCCGGCTTGGTCATTTTCATTGCTTTTTCTTGCTTATGGACCAAGTTGTGCCTTTGTCTAAAACTGCGAGTAAACTCGTTTTCAAACCTCTTACTTACATTTTCCGGATAATTGCCAATGTGTTCATCAAGGGGAGATTGTGGATTTCATGGGGATATGTTGCGAGATCTTAGGATGATGTGACAAGTGGCAATGGCGTTTACGGTTTGTCGTTTCATGTGTTTTCGACAAAGTTCTGAGCTTCTTTGGACGAGGCGGTCCGACCGCCCTTGCACGCAATGATCCGATCGGTCCCAAATCGGTCGGACCGGCCATGTGAAATGATCGGACGGCGGTGACCAAAGTGGTCAAAACAAGTTGGGCCAAAAATAGGTGTTGTAGGTAAGTGAGGGATCCCAATGCACTTAGTCTCATGATTTTGGAGTCTCGATAAAAGTTCTATTGGTTTAAAGTTTCGAAAGGTTTGGATTTTGAGGGTTGAAATTGGCTAAGTGCCAAGGCGGTCCGACCGCTCACGAGGAGCGGTCCGGAGTGGTCGAAACTCGGTTTCTTTCTACTTGAGCGTTAGCCAACCGTGGCGATGTTGTTTTGTTAGGTCAAAGTCATTGGTTTCATGGCATATGATTTGCATGATGCATGTTTTGACTAACATGGGTCAAGTTGTGAAGAACTTGTTCCCGAATCGTGTTTTCTTATGCGTGGTTGTGCGGGTTGCTTGGTGGTCAACGACGGTCAGCGGCGAAGAGGATCGGGACTAGACTTGGAGAGTTGAGGTCGAGCGATCAACGATGCTTGGGTGAGGTTAATGACTCAAGCGTGACACAAGATGGACAAGGGTGACCTATTGGCGAATCCATGGCGCATGGTGAAGCGGTTTAGGTCAAAAGGTTAAAGACGGCTTTGCGAGCGTGGTGTGTGACCCGTTTGTTAGTGGGCCTTAGCGGAGCCCAAGAGAGTCAAACCCTAAGAGTTTTAGGCCTCCACTATAAATAGGAGGAGATGGTGGCTGCACCTCTCTCTCTCTCGCCTTTTTATGTTTCAAAACCCTAATTGTCTTTAGGGGAGTTGAGGTGGAGGCTAGGGCTCTTGATGGTTTGTGGTGAATTTCGTGATCTTTGATTGTCCACTGATCCATGATGGTGTGGATGTAATCCAGCATCAATCACGAAATCAATCTATGCAAGGTTTGCTTGAGATAAGTCTCCTTTCGTTCTTGCTTTCAATTTCGTGTTTTTAGGGCTTTCTTTGATCCGCGAGTTTGTGATTGATTCTTTCCGTGAATTAGCTTGCTGTGATATGTGTGAATCTATCTAGCATCATCTTGATCATCAATCTCTCACGAACAAGCTTTAGGATCAAGTTTTCGTTCTTGCGGTTTAGACCTTACATTAATCAATTGACAATTGCTCAAGATCGTTCCAAGAATTATCATAATATTCGATTGAAATAGGTCCTCAATAGCATAGAGAAGGTGTGTGCAAAGTTTCATAAAGATTGGAGTTGAGAATCAAAAGTTACACCTAATTGCAACCGTCATCGGTGATTTCTTGTTTGGATCGGTTACGTAGGCTAGGTCAGACCGCCCATCATCACCGGTCAGACCGATTTTGGAGCGGTCCGACCGCCAGCACAACGCCGGTCAGACCGCCCGGCAATCGGTCCAACCGGTTGGGTACAGAGGTCTGACCGCCCGTGCTGTGAGTCTTTGCAATCTTAGTTGATTTTGTGTTTTTGCTTAGGGGATTTAATTGGATTCAATACTAGTCTTCCGCTGTACTGGTATATTGATCTTCATAGCTTCATCATAGCTATTGGAGTGAAATTGTGTTGAATTCATTATTTGGGAAAAAGTGAGCGTGCTCCTATTCACCCCCCCTCTAGTCGCCTTTTCGGTCCAACAATCTTACAAGTGGTATCAGAGCTTGGTCTCTCGTTTATTAGACTTAACCGTCTAGAGAGTAAAGGATGGCGACTAGAGAAATTGTGCACCTAGGTGAAGCACCTCTATTTGATGGCACAAATTATGCTCAATGGAAAATCCGCATGTCTTGTTATTTTAGGGCCATGAGTCCGAAAATATGGCGGATTGTAGATGTAGGCTTTTCTCCTCCATTGGATTATTTTGCTCCAACCATTGAGGAAGAGAAATGCTTACATCTCGACGCTCAAGCTACTAACGCCTTATTTAGTGCTTTGAGCGTAGATATATTTGATAAGATATGCAATCTCAAGAGAGCTCATGAGATGTGGACATATATTCAAGATCAATATGAATTGCCCACTTCAACTAGTGACGATTGCACACAAGAATGGATGTCGGAAGAAGAATGCTCAACTTCAAGCTCCGACAACGAAAATGAGGACTCCTCAACTCCATCCTCATCAACTCAATGTTTTATGGCTAAAGGTAATAATGAGGTAAATGATAATGATGAGCCTTCATATGATGAGTTGATGGATATGCTAGAAGAGCTAAATGAATATTTAGGAAAGGAGAAATTAAGATTCAAAGTTTTGAAGAAAGAGTATGTCTCTCTTCAAAATGATTATGATGTTTTAAAAGATGAACATGAAGCTCTCCTCCTAAATAATCAAAATAGCTCTAAGGTGGATATAGGCATTGAATGTAATTTATTAGATGATTTGCCATGTATTGCTTCTATCTCATGCATTTCATCTAAGGTTAGTGTATCCACCTCATGTGAGGATTTAATTGATATGCCTTGTTGCTCAAAAGTAGATGCTCCCATTTCCTCTATGCTTGTCAATACTAACATTGTAGAGGAAACCAATGAGCTCAAGGCCCAAGTCAAAAATTTGAAGAATGACTTGGAAAGAAGCCTAAAAGGGAAGGCCACTCTTGACGAAATATTGAGCAAGCAAAAACGCTTGCAAGATAAGAGTGGAATCGGCTTCACTCCTAAGAAGAAGGAAAATAGCAAAACAAGGCACAAGCAAGGCACTCGAAGAATATCAAGTGCCATGGATGCAATGGAAAGGGCCATTTCGCCTCGGTGTGCCCTAACAAAGTGAATGACAAGCAATTGTCATCAAAGAAGAGGCGAACCGGCAAGGAGGAAGTAAAGAAGGTAAAAGATGAATACAAACTTTGAACTTGCTACAATTGCCGGGAAAAGGGACATATGAGTAAGGATTGTTCCAAAGGTATCTCTCCTAAGCCATTTATATATAATGATCATTATTCGCTTAGGAAAGATAAAAATGGCAATGTGTTTGCTAGAATAGTTAGTTCACATAAAACTAATACAAGGGCCATTTGGGTGCCCAAATCTATTGTGACTAACATTCGTGGACCCAACCAAGTTTTGGGTACCAAAATGCGTTTAAATGCTTAATAGGTACTTGGAGAGGCATTGGAGGCTTGGCTTATTCATATAAAGATGGATTTCATCATATATCAAATTGGAGCCAAGCTTGAGGATTATCACTTCATATCAAGAACCAATGCCCTTACGGTAACAAGTACTTATATTGAAGTATGTAGCCCCTTATGCCTTGTGTAGGTTGCATTTCATGAAAATCTTATTAAAAGGGTTGTTCTTGCTCTATGATCATAATGTTCATTATTAATATCTTGAGCAAGATGGAGTGGCACATTAAGGGGGAGTGCTAAATCATAGTCATGTATGTCACATCCCTATGTGTGCCCAAATAAATTAAGTGCTAGTATTGTTTGTCAAAAATAAGCCTTTTAGCCAAAAGTCAAATATTTCATAATTATTAGTAATTCTTTGAAAAACTAGTTGCAAAAGGTATACAAATGCTTTTCAAAGATTTACAAAAGGTTTTGGCTTTAGAAAAACCTATTTTAAGTGAAAATGTGTTTCTAGCCAAAATCCTACATTATAGTATCTTGTTTTTGACCAAAACTAGATTTTTGTGTAAAATCTATTATAAAAGGAATTTGAAAACCTTGAGAAAAGAAAAATCCTAGAGTTGGTTATTCTAAACATTTTTGGTATTCAAAAGATTTCCAAAAGACCAACCTAGAAAAAGTTATTTGATTTTGAAATTCGTCCAAAATCCTACTTTGACCTAAAGTGGTCACTTTCTAGCACTTAAGTGAGTTTTTCCATATGAACCAAAATTATTCATATGAAAAGGTTCAAAATGGTATTTACGACTCATACATAAAATTGGATGCTTTAAAATCAACCAAATGCTTTTTAGTTTGTTTTGAATAATTTCATGAAAATGAAGCTTCATTTGCAAAATCAAAACTTAATTCATAAAAAATATTTTCTTAGATAGACATTAGTCTCTTCAATGTATAATGATCCTGAATGACATTTATTTGAGTGCAAAACTAGGGATCATTTGCATAATTTTCAATTTCAGCTCTTTTCCTGAAATGTCAGGATAATCGAACGAGCCAGGCCCTCCAGTAGCGAAACTTCATTGTTGAAATCTGGAACTTCCGTTTCCGTGGTGAGAGGGTTTAATGCCTGCGGTTCCTCGCGTCTCATTCTCTCTCCACCACGCTTTGCTTTGTCCCAAGGCTCCTCTTTCTCTCCCAAAACTCCACCAAAAGCTTTGATTGTTCTTGGTTTTTCTTCAAATCTCGTAGATCAATTGAATCTCGAGGTTCAATCACTCCATTCCTCAAGGTATTTCCAATCCCTTTTGGATTTATGCCTCTCATGAACCCTAGGTTTGAGTTTTTGGGGGAAATCAAATGTAGATGAAATCAGTGGTAGATTCTTGAGCAAATAGGTTTATTCATATTGTATGATGTTTATGCATCGATTCCATGGACTCAATCCATCAAAATGCTAAAAATCCAAAATTTTCATTGCTCTAGAATCGGCCGGAGATATCGGAACTTCCGCCGTTGAAAGCGCGAACTTCCGCTCATGATAGTTCGGCGTTCAACTTGCGAACTTCCGATTATCTGATAAATGTAAAATTTTATCCCCATTTGAATCAACCTTTGACACTCCATTCATTATTGTTTTTGAAGATGCCTAGGACAAAGGATCTTTGCTCGAAGCACTATTGGATCTTGCCAATCTTCTTGAGAAATGAGGAAGAATTGAAAGCACACTACTACGAAAACCTTATCACGACGGTTCGAACCGTCATCACGCATATTTTTGAACCGTCGAATTTTTATGTCTGTGATAACAGCGGTTATCACGAGCGGTTTTATAATCGTGCGTGATAAGTTTATCACGAGCGGTTTTTAATAGAACCGTGCAGCGATCTCAAGTATCCTGAGCGGTTCTTGTTTTAAACCGTGCGTGATACTTCAATATCACGAGCGATTTTTAATAGAACCGAAATGCGTGATACGAATATCACGAGCGATTCTTGGCTCAAACCGTCGTGATACTTGATATCACGACGGTTCTATTAAAAACCGTCGTGATAATTCGATATCACGAGCGGTTTTTAATAGAACCCGTCTGTGATAATTCGATATCCGCAGCGGTTTGAGCTAAGAACCGTCAGTGAGGTTTGCATATCACGAGCGGTTCTTGGATTAAACCGTCGTGATATGTCCTTCCACTAACTAGTTTTTGTCGTATTTTCACTAGCCTCAGGAATTGCTAGCCATGCCCTCTGAAAACAAACAAGCAGAAACAGCTACATCACAGATTATTGTTGACCACTCAAAGTGTTCATTTAACTCAAAATCAATTAAAAAAGAATGTTTGAAGTATTGTCGCTAGAGTTACAAATTGAATTACAACTAGTCAAAATGAGTTACAATATTGAATCAATTACAACTAGTCGACGACGTGAAACTCTCCGTCGGGGTTAACGATTTCCGACTTGATGAAGCATGAGCAACCCTCGAACATGTGTGATCTCGTTCTTACGGAGTGCTTTTAACTCTAGGTTTAAGTCACATCGCTAGCAAGAGTAAAGTAGTAAGAATATATATTTAAATTTATAATTAGAAAATAACTATAGCGAGATTGACCTACAGGGATCGTGTGTCGTGGAATTAATCAATAGCGCATATGATGGCATCGTAGAATGCGCATAGGTGATCTTGTTTTTCTTTGGCGACCTTTGCAAAAATGGATATACATATATAGATACAGTCGATTCGAGATGCAATATTTACTGAAGTATGATATATTATTATTGTGTTGTATCGCGTCTGGAAATCGCATCTTGTGGGTTAGTGTGGCGCTCGTTCCCTTGTATAAACCTCCCTCGACAACATAGCCGATGAGCGCCTACATGATTCCAAAAAGTTATCCTCGTCCATTTCAAATGAAGGAAGACAACAATACAATTATGTGCGGAGGAAATGATCGTACCTTTCGAGTATTCCTTTAAGAAGGGTGAAGTCATGGTTTTTGTTGAGTAGAGAATCAAGGTACAATACCATGTTCCTCTTTGGCACAATAATCACAAGAATCGATGGAACCTACTCATGTATGTCGCTATAGTCATAAACCTATATATGTTCAAGCGAATTTTGTGTAGCAAGTAGTGAAGCACTTACTTACGGTTATCGGCACCATTATGTACTCCTTGCCGTTACGAGCAAGCAATCCCATTTTATGTAATTCTCGGCGTAGGATGCGTCTTGGTTTATTGTTTGCTCACGAGATCACGTGCGGGTCGAGAAACCCACCGGTTCGTTGATTCGACGGGCACATTTCATAATGTATCATGCGTAAGGAATGAGTTGTGATATTTATCGCTATCATGTGAGTGTAGAAATTGATTGTACACACTTACGATGTCAACATCGTAGAAGTGAGCGTCGAGGCGATTAGGTTGTATAGGTCGAATAAGTCCTCGAAGCCCACGGCGAAGTAGCCCGCTCGTGATGAAAATGCTCGCTCCGTATTTGGCGCTGATTCGGTATGGCTCCCCTCCTCTTGGGTCTTGCGCATGTACCACTCATGCAAAGATTGACAAGCTAGTCCGAGCCTGTTAGTTCTTTGTCGAGACCAGCGGATATCAAGGGAGTATTGCGGGCTTGGCGGTAGCTTGAATCTTCTTCGATATCGATTTGCTCGTAATGACACGCTGCGATACGTCTTCTCTGGAGATGACTCGGGGGCGATATGGTGACACGCTTGTTTTGTCCCTTGGCGTCTTCTCGGCGGAACCGATGGCGGGCTTCGAAGCGAAGGTGGGGCGGACTCATCGAGGTCCTATTGGAGAGGCGGCGGTCGTGGCGATGTCGCGTCAACTGCGAGGTCGAGGCGATGTCCTTCTTGGGCCTTTGGATAAAAGTGTGCACGGCATCCCCTAGTGTTGTGATTTCTTCGTTCGGGAATTTCGGTAGGATGGCCATGAAATTGTCATGTACCATGTCCACCGCACTCGGCGTAACCTGCGCCACCGGGCACCGTCTTTGCTCGCCTCTTCTGGTATGGATACACCATACCCGCCCGACCTCAATAGCAATCGACCCAACCATCCTCACTTGGAGCTTGCGGGCGTCGGCTCCTACAAAGCGGTACACAATTAGCTAAGGCGTCCTATATGTCTATATTTGGAGCATTCGAGAGATGTACATTACCTCGATGTCGTCGATCGGTAATTGCGTCGTCATGTCGAGATTATGTGTGGGCGACGCCTACTCGATGTTGAGGAGGACTTGCTCCCAAATTAACGAGGCGGCTTGCGCCTCATGAGTTCATTTACTTGGTTACGTAAACTTGTTATTTGTCCTTGAAATTTTTCAATAATGACATGTTCGGTAGGCGTCGTCTTGGTCCTTGGATCTCTTCCTACTCCTATATGTGGCGGAGTCGTGTGGGAATCCATCCCTCCAAGGTGCGTAAACCCCAACGCCTCGCGTGCGACCAGGTGCTCCTTGTTTCCCGGGGCCGTAGATAGTACATCCTTCTCCTGTCCACTTCGAGGAACCTTGGGAAGATCACGAAGTCAATGCTTCTGCAAGAGGACATCATGTTATTATAGACACCATGAAGTTATGGACTTATTAACAACTAAGTGGTTCGACATATTTACGAGCGTTGGGACCTTTGCCTCGCACTGGTTTGCGAAAGAGATCTTTGCCCGAAGGCGTGGTTGATGCCCTCGCTCTTAACGAGCTCGGCGCTTCATCGAGATCCCAAAGCGGTCGGGCATCGGTCTCGTCCTCCGCCGCCCACTTCGTGGCTTTACCGCGTACCAGCGAGCTTTTGAAGGTCCTCCACGCGTGGCACATCGCGGCGGCGCGTGCCATCGCACACGCGTGTGAGTACGCCGGGGAAAGTGAGCGAGGCGGCTTCGATCCTGGCAACGGTCTCTCTGTACATCCGTCGGACACTTCGGGTTGGGGTGGTTATGGGGACCCGTTCCTTACAAGTACCCATGAGACGGTCCGGAATCTCGCGGTGCTTTCTTGGGACTCGGCGGGATCCGGCGTCAGCGACCTCGTGATCGTCATGCGGCGAGGGCAATTTGGATATTCCTCGCCTTCTCGCTGCGTACCACCTTGATCGGAGATCGAGCGCATTGGCGGCGTCGATGGCGGCGGCGAAGACGGTGCCTCTGCCATCTCGCTTACTTGCTATCTATATAAGTTACGTGCGCAATTATTACATAGTATATAATATATGGGAAATTGCACAAAAATATAAACAAATATAATCAACGTTTGCCATCTCGAGTAAAATAAAATAAATTGCCGTCGATGTACCATAAGAATCATCACGGTTCCCGGGTTTACCTGTTAGTCGGCACCTAAGTATCAAGACTACCCACACCAACCTAGGTTAGCAGGCATCTTGGTTTTCAAGTCACCTAGGCTAACCAGTTAGTCGACACGGGATACCCATGATACCTAGGCCAACCTAGTAAATCGGCACCGTCTTACTTCCATAGGTTTTCATCATTGGCACTATACCTCAAGTTTGAGATCACGAAAATTAATTAAGAAATCCAAGAATATGCGATCTGAATTAACGGTATATATGGCATCCTAGAATTAACAGTCCAAAACAGACCAATCTTTCTAATGATGTTGTTTAAGAAGCTAGAATGATCTGATTAGTATAAAAACACTACCCTAGGTTTGAGTGTATGATCTGATTAAAGGTAAGCCTCAAGGGTTGGTTGCTCGATGGCGATTCAATCACTTGAAAGAACGAATCTAAAACACAAAAATCAATAAATAGCAAAATGATTAATGAGCCATGATTTTAAGCAAAATGATATCATTGATTAATTCATGGCTAAATGAGTAATAATTAAAGTTCATCTCAACACATACCACCAGCTAGCAAGCATTGACCAGTTCGGTTAAAACATGGCTACAATATCAGATTTGTAACCAAAACCAAATGCGGGCGAAGTTAGAGAATGAATGCTTGTTGATTCACTAAACCATGATAAATGAACATTTCTAATGAGGTTATAGCTAGATGAGTAGTAGTTAAAGTTTAACTCATCATTAATCATTAGATAACACTCAAGAACAGATTTGATTTGATGGACTTAGAGATTACATCCTGGCAAAGCAAGGGACAGATTAAAGATAAAAGATTTAATGCTCCAATAGACTATCACAAAATGGTATACTTGATGGAGCTACTGACTAGATAAGTACAACTACAAGTCTAACTTATCACTTAACATTTGCTAACACTAAAATCAAATTTTTGTTTGAATGAAACTGCAGTTTTGAGTTTGCAAAACCAAAAGCAGGCGATGGGGATATGGTTTACTTAAAGATGCAACCTTACAGATGCTTGCTTTTGGACTCAAACATGCTCTTAAACTTGCTACTAAGTTTTATGGGCCCTTTAGAGTAATGCACCAAGTGGGAAAGGTAAACACAAGATACAATTACCATCTAATGTGGGTTTACACCTGTGTTTCATGTTAGCCAAGAAGCGAGTTACAGTAACTCAATGGTTAGTACAATGGTGAACTTACCACCACCAACATAAATCACATATCTATAGAGCCTTAACTACAAAACTCGGAGCGATGTGGCCCTTTCTATATCCCCAACCCAATACAGAGGAGCATGCATGTCCATATATCTTGCTCGATCATCGAGCAGAGTAATCTGTCCAATGTCTGCAGTAGAGGTAGTCTTTGTAGAAGACTAGAAGCAAGGATACGTAAGGTAGAGGCAAATGAGATCAAGGGCTTTCTAACCATAATACCAAGCTTTGGTGGCGGACCAACATACATAAATTAAGCAAGCGGTGAGCGAAGAAAAATGATTAAAAGTCAATACTCAATACATAAGTAACTAAACTTATTTACCACCAGGTCATCTATCCACAATCTTATCGCATGCAATCACTCAAATGCTAAAACCAAGAATTCATGACCAAGCCATCGTTTCACATTACGGACTTAGGCTTGGAGGGACATAGTGAGGCTGAATTATCGTCTTGAGCAACGGTTTCGCCCGCGTGACCGTATCATCCCATTTGAGCCAGCGGGGTAATGGATAGAAAAAAAGAGTAGCACTCTAATTCCATATCAGAACAAATTTCGTGCAGAACAAACTTTAACCTAATATGCAACTAGGAGTACCACGGGTAGGGATCGGGCGAGGGCGGCCTTGAGCCGGTGGAGTAAGCGACGCCCGGCGGTGCCGGCCGAAGCGAGCGAGGTCAGCGCAGCAGAGGCGCCCAGGAGCCGAGGCAGGCGGCCGAGCGGCCATTGGCCCAGCGAGGCAGGCAGCCTGCGACGCAGCCTTGCAGGGCCAGGCCGCCGAGCGAAGGAGGAGGCGGAGATCTCCGAGGAGAGGCGCGCAGAATCGAGGCGGGCCGAGGCGCAGGGCGGCAAAGGCCGGAGGCGGGCGTGGTGGGCAATGAAGGGCGCGTGAGAGGTGAAGAATAAGCAAAACCCTAGCGGTCCGGCCTTATAAAGATAATATCACGAGCGGTTCTTTCGTAGAACCGTCTATGATATAATATCACGAGCGGTTCTACGAAAGAACCGTCGTGATATGAATACATCACGAGCGGTTCTAATATAGAACCATGCGTGATGTGTGCATATCACGAGCGGATCTAATATAGAACCGTCTATGATGGTTCACATCACGAGCGGTTCTATATTAGAACCGTGCGTGATATCACACATCACGACGGTTCTTTAATAGAACCGTGCGTGATATGCACCCATCACGAGCGGTTCTATATTAGCATCGTCGTGATGTGAACATCACGAGCGGTTCTATATTAGAACCGTCGTGATATCCCCACTACACATGTATGATCATTGGATAAGCGATATGATGACAAGTTTGAGTTCAAAAGTTCATATCTAATTCAACTCAACATTACCATGAATATCCACATTGACATCAATATTAAAGATCACAAGTCCATAACACATTAACACATGACAATGGAATAAATAAATTAATTACAATGGAGTAATTAAATTCTTAATTAAAATCTGACCCTTCATGATGATCGGCGCATATAGCTAGCTTCCTCACTGGGTTCTTCCTCGAGCACGATCTTAGTCTCGAAAGGTGGCAACTCGTCAAATTGATTGTATTCTTCCTCGTCCACTACATTCTCAACTCAGACAATCCTCCTTTTCCATGAAGAACTACGTGGCGCTTCTTATTTGCCGGTCGGTTACATAGAAGACTTGAACAACTTGGTTGCTTGATCACGAATGGTTCGTCTTTGTATCCGACACGTTCGAGGTCCACGGTAGTGACGCCGTACTTGTCGACCTTCACTGTGGGAGATGGACCCAACGGCACGAAATAGGGGATCTTGAAAAGCACGTAGTCGATCTCCCATATCTCCTCTATTTGCCCATAGTACGAGCTCCTCGGCCCATCGATCTTGAATGCATCTATCACGGACACGCATTGATACGCAATGTGCTCTTCCTATCTGAGTTGCCGTATAAAATGTGTACCCATTTATGTCGTATCCTTGCCATGTGACAATTGTATGGCTGTGGCCCTCTTGCCAACCATAGCGTAGATCATCACTTGATGACCTCCGAGTGATTCGCGCCTTTAACCATTCGTTGAGCCAAGCGGTTGTGCTCTCTGTGATCAAACCTCCGGCCGGTGCGGATTACATTGGCGTACCATGTCTTTGTGCTCGTCGATGTGCGGGGACACTTGGGTCATGTGTTGCAAGACCGTGAAATGGGCTTGGCGTGCGTATCGGATCGGGAGTGATTGATTTCCTTCCGATGGTCCGATACCATCCGGTCTCCCCTCATGGCGAGATAGAGGCAACCAATCGGATCCACAGAGCCATGTAGTCGACGCGAGAACTCAATGACCTCTTCCGTTGCATAACCTTCGATGATCTTGCCCTCGGTCGAGATCGATTCCGTCGTAGTACTTGAGAATTCCATGTACCTCTCGAGCGGGTACATATGGCGTAGAAACACAGGGCGCATATCTTTATCTCTTTCACAAGGTGAAAAATGAGATGGACCATGATATCGAAAAATGACGGAGGAAATACATCTCAAGATGACATAGAGTCGTCACTACCTCGGCTGCGAGCATCTAGTCCTTGAGGGATCGATGACCTTGAGCAATTGAGTTGAAGAAATAACACGACCTCAAGATTGCCACTCGGACCTTGTTCGCAAGATACTCCTAATTACAGCAGAAGCATTTGTGTCATCGACACACGACAATCATGCGACTTCATACCAATTAATTTCAAATCTTGCATAGAAACAAGTTTCTTAATGTTAGCGGAGTAACGAGACGGGACTTTCACACGTGCAAGCTCAGCACGATTCATTTCTCGGCCTTGGGCCAGTGTAGCAAGTTTGGGGAAAATGCGTTCGTCTGTGTCGGTCTCTTTCGGTGCTAACTCGGTCCTTATGTTCATATCGACCAAGTCACGCCGTGCGTTAACACCATCCTTTGTTTTGCCACTAATGTTCACAGAAGAGACCAATCAAGCTATCACATACATTCTTCTCTCGTGCATAACGTCGATCACGATGGCGAACTTCTAAGTACTCCCAATAAGGCAAGTCCCAAAAATTGACCGCTTCTTCGGATGTTCTTCTCACGGGTTCTTAATTTACGTCCCTTCCCAAGCACAACATCGATATCCTTAACCATATCATAGACCTCTTTCCCACTAAAAGCCCTTGAAGTGAACCGTCTTCCTTATTTCCGTCGAATTGTTTCTTCATCTTGCGGTATGGGTGACTCCTCGGAAGGAACCTACGGTGGCACATATACGATTTCTGCGAGTTGTTCACCATACACTCTCGTAGCATCTAAGCGGTGCGAGACGGGCTTTGGCTCCTTTTGTCTTGAAGCTTGACAGTTTACCAAGGCGGGAAAATCATTGATGGTGCGAGAACAACAAGGCGCGTAAAGTGAAGTTCTCTCGTTTATACGCATCCCATACACATGCCCCTTCGTTCCACAGTGTCACAAGATCTTCCGACAATGGTGCTAGGTACACATCAATATCATTCCCAGTTGCTTGGCCCTTGGATAAGTAGTGACATCAAAATGTACTTCCGCTTCATCTGAGCCAAGGAGGAAGGTTGTACATACATAGATTCACGGGCGGTGCTATGTCGGTGCTCATGTTACCGAAAGGATTCATTCCATCCGTACTCAACCCTAACCTTATGTTCCTCGGTTCCGCACCGAACTCTTCGAAGCTCCGATCGAAGTTTCTCCACTGGGCAGAATCAGCAGGGTGTCTTAGCTTTCCATCTCTCTTACGCTCCTCACGAGTGCCAGCGCAGCAATCTTGCCTCCTTTGGGTTCGCAAATAAGCGCTTCAAGCGTGGGATTACAGGCGAGATACCACAACATCTTAGCGAGAGGTCCTTGCTTCACCTTAGCGATATTTTGGCGCTTGTATCGGGATGCTTTGCACACGGACAATAATGCATGTCTGCATACTCTTTACTGTAGAGGATACAATCGTTCGGACATGCATGTATTCTTTCTACTTCCATTCCCAATGGGCAAATAACCTTCTTTGCTTGATAGGTGGTGCTGGGCAACACGTTTCCCTCCGGAAGGATGTCCGCTAGGAGACCTAACAACGCCGTGAAACTCTTATCGGACCAACTATTGCTTGCCTTCAATTTCAGCGGTTCAAGCACGGTTGACAACCTTGTGTATTCGGCTTGCGGCCGAGGAACAAAGGTCTCACCGAGTCCTCCCTTAAGCCCTCGAATTTACAAAACTCTCTCTCACTTGTAGTTCTCTTACGCATCGCGTAGCATCCGATCCAGTTGTCGCCGTGCCCCTATCCTCATCAAAAGCACGATCCACATCAAACCAAATCGTTGACTTCCTCGGCGATGTCGTCATTATTAACCACGGTATAATCTGCTCTTCACCGTGGTGGTCCAACATGTATACCCTTTTTGAAACCCCTTGAATCAAGTGCGCTTGATCTGCGCGCGTTGTTAAACATCTTGATTACGCAATCAATGCACCTGACGATACATAAAATTTATCCCTTCTTCAACATATCACCTTTCGTGGCTCTTCTAAAAGCAACCACGCCATTAATGTAATCTTGACTCACGGTTCACCGTACATCGATTCGATCCATCTACACTCGCATGTAACAAATTAGTGTCAAATTGATTAGCGATTAATTTATAGCAAGCGAAAATGTGCAATATAAACTCATTCTCAACATTTGTATCTAAGGTTATTGAAAGAAAACTCTTCACTAGTTATGTACCACATGCGGTGGCATAGCGTAGCCATGCCTACGACCACAACCATGATCCCTACCTCTAGACACGATATCTATCTCAATTGAACAATCATGCAACCCAAATATAGGCATCACCTCATACAACACTTATTAACCTAAAATACAGGACAGTAAATGCAATATTGCTTGACCCAAACCCCACCGTCTTGTGAACCGGTGTGTAAATTTTATTTTTAAGCCAATTAATTATCCTAACTCAAATTTTAGTGATTATTAGACCTAATTCAATTTTATTAAGTTACCACTCCTAAGTCAAATTTTAGTTCATTAGTTATAAGGTTTCAAAACTAAGATTTGCGGGGCTAATATTATTTATTCCAACATTGACGGTGCAAGATCATGTGCTCATACCAAGATTAGAGGAGGCGCGAGGTTGGAGGAGCTAGGCGAGGAAGTGGCGCTGGAGCGGTAGACCTGTGCAGATGAGGAGCTAGAGGCGAGGAAGTGGCGCGAGTTGGAGGAGCTAGAGGCGGGAAGTGGCGCTGGAGTGGTAGACCTGGACAATGAGGAGCTAGAGGCGGGAAGTGGCGCTGGAAGCGGTGAACCTGTGCGATCTTGGTGAGGATGTCTCGGCTCAATTTATATGAAGCACGAGAAATCACGAGCGGTTCTATTTGAGCCGTGCAGCGATAATCAATATCACGAGCGGTTACGATATAGAACCGTGCGTGATGTTACCTGACGGTTCTATTTAATAGCAAATGCGTGATATCCTGACGGTTCTTAAATAGAGCGTGCGTGATAATTGACTATCGCGAGCGGTTACGAAATAGAACCGTCTGTGATAGGCCCGCTGCGCCAAAACAAAGCCCAGACAGACCCAACACAGACGGTTCCTTAGGAACCGTCTGTGATGGGCCGTCTGCTATAGACTCTTTTGTAGTAGTGGCAATTGAGGATCAAAGAGTCCTCTGAAAATTCAGAAACTGAAGCGAGTGCATCAGGTGAAGGCTCTGAATCAAAATCTGATGAGGAGTTGGGAGAGCCTGAAGAACCTGAGATTGATCTTAAGTCACTAACAGCAGATGATTACACTCTCCTTCGGCTTAAAGATCAATACTCTCTTCCTGGCAATTGTGATGACCCTCGTTTTCATACAAAATTTCAGAGGCGTCTCAGGAGACCTTCCAGGCAGCGACCACTTCTAGACTGGATGCTTTTGAGGCGGCCACTACTTCCAGACTTGACGCCAACACTGCCAGGCTCGACGCGCTATCAGCTAGATTTGCATAGCAGTTTCCTCCTCCTGTCCGGTTTGGACGGCGTCGCCTTCGCTCTCCTCCTGGTGGTCCTCCTGGTGATCCTCCTGTTGCTCCTCCAGTTGATCCTCCTCAAGACCCTCCTGCCGAGCAGTAGCCACTATTTTTATTTAGGTCATTAGACCTTGTAATGAAAAAAATTGTAATATCTTTCTGAAAACTTGGTTGTATGACTCTTATTTTGGCTATGCTATGTTGCTACTCTGTGTGAGAATGTGAATCTTTATGTCATGATTTGTCTTTGCATGAGATGTGGATGAGATATGATTGTGATTGAATATATTTTTGTTTGATCATATCTTATGTGTCTTCTGTCATGGATGCCCTATTTACAAGAGAAATTCTGTCAAATTTTTGTAAAAATCTCTCACAAGCATAGGTCTTAATGTTTATTTCAACATAATTTGTGAAAAATTGTTAAAATGAGAGATTATCTAATTTTTTTTAAAAAAAGGGGGGATTAGTTGAATGTGTTTCAACTATCATTTCAAGTGGTTCTCAATGTTTTTGATTTACAATGGGAGAATGTTATGATCAATAGGTTTGTAACCTATCTTTGTTTCTCCTCTCATATCTTGAGAACAAAATTACCCCCTTGGTCATATAAGTTCAATTCATACTTTTTGTGACCAACATCAATTTTTTTTGCAAGTGGTATCGATTTGGAAAGGCTCCTTTTGGCTAAGATTTATCTTGTGTTTTTAGGTGATTTATGCCAAATGGGGGAGAATATTTTTATCAATTCTCTTCATTAATGTTTTTATCAATCCTCTTCATTTGGATGTTTGATTTGTTTAAAAGTAAAAAGGGGAGAATGCATTAGTTGTGTAAGCATATATCTTCATATGCATTTTGTTTAATGCTTTATGTTTCACCTCATATGATGCATAGACATAGTTCATTAGTTTAAATTCTTATCTTATGTCTATATATATCCAAATGTTGTTATTGATAATGGATTTGTCATCAATCACCAAAAAGGGGGAGATTGAAAGATCTAGACCCGCCATTATAAGTTAATGGAGTGTTTTGGTGATTAATGACAAATCCAAATATGAGACTAATTCTCTTGTCAAGTATTATCTTTGTGTAGTCTCATTTGGATATAAAGATGAAACACAACGAGGTATGCAATCGACATCTCAATCTTATATATTGTTGCATTTCTCGGATCCAAAATATAGGAGTGAACTCAACCATAAGTTAAACTTGAATATGTGCATATGACCTTATTACACATTTGTGTATGCACACATTTAGGGGGAGTTTTATCCTATACTTTGTGGTTTCATTAGTATTGATCCATATTCCATTCTCCACATATATTTGGGATCTTTACGTTGAAACAAAATCTTTGAGTATACAAAACTTGTGTAGTTCGTATATACTCATGTTATGAGTATATAGAACTTGTGTAGTTCTTGTATACTCATGTTAGAGTATATATAACTTGTGTAGTTTATATATACTCATTTATTCTCTCATTTATCATCATTAAATTTATGAGAATTTAAGTGGTTATCATCAATTACCAAAGAGGGAAAGATTGAGGTATCTTGTCCCACCATTATGAGTTAATGGTATGGTGTGGTAATTAATGATAATCACATTGTGGAACTAACATTTTCCATGAGTTGGATATATAGGTTATGTTCCAGGATGATGAAGACTTGGGATAATCATGAGTTGATCATCAAGTCAAGAGCTTGGTGTAAATGATGCATCATGAGTTGATGCTTATCAAGAAGAGATGATCATGAGTTGATCATCAAGACAAGAGAAGACCCATCATGTGTTGATGGAGGTCAAGTGAAGGAATGCATCATGCGTTGATGCATGTGAAGAATCGGGATGAAGAAATCGTCATGTGTTGATGATGTTCAAGACAAGATCCCGAAGTAAAGAAATCATCATGAGTTGATGATTGTCAAAGTCAAGGACCCAGACTTGAAGTGTTGATGTGCGTCATCAAGCTTCAAGAAGATGCAAGGCAAAGGTATGACTAGCTAGGGCTAAGGATGTGTTCCTAGTCTTTTACCGGTCTCGGTGTTTGGTTGATAGACCGGATTGCTAGTATAGGATTGCCGTACTATTAAGAGGGGTCTTGACTAGTAGCATGAGTTAGTCATGTGTTGATAGCTCATTGTGTTTGCTCTAGCTCATCTATGCATGGAGCTATTATTTGCGAATGTGTTTTGCAAATAGCCGACGCTCATGCATTCAATCTTTGTAGCATTTGACTATACTTTGCAAATGTGTTTTGCAAATGGTTGAAGTCCATGCACTTTTGTTTTATGGCATGATGCTGTTATTTGTGAATGTGTTTTGCAAATAGTTGATGCTCATGTTTGATTTCTTGTAGCATGTGACTTAAGTTTGCAAATGTGTTTTGCAAATGGTGTAAGTCCATGTACCTTTTCCTTGTAGTATGATTCCAAAAGTTGGCAAATGTGTTTTGCAACTTATTGGGAATCTTGCTTGTGATCCTTGTTGGCATGGCTTATCAATTGGCAAATGTGTTTTGCAATAGAAGTTGTTGAAAAAGCCATTGCTGTTTTCAATCAGGATAATCGGAAGTTCCGGTGGCTTAACCGCGGAAGTTCCGCAGTCCGGACGGTCCGATTTCCAGCGGCTCGTTTTTTCCAGAGAGCATCCGGTTTAGGGACTTAGCCGATTTTCGAAGTGCGGAAGTTCGGCGTGTTCTGGCGAACTTCCGATTATCGGTTGCTCAAAAATTCGTGATTCGTTTTTCGAGAAGCACCGTTTTGGGACTTAGCCAAATTTGGATGTGCGGTAGTTCCGCTATGTGTGGAGCGGAACTTCCGAAGATCGGAACTTCCGAAACTTGGTTGGTGGTAGTTCCGCACTAAAAAATCAAACGGCTAGTTTCTCGTCTGACATAGCCGTTGCTGTGCTTTTCTCTGTCATGCGGTAGTTCCGGCCTTTACTTGGCGGAACTTCCGATTTCCCTGATTTTTCAGGGGTTTGTCTCCCAACGGCTAGTTTTTGTGTGTGGGCAATAAGTAGCCACCTTGGCCGGTTGGGAGAGGTGGCTGGTTCTATTGTGAACTATTTGTGATCCTCTTGAGCTAAGAGCAAGCCTCTCCTCTCTTATGTGCATGTGTTGCACTTGGTGAGCTTGGAGAGTAAACCCTAAGTGCATGTGTTGCCTTAGGTAGTGGATTGTGTATCCACGTGAGCGTTGACACTTGATTAGTTCAAGTGAAAGTTTTGATTTGTTACTCTTGGTGTTTGCCGACACCTAGACGGCGTGGGCGTCGTCTTGGTGATCTTCTCAAGAAGCTTGTGAGAAGACCTGGCGGTTTGTGAGTGGTTTGGTGCTCACCATCTCCGGAGTGGAGGAAGAGCAAGCATAATTGAGTGAGGTGTTGGTTCGGTTAGGAACCGGTCCAAGTGTTTGGACTTACCTCGGAGGTATTGGCTTAATTAGTGGAGCCGGTCCAATTTGTTTGGGCTAACCTCAACGTGGATTAGGGGAGACCGGCAAGTCTCCGAACACCACGGTAAAACATAATCGTGTCATCTTGTTTTTACTTGTGCTTTACTTTGAGCAATTTACATTCTTGGTTTCGTTGCTTATATATCTTGTATGATTGCTCATATTGTATTGTGTTCATATTGTCGGTGCACTTAGTTGAGCCTAGTTGATTTAGGTTTTAATTGAGCAAAACCGATTCGCTATTAGCTTCCGCATTTACATATTGGTTTAGCACGAAAGTTTTTAAAACCGCCTATTCACCCCCCTCTAGTCGGCCACCTCGATCTTACAGGACCTCCTTGGCTCCAGGAACGAGGCGCCCCAGTTGATTGCGACGAAGGAGGTCGGAGGTGGCCACCACGTCTGTGTAGTGGGCTAAGTGTGCGATGTGCGATCTTACTCTTCTCCCTCTACAACATCGGCCACCACGTCCTCTTTTGCCTCCGTAACATCGGCCACCACATCCTCTTCTCCCTCCACAACATCAACCACCGTGTCCTCTTCATGAAGCACACGTTGCACGCCCGAGCTGTTCCCACCAACTGGACAAGAGCTGTCGGCAGGGCCTCCTTCGACCCCCTTCGGACATGCTTGCATGAGTAGCACGCACTCGTATCCACGACACCGGCAGCCTTCCACAAAGTCCTTTCATGCAACCGTGCGCATCAGTCTACCCAAATCCCACTGGAGGTGCGTGGCAGACCGACTCCAAAGCCCATGTAGGACAACACTGCACACCTCGAGGGTTCTAGTAGAAGCTACATGTGAGCTAGTGTAGGACATCTCCGATTCGAGTATTCTCTACATCCGGGTATACCATACTGACTTGCTGGAAACCTCTAAGGTCAACACCGTATGGACCTTCACGAATTGTACTAATACCGTAATGCACTTTTAATCTTGTGAGCTCTGACATGACTGATTCATCACTGCATATATTTCGAATATTTCAACTAGCCATTTGTCATAGTACATTCACGAAAAACGTGCTAAACCAATAAGTAGCGACACGTCGCCTACATTCGGATGAGAACAAGAATGGATGAGACTATTACCTTCATGTGAAGATCTTCTCTTATCAGCGAGCTTCCTTCTTCTTTCTCTCTTACCTCATGAGCTCCTCTCCGCCTCTCCCTCTCCCAGGCTCCTGTGCTCCCCCGGTCATTCTCTCTTCTCCTCTCCTTCTCCCCCTCTCCCAACCTTCTCCCCCCTCACTTCCCCTCTCCTTCTCTCTCTTTCTGTAGGACCAGAAAGGCGATTAGGGGGGGAATAGGCGCTTTCTCAACTTTCTCGCCTAAATCAAATTCAACACGAACTTTACTCCTTTAGCTATGAAAGCTAAGAAGATCGATGGCGCCGCGATGGAAGCCTTGTCTTTGAATCGATAACCCCGACAACCACACGACCAGCGCCCCTGGGGAATGTACCCTAAGGCTTCATGATGGCAAGGCTGACGAGTACATTCGTATGTACTCGAAGTCTTCTTGGTCGTCATGGAAGAAAAGCTGGTTTTACATGAAGGTTACGCGAGAAGGCGGCTGTATTACGGTAGAAAGGCGGTCGAGAACTCGCGTTAGCGTTCCTCCTCAAAGAAGGAGGGGAAGTTGGGAGATGGGTTGAGGCTATCCATCTCTTGAGTGTCAGAGGTTTAACCTCCTGGCACGTTGTAAGGGACTTTTCCATTAGGAGGATTAGTCCTTTAAAGATCAGGGCACGTTCGATGCTCTAGTTCATTGGTGGCGACGACGCTACCAAGGATTACGATCGGTAATTTTTCGAAAATCCAGGCCAGTTATTTTGCGATTTGATCATTTTCGTAAAACTAAGATCTTTCATTTGTAATCGTAGTCTTGTCTTACGAGGGCGTCGAAACATGATCAAAATGATCTGTATTGGCGAACTCGATGACAAGGCCATCTTTCCCTTAATCCTAGCACTTGCTGGTGCCGAGGAGAGGGCTGAAAGACTTAGGGTAAGCGTATTAACTTCTTTTCATCTTTCGATTATTTTCGATCGTTCTAATCCTCTTTATGTGTAGTTGGTTGGACTTAAGATCAACGAGGCTACGGAGACATGTGAGCCTATTGATTATCAGGCCGGTCTTGTGATCGCGAGGCGTGGTCACACCGAAGTAACAACTAAAAGAAATAACCTCTGCAAGATGAAGTATATTCTTCACCGATTAACTTTGTTTGTTAATCTGAGCGGCAATCAACGAGTCTCGTCTAGTTGTCTATGAGGCACCGTTCTGAGACCGGTGAAACTACACTTTCGATCCGAGTCGAGGATCTTACTCTTGACGGATGGTCGAGAACATTGCTTCGATCTCGATCTCAATTGAACCTACGATTCGGGCCGGTGGGAACAATTGAAAAGAAGAAAAAGCAGTAGCAAAGGATTTTAAGCGGTAGCGCTATAAGATCAAGACTAAGAAAACAACGGTATGTACAACTTTTATATGAAAAGCATACCTCGTATATTCCAAGTAGAATTGAACTTTACTGTTTCTCTCGTGCGGATCTGCTGAATCCTGGTCGCTTAGGCCGATCGCATTCAACAGTCGGTGATCGGAGGTGGTCTGGCCATTGTCTTCCTCGGGTAGGACATCTTGAGGATGGCGTGGTGGGAGGAGCCCCGAGCCAACCTCGACTCTGAAAGCCGAGCTAGATCCCGTAGTAGTCACTATCTGAAGCAGCGGAGGTAGAGACCATCTTGAACTTTCACGAGTTCGATGCACGAAGATCATCCTCAAAACTAACAAGTTTCCTTTCTCAACTCGATTTGCGCGACTAAGGAACTTGATGATTATTGGGAAGAATATCGGATTACTGACGCAGCGACTGATAAAATTTGTCTTGATTACAATGATATCGTAATTGGGTAAGTGTCTTCAATCCTCTCCATAACCTTTCTCAAAGTTCACAAGAAGGTTTATGGAAGAAATGCTACTTATGCGACATATGATCGAAAACCTCGCTACGGTCGGAGGACTAGCAAAGCGAGTTAGGATATTAGAGGAAAAACACTCGAGATAGAGTAAGAGTTCCTCTTCTTTTCTCATTAAGACTTTCCTTTTATTTATTCTCCTTATCAAGAATTCTTTTGATAGACTTAGAAAAATAAAAGAAGATGCTTTAATTTGAAAAGGCGGAAGAATAAAGCTTGAAGAAGAACTTGAGGCTAAGAACCTCGATCGAAGACTTGGCGACCCGGCAATAAAAAGCTTCGGATGATTCCAAGAAGAGAGAGAAGGTAACTAGTCGTAGTCATGACTTATTATGTCTTCTAATCTTTTTACTTAATACTTGCTTTGTCTATGCGAACAAAAACAAGCATTGACGAGAGCGAAGAAAGCTCGGAATTTGAGCAAGACAAGGGGCGACCTCGTGCTTAGTTTAGATGAGAAAATCACCTCGCTAAACAAAATGCTCTTTGACATGGGCGCGGGATCAAGCTTGCCCTCCTTGAGTGACCCAATAGAAAGGTCAACTTCCTAGGCTCTTTCTTTGGAAGAGCTCAAGGTTTTGCTCAAGACCACTAGGAGAACTATGCCCACTCCGTTAAGGAGTCTATTGCTGTGGAGTCGGTCTTGCTTTGGCAAAGCGAAAGCTTCGACCCATCAACTAACCTTCAAGCCATCGAAGAGGATTTCAGCCGCTTACATGAGAGGCAAATCGGATCCTCGCAAAGATGAAACCTCTAGGCGAAAAGGTCGCAGAAGAGATGGAAGTCGGATCTCCATCTAGCAGTAGTTAGTTTAGGCATTCTCTAGTAGTTTAGCTGCAGGAAAAAATAATGCATACAATGTAAAGACTTACCTTTCTCTTATCAAAATGAAATAAATTCTTTTATTCATCCGGTCGACTTGTGAATTTATGTCTTAACTAGCCCCCGACTGTTATATAGTAGAAGATCTTTACTATATAATAGTACCACCTGAGGCCAAGAATATAAATCCAAATCTCAACCATTAATTGTAAGCATGTACTGATCGGTAAAAAACTGATCGTGGTAATACTAGGAAACCTTTATGGTCGGAACCGTGTAGGTTTCGGCTAGTTGTAAATCTGTTTTTAATGATCGAAGTACTTTACTAAAACAACATATGGTCGGAAAAATAAAGAATTATCCTTGATAAGAGGAAAAACATGAAAAACATATGTTAAAAGCAGACAAATGGTTTTACTTCTATGCGATGCTCAATACTGGTCGGAATGAACATAGCTAGGAAATAAAGATATAAAATACATTTCGCAAGACGTGCTCATGCTCTTAGTCCGACTGGCGGCGGGGATCGTGAAAAAGACCGTCGCTAGGAAGCTCCTTCCATGGCGAGAACCACGTGCGAAAAAGGAGAGACTTCGACTAGGAGGTTTTCCGTGTCGACCAAAGAGCCAAACAAGAGTAGAACGAAATTTTGAAACATAAACTATCGCTTTATAATCCGAGCATACTGAACGCGATTGACGATTAGGCAGCGTCATATAAATAACATCACTCACTACTCCAAATTTAATTATCATGTTTAAAGAATTTAGCGAAAATGGAGCGAAATGAAATGAAAGAAATTAAACAAAGAACTTACGCAATTGTTCAATGTTCCATGAATTTGACAAAACCTGCGTCGACATGGCTAATCGTCTTGAGCACAGTCGGGTAACCGACCACGGTGTAAGGACCTTCCCACTTAGGGAGAGTTTATTGCGCCTGCTTGGCTTTGAATTTTTACGAGAACGGATCACCTCTGACTAGGTTGCGAGGTTGCACCTTACGATTGTAGTACCTTCGCATGGTGTGAGAGACCCGGCTTATCCGACATAATGTAACCATCCATTCGGTCCTAGCATCACAAATCGGATAATCCGAGACTCGAGACATATATACTTCCAAATGCAAGATACACACCTCTTTACAAAGTTCATGCATCAATTCCATTCATTCACATAGAACCGAAGCAAGAAGCAGAACAGAAGTTAGCATAAATAAAAGATAGATGTTACAAAAGAGAGGCCGACCGGCCAAATACATACATAGACAAAAGAAGTAAGCAATGAAGCAAAAGTGCCATAAGATGGCCATAAATAAAAGAGCCAATCAGTGTGCCTTTAACCCACAAGGCAACCGACCGGACCGCCAAGCTAGTCGTCGAATCCACAGCACATTTCACAAAAGTGAGGCCCTTGGGGGCTCACCTTCCTCTCCTGCAACCAAGAGCCCAGCAAAGCCGGGTGAGTACTTTGAATGTACTCGCAAGACTTACGTGTAGAGTAATGACACATACATAACTATATGCAAGCTTTTCGAGTGGAGGTTGGATGTTTCATTTTCAGCATAAAGCCAATTTTATTTGCAATAAGATAGTACATTTGAAAGCAAGTTAACAAAACAGTTTTTAATGTTCAAATAATCGCAAAAGACAACAATATAACAGTAGATAGATGACAACAACAGTCCTGGAAGTGACTAACCCATTAGTCACCACAACAATAGCATGAATTACCCATTCATACCACCCATGTCAAATTTTAATTTAAAAGGTTGTAGTCTAGTTCTTGCACGACCTTACCAAGCATGTCCATAACCTAGGACGAGGCTATTGAATAGTTTTATCCTTGCAGGGGTGTACCAATGTACCCACACGCCAGACCGCCTTTTGCCAAGCTATTAAGCACACTTCCGAAGGTATGCCGGCACGGCTAAGTCCTACGAGACGTTTCCAATATTGTGAATTACTCTCGAGCCGCCCGTATGGATAGAAACCCATACGTTGTGTCGGAGTCATCGTAAAGCCTCGGTCAACTACCCTTCCCGAGTAAAGCCTTGGACAACTACGACGCTCCTCGAGGTGGAGAGCCTACCCGGAATCTCCACCACCGCACACCCAACACAAGAACACCGAGAACACATATCATGTTTCACACAACACACACAACCCCCTCCTGCGACTCGGAGATAACCCACGCCAAAGTACTAAGTCAAGAGAGGTCCCATATCCCTCTCGCGTGGTTAGCACGCATAAGCGCTTGGCTTAGTGACACAAGTAACTCTGTCCTTGATGACCTAGGCACCATTCCCTTCACACCAACAGATCACACCAACATACCATTGTGCCCAAGTCGAAAACAGTTTTATTTTTAGTTTTTGACTTTACAAAGTAACCAAGCACAAGGTGCTGGACGTAATGGAGTAGTAATAAGATTTGTGTGATCAACATCATCAACCAAGTCGATGATTGCCCAATACTACCGACATCTAAGCATTTCTAAGCATGACATCGAAAAGACAAAAAAACAGAGTATAATTAAATCACCGGGCTCTAATCCACCAGCGATGTTAATAACCTATGGTTGTGGCAGGGGATAACAATTTGAGGGCAACAATGCAATAGGAATAACTACCTCTAATCGGGAAAATTAATTTGACACAAAAGCATGCATACACATGAGTTGTAAACAAGATATTAGACTTGAAAGTAAAAGGATTAACATGATCAAGCGCTTGCACGCTTGTCGAGGGTCGAGGATGTTCTTGAGGATCGACAATATTGTCAATGTGCTCTTCGGATCCTAACGAGAAGGCGAAAAGCAATCGATAAGAAAGAATAAAATGCAAAGACTCAACAGCAAACTTTCTCCAAAAATTCTAAAAATCTTACCGAAGCAAGGCACTGATTTAAAAAGAATTTAGCAACAAGAATCAATCGATCTGGATTCTTAATGCTAAAGATACGACCAACAAAAGGTCTTACGACCAGGTAGTGGTCGCAGCAGAGAACCTCTGTTGAACAATAGTCGTGGAAGAATTCTGACCGTGTAGCGGTCGTAGAAGGACGTACGACTGGGTACTAGTCGTAGACAGACTCACGACTTGGTACAAGTCGTAGAAGTACCCCTGACCGGGACATAGTCGCAGTAAAACTTACGACTAGGTACAGGTCGCGACAGAACTTACGACTAGGTAATAGTCGTAGAAAGACTTATGACCACGCCATAGTCGTGGTGAGACTTACGACTATGGGGGTGATTGTAGGAGAACTTACAATCACTCGTAGGCCTCTCCCTTATAAGCATAAGGACACTTTTGGGGACTACGGGACGACCTATTTACCCATCACAATACTGCATCTGGTCGAAACGACCAAGCTACGATGTTGGTGAAATTCCGACCACAAGCGGCGCCTCACTTGCGCTTTGCCCGGTGGCGTCGGCTTCTCCGACCACGGCGCGCCGCCACCAAAGGCGAGGATGAGTGTCTAAAAGTTGAATGGTTCGACCGGCGGCCAGTACTGGTCGGAGTATGGCTGCTACGGTGGTACGATCACGGAGTGCGGCCGAGTAGGTATGGCTCGGGAGGACTCCCGAACGAACAATACCCAAAAGAAAACGAAAATACACCTAAGCTCCTACAGGGCAATGCGAAAGTACCTGAGCTTAGGGGCGACCAGAGACCCACGGAGTGGCTCTGGCGACGAGTGACCGAACGGCAGCGGTAAGGTCCTCACTAGGCCACAGCGACCTGAGCAAGGAGAGAACCAAACCGAGCGAAGGTTAAACTCCAGAGACTAAAGGGGGAGCAGAGGGGTCAAGATTTGAAGAAGAACCCCTACTGCACCGCCTTCACCGAAACTCCAAACCCAACAATGGCGGTCGAGGAGATTGCGAGGAACTGCAGCTTAAGCAGGATGGTGAGTGCTAGCTGGAGTTGCGGAAGTGCTAAAGGAAGCTAAGGGTGAAGCACAAAGGAGTTTAAATAGAGCAATGACAGAGAGCAACGGCCGGATTTTTCCAGTCGGGTCAACACTGCCATGAGAGCACTTGAGAGCGATGGGAGCAGTGAGTCATGGCCCTCTGAGGGATGAGCGCGAGAGGCATTTAATGCGCTCAGAGCTAGCCGTTTAAAGGTGGGCGTAGTGGGTGCGCACGCCATCGCTTTTCTCTTCTGCGCCGCGCCATGGCGAGCTTCGCATGACGGAGGAAGGAGACGACTCGTGGGTCGTCGGATTGAAATCGAACGGCTGGGCTATATCGAGCGGATTGAAACGATCCCAGCGTTTGGCTGGTCGAAGACCGTTCGATGCCGATCAACTACCGAGTCGGTCGGGTGGTTTCTGGCGACTCGCCGTTGGTGGTCAAGACCGTGCGATACCGATCCAACGGCTCCGACCCTCGCGCGAACGATCAGAGTTAGCGCGGCTAGTGGATGGACCGAGTCCAGTGGCTCGAGCCCAAGTCCGATTCGAACCTACGGAATAGTGCAAACCATTTAGGGTTTGAACTTGAATAACTGATTTTTGAGGAACTATTTAAGATAGCAAACAAACTCCAAAGATTACGAAATTTTAACTGGAGATTGTTGACAGCAGGAAGAACCTCACATAAAATTTCCAGAGACTTTAATGTACTGAATTTTCCTCCAGAAATTCCGAAAGGTGAAAGCTATGGCTTGACCAAGCTTTGACTCGCCTCCACAAATTATCAAATAATCTCTAAAAATCATGAGATAATTCAGAGGTGTTGCCAATCCTCCCTAGAACTCAGGAGAAATATCTCCAAGGGTTTGGCACAAGATCTATGTCAAGGAGGTTCTTGATTGGAGTCAAATGGAGATTGGATTTTGATTTTCCATAATTCTCTTCACAAGAATTACAAAAATGACCAGGGGTTTCAAGATGCAAGAAAGTTTTAATTTTCTTCGTATTTTCTTACATTTGAAGCACAAATCCATATTTGGGGTGCTACACATGGCTTGCTGGTAGATTGCCGAACGTATCAAAGCTTGGTTTCGTCGTTCTTCAAGGAAATTGATGTCGTCGAGTCGATGTTCTTCCTGATTGCTTAAGTTAAAACAATCAGTGCGAGCAGAGCCAATTTTCAATTCTGGAGGAAGCATAGCTTCGGCCCCATAAACTAAAAAGAAAGGCGTTTCACCGGTCGCGACGGTGGTGCGTGGTCGGACGACCCATAAAGCGAAGGAAGTTCTTGAACCCAAGTCCGACCGTTTTATTAATCGGTGAATACTCGGCGTTTTATCCTCAGTATTAGGATACCATTCGCGCGCTCATTGCTCCATTGCTCGTGGATGAGCCACGAGCGAAATGGATTTTGATTCCTAGTTCTTGCGAATTCACGGAAATTGCTACTTGAGAACTGGGTACCATTGTCCGTGATGATCTGTTGGGTACACCAAATCGCGTAATCATGTTTTTGTTATGAACCTCTTAGCGGCTTGCTTGTAACTTTTACAAGCGGCTCGGCTCAATCCATTTGTGAGCGTGTCAATCATGACGACAGAATTCAAAGCCCTGGTGCTCTTGGGAATGGTCCCGAATGTCTAGTCCCAGGTTGCAAAAGGCCACGAAAGAGAATTGTTTGCAAAGCTTGTGCTTGGTGATGTACTTATCGGCTATAAACCGACATTGTACACACTTCGTCACGAGCTCTTTTGCATCATGAAGGCGGTTGGCGATGAGTATCCTTGCCTAAAGGTTTTGACCAAGATTACAGTAGGAATGATGTGCTCCACAGACTCCTTCATGAATTTGGTTAGCAACCTAATGCCAGATTGAGATATGCATCTCATCAACACCCCATGAGATCCTCGTTTATACAAGGTACGTTCGATTAGAGTGTATGATTTGGCCTTTCGTGCTATGCGATCAGCCTCTACATCATCTTCAGGAATTAGGTCATGCTGAAGATAATTGTAGATCGATGTCATCCAGTCTCTACCTTGATCGTTACCGATCTGTGGAGCATCTAAGTTATCAGAGTCAATAGGATTGACCTGATGTAAACTATCGATGTTCTCGGAATGCTCGACTACCGAGGGTAAATCGAGTTGCTCGAGAAAAACTTCCGGCGGGACGGTTGACCTAGTAGAGGCCATCCGTGCCAACTGATCTGCTAGAAAGTTCTCCTTTCTAGGAATATGTTGGATCTGGAAACCGAAGAAGTGCTTTTCGAATTTCCGTACTTCCGCCAGATAGGAAGACATATTGGTACTCGAGCATTGGTACTCTTTCCCTACTTGATTCGCTACTAGTTGAGAATCGCCTTTCACTAACAATTTGCGAATCCCGCGAGCAAGCCGCTCAAGTCTGCGCGACAAACCGTACTCGCCACATTGTTTGTAGCGGAAAGTTAAAGCCGGCGGCATACTTGATGTGTTTGCTTGGTAGGGGATATCAAGGCGACTCCACCCGATCCTTAAGCATTAAGGAACCGTCAAGTACATTGTCCACTCGTCGTGGTGCTCGTACTCAGGTCCTTGCTTAGATTCCGGGTTTGTCCACTCGACAATGAATTCTGCTATTGCCTAAGACTTTATGGCTGTTCGTGAGATGAAATGGAGGTCGAACGTCCCTAGTTCCACCGCCTATTTTGCTATTAGTCCCGGCGATTCCTATTTTCAAGGACTTGACCTAAGGGATATCCGATGAGGCACGACCACTTTGTGGGCACGAAAGTAATGCCTTAGTTTCCTTGAAGCCATAAGGAGACTATAAAGCAACTTCGTACTGTGGGTATCTTTCCTTTGGCCCATGTAAGACTTAACTTACGTAATACCTTTGTCGTTGGGCGTTTTCACGTCCTACGACCGATACACACGACGACTTGTGGCGTTGCGACCACGTAAATCAACATGTTTCCGGTCTTGGAGAAACTAAGGCCGGGGCACTCGTAGGTACTCTTTGAGCTTTTCAAAGGCATCATTAAGCCTCGTCGTCCACTCGAAACTTCCATGTTTAGAAGAAGTTTGAAGAAAGGTAGTCCTTTTCCCCAACACGGCTGTAAACGACTTAGCGCCGCCATACAACGGTTAGCTTCGGACTTCCTTCTTCGTGGTCGGGCGCATCGATGGATGGCGATATCTTGGCGGGTTTGCTTCGATACCTCTAGCGAAACTAGGAAACCGAGCGACTTTCAGTGAAACCGAACACACACTTATCAGGATTCAACTTGAGGTTATGTCTTCTCAAGTTATTGAAAGTCTCTTTAAGGTCAAGCATATGGTCACCGGAATTGACACTTTTCACTACCAAGTCATCAACGTAGGCTTCCAAATTCTGACCTATTTGTGGGCTGAAGGTTTTCTGCATTAATCTTTGAAAAGTTGCACCAACGTTTTTGAGACCAAAGGGCATTTTTACATAACAGAAAGTGCCAAATGGAGTGATGAAGGAAGTTTTCTCTTCATCTTCTTTACTCATACTAATCTGGTGGTACCCTGAGTAAGCATCTAAAAACTTAATAACTCGCTTTTGGAGGTAGAGTCTACAAGTTGATCAATGCGAGGAAGGGAAAATCATCCTTCGGACAAGCTTTATTAAGATCTGTGAAGTCTATACACATCCTCTATTTCCCATTACTCTTCCTAACCATTACAGGGTTAGGGGGCCCTTTGGGGTGATGTACTTCACGAATGAATCCAGCCTTTAAGAGCTTGTCAATCTCGGTGGATGGCGTCCTTCCGTCGGTCTGCGAACGTCGAGCTTACCTTGGCCGGATTTTGTCGGTGGGCGCTAGCTTTGTGCTCGATCACCTCCACAGGGACTCGGGCATGTCGGACGCTTGCCATGCGAACACATCCTTATTTGCTCGGAGGAAGGAGGCGGCGACTCTTCCTATTTAGGATTGAGTCACGCTCCGTCGGCACCTTTGGTGAGGATCCATCGGCATTGCTTGACATGGCGTTTCTGAAGGGCGCCTTTGTCGAGTGGAACCTCTTTGGTGCAGTCGGACGGTTTGGGCGTTATCTTGGAGTGCAGGTGCTTGACTGCGCACGGATGATGAGTCGAAATTTACGGTCGGTAACTCATCGACCAGTTCTAAAGACCCGATCACATCGTATGCCATTTTGCGATCTCCACGAACCATGATCACCCTTTTGGTCGGCATTTTCAAACTTTGATACCCGTAGTGCGTGGCTATCAAGAATTTCGCTAATCTTGGGACGACCAAGAATTCCATTATATGCGGTTTGAAATCAACCACGTCAAATGAAATTTTTCCGTTCGGAAGTTATCGAGGCTTCGAGCGTAACCGTAGGACACTTGTCCTATCGGTTTGGCGGTAGAACCAGGAACTATGCCATGAAAGGCGTATTTCACCGCTTTTACCTTTGATCTAGGAACCTGCATATCTTCTAAAGCTCCCGAAAATAAGATATTTAAAGAGCTACCACCGTCTATCAAAACTCGATTGACTTTGCAATTATTAATAGTAGGCTCTACAATAATAGGGAACCTACCGGTCGAGTTGATGAGGCGAGGTAATCTTCTTTGCTGAAGGAGATCACGGTATCCGACCACCTTGATGGTTTGGTGATGATCGAAGGTTCCGATAGGTTGACCTCTCGCTCCATGGCTTTCAGATGACGGCGTGAATCATACGAAGAAGATCCTCCAAAGATCATATTTACCGTCTTGTTGAGGCTCTGGTACTCCATCTCTTAAATCGCCATCCTTGTCCTTTTGGAACTTGTTTCCCCAACTCTGGATTGCGGGAAGTGGGCCTTTACGCATAGAAATCCTCCGACTTCTTTTGCCAAACACGACAGTGCGCAAGTCATGCCACCTTTGTTGGTGAAGTGGACACCACTTCTTACCTTTATTATGGCTATCGGTCGGAACTTTGGCTTTGCCCGGCCGGTATAATCCTTCTTACCCTTGAGCGGTTTATCCGGAACCGCTAGGACTTCCTTGGTGCCCATTTTGCGGTGCTTCTTCTTCTTGGAAACCTTCTTGGGATTCTTTTACGACTTTTCAATGCCGAAGTTGCGGATTTTATCTTTTCGATCAATGGCTTCATTCCATTCAACCGCCTCACTAGCGGCGCATACTTATCGACCATGTCAAAGAGTTGGCCGTTGTTAGTGGAGGATTCATAGTAATGTCCTCCGTAAACGCCGATTCCTCAAACTCGCCTTGAATGCTCGAATCACGAAAGATTCGCAATCTGGAATAAATTTGAACTGTTGAACCTCTTGATGTCTTGACGGAGAGTTTCCTTTAGTTCTTGCCGAGTCAGATGGAGATCATCCTCCTTTCGAGCGATCGTGCGTACCACAAATTCACAATCAAAAGATCGCGAGTTGTTCCCAAGTATAAATAGATCCGACCAGGTTGGTTAAGCAACCAAGGCAGGCGAGATCCTTCGAACCGTGGACAAATAATTAGCCATCACGTTTTGATCACCACCGCGCTCTCGATGGCGGTGGTATATATCTGGAGAAACTCTAATGGATTTTGAGATCCATCGAATTTATCCATGTTGGCGGTCGAACCCATTAGGCCAGCGTCTGACTTAGAGCCTGCGAGAAAAGGCTCGACAACACAGAAGCGATTCATAGCGCCTTCTTGGAAAAGGTGTCGGACTATGATCGATGGGAGATCGGTTTCTTCTATTTGAGCAGAGAGACTCGTCGTCCGATCCGATCGCGAGCGTTATCATGGCGTCCTTGACCATTAGCATGGTTCGGATGATGACGGAGATCATCCGGGCCAAGCATGTGCTCTCCTTGGCTAGGGGAAGAGGTCGTTGTTGAAACAACCTTCTTCCTTCATGACCTCTTGGTCGGAATCGCCGAGGAGGTCTAGGTACCGTGGTGACCATGCTGCCCTCTCTTGAGGAGCGGCGAGGCGAAGTCACCGTTAGACTTTGTGACATCCTTTGCCCTCACACTTCCGCTGCCGCCGATTCGTTGAAGAATTTCGATACTGCTCCACCAATTGGGTAAAACCGGAGCTTGGCCGGGGCGAGTCGATATTATTAAGAATATCTTGAATCGACACAAGTTACGAATCTATTCAGAAGGTCTCGGAGGATTCATCGAAGATGTTGGTGTTCGGAGACCCGTAGTTCCTCGGACCTTTGGCTAACTCCGTCATGCTGTCATCCTTGGTGAAATTTGCACCACGCGTATTAGGCGGTGGGCGTCCATCGGCTCCGTTGCCTCGGTAGGTGGTGCTTGATTGCCGCGCCATCTCCATTAGCGGTGGTGGCGGCGGGTGTGCGGGGCGTGAGTGGCATCACGATCGGCATTTCGATCGTGTTGACCTCATGCTTCCGCCGCGATCTTAGGAGCTTCCACGTGACTAGCGGAGAACTTCCGGTGCTTCTACGAGAGATTTCCACGATGGAGACCGGTCGGAGATGAGAACCTCCCGAGGTCTTCGTGGCGGGCTCGATCGATTCGGCGGATTGCCGATCGGATCTCGAGTCTTATCGTCCTCACTCGGTCCATTACGGTGAGGTCTCATCATTTCTGATTACGGATGCGGTTGGTCCCTAGAATTTCCAGTCGTTGGTGAATACACATCGACCATGACTATGTCAAGGGTATATTGACCCTCGGGTTGTGGGGTGAGGTGTTGTCACCTTTATCGCGGTCGGGAAACCGGCTTGGAAAAACATTGGACGTCCGATCTGGTGAACGATCCGATCCTCGGCGCCTCTTGGCGCAGCGGTGTATCTTCATCCATCCGCTAAAGTTATTTGTCGTCGACCTGCGAACCATCGGAGGAGGACGAAGATTCCCCATGTTGCATAGCTTGGATCACGAGCTTCCATGTCAAGGTTGGAGTAGTCATCCAAGTCGAACCGTTTCCTCATCCCATGTTCTGCCATACTTGTGATTACGAATATGAAGAAAGCGGATGAGTTGAGCGAAGAACCTCTTCAGAAATTTTTGCACTATCCTTCCCCACGGACGGCGCCAGCTGTCGACGATCAAATCGCCGATCTTATGAATATATAAATGAAAAGAGGAAAAATGTGCGTGACTTACGGAGTGGATCTAACTTGCTCTCTATTGCTATGAACTCACAATTACAAACACTGGAGTATCTAAAAACACAACACTTTGCTATATCTTGCTTGATGTCTTACGCTTGTCTTTGTCTATCTTTGTACCGTGTCCTCTGTGTCCTTAGTCCTTCCATGACCCTCCTTAAATAGTTGATGAAGTGGTGGCGATTATCCCATGAAGAGACATCCGTTGGGGTAGCGCTGCGCTGGTCGGGAAGAGGCGGCGGTTTAGCGGTTCCACTAATCGTAAAGCGGTTGGTGAAAACGTCAAGCGATTCTGCGATTAATGATTTAGGAGGCGTTAAATCATTAGCCGTAATAGTGTTGTATTATGTGGAACATGAAACACGTGGTTCATTCATCACATAGTGAGTGGCGTGGTCGGAGACTTGACCTAAACGCTTTGTTCATAGCTTCTGAGCACTCACTTTGGTCGTGGACTAGGCTTGGAACTTTGTCAGGCCGAGGTATTCATTATATAACCACGTAATACCTACGACCGCTTAGGTCGGTGGTCTTAAAGTAACGACCACGAGCGTATGGTCTTTATCATATATTAAGATAATATATGAATATTTTAATCCTCAACGAGAGGCTAAATCATCTTGGTAGTCTCTCAAGTTGCTCATCGCTCAAAGAATGCAAAGCGGACAAAGAAAATCGGATGAGCTAACATCAAAAGAATCGAGAATATATACCCTTAGATTGGTGACCACTAAAGCCATCGGCTCAGCCGTGGGGAGGCGTGAGATAAAATCAATCTCATGCGTCTTCAACCTAGAGTAAAGCTTATCCATGGTAAGCTCACTCATGTGATGTTGTCATTGATGGCAGTGATCTTCGTCCCCCAGACCTTCACATCCAAAGCACCCAAAAGCTGGCGTGCATTTTGGACTCGGTGAAAATGAGATCAGCAGTGGAGATCATGAAGAATTTTAGAAAATCTCCCCAGCTCATCTAAGGATTCACGAGTCTTTGCTCTATCTTGGAGTAAGCTTTCTTTAGTGGTTCATCTCACTTCCTTGATCGCGATGGACCCTCGTGATAATCACAAAGAGTCCGCGGATCTCATGAGCGACACAAATGAGCAACACGCTCAAACTCCGATCGACTAAGGCCTTGAATCAAGAAATTTTGAGCCCTGCTGTTGTTCTCCACATCTGGAGTGATCAAATTGTCATCGGCTGGCACGACATAAGGGTTTTTCACCTTAAGCCAAATTGCGTGCCCTTGAGCCTCGATGTAGGCTGCATTCATTCGGACCTTCAATAAGCAAAATCAACTCCATCAAAACATGTGGCTGATTGAATATCATCGATCGCCATGGCTCCAAAGACCGGTTAAGATCTATGAGAAGAGCTAGCAGCTCGATACCACTTGTAGGACCGGAAAGGCGACTAGGGGATAGGCGCTTTCTCAACTTTCTCGCCTAAATCAAATTCAACACGAACTTTACTCCTTTAGCTATGAAAGCTAAGAAGATCGATGGCGCGCACGGTGGAAGCCTTGTCTTGAATTCGATAACCCGACAACCACACGACACAAAAGTGGAGACTTAATCTCAAAGGGCGATCTGAGCACAGGCGGTCGGCCGGCAATCAAGGGCGATCGACCGACGATCAACAGCGATCGGACCGGCTACTAATCGGCGGTCGGACCGGTGGACATCGGTTCGACCCGCGATACTAGCGGTCTGCGAAAACACGGGTGGTCGGACCGCCGTTATAAATCGGTCGAACGGTTCGATCGATCTTGAAAAATCAAGCCCAAATCCAAAACGAAATTTGATCCAACTTTTGATTCAACCAATGAAACTTGACCAAATTTGAGCACACCTCCCTAATGATATTAGAGACCTATTTCTAGTGACGATCCTTGGATCCACCTCATGAGAATCGATCTCTCAAGGATTTAACAAAGAAGTGCACAAACCCTAGAAATATAAAAATCTTTGATTCAAGACTTGCTTGTGGGGGTTGATGGTCTAGATGATTCTAGTAGTACTCCCACACATCAAAGCAAGACAAAGTGGGTCAATAGACCAAGTTTAACCACTTGACTCAAGGAAGCACCAAATTCATCCAAATGAGAGAAGAACACAAAAGAGAGACAAATGAACTCTCAAGCAATCATCACAAGATTGATTGATCTCACAAGATGCTTACAAAGCCACTCCCTCAAGAAGGACAAGAGCTCACCAAGGAGCCACCACAATCTCTCCCTCTCTTCCTCTCCAAACCCTAACCCTAGAAAAGGCTAAGGAAAACCAAATGGAAGCTTCAAGGGGTTTTACATCTCCCCCTTCTCTATTTATAGGAGAGGCCTAGGGTTTCACTTTTGGGACCCACTCACCCATGGGACCCACACACACAACATAACCATTGAAGCAATCGCCTGCTTCACCACGTGTAGGTTGATCAACGGTTCTCATCACGTCGCCAAGTCTCTCTTGTCCGAATCCCATCGGAACCTCCCAGAGAGTCGCACTTCGTCTGCTGATCCAACCAACCCGCACCGAACCACCCGTTCGATCCATCTTGCCCATCTCGCACCATGCTTGAGTCACACGACCTCACCCGGTATCCATGATCGTTCTGGACCTCAGCTCTCCAAGCGTAGTCCCGATCCACCCACCGTTGACGTCGTTGACCTGCAAGCCACCTGCACAGCAATAGACAAACAAACCGTTTCCGGGAACAAGTTCTTCACAACTTGGCCCACGTCAGCTCCGCAATGCAATATACATCAATAAAGCATTGATAACCAAACATAAACCACAATCAAAACACATCAATGCAAACTTGGCTAACCTCCAAGTCATCGGCGGTCTGACCGCCCCACAAGGCCGGTCCGACCGATTTCAGCGGTCGGACCGATCCTAACGGCGGTCGAACCGCGAAAGACTTAGCCAAAATTCCGACTTGAAAATCCGAAACCTTCCGAATTTTCAACTCAATAGAACTTTGACCGGAGCTCCAAAATGATGCAACCACATCCGGAGACTCCCTCGCTGCTGCACAACCTATTTTGGCTTAGCTCCAAAAGCCACTTTTAGGTCAGGCCGGTCCAACCGGCAATCACGGCCGGTCCGACCTCTCCACGGGCGGTCGACCGCCTTGCCACCGGTCGGACCGCTTTGTGGTCCGGCGGCTGGCAGCAAACCCAGCGAGATTTTGCAAACCAACAAAGCCATTGCCAATTGACTCATCATCCTGAGATCGTGCACATATCCTCACGATATCCACACTTTCCTTTTCTCCTCTCTCGAGCTCCTCTCATTCTCTCCCGAGATGAATAGTGAAAGAGACAGTGAGTGTACCTTTCTATACAACTGTCTAGTCGTTCAACCATTGGACGACTAGCAAGTAGTGGCCAATGGTTCAGCGACACAGGGATTGTACTTGCTGTCAAATCGCCCGATGGTTGAGCGACTTGGATCAGTCGTCAATGGTTAGGCGACTAGATCCGAGTCGCTCAACTACCGGGCGACTACTCCACGTGTAGCTCGACAGTTGGGCGACTTAGACCAGTCGCCTAATGGCTATGCGACTAGGTTCAAGTCGCCTAGCGTGTATTATTTCTATAAAATAAAAAACGACAGGTATATTAATGTATTTTGGAATAAAAAATTGACTACTTAAAAAATTCCTTAAATTAGGCCTACAAGGACCTCCATACGCACAAAGTAAAGAATAGTATGGGTTTTACTGAACATGCGATGAACAGGAGTTGCACATGTCTTAACATGTTCCTACGGTGTTTGCTCTGCACAACGACCCTTACTCTGTATTGTAGTGCAATTAGCAACTGGGTACATGTGCAACTTTTGGATTTTTCGTCTAAAAGAACTGATTTGAATTGGCCCACAAATTCGAGTACCATAACATCCATATCGGTCGCTGCACTTGTCGATTACGAAGTTAATTTGCTAAACGCGGTGATCAGAAACATCTTAGCCTTGACCAGCCCAAGAGTAAATTAGAGCGGCTAAGTCCAAATTAAGAAGTTTCTGGCACAACATATTAAAGAAGCTTAGCAAGACCAAACTTGAGATCTAGATAAACTATCGAACTAACCCGAGTGAGATCCTGAAGACCCAGCAGCGTTTAGTCCGAGTTTTGTAGTCTGAAAAGGAGAAAAAGGAATAGTCTGATTTTTGAGCTTTTTTTTTCAGAACAGTCTGAATTTTCAGCTTACCTGCTCCTGTTTAACATCTGCCTTGTAATCACGCAATCATTAGAAATTTAAGTGCGTGTTGATGTGACGCACCATAGTACAACAGCACGGCAGATGTGTCCGTGACCGCAGGCGTGGCGCAAAAATAATTTTAGGTTCTTTTGGCATAAAAATAGAGAGCCGGTGCATTTCGTGGTAGTTTCCAGGAAAGATGCTGAAAAGGAGAGAACAAGACAAGGCCTCAAAGTCGTCGTCATGACTTAAAAAGTTTGGATGGAACTTAGAGCATAGCTCTAAATTAATCATAGTGCTTAGGGAGGAGATAATATTTTGTGGAATATATATATATAGTGCGAAATTGGTATTACTAGATTTGTAATGATATATGTTTACATAATTCGCGTATTTGTAACAACATGCTATGACTAAAGTGGTACCTTGTAGACCATGACCATTACAATGTCCAAAATAAGCTTGATTTGGAAAGCTTATCAAGTCTACATGTTGCTTATCAAGTCTATATATTAGTCAGTTAGGGTGTGTTTGGTTGCCTGTATGTCCCCAGCCTAGCTCGTATGTGTCATTCTGGCTGAACCTAATCAGGCTGAGTGGATGCAATAATGAAATGTTTGGTTGCTTATTTCTGTTGGACCAGACTGTGTTGAGATGTTGTTTAGTTGCCTGTATCTGGCACGTGAGAAGGTGAATAGACTCACGAACGCTGGCCAGCCTGCATGCGCTCAGCCTAGCTGGGGAGGGAAGCTCGAATTAAGCGTTTCCCTCGGGCCTAGCCCAACAGGGAATCTTGCATCCACTCAGCCAGGCTCACTCACCCAACCAGGCAACCAAACACCCAAAAACTTGTATCTACTCATGCGAGCCAACCCTATACAGGCAACCAAACACACCCCTAATACATGCAGCACTTCTTTTTTTACATTTATTGGTTGTAAGTTGTGTGATGCATGGGAGGTTATATATTTGGGTTGGAGACCAGAATTAAGCATTAATACCCCTAATCTGCTGAGATTATTGGCAAACGGCCCCACCTGACAATCACTACCACCCACCTGCGAACGCTGAAGCATGAGGTGTCTTCTGATCAGCATGGAGTTGGAGGGTCCTCGTCTCGGACTCTGTTACGACCGTCCTGTTTAGTTGAACCATGTGTTTATATTCACAAGATTAATTATCACAATTTGATTCAATGAGACATGAAATTGTGGTGCGATGTTACTGTTGTTAAAATTTCTTGTGATATGGCAAGTAATGTCATTGGTCCTAGTTGAGCAAAATAGTTTCATACTCAGGCGAATGATTGCACATTTAGGATGAGGTGATATCGTCTGAGTAATCACTAAGGATTTAATCTTGCGCGCTATTGAACTGTGACATATCGTACAACCACTTGTCCAGTATGAGGTGGACCTCACTGATTAATTTGCAATATCTTGATTTAGTTTTGCCATGTGGTGGTGTGGGTTCCGGGATAGACGGGTAGATTCACATGGCGCAAGAGGGGGTTCCGATTGTGGTGGATGTAACTCTTTGGTTGTGAAACCTTAGTGGACAGAACTGAGTTAAGACAGAGCTTTGTAAAGAGTTTGTGATAATCACTTAGTCGCACGCCTACAGAAGCGTGTCTTGGTCGACATATTAAGTTGATTATCTCTTGTGGGTAAATCTATACAACCTCTGCAGAGTGTCAAAACTGTTCGAATAACCGTGTCTCCGGTTATGAACATTGCCTAAGAATTTCACACAAGATGTATAATTTTTCATAAAATGTTTGAAAAATAGAATGGTTGGAAAGTGAACGAGTAGTTCATTGGTTGTTTCAAAATAATTATTTGCTTTATTTACTATGACTTTCAAATTACATTTTACAGTCAACTTACTATATTCACTATAAATATTGTTTTTTGCTAAATAACCATACAACTATTTCTTGGTTCAAGCATTGCATGAATATTAATTGCATATTGTTCTTTATGACTTGTTGAGTACTTTATATACTCACGGCTATATACATTGTTAATCAATTATTGAGAAAGAACCCGGGAATTCAGAGTTCTATGAGGAGTACTTTGAAGACTATGCGAATTAGAATGCGCTTGAAAAAACAGATAATATTCGTATTCATATCCGTACCTCATAAGTGGGGACTCCCAAGCGATGTTTTCTATTCAATAGCATTTGTTTGACCATTATGCAAAATTGGTGCCACCGTGTTTGATGACCAGGTTTACATCCGTACCCGTTCATCAATCATATAGAAAAGGTCTTCCTTCTTGGCCCTTTCCAGCTCAGGAAATGGTAAAAAAAAAAAAAGGCGCGTTACACCGTTACGGCGTTACCAGAACGTAACGCCTACGTAGTTTTCACTATGATTGATGTTCTTTTTGAAAAGGAAGCATCGACTTAATGTGCAAATTCAAATAAAATATGACAAAATTGCACAAATTCATGTTTGGCCTGGATTCATATCATCTTACATTAGTTCAAACAGAGCTCTCAATTCAGATACATTGATCTTCGCAAAAAGAAAATTTGAGATACATTGAACTGCACCTTGAAACAGAAACAAATCCCTTTCAGCTAGTTGCAAGGGAGTTTTTTATTCCATGCTCCGTTACAAAGAAGTCAAGGCGCTAATATGCAATGAATCATTAGTAACCACCAACATTTAAATAATTGCAGAACTCATTTTCCATTAGCTTTAAAATATTTACGAGAGTGTCAAACCTAACAGGTGTGTGTGAACACACCAAAGAAAAGGACAAGGCAAGCGTAGGAAAATTTCAGGCGCTTGGACCAAGTATAACCAAAGGAACGCCTATTTCAGCATTGACGAGCTTTGCTTTCTTGCCTTCTTCCAACTTGGAAAGTTCTACCTTGTACTACTTTCTGCTGGAGAGATTCGGGAGCAGAAACTCAGAGAAACATTGGAACCAAAAAAGGGCCATTCTTTTTCAGTTCTGGCTCGGGCAGGGAGGAGATGATGGAGAGGCGGCTGTTCTTGCTGCTGTTCTTGTGCCTCGCTGGATCAAAGATCGCTTCTGCCGACACCAACCCACAAGATGGTAAGGCTGCAAGCGTTTTATTCGAGAAGTTTTGTCCTTCTTGGTTCTTGTAGTTTTGAGGGTAGGTGACAAAAATTTGGTTTATATGTTTGCATGTAACTAGTTTGAGCTTTCAGGGTTTCTTTTTTCTTGTTCTTGATGCCCAATTGTAGTGGTGATATGGGGTCAGTTTTTTTAGGATGTCCAGCTACTTAATTGGCTTGGGAGTTCAATTTTGGTACCATTTAGTGTTCAGATGGGCTAGGGATTGGAAATTTTGAGCTGAGATGTGCTGATTAATTTGTTTGGATGGAATTTTCATTTTCGGGAGGTAATTTGTTGTGCTGATTAATTCCATCTCAAATGGCACCAAGGAAACAGGGCAGAGAGAAAAAGATGCTTTCTTGTGTTCTTGGTGCCATTATTCAATTTATAGTCTAACCTCTTCTACGTCTTGTGTTCTTCTGTTTGTCCAGACTTTCTTGTTCAGACAAAAGCAGCATGTCAAACTTTCTCATACTCTGTATTCGGTTGAGTTATGCTACATATGCGCAAAGATGGTGTTTGTGAATCTTGCAGTTTCATGATGCTAGACACTATATTTTTTGCCAACTGATATTTTTCAGAATAAAATTTTATGGTACTTTCATTGAAAATTTGGCCTTGTTAGTGTTAGTGAAGCCTTAATGTGATATGATCAATTTGCAGAAGATACTATTGCCGAGTCCAACCTAATCTCAATTAATGCATGTCACAATCTTTTAGTTAAACCATTATCCAAAAGTTGGTTGAAAAGTTGGTCTCCCTCCTCACCCTTTCAGCGGCTGCTCTCAAATCCTTGATGAAGAAATGGACAAATGTGCCTTCTGGCTGGGGAAAATCCAACGATCCTTGTGGCGCGAAATGGGTTGGAATTGTATGCAATGGCAACTCAAGGGTCACAGCACTGTGAGTAGAGTTGATCCCAGCAATGTTAGGAGGTTTCCAAGATCCTGCTTTTGATTTCCCCTAACTCTCTTCAACATCGCAGAAATCTATTTGGTATGGACATGAGAGGCACTCTGAGTGATGATATAGGAAGTCTGACTGAGCTGACGGTCTTGTGAGTGCTACCATCACAGAACTTTGTTTTATGAAAACCATCCTACAATTCTCATAGCTTGTGGTATAGAGCTTCTGAGTATTCCAAATTAGGTTCAATGCTGAGATAATTTATGCAATGGATGGCTCAATGATTTTGCCCGTTTGATGATTACACAACAAAGTATTATTAGAACACTGAATCACTATCTGATGAATGCACTGTAGGGATCTATCCTCCAATGGCGGCCTTGGTGGCCCACTGACAGCTTCTATTGGGAAGTTGGTTCGGCTTGAAATGTTGTAAGTTGCAACAGTTTCCATTTTACAAAGGAGGCAGTGCTCTACCTATGAACTATACAATCTTCTGTTTCCATCTTAGTTACCGACTTACCATCTTCTGTGTAACTTGAATTTTTTTTGTAGAGTACTAATAGGTTGCAGTTTCAGCGGTGCTATTCCGAGCGAATTAGGCAACCTGTCACAACTCACATTCTTGTAAGATTATTGTTCTTCCTTTTAACAATTCAGAGTTTTGTTTGCAAGATGTCTCGGTCTGTTGGATCTCACTATGATTTCTTGATTCGATGTCCCTCCACAGGGCTCTGAACTCGAATTACTTTTCCGGCCACATCCCGCCCTCGTTGGGCAAGCTGTCCAAGGTTACATGGCTAGACCTAGCTGATAACCAGTTGACGGGACCTCTCCCAAACTCCAGGGACCATGGAGCTGGATTGGACCAGCTACTTAATGCAGAGCACTTGTGAGTGTCATAAGTAACATCAGTTTCGTATTAATCACATTTTATTACCCGGCTATCACTCATTCGTATGCTCTTCTGCTCTTTTTAGCCATCTCAACCAAAATATGCTGCAAGGTTCTATCCCAGAATATCTGTTCAACTCTAGCATGCACCTCAAGCATATGTAAGTTCAAAGATTTAGGTTTTTCCTCTTGTATCATTTGAAATGTAATTTATCTGACTATGATTTGTTGTGTCCAGACTTCTGGACAGTAACAGGTTTAGTGGACCGATTCCGGCATCTGTTGGGGTAATTCCAACACTTAAAGTACTGTAAGTGTTCAGAGAACTTGCTCTATAATTGTTTTGGACAGTTAGGGTACTTGTAGCAAGCTGATTATCTTAATGTACTTTTGGAAAATAGCCGTTTAAATAACAATAGTTTCACGGGCCAAGTTCCAGCTATGAACAACCTGACTAACCTCCATGTTCTGTAAGTTGTCGCGCCAACCATTTCGAATATCTTATTTTGTTGGGATAAGCACTGTTGTCTCACTTGTAACATTTTTTCTTGAAAATCTCCAGAATGCTGTCAAATAACAGTCTAAGGGGACCGATGCCTAATTTGACTGGAATGACTGAGCTCGAAAATGTGTAAGAACTTAGTGCAATCTCTATCGGCATTTCCATACAAACTTGCTCTCTCACACTGATTAACGTGTTATATGGCACTATCCACAGGGATCTAAGCAACAACAGCTTTACGCCTTCTCAAGTTCCAGGCTGGTTTACAGAATTTCCCCACTTAACGACCCTGTAAGTTACAGTGCTATCTGAATTCAGTGAAAAGGCAGTTTTTGAGCTGTACATGATAATAAGCTCTTTCCTTTCGCGGTGCAGTACAATGCAGTCAGTCGGGCTTTTCGGGCAACTGCCACAGAAGCTTTTCAGCTTGTCTAACTTGCAACTTGTGTAAGATAACAGAAAAATAATAGCATCTCTGTCTTATATTCTATGTTTTATTTTACCGACTTGTTAAAGCCTGGAACTATTTTTGCAGAATACTGAGTGATAATCAACTGAATGACACGCTTGACATGGGCAACGACATTAGTAAGCGTCTACATCGTGTCGATATCCAGAACAACAAAATTACCTCACTTACAGTGTACAACAGCTCCAAAGGCCAAATTCTTCGGTGCGTATCACTGCTCATTTCAGGACTTATTATGCATTACATTCTCTTCAAATCCTTACTCTCTATGCTTTCTTGCTGCTTTTTTGTTGTTGTTGTCAGGCTTGCAGGAAACCCACTCTGCAGTGGAGATTCTCTTCTGTCGGGCATGACGCCCTGCACGGGCCGGCTAACTGAACCTCCACCTAAGCCTCCTTCCCTTGATGTGCACTGTGAAAATCCTTTTGTTGAAACTATCGTGTTCAGAGCTCCTTCGTTCGGCGAGGTCACCGACTACCTTCCTGATCTGAAAAGAAGCCTCTCGAGCAATCTGAGCGCATGTACTCCGAACCGGCTAGACTTGGTACACTCCAATCAAGGCACGTACCTAAATGTGGAGATCAGGGCATGCCCAGTAAACCAGAAGAAGTTCAGCTACTCCCAGGTGCTGAACTGCTTCAATCTGACACTTCAGACTTACAAGCCACCGGAGATCTTTGGTCCTTACTATGTGATGGCACGTCCTTACCCGTTCCAGGACAAAAGTAATTGATTCAGCTCTTCAGTGATGTTTTTTGATGATACCAGATGGACTAGGGCTGACGTGTAGCTAATTGTGGAATATTCCTAATTGTGTTGCAGCTTCTCGAGCTGTTTTGATTGGTGTTGTGACCGGATCTGTTCTCCTGGTCATCGGGCTTGCGCTGATTGGAGTTTATGCCATGCGGCAAAAGAAGCGGGCTCAGAAGCTTGTCTCCCTCAACAATCCTTTTGGTAATGCACTGCAGCTCATAGTTTCAGTACAGATTGCATCATCTCATGTTGCTTTACCTCCTTTTTTATCTTTCTGTTCGTATTTTTGCAGCATCATGGGGATCAATGGGGGAAGATATTGGTGAAGCACCAAAACTCAAGAGCGCTAGATGCTTCACACTGGAAGAACTCAAATTAAGCACCAACGACTTCCGAGAAATCAATGCAATTGGAGCAGGAGGGTATGGAACGGTAAGCAAACAATCCTTTGGAAGACTGAAGGTGCAGCATTTCGTTCTTCTCGTCTTTAGGAAAGTTCTATAATATTTTCGGTTACAATAAAACAGGTGTACCGAGGAAAACTTCGGGACGGGCAGCTCATAGCCATCAAGAGGTCCAAGCAAGGGTCCATGCAGGGTGGGCTTGAGTTCAAGACTGAAATCGAACTCCTTTCAAGGGTTCATCACAAGAACTTGGTTGGGCTAGTTGGTTTCTGCTTCGAGAAGGGCGAAAGGATGCTTGTTTATGAGTTCATACCCAATGGAACTCTAAGTGAGGCCCTATATGGTATGTTCTTCCATCTCTGTGAAAAGTAACTTTTGGTTATACGGGGCGTGTGCCTTTTTGGCTAACTTCTGAAACCAAAAAGTACCAAGTATTGTGCCGCAATTTCTGCAAATCACACATTATTTCCTCATAATTATCAGCCAGATTGATCACAATTGGTCACTGTAGGTATGAAAGGAGTACAATTGGACTGGAGTAGGAGACTTAAGATAGCTCTGGATTCAGCTAGAGGGCTAGCTTACCTCCATGACCATGCTAATCCTCCAATCATTCACAGAGATGTGAAGTCCACCAACATTCTCCTGGACGAGAAGATGACCGCGAAGGTCGCAGATTTTGGGCTCTCCTTGTTGGTATCAGACAGTGAGGAAGGCCAACTCTGCACAAACGTCAAGGGAACACTGGTAAGCTTCTTATAGCAACCATGACATGCTTGCCATTCATTGAAACGTGAGTATATGTCCATCATTTCAGTCCAAAATCTTAAAAACACTTGACATCAATGCAGGGCTACCTGGACCCAGAGTACTACATGACACAGCAGCTGACAGCGAAGAGCGATGTCTATAGCTTCGGTGTGGTACTGCTAGAGCTCATAATGGCCAAGCCACCGATATACGAGAAGAAGTACATTGTCCGCGAGGTGAAGATGGCATTAGACATGGAAGACCGCATGTACTGTGGGCTGAAGGATGTGATGGACCCAGTTCTTCAGAAAATGGGGGACCTCCTCGGTCTCCCAAGGTTCTTGAAGCTGGCACTGCAATGTGTGCACGAGGTAGCAGCTGAGCGGCCGTCGATGAACATCATTGTAAGGGAGATCGAGGTGATAATGCAGGACAATGGGCTCACACCGGGATCGATGTCGACGAGCTCTTCGTTCAGCATCGACTCGAGAACAATGAAGGTCGCGCCAAAGTATCCACACTCGAACGCATCGACGTCGTCTATGACGTTTGATATGGATAGCAGGGCCTTTGAGTACAGTGGAGTGTTCCCTTCTTCTCACGGCAGCTTGAAGAACAGAAGCACATAGGAATGTAGAGGGGGCACTGGTCCAATCTGTACAGGATGGAATGTTTGTTTCAGAATACCAGGCTGTACATACTGTGAAGAGACTACAGAGCTACATGTTTACAGGATTAAGGAGGATTGTACTCTAAATACACTGTACAGAGTTCATAAATTTGACAATTTTTTTGTCTATAGTATAAGGTGTTTTTGGTATATTTACCTACATTTGTAATATGTATATTTTATCCTTTGACCCATTGGAATAGATCAAGGTACGTTCTAACATAGTTTTAGAGCTCATAGCCTTTCTCTCTCCGACCTGCCCCTTTCCTTCTCTCTCCATCTTCCTCCCCGTCCTTTGCCATGGCGTTGTTCTCCCACCACCATCTGCAGTAGGCACACCTCGTGGCCCTGCTGCCAGCCAGTGCCTCCCTCCTTCAGGAACCCACTGCCGGCACAGGTCGACGGCCAGATCCCGACGCCTCTCGCCTTCTTCAACCCACCGCCCCCAAGAGTCGCTGCCTCATCCTCGGGATGTCACCGCCCCTAAGTTTCTCTGCTCCAGATTAGGAGCTCCTAGCCATGACCGGGAGCTTCTCCGCGACTAGGAGCTCGTCCACCTCGAGCCGCGAACGGGAGCCCCTCTGCTCCTCTTCCTCTGCCCTAGGCTGCCTCGACACCCGGGCCACCCCGATGATGCCTCTGCCCCGAGCTTCTCCCGACTGGGAGCTCCTTCGCTTCGAGTGCCGATCGGGAGCTCCTCTGCTCCCCGCTCTTCCGCCCCGAGGCCCGATCGGGAGATTCTCTGCTCCTCGACTAGGAGCTCCTTTGGTCCACCGCCCCAAGCTCCACCGTCGCCTCCGTGACCAGGAGCTCCTCTGCATCTTGGCCGTCGTCGCCCCGAGTCGCCCCAGGCCGCCCATAGCCACCGCCCCTGCCTCCGTCCTCAGGCTGCTGCCACCCCCTCCGGCCACCGCGGCTGCTAGTGACGCCGCCGCCTTCCTCGGTGCGTTGTGGGCCCGCATCAAGCGGCTCGAGCGTGAGGCCGCCAATCGTGACGAGCTCCTCTCGGCACTCCTAAAGGCTAAGCGCCCAGGTGACGCCGACCCACTCATGCAATGACACAAGCTGCTCCCATCACGCCCAGACCTTCCCCTCCCCGGCCTTCTGCGCCGCCGCAGTGGCCATGACTGGACCACAGGAGCATGAAGACGATGACGGATCAATGACAATAGCCATGAGGATAGTGTCGCAGCCCTTGCCTCGGGCTGTCGTCGCCTCTAGCCCGAGCTCCTGCCTCGGACTCCCTCTCCTGGCGACGCCTTTGCTTCACCCCACATGGATCAAGGCTACCTGGATCCCGAGCTGCTAAGTGGTCGCCGCCACGTCAGGTCTCCCACTGATTGCTATTGTCGGTGGACGTTCACCGAAGGTCTCTTCCTGAAAGCGTATAGAGTTTTGGGTAATGACACAATAGATTGATGAAAAGTTTAAGGTACACGGGTTACATATATATAGCCGGTCGAGGTTAGTGTGAACACAAGACTGAACCGAACAGTCGGTGTGAACACGAGACCGAACCGAACAGTCGGTGTGAACACGCCCGTGATTTATCCGTCTAACACGCCCGTGAGTGCGGCGGGAGGAGGCGGACGTTGGACTAGCCCGAAATCGATGAAAGCAGGCGTAGGTAGACCTTTGGTGAAGATGTTCATGGCTGCGACGGCGTAGGCGCGTGAAGAATCTGAGCGTGTCCGAGCAACACAGCTCACGAACAAAGTGTAGGTCGATCTCCACATGCTTGGTGTGCGATCTTTGAGCCGGTTCTTTGGAGAGATAGACGACATCGACGTTGTCGCAATATACAACGATGGCGCGACACAAAGGTATCGCGTGACTCGAGAATGCGGCGTAGCCAAGTAGCCAACAACGCCATTAGCCATGGCGCGATACTCGGCTTACGCTTTCGGCCAGAGAGCGGTGTCTTTGTCGTTTGGAAGACCGGAGATCAAGTTATCACCAAGAAAGACCGCGTGGCGGAGGTAGACTTGCGTGTGTCGGGCGGCCCATTAATCGGCGTCGAGAATAAACCACCGATTCGGTTGGGAGCGTCGGTGAAGAATGATGTCATAGTCGAGGGTGCCCTGAAGGTACCGCAGAATGCGTTTGACCAAAGCGAGATGAGGTTCGCGAGGATCATGCATGAAGAGCGGACTTCTTTGCCGCACAAATAGGCAATATCCGAGCGAGTGAAGGTCAAATCTTGGAGAGCACCGGCTAGGCTGCGGTAGTGTGTCGGGTCATCCACGAGTACCATCGTGAGAGAGCTTGGGTGAGTATCAAGCTGGCGTCTTTGCGGGGTTTGCGATCGGACATCGGCCGCGCTCCAATATGTCGAGGATATAATGCGGTGGGAGAGATAAGAGCACCATACGTTGACTCACGAAAGACCGAAAGTGATGAAGTGGCCCCGGATCCTTCATAGAGAACTCATCCCAAGAGCGGCAATAATCCTGCGAAGAAGAGTGTCTGAAAAGCGATTAATACAATGTCATCCACATAGAGGAGCAAATAGGTCAGATCTGTCCTCGGTGAAGATGAATAGAGATATATCGGACTTGGCTTCTATAAATCCCGTGATGAAATGTGAGATGCAAATCGGTACATACCATGCACGAGGAGCCCGCTTCAAGCCATATAGAGACTTGTTGAGTCGACAGACGTAATCCGGATGGGCGGCGCAAATCGGAAGGATGAACACTGATGAGCGGTCTACGCTAGTGTGCCATGAAGAAAGGCATTCTTCACATCCGGTGATGGATAGGCCAATCTCGAAAAGAGCCATGTGAGAACTGTGCGAACCGTGGCGAGCTTCACCATCGGGTGAAAGTTTCATCAAAATCAATGCCGGGCGCGGTGAAGCCACAAAGAACCAGCCGAGCCTTGTAGCGCTCAAGAGAACCGTCGAGATGAAACTTGTGGCGATAAACCCATTTGCTGTGGCGATGTTGGCGCCCGGTGGGCGAGGAACGAGGTCCCACGTCTGATTAGATCGGAGTGCATCAATTCCTCGGTCATAGCTTGGCGCCAATTGGGATCGACCAGCGACCTGCGAATGTCTTGAATCGGCGAAAGAAGCTGCGCATGTAGGTTGAGGCGATCCGTTGAAATCTGGATACCGATTTGCACGAGTAACCATACGGTGATCATTAGCTATCGGTGGAGTCGAACAACGGATGGCGGCCGATGCGTGTGGCCACAACTCGGGGTGCATGGGTGTCAACGAGGCCGGTCGCGGGGCGACATTGGCGCCGGAGAGGTCTGTGGGTGCATCGTCGGAAGCATCGGGGAGCACCAGTGGGCCAGCGGTGGTGCGACTGCGGTCTTGAGATCGGCGAGCCACGCAGCGTAGGGAGGCGAAGGGCGAGCGATGTCACGCAGAGGCAGCGGTGGCGGAAGTTGGCCCGCTGCGGCCGAACCGAGCGGATGGGCCCCGGCCGGCGTAGGCCGAGGTGTCGCGTGTAGTACAGTCACGAGGGATGGTCGGTCGAGCCATCAGCAGACGATGAGGTGTGGCGGTTCATTGGCGGTACCCAAGGTGATGTACCATTAGAGGCGGCGGGGACCGGCCGTGACCGCCGCGTGACGTCGTAGAGCTGCAGAGGAAAATGCCCAAGGGGCGGTGGGCCGAGTCCATGTTAGCTAGAAAGTCAAGGTCGGTCGGCTCAAAGCGATCGTGGGAGGTGGCAAAGGGGAAGGATGTTTCATCGAAAGTGACATGCCGGGATATGATAATCCTATTCGATGAAAGATCGAGACAGCGGTAGCCCTTATGTTCCGATGGGTAGCCAAGAAAGACACATAGAGTAGACCGGGGAGAGAGCTTATTAGCCGCCGTGGAGGAGATGTTTGGTAGCATTGACACCAAGACACGTAAGTGGGAGTAAGAGGATGAACACCAAATAGGCGAAGTGTGGTGTGAGGCTGGAGTGTCTTCGTGGGGTGAAGATTAAGCAAATATGTGGCGGTGTGGAGAGCGTCAACCCAATATGATGGTGGGAGGCTAGCTTGGAACATGAGGGAGCGCATGATGTTGTTGGTGGAACGAATGATGCGTTCGCCTTGCCATTTTGTTGAGAAGTGTGTGGGCATGACATGCGAGTGCAACGCCATGAGTAAGAAAGAAGTGACGGCGGAGGAGTTGTCAAACTCGCGGCCATTGTCACATTGGACGCGTTGATGGTGAGGCGAGCGTATGCGGACATAAGCAAAGAAATGCGACAAGGTGGAGAAGGTGTCCGACTTAAGGCGCGATGGAAAGGTCCACGAATAGTGCGAGCAATCGTCTAAAATAATGAGATAATATTTGTAGCCGAGATACTAGCAGGGAGATGTCCAAAGGTCACAACGAATTAAATCAAAATTTGAAATAGCACGGGAGCTAGAAGTGGCAAAAGGTAAGCGAATGTGGCGACCAAGTTGACAAGCATGACAAATAGACTCGGTAGCCTCATTAGTATATGAAATAGCCAAGTATTGGCTAGTTTGCGAGAGGGCCTCGGTGCTAATGTGGCCAGGCAGCGATGCCAAAGTGTAGAAGGTGCGATGGCGGCGAGAGCTCGCGGCGTGGGTGGACATGGCGGCAATGGATAGAGTAGCCGGAACTATTGCACTGGCGATCACGCTCGAGTCACGAAGATCCTTGACAGAAAGACTATATGGATCAAACTCAGCGGGCAGTTGTTGTCAATAGTAAATTGTCTAATGAAATTAAGTTTTTAATAATATGTGGAGTGACAAGAACATTAGAAGAAAATTGACCATGAGGAGCGGAAAGGGCGATAGATCCGATGGAGGTAGCGGAAGAGATGATCCGTTACCCACTATGATAGTAGAGTGAGAGGGGAGGAGGGTGGAAATCGAGATGTTATCGGCATCCAAGTCATATGAGATGTGGCGCGGAGTCCATGTACCACTCCCGGAAGGAGGCGGGGTGAGGACATAGTGTTGAGCGAGTTCAATAGTCTTGCTTGGTCCCACCGCCAAAGACTGATATGGGATGCCAGTTGCTGCTTGTCTGTTGGCTCTCTTGGAAAGCGCCCAAGCGGGCCTCCACCAGTCTTTGCAGATGGTTTGCATAGGGCGCGCCATGGTGAGCCGTGAAGCGCGAATCGGGCTGCATGAAGAGCGAGAGGGAGGCGCGCTGGGTCATTCTTCTGCTTTGATTAGGCCGAGGACCGAGAACAGTTGTGGGTCGAGTGTGGCGGACTTGGGTATTCGGTCCATGGATTCGAAGGACGGAGGCCGCCCGCAGCGACACGAAGCGCTGGAGCGGTGCTTGACATGCCCTTTGTGCCGTGGCGGCGTTCTTTGCCGCCACGAGTTAGATGGGTTGTTGCCACCGTGCCGCTGTTGCCGCCCGCGGTTATTCTGGCCGCCGCAAGCGGTTGCGGTTTTGTTGTTGTCGCGGCCGCCACCGCCGCCCATTGTTGCCTTTGCCTTGGCCCGTGGCGAGGAAAGCGGATGAAGAGCCGCTGGGCTTGTTCTTCATGGAGAGCTCCTCAAGCATGAGGTCCGCACGGACTTCGACAAAGGAGGAGCGGCCGGCCGCTTGATAATAGCGGCCATGTGGTCAAAGCGCTCGTTCGATCCACGTAGCCGCGGAGAGGGCGAGTGTGCGATCGAGGACGGGTTCGCCAAGATCGCCGAGAGCGTCGGCCATGGTCTTCATCTTCCTAAATAGTCGGAGATGGATAGATCGCCTGGCGGAGGTTGCGGAACTCGGCGTCGAGGTGCGGCGCGCGTCTCCTTATTCCCGAGAAATTGTTCCTCGAGGCCGAGCCAAACACGACGTCGCCGTCGCCATCCGGCATCATAACGAGCTCGGCGAGGTCGGCGGAGATGGTGCCGTAGAGCGGTGAGCCGTGCACTCCATGCGACACCAATCTGGAATGTCGGGGTGCGTCGTCGAAGGGCGTGGTCGGAGCTCGTGCTTGCCGACGGTGAGGAGGAAGAGGCCACGCCACTTGGTGTAGTTCGGCGTGTCGGTCGAGAACGGCGGGGATGAGGAGCGGATGTTGAGGACGGCCACCACTTGAGCGTGAAGGGTCGCGATGGCGCGGCTTCAAGGGCATCTGTTGGCGCCGTGAGCACGTTCGGCGTCGAGGCGTCGGTGGTCGGCATCAATGCGGCCTTTCGGCGTTGATCTTGTGCGCTTCGGCCTCAAGCGTCGCGCGCTCATCCTCAGCGTGCTCGGCGCGTTCGGCCTCTTCAAGAGCCGAGGCGCTCGCGCTCCTCGGCCGATGGGATCACCATGGCACCGGGTGGAAAGAAGGAAGAGAGCAGGAGGGAAGCGCGGCGGGCGAGGAGATGGCCGACGGCGCGGTAGTAGCGGCGGCGATTTAACGCCGGCGGCTATGGTGCGAAGCGAGGGTCGCGGATCGAACCACTCATGATACCATGAAAGCGTATAGAGTTTTGGGTAATGGCGCAATAGATTGATGAAAAGTTTAAGGTACACGGGTTACATATATATAGCCGGTCGAGGTTGGTGTGAACACAAGACTGAACCGAACAGTCGGTGTGAACACGAGACCGAAACGAACAGTCGGTGTGAACACGAGACCGAACCGAACAGTCGGTGTGAACACGCCCGTGATTTATCCGTCTAACACTTCCTACTTAGGAGCTTGCGACTCTCGCCATTGTTCCTCCGGTGACACCATGTAGTAGTTCCTCTCCTTGCTCCAGCGCCTTAGTGTCGCTCGTCTAGCTCATACTTCTTAGCAGTCTTCCTCGCCTCTGCTACCTCACTCGTTCGGTATCTTATCTCTATGGCTTTTGGACTCTGGTCTTTCTTTTCACATGATACCAGATTCTACTCACTTCACTTCTATGAGTCAGACTACTCTTCCTTTCACTATTCAGACTACAGATGGTACCTCTCTTCCTGTTACAGGCTGATGCGTCCTTTCCACTTCTTCCTTTCATGTTCGTGCAGTCTCATGTTCACAAGCTTACTATGCAGCTTATGTCGGTTAGTCGGATCACTGATCATGACTGTTGTGTTGTTCTTGAGTCTAACTCTTGTTGTGTTCAGGACCGCCGGACATGACTCTACTTGGTATTGGCCCTTGGCGTCATGATTCGCAGTGTCTTTGGGAGCTCGATTGGTTTCACCTTCCTACTGTTGTCTCTACTAGCCAGCCTGCCACTATCACTGCCTCTGTTTTTGATCCATCCTCTACTGCTTACTTTGCTTAGTGGCACCATCGTTTGTGTCATCTTTGTGGATCGCGTCTGTTGTCACTAGTAGATCATGATGTTCTTGGGTCTTTTTTGGTGACACATCTTTACATTGTATGGGTTGCAAGTTTGGCAAGTAGCTGCAACTCCCCTATCCTTGTAGTGATTTTGTTTTCACTCATCCTTTTGATCTTGGTCACTCTAATGTTTAGGGTTCGACTCCCTTCATTTTGAAAGTGGGTCATCGATACTATGTCATCTTTATTGATGATTGTTCTCATTATAGTTGGATCTACTTCATGTCCTCTCGCAATTAGATTTCGCACTTAGTTTGATTCAGTCATTTGTGTTTTTCATGATGATTCTGCTGGTGAATACCAATCTAATGCTTTGTGTCGCTTTCTAACTGAGTAGGGTACTCTTTTCCAGTACTCTTGTCCTGGTATTCGCACTCAAAATGGTGTCTCTGGGCGTAAGCATCATCACTTGTTTGAGACAACTCGTGCTCTTTTGCTTTCTTGTTTTGTTCCACCTCACATCTAGGCTAAGGCTATCTCCATGGCCGCTTTCCTCATCAACATACACTCTTCCACTGCTCTTCAGGGTTCTACTCACGTAGGGCGTCCCTACAATTGGGCTCCAGAGTACAATCACCTTCGTTGTTTCAGCTGTGTCTGCTTCGTCCTTCTTCCACCTTGTGGACGCACTAAGCTAACTGTTCAATCAGTTGAGTGTATTTTTCTTGACTACAGTCTTTAGCATAAGGGTTATTGCTGCTACGGCGCTGTTGCTCGCTGGGTGAGGATCTCTCGGGATGCCACCTTCGATGAATCCCGACCTCACTACCCTCGTCCCCCTACTATCAGATTGGTTCTCTTGTTCAGTCGATCTCCTTTTTGACTTTTTCTGACCCTCAGCTTTTCACTTCTATTTCACTTCCGCCTCTGCCTTCTTCGCTTCCCTCTCCTCCGGCTCCACCTGTTCCCTCTCTTCTGGAGGTTCCTTCTAGCTCTTTTATTGAGATTCTCCCCTTTCCTGTTCACTACTCTCGTCGTCCTCTCCATACTCCTTCTCTGGTTGAGCCTCCGTCTTTGTTAGGCTTTGTTCCTAGCTTTTCTTCTCTACCCTTGCTGGGTCCTACTCCACCTCCTCTCATATATGATCTTTGTGATCGTCGCCTGTCAGTCCTCCTGAGCGCTACGGCTTTACAGTTGCTTTGCTCTTTATGGGCCTATGACCTACCGTGAGGCTGCTGCTCACCCTGAGTGGCAGCTTGCGATGTCTGAGGAGATTGCTGCTTTGAAGCATACTTGCAGTTAGGATCTTGTGCCCATACCTACGTGTCACTCCTATCACGTGCAAGTAGGTATATAAGAACAATATCCGCTCGGATGGATCTCTTGAGTTGTCGGGGTCCAAATATGCAAATCTAGACCCTCTATGTATAATGCACTAGTCCAGGATCATGCTAGTGTACGCAGTATCAACATAGATGAATATCATTCCACACAAGAAGAATATAAGAATAAACGACTAATTTGATTAATAAATAACGGTTGTGACTTTATGGTCGAGTTTACATGTATTAAGCCATGCAGGGTTGGCACTAAATAAAGAGAAGACAGCGGAATAAAAAATAACTCCCGCGGGAACCCATCGACTTGCCACAGGCAACCGACTTGGATCAAATCCTAGCGATCACCCTCCTCGTAAAACTCCTCGAAAGCAGGCGAAGACTGATGAGGACATCTCTCCTATGGATGCAACCACTACTCCTCAACCTGAAATTGTACAAGGACCAATTACCAGAGCACGAGCATAGCAGTTAAATTATCAGGTGATTTTCTTCCTAGGAGCGAATGTTTTATTAATGGAGAATGTGTTACCGCCTAAGCATGTGACCTTATTTTACTTAGGAATCTTGGAGAGGAGAAACCAAGCATTCATGGCAAGAGAGACAACAAGGGGCCGAATCACTTCACCACTTCAGCAGCAACCAATTCGACTCCACCAAGCCGATTACCTTAGCTTGACATCACACGGTACTGCGCCACCTTAATTTGGGCCATGGGCCGTGTAACGTTTGGGTCCAACAAGAGGCCACACACCCTAGGTCGCCGCCCCCACTTGCCTTGGCCGCCACCCCTCTCCTTAACTAGGAGCCGCCACCCCTCTCCTCTAGTTTAGGTTTTGTTTAAATCAGTTTAGCCCTTGTGTGCAAACTCCACGTTGTCTCTTGTGTCGGTTATACCAACAGATCTTGTGTTACATAACCTCTTCGATTGCTTGTAGGAATTGATCTTTGTGATCTGGCCAACCGTCATTCTTGGCGAGGTTGATAACGATAAGAGCGTGGTTTAGCGATTGTTGGACGGTTTGATCGAGTTTCGATCAAGTAGCCTCATCGTTAAAGTCACTCTCTACAAATCGAATTACCATCCACCGGAAGATTGAGACCAATGTTACAACAAAGACTCCTTCACTTTAGTTGAATGATTGCAGTAAGAATGAGTACTCAACAAGTTGTACCACATAATGTAATTATAGATGATGGATTATTCCAAAGAAAATATCTTCTATGATCATTTTGCAAAAAAAAAACGACACTTGCCATTGAATATGAATGATAGATTGAAAACGTAATTTAAAATGAGTAAACAATAGTAGTTTAACAATTGTTTTAATAAAGAACACAAAGGTTAATCAATTTCTTTCACGCAGCCATATGAGTTTAAGCACACAACTCAATGGTTTTTTTATTATGAAAATCTACCCTTCGTGTGAAATCGTGGCTATTCGAATAAATTGATTAACACTCTACAGAGGTTGTACACTTTACATCCAAGATATAACCAGTGTAGCCAGCACAAATCATAACAAAATCTGTTCGAAACTTCATTCTCCTGTTGTGTATACTGACGGCACGAAACCTCCACACAGGTTGTTGGCCCATCGCACACCATTGGATCTGGACACGACGAACCGCTCATAAATATGAATCGCCACATAGACAAAATCACATATCTACCCTAGCACACAACATAACCTATCTGCCTGAGAAATCAATGTCAAGAATCCACAACTTACTAAGTTAAACCTGTCCAATATCAGGCATATGGTCGTACAATTATGTGTTGGTTCAATAGCGTAAAGGTTAAGTCCTTAATTGACTAAGACAAAACTGCCAAACTACTGCCAACTGTCACATTGTTCTCAAACACACATAGCTCCACCATATCACAATTATATCCACTTGCATTGGTCTAAACTTTTTCTCACCCTGTTAGTTAAATGCAACAAATATCATCAACGAGTAACAACATAATGAACACAACTTTCCATAAAGTATTTCATATTCACTTAATCCAGTTTAGTTTTACAACTCAAAATGATATCAATAACCCGTTGTATAGCTAATTAGACTATTTGTATCTAACCAACCCATGTATAATGTAGCCATAATAGTTAGTGTTATTGATAGTTAATTAACTAAGCTAGGGTGACAAAATATTATGGTAATAGAATGAGTAAAATGGATATCTCTACTACTTCAAAAAAGTAATTGGTGGTCGCCCGTCCTCCATCATTCGTTGAATTTGTTTTTATTCGTGCGAGTTAGTGTTATTGATAGTTAATTAACCAAGTTAGGGTGACAAAATATTATGGTAATAGAATGAATAAAATAGTTATCTTTACTACTTAAAAGAATTGGTAATCGCTCATCCTTCATCATTCGCCGTTGGATGCAGATATCCTTTCACAGTTTCTCCGCGCACCTCTCCACTCCCGCATCCCAACTGCCCAAACCCGCTCCCGCTCCCGCACCCCGCTCCCTCCCCTACGTCGCTACCCGCCTTCTCCCCTACGCTGCAACGGCATCTGCCGCCTCCATCCCCTCACCGACCGCCCCTGTCCCGTCGTCATGCGCCGCCCCCGTCCCGTCGTCATGCGCCGCCCCCGTCTAATCGCTGAGCACACCTCCCCCGACCTCTCTCCGCGCCGCCCCCATCCTCTCGCTGCGTTGCTCCGGCGGCGGCGGCGAGTTGGGATGGCTGACGACGCGGAGAGCAAGAAAGCTGCGATTGCGGGCGACGGGCCGCCTCCAGCCTTGTCGAAGAGCGCTAGGAAGAAGCAGCGGAAGCAGAAGTGGTTGACGGCGCCGAAGGCGGCGAAGAAGGAGCACCGGCGCACCGACGTGGAGAGGCGGAGGCGCGCGTGCCGCTGTGGGGCTGCGCTGCGACTCGTGGCCACAGCGCGGAGATGGTGGACACATGCGTCGCCGTGCCGCGCTTTGCTGAAATGCCGGTTCCGATGCTCGCGAGAAGGCGGGAGCTGGACGGGCTCGGGCTCGACTTTGAAGCCACCGCGCTCGGGTTGCCGGCGCACCTGTTCGGCGTGTACGACAGACACGGCGGCTCGGAGGTTATCTTCCTTGTGTGCTTCTAGCTCAGACGAACAGATTAACCTTGAGGCCTCTTACTCATGCTTCCTATCGTTTGTGCAGGTGGCAAACTACTTCCGGGATAGGATCTATGTCGTGTTAATAGAGGTGTTAAGATAGGTGCTGAGAGTTGGCAGGGGGTTGGGGGAATTAGGGGAAATGGGAGAGGTGGACGTAAAGGAGCACTGGGAGAAGGTTTTTGGTGATTGTTTCCAGAGGGTAGATGATGAGGTGTCGGGGAAAGCAAGCTAGTTTTGCAATGGCGTCAGGGAGTTTCGATCGGGACCTGTCGCCACCAACAACATGGGCTCCACTGCTGTTGTTGCGGTTGTTTGCTCTTCTCATGTGATAACTGCGAATTGCGGAGATTCACGTGTTGTGCTCTGCTGTGGGAAGGAGCCCATTGCTCTCTCCATCGATCACAAAGTACAAATCGAATTCATGATTCTGTTAAGAGTCCATTAGTTAAGGTAAATTTTGCCTGATAGGAAAGATGAGCGTGCAAGGATTGAGGCCGCAGGTGGGAAGGTTATCGACTGGAATGTTTATCGCGTCTCTGGTATACTCGCTATGTCACGGTCAATAGGTAAGTCTTATGCACTTTGCATGCCCAAGCTTACTGGATAGACGAAATTGTTGTTGATGTAAGGCAAGCTGTATAGCAAGCTTGGAATGAGATTAATTCCTAAGCACCAATTGCTTACCTTTTGAGTTCTGACCAATTAAAAACACAAATTTGCTAGCCCAAATTGTACTGAACATGAGCTCTAGAAGGCACTTTAGTAACTCTGGAAGGCATCTCTTTGTAAGCTGGGACAAACTGACTAAAAAAAGTGACATAGCAAGTAAGATCATAGAAGCACAAGGGCATGTTGTAAAACTATGCTTGATTCGGTACAACAAAAGAGCCATAGCAGTAGTAGTTCTAACTTCTAAGGCCATATGGACCTGTTGCTGCATGGGTCCGAAATTCAGTAAACAACAATATTTTAATCAGTAATAGCCTATATGAAACCATCAGTCCTTGTGCTGTCAAAAGAAAAAAAAGTTATCTTTACCTTAATATTTAGCAATAATCGTAAGTCTCTGAGTATTGATAATACTTTTAGAAATTGTAGGGAAACATCCAGGTGAATTGCATGAAAATTGTTTATTGTTCATATTGACCTATGCACAATGATACTGAATTCCTGCCACAATTTCCATGATAAAGGTTGTATCTTCAGTGACCTTTTCTGTACACACTTTCTTATGCCTGTGCATTTTATTATGAGGTCTTCAGCTGTATTTCAATTTATGAGATTGCCTGCTCTCGCTTATTTCAGGTTGTAAATTGTAACTGTAAAGAAATGCTCAGGTTAATAATTTTAGTAACTTGTAACTTCAGTCCATAGCTTGTTTTCATCAAAGAAAAATAATGTTTAAGAGTAGTGTGTTCGTCAATCATGTTCTGGTTCCTTAACGGGAAATTCGGGGATGGGGCTGAAGTTGTGTGTGAACTTAAATATATTCTTATGAAAACATTCAGATTAGTACACAGATGTGCTTAAGAAGGTACATGCCAAAGTATAAAAGCCTCCCTTTTTGAAGGAACAAAGGTACCCTATATACTTAAGTTATGATTCGTGCGAGTGGCTCTGGCAGTTGTGACCACGGCTAATACTGGGATTAGTTGTATTTGTTTGTTCACATATCTGGCGCTGTCTGAATAGATCCAGTATTAAGACTTGGACAACACTGTTCTTCCAATTCTATATGAAAATTTAGTTGAACTAAGAAATTAGTTAAGCCAATTTCTCTGTGCATTGGATAATGTTTATCTGAAGTTTCCTATCTCTTATTAACTTTGAGCGGGAATCGCCGATCTCCTTCCAGGGGACCGATATCTGAAACCATTTATGATTCCAAAGCCAGAAGTCACTGTTGTTCCTCGTGCAAAAGATGATGACTACCTCATTCTAGCGAGTGATGGGCTGTGGGACGTCATGTCAAATGAGGACGCATGCAGAGTTGCACACCGATAGATCCTTCTGTGGTACAAAAACAACGATGGTACATGTTCTGATGAAGGCAGTGAACCTACTATGAACCCTGCTGCACAAGCAGCTGCTGATTGTGATTGTGGTTGACCTAAAACCATGAAAGAAGCTCAAGGGCAAATCCTAACAGGACCTAGATTTCATCTGACTAGCTGACTGTGAACCGTGATCAGAGTTTCCTCTGCTAATCTGCCTTCCTTGCAAGACGGCCCACATACTATTTTTCTTCAGCCGCTCTTCAAGAACTGTATATGTATATGTAATAGGTTATGTGGGGTGTATTGCAATCTATCCCCTTGTGGCTTCAGGCTGTTCAGATGATGTTGTTAGAGATATAGTTAGAGATATGTTTTGATTTGGTTTCCTTATCTGTAACATGTATTGTGTATATATACTGGCCAATTGGCTCCTGATAATACAAGTCGCATATTCCAACATGGTATCAGAGCATTAGGGTTACCTCCTCGTGCAACTCCGCTGCCGCTCCGTCGGCCTTCGGCTTCCTCTGCCTCGACTTGAATCGGCCACCACCGCCGCCTCCAGGAGATCGTGTCCTCAGTCCACGAGAGCTCCAAGAAGGAGGGGGCACCGTCGTCGACCCGGTCTTCCTCTTCCTCGCCGACCGCCTCGGTCGGCGCCGCCGCCAGTCCCCGGCCCACCACCGGCCACGACGCCCTCGCCGACCGCCGCTCGTCTCGAGATCCGCGCCCGCTGCTCGTCTTGAATCTCGCCGCGCCGCTCGGGGTTGCTCGCCAAGCAATCTCCGCCGCCTTGACGGAAGCCGCGCCGCCGCCCGGGAAAAACTCTTGTCGCCGCCACACCGGGAGCCGCATCCTCGAGGCCCTCGCCGCGCACCTCCCAGCAAGACCTCGCCGGCCCGCCGCCGTCGCCGCCGCCGCCATGGAGCGCCGCCGCCGCCACTGCAATCGGGCAGGGGAACGCTAGGTTTTCCCCTGCCGATTGCTGTTGGGCCAGGCCGGCCCGTTTCGGCTGGTTTTAAAAGAAAAAGAAGGTAAAAACGTTGATCTAACCGCCGCGCCGTCCAGCGCCGCCTGTTAGACTTCGTTGCCTTGGTCGCCGCGCCGTCCAGCGCCGCCTACCGATGGCTTCCGTTCGCCTACGTGGTGCTACTTCACGCTTCAGCACACTACCTCCTCCAGCGGCTGCCACAGGTGGTGGTGGTCGCCCTCCATCCGACGGTGGCCGTCCTCACTGCTCCTACTGCGACAAGGTCGGCCACATTGAGTTCCAGTGCTATAAGAAGCAGCGGCATCTTTCACGTCGTTCTTCTACTAGCACCGGCACTTCTACATCGACGTCTGCATCGACTCCTTCAGCAGTTTCTCTCATCGAAAGGTGAGATAGCCGACTTGACGATCGCTGCTACTTGAGTTCTCCTTCGATGTGTTACGCGATTACGCTACTCACTATTCGGGCACTGCGAAACCACCAACTCCACAGTCCAGCACCTCCCCGTGGATTCTTGATTCTGGAGCATCTTTTCACATGACTCCTGATTCTTCTACTCTGTCCTTCATTACACCTCTTGATTCTCCTGTCAGTGTTCTTACTGCTGATGGTACCTCTCTTTCTGTCTCTGGTCGAGGACCTCTTAGCAACTCATCTTTTCATGTTCCCTCTGTTGCTCATGTTCCTCGCCTTACCATGCAGCTTCTTTCTGCTGGGCAGATTACTGATCTTGGTTATCGAGTCATTCTCGACTCTGACTCTTGTTGTGTTCAGGACCGTCACACGGGAGCTCTGGTTGGTTCTGGCCCTCGGCGTCTTGACTCCCAGCGTCTTTGGGAGCTTGACTGGCTTCATCTACCTTCCGCTGCCACCGTTGCTGCCAGTCTCTCCGCTTCTGCCACTCCGTCTACCGGCTCTTTCCAACAGTGGCATCACCGTCTTGGCCATCTGTGTGGATCTCGTCTGTCATCTTTAGTTCGTCGTGGTCTTCTGGGGTCTGTCTCAGGAGACGTGTCTCTACATTGTCAGGGCTGTAAGTTAGGCAAACAGCTTCAGCTTCCTTATCCTCATAGTGAGTCAGTGTCTCAACGTCCATTTGATCTTGTTCATTCAGATGTTTGGGGTCCGGCTCCCTTCGTTTCGAAAGGGGGTCATCGATACTATATCATATTTATAGATGATTTCTCTCGCCACACTTGGATATATTTCATGTCCTCTCGTAGTGAGGTCTTGTCTATCTATAAACAGTTTACCACTATGGTTCGCACACAATTCTCCACTCCTATTTGTGTCTTTCGTGCTGACTCTGCTGGCGAATACCTCTCTCATCACCTGCGCAGTTTTCTTCTTTGAGCGAGGCACTCTCCTTCCAGCCTCTCTTGTCCTGGTGCTCATGCTCAGAATGGTGTTGCTGAGCGCAAGCATCGTCACCTCCTTGAGTCGGCTTGTGCACTAATGATTGCCGCCTCTATTCCACCTCATTTTTGGGCGGAGGCTGTTTCCACTGCCACCTATCTCGTCAACATCCAGCCTTCTTCTGCTCTTCAGGGCGCAATCCCTATTGAGCGTCTCTGTGGTCTCCTTCGACTACTCGCCTTCGTCATTTGGTTGCGTTTGCTACGTTCTCCTCTCCTCGAGACGCACCAAACCGATCGCCGATCCATTGAGTGTGTCTTTACGGGGTGCAGGCACAGAGCACAAGGGCTATCGGTCTTTGGGATCTGTTGGTCGACGGATGCGGATTTCGGGATGTGACTTTGACGAGTCTCGTCCCTTCTACCCACGTCCTGTCTCTCCTTCGACTTCCTCTGTGGAGTCTCTGTCTTTTGACCTTTCGGATACACCTATCTCGTCTCCACATATTTCTCCTGTGGCTTCTCCGCCATTGTCGCCACTGTTTCGTCTCCTACGGTTCCTCGGGCTCCCCTACTACACTCGTCTACACTCGTCGACCTCGTATTGAGGATCTTCCGATGAGCCCACTTCTCCCGATGTTTCATCTTCTTCGATGCTTCATCTTCCCTGATGGGCCGTCTTCTCCTCGCTTCGCTCCGCGATCGCCACCGATTCGCCCTCGCCTGTTTGCCTTTCTTTGGCGCAGCTACTTGTGAGCCTACCTCCTCACCGGGATGTCATTACTCATCCCGAGTGGCGGCATGCCATGGCCGAGAGATTCTCGCCCTCGAGCGTCTTGGTACTTGTGATCTTGTTCCTTTTCCATCTCACTCGTCCCATCACATGTAAGTGGGTCTATAAGATTAAGACTCGCTCGATGGCTCTCTTGAGCGTTATAAAGGCGTGTCTTGTTGCTCGTGGCTTCAGTGAGAGCATGGTCGTGACTACGACGAGACTTTTTTCCTCGTGGCCCACATGACCACCGTCCGCGACTCTTCTTTCGGTGGCGTCTGTTCGCCACTGGTCTGTTTCTCAGCTTGATGTCAAGAATGCCTTTCTTAATGGCGAGTTGCGTGAGGAGGTCTACATGCATCCGCCACCTGGGTATTCTGTTCCTGAGGGCATGGTCTGTCGCCTTCGTCGCTCTCTCTATGGCCTTAAGCAAGCACCTCGTGCCTGGTTTGAGCGCTTCTCTGTGGTCACTGCTGCTGGTTTTTCAGCAAGTGATCATGATCCTGCGCTCTTTGTCCACACTTCGTCTCGTGGTCGGACTCTTCTTCTTCTGTATGTTGATGATATGATCATTACCGGAGATGACTCTGAGTACATTGCCTTTGTCAAAGCTCGTCTTAGTGAGCAGTTCCTTATGTCGGATCTTGGTCCTCTTCGTTACTTCCTTGGGATTGAGGTTACTTCCACTCCAGATGGTTTCTTTATGTCCCAAGAGAAGTATATTCAGGATCTTCTTGATCGCGCCTCCCTCACTGATCAGCGTCCTGTTGAGACTCCTATGGAGCTCAATGTTCACCTCCGACCCTCTGATGGCGAGCCTCTTTCTGATCCGACTCGCTATCGCCACCTTGTTGGGAGCCTTGTCTACCTTGCTGTTACTTGTCCGGATATCACTTATCCAGTTCACATTCTGAGTCAGTTTATTTCTGCTCCCACTCAGGTCCACTACATCCACCTTCTTCGAGTTCTGCGATACCTTCGTGGGACTATCTCTAGCCGTCTCTTCTTTCCACGCTCCAGCTCGCTACAGCTTCAGGCTTATTCGGATGCTACTTGGGCTAGCGATCCCTCTGATCGCCGGTCTATCTCTGCTTACTGTGTTTTTCTTGGTGGTTCGCTTATTGCCTGGAAGACGAAGAAACAGACTGCAGTGTCTCGTTCGAGTGCAGAGGCTGAGTTGCGAGCTATGGCTCTCTTGACGGCAGAGATTACTTGGCTACGGTGGTTACTTGAGGATTTTGGTGTTTCTGTTACTACACCGACTCCTCTCTTGTCGACAAGATCAGTGCTATCAAGATGCCCGTGACCCTGTGAAGCATGAGCTCACCAAGCATATTGGTGTTGATGCTTCTTTCGTGAGGTCTTGTGTGCATGATTAGGTGATTGCTCTTCAGTATGTGCCTTCAGAGCTTCAGATAGCGGATTTCTTCACGAAGGCCCAGACTCGAGCACAGCACGGCTTCTACTTCTCCAAACTCAGTGTTGTTGATCCACCATTAGTTTGAGGGAGGGTGTTAGAGATATAGTTAGAGATATGTGTGGATTTCATGGGGATATGCTCCAGATCTTAGGATGATGTGACAATTGGCAATGGCGTTTACGGTTTGTCGTTTCACGCGTTTTCGACAAAGTTACAGGCTTACTGCTCAGGGGCGGTCCGACCGGTCCTTGCACGGCGGTCCGACCGGTCCCAAATCGGTCGGACCGGCCAGGTAGGGCGGTCGGACCGGCGATGACCAAAAGTGTTCAAAACGAGCTGGGCCAAAAATAGGTGTTGTAGGCAAGTGAGGGGATCCCAATGCACTTGGTCTCATATTTTTGGAGTCTCCAGTAAGAAGTTCTATTCGTTTATATTTTCCAGAAGGTTTCGGAATTTCAGGGCTTGAATTTCGGCTAAGTCCCAAGGGGCGGTCCGACCGGCTCACAGGGAGCGGTCCGACCGGCCATGGGGCGGTCCGACCGGCTCACCTGGAGCGGTCAGACCGGTTTCTACTTGAACGTCGGCCAACTTCGTGGCGATGTTGTTTTGTTAGGTCAAAGTCATTGATGTTGTGGCATATGATTTGCATGATGCATGTTTTGACTAACATGGGTCAAGTTGTGAAGAACTTGTTCCCGGTCGTGTTTCTTGTCCGTGGTTGTGCAGGTAGCTTGGTGGTCAACGACGGTCAACGGCGAGGAGAATCGGGACTAGACTTGAAGAGTTGAGGTCCAGAACGATCGACGATGCCGGGTGAGGTCAACGACTCAAGCGTGACACAAGATGGACAAGGGTGACCTATTGGCGAATCCATGGCACATGGTGAAGCGGTTTAGGTCAAAAGTTAAAGACGGCGCTTCGCGAAGCGTGCGTGTGTGACCCGTTTGTTAGTGGGCCTTAACGGGAGCCCAATTAAGTCAAACCCTAAGAGCTTTAGGCCTCCACTATAAATAGGAGGAGATGGTGGTTGCACCTCTCTCTCTCTTGCCTTTTATGTTTCAAAACCCTAATTGTCTTTAGGGAGTTGAGGTGGAGGCTAGGGCTCTTGATGGTTTGTGGTGAATTTCGTGATCCTTGATTGTCTCATCGATCCATGATGGTGTGGATGTAATCCACTTCAATCACGAAATCAATCTATGCAAGGTTTGCTTGAGATAAGTCTCTTTTCGTTCTTGCTTTCAATTTGGTGATTTTAGGGCTTTCCTTGATCCGCGAGTTTGTGATTGATTCCTTCACGTGAATTAGCTTGCTGTGATATGTGTGAATCTATCTAGCATCATCTTGATCATAAATCTCTCACGAACAAGCTTTAGGATCAAGTTTTCGTTCTTGCCCTGCTTTTAGACCCTCTGTTAATCAATTGGCAATTGCTCAAGATCGCTCCAAGAATTATCATAATATTCAATTGGAATAGGTCCTCAATAGCATATAGAAGGTGTGTGCAAAGTTTCATAAAGATTAGAGTTGAGAATCAAAAGTTTCACCTAATTGCAAGTTCGTCATCGGGCTGATTTTACTGTTGCAGATCGGTTCTGGAGTCGGCCGGTCGATCGCCATCATCACGGTCGACCGATTTTGAGCGGTCCGACCGCCAAAGACAACGCCGGTCGAACCGCCCGCAATCGGTCCGACCGGTTGAGTATAACAGTCGACCGCCTGCGTCTTGTGAGTCTTGGTAATCTTAGTTGATTTTGTTATATTGCTTAGGGGTTTAATTGGATTCAATACTAGTCTTCCGCTGTACTGGTACATTGATCTTCATAGCTTTCTAATAGCTACTGGAGTTAAATTGTATTGAGTTCATAATTTGTGAAAAGTGAGCGTGCTCTATTCACCCCCTCTAGTCGCCTTTTACGGTCCAACAAGTGGTATCGAGCCCTTAGTTCAATCTTGATCTTAACCGTCACCGAACTTTGGCGATGGATAAGTTTTCTACTAAATCGCATATCTTCGATGGGCACGACTATGCCTATTGGAAGAATCGTATGCGCGTCTTTCTTGAGAGCGAGGACAAGCTATTTGGGATGTTGTTAGAGCCTCACGATTATTCCCGAAATTGCTACACACTTCGCAATTCTTTTGGCTAACAACAATAAGGCTAAGAATCTTTTATATGGTGCACTTGGTAGACAAGAATATGATAGAATTTGCAATCTTTCAACTGCGCATGAAATTTGGAACACTCTCGAAACATATCATGAGGGTTCGTCCCAAATCAAAAGGTGCGCCAAACTGTTTACAAGCGTGAGTACAATAAATTCGAGATGCGTCTGGAGAGAGCATCGATGACATTTTCGATCGCTTTAATAAAGTAATTAATCAAATGAAAGTCGTTGATATTGAATATTCTCAATCTGAAAATGCCACCCATCTCTTGGCCGCAATCAACACCAAGGAGTGGGAGATGAAAGCTCTTGCTATAGAAGAAAATGTTGATCTTTCAAGTCTTACTTTAGAATTGCTTTATAGTAAACTCAAGACTCATGAAATTAAAAGAGTTGATCATCCTAAGAAAGATAATTTAGCTTTGGTAGCGATCCTCTCAAAAGGCTTTTGATGACTCTTGTGAATCTTCTTACGGATTTTCATTTGCTTGTTTATCTGCTATTCATGAAGAGGAGCTTGAAAGTATTCTGAAACAGAGTTAGCTCTTCTAGCTAAGAAATTCACACGGCCTACAATAATGTGAGAAACAAAAGAGAGGTGGTCCCAGAACATGCTATGAATGTGGTGAGCTCAATCATATCCAGCAAATTGCCCCAAGTGAAAGGTAAGAGCAATCATAAGGAAGGAAAGCCGACTTGGAAGAAGCCTCCTTTCAACAAATCAAGGTATGAGGCAAATAAGCTTGTGAAGGTCGCCACCGGGTCCTTGCCGCTTTTGAGGATCAATCCTTGAGCGATGTGGATACTGGGAGTGAGGAGGACAAGGAGGAGGAGATCCCTCAAGGCAAAAAGAAAGGGAAGGCCAAATACTTCACTGGCATGTGCTTCATGGCTGACACCGACGACATTGATGATGATGAGGTATCTTTTTTCTTATGATGAGCTTTCTGCTAAATATGATTCTATAGTTGAGCAATTGCTTAGTCAAGATGAAGCGCTAGAATTTGTTATGACAAAAAATAAGAAATTAGAGTCAAAGATTAACAAATTAAAAGTAGAGCTTAAAACTGCTAAGACTCTTGAACCTGATGAATGTTTATCTTGTCATGCTATGCATTCTGAAATTACCAAGTTACAATCTGCTCATAATATTTGTGTACAACAACTTGAGAATGCTAAATCTGAACTAAATGAAATTAAAAGTGCTCCTTGTGAAAAATGTTTAGAATCTAGTAAATTGATTGCTTTTGATGTTTTTGATTCTAGTCCTTGCACTTCATGCTTAGAAAAAGAACGTGAAATCAAAGATATCTTAGAAGCTTCTAGAGTCAAATATGCAAAGCTTAAGGACAATATTGAAAATACTACTTGTACTTCATGTTCCACTCTTAAGCTTGAAATTGCTTTGTATAAGGAAAAATCTATGGATAAAACTTGTGATTCTTGTGTTAACTTGAGAAAAGAAAATGCTTACCTTCATGATACATTAGAAATTTTTTTCTAAAGGTAAGAAACAATTAAACATGATTCTTGACAAGTCTAAAACTCCTTATAAGAAGCAAGGTTTAGGATTCAATTCTTTTCAAGACAATTCAAACCCAAAAGTCATTCAAGTCTTGGAAAAGGTTTAATTGAATTCAAAACCCAACTCGCAAAAACATCTTTTAAATCTGCAGGTTTTGCCCAACCTTGTATTAATTCAAATGGTGCGTCTTCTAGTGGTACCAAGTACCATTGCACTTATTGCAAAAAGGGTGGACATTTGATTGAATCTCACATGCGTAGGTTGAAAAATGATAGAAAAATTTTGATAGAATTTCATTCATGCAACCTAGAGCTTCTATGAGACATGGTAACACCGAAAAGAATAAACCCGGATTAGGATTTTTATCTCAAGCAAATCATTATGTTTCTAGACATCCTAATTCTAATGTGTATCGATCGGCGGTCCGATCATTGTGGTCACCGGCCTCGACCGTTTGGTCACCGGCTCGACCACAAAGACAAAGTCGGTCGACAGCCCATGGACAGTTCAAGTCTCATTTTAATTTAAACATTGCTCATAACCAGAATGTTAAATGAAATCAAGGATAGTACTTGGTTTGTATACTCCTTGCGAGACGTGTGTCTCAATCTTTGGATTCCTAAATCTTGTTTATCTAATCCCAAATTGAGACACATCGTTCTTTTACTCCTTGATTTTTAGGATTACCGCGGAAAGGGAAGAACACGTGGTTCGTTGACTCGGATGTTCACGCCACATGACCGGAACTCAAAATGGTTCACCTCTTTCACGCGAGCAACGGTGATGACTTCATCACCTTTGGAGATGATACACAATGGCGAATTGAAGGAACAGGATCAATTAGGGTAAACAATAAATTCATTCTAAAAGATGTCGCTCTTGTGGACAAGCTTAGGTATAATCTTCTTTCTGTTTCTCAGCTTCTTGATGATGGTTATGAGACTGTTTTTAAGAAAAATGCTTGTCGTGTGCTTGATTCTACTGGTGAGCTTGTGTTTGGAATCTCTAGAGTTGGTAGAATTTTTGGAGCTGATTTTTCAGAATCTCTTCTCGGATCTCTTAAATGTTTGCTTACATCGTCTTCTGATTTCTGGCTTTGGCATCGACGTTTGGGGCACATTGGTTTTGATCATCTGACACGAGTTAGCAACCTTGATCTCATGAGAGGTTTGCCTAAGCTCAAAGCTGTCAAAGATGCTGTATGTGCGCCTTGTAGGCATGGCAAACAAGTTGCCGCCTCACACCCTTCTGTGACTATGGTTATGACTGACGGACCAGGACAGTTGCTTCATATGGATACTGTTGGTCCTGCTAGAGTCCCAGGATCGGTGGAAAATGGTATATTCTTGTTATAGTTGATGATCTTTCTAGATATACTTGGGTGTTCTTTCTTACTTCAAAAGATGAAGCTTTTGGTTATTTTCATGACCTTGTTCTTCGTTTGGCTTCTGAGCTTCCTGGTGCTTTGAGAGCGATTCGCAGTGATAATGGCACGGAGTTCAAAAATGCTTCTTTGCTTCTTTTTGTCTTTGGCGTGGTATTGAGCATCGCTTCTCTTCTCCACACGTCCCTCAACAAAATGGCGTGGTGGAAAGGAAGAATAGAACCTTGGTCGAAATGGCTAGGACGATGCTAGATGAGTATAGCACACCGAGGAGATTTTGGGCCGAAGCTATTGCTACTGCTTGCCATATTGCAAATCGTGTCTTCTTGAGACCTTCTTTAGGCAAGACTCCTTATGAGCTTCGTTTTGGTAGAAAACCCTCTGTTTCGCATTTTCGAGTTTTTGGATCAAAATGTTTTATCCTTAAGACAGGCAACTTAGATAAATTTGAATCAAGAACTTTTGATGGGGTATTTCTGGGTTATCCTGCTCATTCGAGGGGTTTTCGAGTTTTTAATATTGAGACTAACATTATTCAGGAGACTTGTAATGTCACTTTTGATGAGACTAGCCACAGAGCTAGATCAATTGCTCTGAGATGATTTACAGTGTGAGAGTATTTTTGTGGAGGAAGATGAGGACGAAACTAATGTCATTCCCTCATCTGCTGCTTTGCGAGGCGCCCATATTGATACAAGAACACGCTACGTCTACTTCACCTTCAGTTGAGGCTCCTGCTGCATCATCATCATCAGCAGTACCTGCGGAGGTCGAAGAAACGACATCTCACCCGGGCGCTCCACTTCGCATTCAGAGACAGCATCCTCCGGAACAGATAATAGGTAATCTACATGAGCGAGTCACTCGCTCTAGGTATAATGATCCAAATCTCTACTCTCATTCGGCTTTTGTTGCTTCTTTTGAACCCCGCGATATATCACATGCTTTATCTGATTCTAGCTGGGTAAATGCCATGCATAAGGAGTTAGAGAATTTTGAAAGAAACAAAGTTTGGAACCTAGTAGAACCTTCTAGTGGTCATAATGTTATAGGAACCCGTTGGGTGTTTAAGAATAAACAAGGTGAGGATGGTTCTGTGGTTAGAAATAAGGCCAGATTGGTAGCTCAGGGTTTCAGCCAAGTTGAGGGGTTAGATTTTGATGAGACATTTGCTCCTGTTGCTAGACTAGAAGCCATTCACATTCTACTTGCATTTGCTGCATCAAAAGATTTTAAATTATATCAGATGGATGTTAAAAGTGCCTTTTTAAATGGTTTCATAGATGAGGAAGTGTATGTTAAGCAACCCCCTGGTTTTGAGGATCCTAAATATCCAAATCGTGTTTTCAAGCTATCTAAAGCATTATATGGTCTTAAACAAGCCCCTAGAGCCTAGTATGATAGACTTAAGACCTTCTTGCTTAAAAATAATTTTGAGATGGGTCAAGTGGATAAAACTCTATTTATTCTTAGGCGTGGAAATGACTTCTTGCTTGCTCAAATTTACGTGGATGATATTATTTTTGGTGGTTCCTCTAATGCTCTTGTTTCGACTTTTCCGACACTATGTCCAGGAATTTGAGATGAGTATGATGGGAGAGCTTAATTACTTTTTGGGACTTCAAATCAAGCAATGCAAGGAAGGAACTTTCATCCATCAGACGAAGTACACTAAAGATCTACTCAAACGTTTCAACATGGGTGACTGCAAGCCAATTTCCACTCCTATGGCAACTTCGACTGTTTTGGATCCAGATGAGGAAGGAGAAGTCGTAGATCAACGCGAGTATCGCAGCATGATCGGCTCCCTTCTGTATTTGACGACCTCGAGACCGACATTCACTTCACGGTATGCCTTTGTGCAAGATTTCAGCGTCTCCGAACTTCCCATCGCCAAGCCGTTAAGCGCATATTCGTATTTACACTCTACCCTCTTATATGGCATTTGGTATTCTGCTCTTGACTTTGTCCATTAGAGGTTTTTCAGATTCGATTTTGCGGGTCGTCGGTTAGATAGGAAGAGTACCTCGAGCACTGTCACTTTGTAGGACCTGAAGGCGACTAGGGGGGTGAATAGGCGCTTTCAAAACTTTCTCCCAAATCAAAACCAACACGAACTTTACTCCTTTAGCTATGAAAGCTAAGAAGTTCGGTGTGCACACAACGGAAGCCTTGTGTTGACTTTGATAAACCCCTCAAGCACCACGACACAAAAGGAGAAAAGAACTCAATGTTCTTCATCGGACACGGCGGTCCGACCAAGCTACCACGGCGGTCGGACCGACGGTCATCCAATGATCGACCAAGAACCAACCAAATGGTCGGACCGGTGGGCGCGATTCGACCCGCCAAGCCGGGATCTCGAATACAGGCGGTCGAACCGCCGTTGAAAGGCGATCGGACGGTAGAGTCCAAGATCTTGAAAAACTCCACCCAAATCAAAAGCGAAATTTGATCCAACTTTTGATTCAACCGATAAAACTTGACCAAATTTCTAGCACACCTTCCTAATGATATTAGAGACCTATTTTTAGCGATGATCCGTCCGATCCACTTCGAGAATCGATCTCTTGAGATTTTACCAAATAGGTGCACAAACCCTAGAAGTAAGAAAATCTTGATTCAAGACTTGCTTGTGGGGGTTTGATGATCTAGATGACTCTAGGAGTAATCCCACCCATCAAAGCAAGGTAAAGTAGGCCAAGAGACCAAGTATGAACCTTTGAATCAAGGAAGCACCAAAAACATCCAAAGAGAGAAGAACACAAAGGGAGTAAATGATCTTTCAATTAAGCATCACAAGATTGTTCATTCACAATAGATGCTTACAAAGCCTCTCCACCAAGGAGGGCAAGAGCTCAACAAGGAGCACACTCCAAACCCTAGTTTTCCTCTCCTCTCCTCCAAACCCTAGAAAAAGGAAGAAGGGGGCTAAATGAATGCTTGCTTGGGTTTTCCACCTCTCCCCTTCCTATTTATACTAGAGAGCTAGGGTTTCCCTTTTGGGTCTCTTACACATGGGACCCACACACAAATAACTCTTGAAGCAATCGCTTTGCTTCACCACGTGTAGGTTGATCGCCAGCTCTCATCGACGCCAAGCCTCTCTTGTCCAATCCCATCGAACCTCCCGCAGACTCGCACCGATATCCGCACCACCGATCCAACCAAATTGCTTTGAACCACCGTTCGATCCATCTTGTCCATTCGCACCATGCTTGAGTCACACGACCACCCGGTATCCATGATCGCTCGGACCTCGGCTCTCCAAGCGTAGTCCCGATCCACTCACCGCTGACGCCGTTGACTGCAACCCACCAAGCACAAAGACAATAGACAAACAAACCGTTTCCGGAACAAGTTCTTCACAACTTGACCCACGTCGCCCCGCAATGCAATATACATCAATAAAGCATTGAAGTTCATATAATAATACACTCGTAACAAACTCAATGCAACACTTGGCTCACCTCCAGTGATCGCGGTCTCGATCAGCCCGTGGCCGGTCCGACCGATTCATGCTTGGCCGGACCGCTCCCACAACGGCGGCCGGACGGTCCAAAGGACTTAGCCAAAATTCAAGCGAGAAATTCAAACCTTCGGAAATTTCAATCGAATAGAACTTTTGACTGGGAGCTCCAAAATGATGGGACCACATCCAGAGACTCCTCACTTGCCTACACAACCTATTTTTGGCCCACTCAAAACCCAACTTTTAAAATAGCGGTCGGACCGCCACCATGGCGGTCGGATCGCTCCACTCAAGCGTCCGACCGCCTAAGACAACCGGCCAGACCGCCAAAGGCTTGACGACCTTGGAGCAAACCCGAAACGCGAGATTTTGCAAACCAATAACGCCATTGCCAATTGACTCATCATCCCGAGATCGTGCACATATCCTCACGATATCCACACACTTCCTAGGCACTTCACTTGTATCTTGGTCTTCTAGGAAGCGGTCTTACATTGCACAATCCATCTTGAAGCGGAGTATGTAGTCACGCTAGTTGTCGTGAGCTTGATTTTGTGGATGACGTCCACTTTGAAAGATTATGGGTTAAACTTTGCTAGTGTTCCTCTTTTACTCGTGATAACACTTCGCTATTAATATTGCTAAAAACCCAAAGGCAACATTCTAGGACTAAACACATAGACATTCGCTTTCACTTCCTTAAAGATCATGTTGAAAAAGGTGATATTGTGATGCACTTCAGAGAGTCCAAGCTCAATTGGCGTATATTCTTACCAAGCCTTTAGATCAAACCAGATTTTCCTCCTTAAGAAGCGAGTTAGGGGTAATTTATCCTTATGGGTTGGTTTGAGGGGGAGTTTGATTTTTTTCTTATCTTTCCTTGTTCTTTTGATCTTTTATTGTTCTTTTTCTGAACTTAGTGATCTTTTTTGAACTTTTTAAGTTTTTAGGCTTTTTAATTGCATCTCATTGTGTCATATTGCATTCATATGAAAACTCCAACAAGTGGTTACAACAAATGGTATGAAAAATCCAAAAAGATGCATTGTAATATAAGATTTTCTGCTTATCTTTTAAAATTGATGAAGCTTTGCCTATTACCCTTTTGGAGCTGTTGTATTTCAATTCTTGCTCAATGTCATGTCTAGTTCTTTGACTTGCTAGAATTATCATGCTTTTACATGTGTAGCTAAGTCTTTGCTATATGAGCTAGAATCTTTTAAACAATTCAAAATAAGAAATTGCAATTTGTGGATGTTTTAGCGAGTTGCGTAATTAGTGCTCCTCTTGTGACATTGGCCCTGTCAGAATTGCTTTGTTAGCTCTTTGATGTAAAATTGACCATTACTTAAGCTTTTGTGTTCTTGAGATTCTAAAACTGCTCTTGTGAAAAATAAAAATCAAGATTGTCTTATGCTTAAATTGTGCCAAACTATTCTTACGAGACTGCTTGTCAAATGACATGAACTTGGAGATAGTTTGATGAATCGACGATCTCATGGGGACCGCTTGTCGAAATGACATGAACCTCAAGATTTGTCGCCTTGTGAGAAGCTTAGAAAGAGTTTGTGGATGGCTCCTAGTCCGGGATCTTCTTTACTAAGATATACCTTTAATCAACTTTTGGTCAAGCTTAGGATGAGTTTGTGGATGGCTCCTAGTCCGTGATCTTGTCACTAAGTTAGATCATTAGTCAACTTCAATATTCAATGCAAATGAGAAAAATGTTGACAAATGGGCGTTTACAAAATTTTGAGCAAAATGATTCAATACGGGACTTGATTGACTCTTAATGTGGTCTTTGTTAGATTTTTGATCTCACTTTGACAGTTTGACATGGCCAATTTCACTTTAGGATCCCTGTTGATGAACTTGTTGAATTTGAAGCGTTGCTTAAATTGATCAAATCTACTGCTTTACTTTTGAGCCTTTGTGCTTAGCTTTGATATATATGTCTTACCATGATCCTGCTAGCGCTGTCAGGCTTGATATGCTGTTTGTGCAATATTAGAGATACTAGCTTGTTCTTTTGGGTAATCTCCAAAGCTTCTTGTAATCCAAAGCCACTTCATTGCACTTCATGCATATTCCTCTTTATGCTTCTTTTGTTTCTGCTTCTTTCTCTATTCTCTATTTGTTATCCCTGGATGAGAGGAAGGCGTGATTCCTTGATGAATCCATTGTCAAAGGGGGAGAAGATGTGTTAAATGAAAAGATATTTCTTTGGGAGATGATGTGTAATATTTCTTTGCTACTCTTATTTGGAGAAGATGTGTTAATGAGAAGATTGGGGGAGAAGTTTATACAAAGGGGAGAAACTGAAAATTTGAAATTTGATGATCATAGTGAGGGGGAGTTCTTGAGTTGCATTCTTATTGTCTTATTGAATATTCTGAACTTGAATTGCATTCTTTTATACTCACAATGATCATAGGTCAATTGAACAATTGTTTATTCATATGGACCTCATGTGAGAATTTTGACCCGTTTCGAAATTAAAGTTTTATGCTTATTTTTGCTTTGTCTCACATGCCTATACTATTCGATGCCGCCTTGGTCATTTTCATTGCTTTTCTTGCTTATGGACCAAGTTGTGCTTTTGTGCGAAACCGCGAGTAAACTCGTTTTCAAACCTCTTACTTCCATTTTCTGGATAATTGCCAATGTGTTCATCAAGGGGGAGATTGTGATTTCATGGGGATATGCTCCAGATCTTAGGATGATGTGACAATTGGCAATGGCGTTTACGCTTTATCGTTTCACGCTTTTTCGACAAAGTACAGAGCTTCTCGCTTTCGGCGGTCCGACCGGTCCTTGCATCGGCGATCCGATCGGTCCCAAATCGGTCGGACCGGCCGTAGGGCGGTCGGACCGGCGATGACCAAAAGTGTTCAAAACAGTGGGCCAAAAATAGGTGTTGTAGGCAAGTGAGGGATCCCAATGCACTTGGTCTCATATTTTTGGAGTCTCGGTAGAAGAAGTTCTATTCGTTTATATTTTCCGAAGGTTTCGAATTTCGGGGCTTGAATTTTGGCTAAGTCCCAAGGCGGTCCGATCCAAGCTCATTGTGGAGCGGTCCGACCGCCATGGCGGTCCGACCGGCCACCCGAGCGGTCGGACCGGTTTCTACTTGAACGTCGGCCAACTTCGTGGCGATGTTGTTTTGTTAGGTCAAAGTCATTGATGTTGTGGCATATGATTTGCATGATGCATGTTTTGACTAACATGGGTCAAGTTGTGAAGAACTTGTTCCCGAATTCGTTTTCTTGTGCGTGGTTGTGCGGTAGCTTGGTGGTCAACGACGGTCAGCGGCGAGGAGAATCGGGACTAGACTTGAAGAGTTGAGGTCCGAGCGATCGGCGATGCGGGTGAGGTCAACGACTCAAGCGTGACACAAGATGGACAAGGGTGACCTATTGGCGAATCCATGGCACATGGTGAAGCGGTTTAGGTCAAAAGTTAAAGACGGCGTCATGGCGTGCGTGTGTGACCCGTTTGTTAGTGGGCCTTAACGGGAGCCCAATTAAGTCAAACCCTAAGAGCTTTAGGCCTCCACTATAAATAGGAGGAGATGGTGGCTGCACCTCTCTCTCTCTCTTGCCTTTTTATGTTTCAAAACCCTAATTGTCTTTAGGGGAGTTGAGGTGGAGGCTAGGGCTCTTGATGGTTTGTGGTGAATTTCGTGATCCTTGATTGTCTACTGATCCATGATGGTGTGGATGTAATCCAGCTTCAATCACGAAATCAATCTATGCAAGGTTTGCTTGAGATAAGTCTCTTTTCGTTCTTGCTTTCAATTTGGTGATTTTAGGGCTTTCCTTGATCCGCGAGTTTGTGATTGATTCCTTCACGTGAATTAGCTTGCTGTGATATGTGTGAATCTATCTAGCATCATCTTGATCATAAATCTCTCACGAACAAGCTTTAGGATCAAGTTTTCGTTCTTGCCCGGTTTTAGACCCTCTGTTAATCAATTGGCAATTGCTCAAGATCGTTCCAAGAATTATCATAATATTCAATTGGAATAGGTCCTCAATAGCATATAGAAGGTGTGTGCAAAGTTTCATAAAGATTAGAGTTGAGAATCAAAAGTTTCACCTAATTGCAAGTTCGTCATCGGGCTGATTTTACTGTTGCAGATCGGTTCTGGAGTCGGCCGGTCAGACCGCCCGTCATCACCGGTCAGACCGATTTTGGAGCGGTCCGACCGCCAGCACAACGCCGGTCGATCCGCCGACAATCGGTCCGACGGTTGAGTATAATCGGATCGCCCGTGCTGTGAGTCTTGGTAATCTTAGCTGATTTTGTTATATTGCTTAGGGGTTTAATTGGATTCAATACTAGTCTTCCGCTGTACTGGTACATTGATCTTCATAGCTTTCTAATAGCTACTGGAGTTAAATTGTATTGAGTTCATAATTTGTGAAAAAGTGAGCGTGCTCCTATTCACCCCCCCCTCTAGTCGCCTTTACGGTCCAACAATATGTTTTGATTTGGTTTCCTTATCTGTAACATGTATTGTGTATATATACTGGCCAATTGGCCCCTGATAATACAAGTCGCATATTCCAACAGATGCGATTTCTGTCAGGTTCAGAACAGTCATGTAAATGTAATGGTCTCTGCATAATAATTGAGCCTTATAAAGGACTGAGCCGCTGAGATGATCACCGAAACTTACATATGTAACAGAGGATGTGCTTCCTACAAGTGTTGCATTTCTCTAATCATCGGATGAACATTTTTTTCTCTTGAATTTTGACACGAGATCATGAAATGAACATGAAACTTACATATATAACAGAGGATGTGCTCCCTACCATAGGTAAAAACCGGTGAGTTACTGCCAGAATCCATGGTTACTAGCTTTCCTACGGTTTTAAAAAACGGCCATGATATTTAAATTCAAATTTGAATTTTGACTCTATAATATCCTTCCTCAGTTGGTTTATGAATTATTATGCTATATTATGTATTAAAACATTAGTTTTTAGTATATTTAGGACTTTTAAAATTGCATTATTCCAAATTTCAAATTGCTAATTACAAAATTTTCTATTTTCTGCTTTTTCCTAGATTTCAACCGGTTTTTCCGGCTCATACCGTAACTAGATCGATTCTGGTTCGGGAAAACTTCAATTCAAAATTTGAATTTTAAAATTTGATTGGTATTTTTCGGTTTTTCCAAGAATCATTTGTTACGATTACCATTGCCGCCACGGATTCCTGACGGATCCAGCTTTTTCGATCCTCGCTCCCTACAAAAGTTGCCTTTCTCTAAAGAGTGATCATTAGATTTTTCAGATAGCTCTGCAGACTTCTCTAGGATAGATGCTTGATCTTCTTGTCACCCATTCTCGACCACATTATCTTGCAAAATACAGATTGAAGGGTAAGTGATTGATCCGAGTAGTTCAATAGTTAGCTTACACTAATTTCCTTTTCTTTTGCCATGCGATTCTGTCGCATTGTTAAGTACAAGACATCCTACTACCCCATTTACCTTCCTGTAAGTCCGGTTATCAAGATGCGACCATACTTTTCAATACTTGTCATGTATCTAAAATCTCTACAAAAAGTCCATAGCTTTTCAACTCCAATGGAAATGATAATAGGCTATGGAACTCGCAAGCCTAAGCCCCGCAAGTTTTGATACGATGAACAAAACACTAGAAGTTGCTTTGCCGCAAATTATTGAGAAATTTGCATGGGAAAAAATGTTCAGGTTGAATGGAGTTTGCTCAACTGATGTACTCTGAATTCTGAACTTAATACCTATCATCAGTTATTGTTGAAATTGTGATCCGAATTGCCATATCTGGAAGAGTTCGGATTGGTTTCTATTTTAGCGGACAAGTGTCCGACTTGGACTCTACGTCCTTTACCCCTATATATACCCCTTGTATGCCTCATATGAAGTACGCCGTTTCATTGTAATCCCGAGCGACTTGTAATCCCTCCACATATAGTGATCATCGCCGGTTGGCGCCCGTGGTTTTTTTCCGCAAGGGTTTTCCACGTAAAATTCGTGTCTCGTTTCTGCTCTATTTTTCTAATAAGTGGTATCAGAGCGCAGAAAATATTAGGGTTTGAAGAGATACGGAAAAAAAAATAGCAGATCAATTGCGGCGCCGACGTTTCGCGAGCGAATCTTCGTCTCGGTAGCGTCGCTCGAGGGCGCTTTTGCGTGCGCCGCGTCGGCCTCGGTCCAACCGACGTCCCGCCACGCAGCAAAGACATCTTCGCTTCTCGGTCCAGCGACAACGTCGCGCTTCGGCGCAAGGTAACAATCAACAACGCGCGCCTTTCCTTGCATGCAACGGCGCTCCTCCCCAGGCAGAAATTGAAGCCCCTGCCGCACACATTATTATCAAAGAAGAAAAGACAAAAAAAAGGGCAATCAACATAGCACGGCACAGGTCCAATCAAGTCCAAGTCCAAACACAGGTTCCAAGGTTTTTTTTTTAATGCTTTGCTTGCCCTGTTGATTCATCCAAAAGAGCAAGTTTCTTGTTTTTCTTCTTTCCACCGAATCACAAGTCCCAACAAGGTTTTGTGTTTCACGTGAGCTCTTGTAGTTTTGGAGATATCTTTGCTCTGGTCACTCAAATAAGCGTACCAGGAGATTTGAAGATCTTTCTGTTTCGCGTACACAAAAGGTGTACCAAGTTGGTCGTGATTTTTACTAGGTTTACATAGATCAGTACCAGCAAATTTCAGGTTATTCCTCATGGTGACTTTGAAGTATGATCTTCCACTCCTGAGTCGAGATACAAGATTCTCGCTATGGCAAGTCAAGATGAGAGCTATGTTGGCACAGATGGATTTGGATGATGCATTGGAAGGTTTTGATAAACAATCTATCGAATGGACCGCAGACGAGAAGCGCAAAGACCGTAAGGCTTTATCTCAAATTCACCTACATCTATCAAATGATATTTTGCAGGATGTTTTAAAGCAGAAGACATCTGCTGCATTATGGCTGAAGCTTGAACAAATCTGCATGACAAAGGATCTCACCAGTAAGATGCATCTTAAGCAGAAATTGTACTCTCATAAATTGCAAGAAGGAGGAACCGTGCTTGACCATCTTTCGGTGTTTAAGGAGATCGTTACCGACCTAGAGTCGATGGAGGTAAAATATGATGATGAGGATTTGGGTCTTATTCTTTTGTGTTCACTGCCTAGTTCTTTTTCAAATTTCAGAGATACCATATTATATAGTAGAGATACTCTCACTCTTAATGAAGTTTATGAAGCTTTGCATGCAAAGGAGAAGATGAAACATATGGTACCTTCTGAAAATTCAAGCTCGCAAGGAGCAGGCTTGTTTATTCGTGGCAGGCAAAAGGAGAAGAACTCAAACAACGGATCTCGAGGTAAAAGTCCAAACGGCTATAAGAGCCGGTCAAATTAAAGAGGCAAATACAAGTCGTGCAAATATTACAAGAAAAGTGGGCACGACATCTCTGAATGCTGGAAGCTGCAAAATAAAGAAAAGAGAGCTGGCTACTATAAGCCAAAAGGTAAACCAGATGATGAAGGTAAAGCCTCTCTTGTTGCTGATGATAGTCCTAATGGAGAAATTCTTGTTGCCTTTGCTGGATGTGCTAAGACCAATGATGAATGGATTCTTGATTCTGCCTGCACTTTTCATATGTGCCCTAATAGGGATTGGTTTGCCACCTATGAATCTATTGAAGGTGGTACTGTGTTGATGGGTGATAACTCATCTTGTAAGGTTGCAGGAATTGGTTCTGTTCAGATCAAGATGTTTGATGGTATTGCAGAACTTTGATGATGTGAGGCACATTCAGATTTGAAAAGGAACCTCATCTCTTTGAGTACTCTTGATACTAAAGGGTACAAGTATTCAGGTGAAGGTGGAGTTTTAAAGGTATTAAAAGGCTCTCTTGTTGTGATGAAAGCTGATATTAAATCTGCCAATCTGTACCATCTACAAGGTACTACAATATCAGGTAATGTTGCTATAATTTCAAGTTCATTATCTGATTCTGATGCTACTAATCTTTGGCATATGCGTCTTGGGCATATGAGTGAACTTGGTTTGGCAGAATTGAGCAAGAGAGGACTTCTTGATGGACATAGCATCGGCAAATTAAAATTTTGTGAGCATTATGTGTTTGGCAAACACAAGAGGGTGAGATTTAATACTTCAGTTCATACTACTGAAGGTATTTTGGATTATGTGCATTCTGATTTATGGGGACCATCTCGCAAGACATCGCTAGGCGGTGCTAATTATATATTGACAATTATTGATGATTACTCTAGAAGAGTGTGGCCTTATTTCTTGAAGCATAAATCACAAGCATTTTCAGCATTTAAAGAGTGGAAGACTATGGTCGAAAGACAAACTGAAAAGAAGGTAAAGAAACTTCGCACCGATAATGGTATGGAATTCTGTTCATATGAATTTGAATCATATTGCAAGACTGAAGGCATTGTTAGGCACTACACCGTTCCTGGTACTCCTCAACAAAACGGTGTAGCTGAACGTATGAACAGGACCATTATTTTCAAAGCCCGTTGCATGTTGTCCAATGCAGGTTTGCATAGGCGTTTTTGAATTTGAAGCCGCTTCCACTGCTTGCTATCTTATTAATCGGTCTCCCAATATTACAATTGAAAAAAAGACTCCAATTGAGGTATGGTCTGGTTCACCAGCAAATTATTCAGAATTGAAAGTATTTGGTTGCATTGCTTATGCTCATGTTGATAATGGAAAATTAGAGCCTAGAGTCATTATGCATTTTTCTTGGTTATAAATCGTGTCAAAGGATATAAGTTGTGGAATCACGTAACACGTAAGGTTGTGATTAGCAGAAACGTTGTCTTTAATGAATCTGCTATGCTTCATGATAAACTGCCTACTAATGCTCCTGTTGAGAGTAAGCAGAATTCAAGTGTTCAGGTGGATTATCTTATTGGTTCAGATAACGCATCAGATAAGGAAAATATTGGTGTTCATGATGCACCTATTGTTGAGAATCCTCCTATTTGTGAGCAGTCACCACAACGGTCCATTGCAGGTTGATGACCTAGGAGGAGATTAATCCACCCAAGAGATTAATTGAAGAAGCTAATATTGCTGCTTATGCTTTGAGTGTGGCAGAAGAAATTGAAGGTAATACAGAACCTTCATCATACTCTGAAGCTATTGATTCCACTGATTGTAATAAGTGGATAACCGCTATGCATGATGAGATGGAGTCACTTGAAAAGAATGACACTTGGGAACTAGTGAAATTGCTAAAGGAGAAGAAGCATGTTCATTGCAAGTGGGTTTTCAAAAGAAAAGAAGGTATTTCTCCCACTGAACCAGCAAGGTATAAAGCAAGGTTGGTTGCTAAAGGCTATAGCCAAATTCCAGGTATTGACTTTAATGATGTCTTTTCCCCAGTTGTGAAGCATAGTTCTATTCGCACTTTACTCAGTATTGTTGCTATGCATGATTATGAACTTGAGCAATTGGATGTTAAAACTGCATTCTTACATGGGGAGTTGGAAGAAGACATTTATATGGACCAACCTGAGGGTTTTGTTATTCCTGGAAAAGAACACCTTGTTTGTAGGTTAAAGAAATCTCTTTATGGCTTGAAGCAATCTCCTAGGCAATGGTGCAAGAGATTTGACTCTTTTATGATCTCTCATAATTTTAAGCGATCTGATTATGATAGATGTGTTTACTTAAAAACTGTCAATGGTTCAGCTATTTATTTGCTTCTCTATGTTGATGATATGTTGATTCTTTGCAAAAGATAAGTCGAAATAGCAAAACCGAAAGCACAATTGAGTAAGGAATTTGAGATGAAAGACTTAGGTGCAAAGAAGGAAAATTCTTGGCATGGAGATTATTAGAGAGAGGAAATCGCAAGTTATACCTTAGTCGAGAAGGTTATATTGAGAAAGTTCTTCGTCGCTTTAATATGCATGATGCAAAACCATGAGTACTCCATTAGCTTCACATTTCGATTATCTTGACTTTATGTCCCGAGTCGATTATGATATTGAGCACATGTCTAGAGTTCCATATTCCAAAGGTCACAGCTTGGTTCTCTTATGTATGCCATGGTTTGTTCTCGTCTGATTTATCTCATGCATTGAGTGTTGTCGGTAGATACATGGCTAATCCCGAAAAGAGCATTGGAAAGCGCTTCAATGGATTTTCGATATCTGCGTGGTACTTCTAATGCTCGCTTGCGCTTTGGAACTTCTAGAGATAAACTTATTGGGTATGTTGACTCGATTATCTTTGGCGATTTGGACAAAAGAAAATCTCTCACAGTTATGTTTTCACCATTGGTGGTTGTCTTTGTTATGGAAGGCAAGTTTGCAAGCTACTGTTGCCTTATCTACCACTGAAGCAGAATATATAGCTATTTCTGAAGCTTGTAAAGAAGCCATTTGGTTGAGAGGTTTGTACAATGAGCTTTGTGGAGAAAATTCTTGCACTACCATATTTTGTGATAGTCAGAGTGCTATATGCCTTACAAAGGATCAGATGTTCCATGAGAGAACAAAGCACATTGATGTGAGATATCACTTTATTCGAGGTGTCATTGCTCAAGGTGATGTCAAGGTGTGTAAGATAAGTACTCATGATAATCCAGCTGATATGATGACAAAGGCAGTTCCTGTTTCTAAGTTTGAGCTTTGCTCAAGCTTAGTTGGTATTACAGTTTAGTCCTAGAGACTAATTGGCGCACGATGATTCTTTATCTTATTGTGGAGATATTATGGTGATTGAAGATTTTTCATTATTGCTGCAAGAGGAAATTCGTCTCAAGGTGGAGATTGTTGAAATTGTGATCCGAATTGCCATATCTGGAAGAGTTCGGATTGGTTTCTATTTTAGCGGACAAGTGTCCGACTTGGACTCTACGTCCTTTACCCCTATATATACCCCTTGTATGCCTCATATGAAGTACGCCGTTTCATTGTAATCCCGAGCGACTTGTAATCCCTCCACATATAGTGATCATCGCCGGTTGGCGCCCGTGGTTTTTTCCCGCAAGAGTTTTCCACGTAAAATTCGTGTCTCGTTTCTGCCCTATTTTTCTAACAGTTATTACACGAATATTTCCACACTGAAGCTATTTTCTTCAGATGATAGTTCTGAAGCATAGTATTAGGCTTGGTAATCTGCATATCTCCGGTTCTTGTGAATTGCGATGTCAACCTTTTCTCCTATGGCTTCAGGCGGCCTGCGCATTGCTCGTCTGGTGCAAAGCTGGAAAACTTCAGTGGGCTAAAGGACATTCTTATAGAAATAGGCATATATTTTCAGATACATGTATGCTTTTCTTTGATGAAACCTTATGTCGATGTTGGTTTACTTTTGGTTTGACAGTTATGATACCTTTGCAGGATGACTACTTGGACTGTTTGCTAACCCCAATGCCATAGGCAAGGTAACAGCAGGGATGAAAATAAATTTCTGAAACTGATGCAACATCTAACATCTGATATAAGGTTCTCCTTGCCCTGTACGCTTCATCGTGTCCTCCTTTGGCCCCGCTAAATCCAACCTTACTTCCAACTTTCCTCATCTCCTTTGACTTTGCAGCGTTGTTTTCTTCCAGCAGAGAGCACAACACCTGCTGAATGGATGCATATCTGGTGACCATGGGTGGTACAGCAGAGTCTATGTTAATTTATAAAATCAATGCAGTGAATTACTGTTTCATAGTTTATTTTCTCACTGTATGTGTTTATTATGTTTGATTCTTTCAGGAGCCACTCAAAACCCTATCAGGGTTGCCCAAGTAAGCTCAAAACTAAATCATAACAATCTGAATCTGTTAGCCTATTACCAATTCTGGTTGTTTGTCATATGATCATAACATAATACGATCCTGAGTGTTTTTTTTCAGTGGATGCTTCAGATTCCTGGTGCAACAAGTTACATGGCTTGCATTGGGAAGGACAAGTTTGGTGATGAGATGAACAAAAAACTCACAACCTGCTGGCGTTAACATAAGCTATAAGTTTCCTCTTAGAGGATAATTCTGTACGGGTACAACTCTTACCACAATCGATTGCCACTTCAATCTAAAAGGAGTTCTCTTACCACAATCGATTGTGTGACAATCCACGCCATTAATTTGGAAAAAAATAATAAAAGTTTCTGTTTTTCGAAGGTGAAAATAGCTATGTGGTATTGCTCTCTTCCAATGGTCCAAAACCTTATTTGACGCCGACCGCCTTGCAATAGGAGATGTAAATGAGTTACCTATGAAATAGAGACTTCGGTAACTAATACTACTTCGTTTGGTGCAAATTATTCACCAAGCTTACGTTAAATAAGTGAATGTACTCGTGTTTTGTTTGAAATCGTATCCTGAGATACTTTTTAGCTGAATTGATATTGAGAAATTATTGAGATCTAAATTATGGTTTTTGTTGGCCATTTGATAGTCTGGTAAAAGCTGAGAGCTAAATAGTTCAAGAGCAATTCATCAATTATGTACTTGTAATATTTGCATCTATTTTCTCATATGATCTTTGTATTTATAGGTGTTAGGTTGTTCAAATGAGCTTCATACTTATTAGAACTGCTTAAAATGCTAAAAAATTATAGGTATGTTAAGCACATTGTTCATAAATTATTGGTGCAAAGTATGAGTTTTCGTTGCAACGCACGGGGACATAACTAGTATAATCAAATGAGTGTATGTAGGACCGGAAAGGCGACTAGGGGGGGGGGGTGAATAGGCGCTTTCACAACTTTCTCGCCTAAATCAAATTCAACACGAACTTTACTCCTTTAGCTATGAAAGCTAAGAAGATCAGTAAGCACACAGCGGAAGCCTTGTGCTGAATTCGATAACCCCCGACAACCACACGACACAAAAGTGGAGACTTAAACTCAAAAGACAGATCTGGGCACAGGCGGTCTGACCGGCTACCACGGGCGGTCGGACCGACGGTCAACCAATGGTCCGACCAAGAACTAATCAAGGTCGGACGGTGGATGCAACGATTCGACCAGCCGTGATCGAATATCGGGCGGTCGGACCGCCCGCTCAAACACCGGTCGACCGGTTCATCCAATCTCAAAAAGAACCCCAAATCCAAAACGAAATTTGATCCAACTTTTGATTCAACCAATGAAACTTGACCAAATTTCGAGCACACCTCCTAGTGATATTGGAGACCTATTTCTAGCGACGATCCTTCGATCCACTTCAGAATCGATCTCTCAAGGATTTAACAAGGAAGTGCACAAACCCTAGAAATGTGAAAATCTTTGATTCAAGACTTGCTTGTGGGGATTGATGGTCTAGATGATTCTAGGAGTATTCCCACACATCAAAGCAAGATAAAATGGGTCAAGAGACCAACCATAAACCCTTGAATCAAGGAAGCACCAAACTCATCCAAAAGGGAGAAGAACACAAAGGAGCAAATGATCTTTCAATTAAGCATCACAAGATAGTTTGATCACACTAGATGCTTACAAAGCCTCTCCAACAAGGAGGGCAAGAGCTCACACAAGGAGCACACTCCAAACTCTCCAAACCCTAGTTCTCCTCTCCTCTCCTCCAAACCCTAGAAAAAGAGAAGGAATGCCAAATGAGTGCTTCTGACGGGTTTTCCATCTCCCCCCTTTCTATTTATACTAGAGAGCCAGGGTTTCACTTTTGGGACCACTTACACATGGGACCCACACACACATAACTATTGAAGCAATCGCCAGCTTCACCACGTGTAGGTTGATCAGCGGTTCTCATCACGCCGCCAAGCCTCTCTGTCTCGAATCCCATCGAACCTCCCGAGACTCGCGACCGATATCCGCACCACCGATCCAACCAAATAACGAACCACCGCTTCGATCCATCTTGCCCATTCGCACCATGCTTGTGTCACACGACCACCCAGATATCCGATCGCTTACGACCTCAGCTCTCCAAGCGTAGTCCCGATCCACTCACCGTTGACGTCGTTGACCTGCAAGCCACCTGCACATCAATAGACAAACAAACCGTTTCCGGGAACAAGTTCTTCACAACTTGACCCACGTTAGCTCCGCAATGCAATATACAACAATAAAGCATTGAACACCAAATATAAAACACATTCAAATCAACTCAATGCAAAACTTGGCTAACCTCCAATTCACTGCCGGTCTGACCGCCCCACAAGGCCGGTCCGACCGATTTCAGGCCGGTCAGACCGTTCCCACAACGGTGGTCGGACCGGTCAAAAAGACTTAGCCAAAATTCCAGCGTGAAATTCCGAAACCTTCTGGAAATTTCAAACGAATAGAACTTTTGACTGGGAGCTCCAAAAATGATGGGACCACATCCAGGAGACTCCCCTCACTTGCCTACACAACCTATTTTGGCCCACCCAAAACCTAAAATCATTTTATGGTCGGACCGCCACCATGGCCGTCGGACTCCTCCACGCGGTCCGACCGCTCGACACCACCGGCCGATCACCTGTGGTCCGACAAATTTCGAGCAAACCCAAAACGCGAGATTTTGCAAACCAACAACGCCATTGCCAATTGACTCATCATCCTGAGATCGTGCACATATCCTCACGATATCCACAATCTCCCCCTTGATGAACACATTGGCAATTTTCAAGAAAATGTGGTTTTTCGAAATGAACAGTAAAAACTTTGCTGTTTTCGCATAAAGGCACAACTTGGTCCATAAGCAAGAAAAAGCCTAGGAACCGACCAAGCTGGCTTCAGAATAGTATAAGCAAGTGAGATAAGGCAATGAAAGCACCAAAGGATTCAATTTCCAGGAAGTAGCCAAAAATCTCACTTAGGTCCAAATGAAAGACAATTTTTCTATTTGACCTTTGATCACTGTGAGTCTTCTTCAAATGCAAATGAAATCAGGAAAAGGCAATAGAACCATAAGACTTAACTCACTATGATCACAAATTTTCAAGAGGTTTATTTATTTTTTATTTTATGAAGTTCTTATATATTAAACCTTAAGTATGAAACCAAAAGCTCCAACAGCATTTTCTTCACAATCTTTCTCCCCCTTTGACAATGAATTCATCAAGATGCATGAAAAAGAAAGAGCATGAAGGAATGACTTTATTTTTGAACTTTAGTAAAAAGGAGCCATGACCATTATACAAGAAGACAGTACAAGTATTATACCAAGCCATATAAAGAGTAGACGCTATATTCAATCATGGCAAAACATGTACTGCAAAGCTAAAACCAAGATAGCAGCAATCTGAGATTAACAGAATTAAAATCATGAAAGGTTGCTCAATATCATAGATTCACTCAAAGCAACCAAAAATGAGTCAAGCCATGTCTATAAGTAAAAAGAGACTCAAAACTAGAATTGAGGCATTTTGAGCATTAAGAGAATTCTTTTGAAGCAAAGCTCAAACACTTAGCCCTTTTTGGGCAATTTTTCTTTTTCTCCCCTTTTTTACTGTGCTAGATCTCAAGCCTTGCCGCGACCATCTCAAGCGATAAGCTTAAAAGAATGATCTAGGTCATCCAAAACTCCCCCTGAGTTTATGCCTAGTGCAATGGCAAGCCGTCTCATGAGAAAGGATTGGTGAGATCAGTTTTTTCGCACAGAAAATCTCATTTTTCATTTGCTTGACTTAATAAGATAAAAAGCTCATTTTTCATCTCAAAATAAGTTCAAGACTCAATTCAACCTGTAAGACATGGCAAGAATCATAAGAGGATCACTAGAGCAAAACTAGTCACAAGATCCAACAAGACATAATTTGATTCAATTTGCTCACAGATATAAAGCTAGCAAGGCAAAAGCTAAGCCACACACGAAGAGCCATAACAGAAGTCTAGCAGACTATCACTTGATATGACAAGGTATAGAAGATGAAATCAAGTCATACAAGGATAATAATTAAAGCTCCACTAATTTTATTATACAATGCAAGACAAATGAATTGAAACATGCATTATGATACAATGAATGCACAAAGAGCAGCTTCCCCCTCAAAACAGCCCAATAGGACTAATAACCCCTAACTCTCCCCGCAAAGCAGCAAAACGCGAAGAGTCAAGAGCTTTAGTGAAAATATCGCAAGTCGTTGCTCGACTCTACAAAGTGAAGCACAACATCACCTTTCTCAACATGGTCTCTCGAAAAATGAAATCGAATATCAATGTGTTTAGTCCTGAATGTTGCACTGGGTTTTTGGCAATATTAATTGCAGAAGTGTTGTCACAGAAAAGAGGAACACTTCCCAAAGATAACCCATAGTCCCGCAGCGTGGATAAAATCCAGAGAACCTGAGAGCAGCCACTAGCGGCAGCTACATACTCGCCTCGGTAGATCAGGCAATGTAAGACTGCTTTCTAGAAGACCAGAAACAAGAGATGTGCCCAAGAAATGACAAGTGCCGTAAGTACTCTTCCTATCCATTCTACACCCGCAAAGTCAAGATCGAAAATGCTCGAATTGAGAGAGCGAAGAAGAAGAATACGAGTCCAAAGTCAAGCGTATCTTGAAGGTACTGAATATGCGACGCATCGCTTGACGATGAGAAGCACGAGGGAAGCTCAAATCGAGCGCATGCACATATGGCGAATTGTATGTCCTACCGACGTATTTGTAAGATAGAGGAGGAGCCAATCATATCTGCGGTACTTCTTCCGTCCACGACTCTCCATCCTCATCGTGGTCCAAAGACGGTGGTTGTAGCAATGGGAGTAGACATTGGCCTACCGCTTCCCATATTGAAGCGCCAAGAAGGTCCTTTGTATACTTACTCGTGAACGAAGGTGCCTTCTTTCGCTTGCTTGATTTGAAGACCAAGGAAGAATGTCGCTCTCCCATCATGCTCATCTCAAACTCACCGCTCATCGAATCAAAATCTAGACACCAAAGAATGAGAAGAACCACCAAAATAATATCATCCACATAAATCAACCAAGAAGAAATCACCGCCATGCTCGAGAGTGAATAAGGTTTTATCAACTATTCCCATTTTGAAATCATTTTCAAGCAAGAAACTCTTAAGCTCATTATACCAAGCTCTAGGAGCTTGTTTCAATCCATACAGAGCTTTAGAGAGTTTAAAAATATGATTTGGGAATTTTGATTTTCAAAACCAGGAGGTTGCTTGACAAAGACCTCTTCTTCTATGAAACCATTCAAGAAAGCACTTTTAACATCCATTTGAAAAGCTTGAAACCCTTGGATGTTGCAAATGCTAAAAGAATACGAATGACTTCCAATCTAGCTATTTGGAGCAAATGTCTCTTCAAAGTCTAAGCCCTCTACAGGAATAACCTTGAGCTACAAGTCTAGCCTTATTATGAACAACCAATCCATCCTCACTTTGCTTATTTTTAAAAACCCATTTTGTTCCAATAACATGAGAATCGGAAGGTCGCTCAACTAAAAACCGGACTTTGTTTCTTTCAAATTTTCAAGCTCTTCATGCATGGCATTGACCCAAGAGGCATCGATAAAGCATGTGTGATATCTCGGAGTTCAAAAGAAGCGACAAAAGCGTAATGTGCATGAGAATCAGAGAAATAAACTCGAGCGAGTGACTCGCTCTTGAAGATCCCCAATCATCCGCTCAGTGGATGTTGTCATTTGTATGCGAAGAGGTGCTCTGGTGCGTGGGCCTCTACCTCATGAGTTGTGGAGGTAGGAACAGAGCCACTCAGATCGTCGGTGGGGATAGGAGGAGGTCGCTCACCAAATTGACGTAGTAGTAGCAGTGCTCTCCACCCTCTCGAGGTAGCCGGAGGATGGTTTGGTTCTTCATCCTCAGAGTCATCATCGACGAAAATGCTTCCTTGAATTTCGTGAACTCTGTACCTAAAGCATCGGGTCTAGTACTGTGACTAGCCTCATCAAAAGTGACTTCGCAAGTCTCAACAATTTTGTTAGTATCAACATTAAAAACACGATAGCCACGAGAATGAGCAGATATCCAAGAAATATGCCATCAAAGCATCTAGACTCAAATTTATCAAGGTTGCCATGTTTAAGAATGAAGCACTTGCAACCAAAAATCTTGAAATGAGAGACTTTGGGAGAATGACCAAATCTAAGCTCATAAGAGGTCTTCCCAACCACAGATCTCAAGAAAACCCTATTTGAGATATAACAAGCAGTAGAGATCGCCTCAGCCCAAAATCTCCTAGGAGTAGAATGCTCATCTAGCATGGTCCGAGTCATCTCTACAAGGGTTCTGTTCTTCCTTTCTACAACACCATTCTCATTGGGAACTCTAGGAGAAGAAAACGATGCTCAATTCCCTATCGGTCTGGTAGGTAGAAAAGAAGAATTCTTGAATTCATCCCATTATCACTCCTAATGGCTCTCAAAGCTCGGTATATCAACAAAGAATTCTAAGGACCAAATCTCTAAAGAATCCAAATGCTTCGTCCTTAGAAGCAAGAAAGTAAACCCATGAATACCGGAGTAATCATCCACAACCACCAAAGACATACCATTTCCCACCACCGATCAACTCTAGAAGGACCAATCAGATCTAAGTGAAGAAGTTGTCTTGGTCCATCACCATTATCAAAGTAAGAGGTGGGTGGGAAGCGCACACCATCTTACCATGTCTACTGGTGAGCACACAAGATCTCTAATGACCTTCACCTAGGCAAACCTCTAATCAAGTCCTTGCAACCGACTCTAGACAAATGATCAAAACCTATATGCCCAAGTCTACGATGCCACAAAACAAGGTCATGAGAATCAGAGGCTACAAGACACCTAGGACTGAAAATCAAGAAATATCAAATTTGCACGTAAGATCTTCTCAAATCTGAGATCTCAAAAACAAGCTCACCCGAGGAATCTAGAACTCTACACTCACCTCTCTTAAACCTCACTTCTAGACCCTCATCAAGCAAGTGAGAAATAGATAGAAGATTATACCTCAGCTTACTTACCAAAGCGACGTCTTTTAGCATGAACTTGTCGTTGACGCAAGACAAGTGCCATTTGCGATCCACGGTCCCGAGAAGCATCCCCAAATGTAATCAATTCGTTGTCAATGCACGCAGTGAGGAGGAGAACCATCTAGAATCTCCGGTCATATGTCGAGAACACCCGAGTCAACAAGCCATATGTCCTCCTTCCTCGCACGACGGACCTAAAAGCACAATCGAAAACATCCGTGCCTCGATCTGGTTAGTGATAAATGATCGAGGAATCCAATCTCGAGAAGCACGATGTCTGGGAACAGCAGTAGAAATAGCGTAAACATGATCGGAGTTAAATCATAAGGATGCACATGAGAACCACCTAGACCTCTCCAAACGATCTACCAAAAGATCGATACTCCCCTGCCTAGGTGCTACCCGTGGTCTCTCCTCACGATGTCCTAATCCAACACGCCTAGACCCACCAAAAGAGTCTACAAAGTTCTCTACAAATCTAGGCCTATGTGTGGTGCGATAAACAGTCGCCTAGCTCTAGAGACTACAATGGAGAAGGGACTCTCTAATGGATCTTAGGACGCCATCCTCTCTTTTCTCTCAAGTTTTGCTCTCCCAAGGTAACTCAACAAGATGGCCTTCTTTCTTGCGTAAGGTGCAATGGTATCGACCTTTTGAGAGGTCATGCATGAATGAGTGAAAGCACCTTTCTTGCCGTAAAGAGTTTGAGCAAAACCAATGGATTTGAAAACAACCCCTGATGGCTTAGGAGGTTCTAGCTCAAACAAACCATTCTTCACAACTCTAGCAATCCTAGGTGGGTTTTTCTTGGAATGCTCTAGGGATTGAAACCTAGACCACTATTTTTCACGCTCACCTTGGATTGATCAAGAATCATGTTGAGTTTCTTTTTCCCACTTGAAAACTTCTCAAGAGTCACCTTGAGGTAATCATTCTCTTTCATTAAACCTCACATCTAGTGCACTTGCTAGACTTGATTACCTCATTGCTCTTACTCTTAAGAAGGGCCACTTCCACTTTGAAGGCCTCACAAGACACACAATAGGATTCTCTAATCCTATTCAATCGCTCCTTAAATTTGACTCTAAATGCCTCTTGAATCGATTAATCATGGTTTCAACTTCACATTTAAAGCACAAGAGTTAGAATCAATAACTTTCTTAGAAGCAGTAAAAGACATGGATCTTTCAATTTTAGCCTTTTCTTCAATGGTCTTGTTTAAGGCTTCAATCTCAATTGTAAGCTTGGGATAATTTTCACAAGATGCAACTCTAGAGTAAACTAGCATTTCTTTCATCTCTTGCATCTTAATCTTATTATTCTTACAATGAGAGCAAGTGTGACTAGCATCAATTTTTTGCAATTCTTTTAAGGAGCTATCCAGCTTTAATTCAAGCAAAGCACAATTTGAGCAAGTTAAAGGGATAGCTTCCATGGCGATCACATCAAGTGAAATGGCATCTAAGCAAGCGTAACTAGACTTGAGAGATTCTAGTTCATTGAGAACATCTTTAAGTTGATTAGTGACAGAGGAATGAGCAGATTTCAAGCTTGTCAAGTCATTAAGCAAGCTAGTGCAGGATTCACAAATATCATCAGAATTAATAGATTTAAGCCTAACAACTTCTAGGTTCAAATTATCAATCATAATATCCTTCTTCTTAATCATTTTACTTGCTTGTGCAATTTCGCTCAAAGAAGCACTAACGCCCTTTTCATGTCGACAATAGAAGGGCATACCTCATCGATCACTAAAAGGATCCTCATCGTTGGAGGAGTCGCTGTCGTGGTGTTCTTGGCCATGAAACACATGCCTGAAGTCATGCGCCTTCTTCTTGCCACGAGTCACTCTCGTCGTCCTCCGCTTCCGAGTCCACATCGCTCATATTGACATTCTCTAGAGCGGCAGGGACCCTGACAAACTTACGATAGTTTGTCTTCTTGGGTTTAGCATCCTCTCCGGGATGTCTTCGTGTCTCCTTCTCCTCCTTGCCCTTTAGCTTGGGGCACTGGAGCGAATGTGGTTTGGCTCACCACATTCAAGCACGTGATAGGTCCACTTCTCCTCCTATTCCCACCTTGTTATACGCTCTTGTGAATTTGGTGGAAAGGAGGGCTAAGTCATCCTCTGCGCTTTCTCTAGTTGCTCATCACTTAAAGAATGTAAAGCGTATAATGAAAACCGGATGAGCTACAATCAAGAGACTCAAGAACAACCCTTGGATTTGTCGACCACTAATGCCATCGACTGCCTTGGGAGACGCGAGATAAAATCAATCTCATGTGTCTTCAACCTCGAGTAAAGCTTATCCATGGTAAGCTCACTCATGACAATGTTGTCATTGATGGAAGTGATCTTCATTCCCAGCACTTCACATCAAGAGCACCCGTGTCGGGCGTGCATTTTCGGTTCGTAAAATATCAAGTCAACAGTGCAAGATCATGAAGAATCTTAGAGAATCTTCCCACACCATCCAAAGACTCACGGTGCCTTTGCTCAATCTTTGAGTATACTTTCTTGTCGGTTCTGTCTCACTTCCTTGATCGCAGTGGACCCTTCATGATAGTCACAAAGAGTCCGCGGATCTCGTGAGCGAGACCGCAAGTGAGCAACACGCTCAAACTCGATCGACTAAGGCCTTGGATCAAATAATTCGAGCCTTGTTTGCTGGCCTCCACATCCGAGTGATCATATCGTCATCGGTGGCACGACATAAGGATTTTTCACCTTTAGCCAAATAGCGTGCCCTTGAGCCTCGATATATGCTTGCATACGAGCCTTCCAATATGCAAAGTCAACTCCTCAAAATGTGTGGCTTGGTTGAGTACTTGTCACGCCATGGCTCCAAAGACCTAAGATCTATGAGAAGAGCTAACTGCTCGATACCACTTGTAGGACCGGAAAGGCGACTAGAGGGGGTGAATAGGCGCTTTCACAACTTTCTCGCCTAAATCAAATTCAACACGAACTTTACTCCTTTAGCTATGAAAGCTAAGAAGATCGAGAAGCACACAATGAAGCCTTGTGTTGAATTCGATAACCCCGACAACCACACGACACAAAAGTGGAGACTTAAACTCAAAAGGCGATCTGGGCACAGCGGTCCGGCCGCTACCACGGGCGGTCGGACCGACGGTCAACCAATGGTCCGACCGGCAACTAACCGGGGGTCGGACGGTGGATGGCGATTCGACCCGCAGAGCAATGATCTCGAATATCTGGCGGATCGGACCGCTCAAACACCGGTCCGACGGTTCATCCAAGATCAAAAAGAACCCCAAATCCAAAACGAAATTTGATCCAACTTTTGATTCAACCAATGAAACTTGACCAAATTTCGAGCACACCTCCCTAGTGATATTGGAGACCTATTTCTAGCGACGATCCTTCAGATCCACTTCGCAGAATCGATCTCTCAAGGATTTAACAAGGAAGTGCACAAACCCTAGAAATGTGAAAATCTTTGATTCAAGACTTGCTTGTGGGGATTGATGGTCTAGATGATTCTAGGAGTATTCCCACACATCAAAGCAAGACAAAATGGGTCAAGAGACCAACCATAAACCCTTGAATCAAGGAAGCACCAAACTCATCCAAAAAGGGAGAAGAACACAAAGGGAGCAAATGATCTTTCAATTAAGCATCACAAGATAGTTTGATCACACTAGATGCTTACAAAGCCTCTCCAACAAGGAGGGCAAGAGCTCACACAAGGAGCACACTCCAAACTCTCCAAACCCTAGTTCTCCTCTCCTCTCCTCCAAACCCTAGAAAAAGAGAAGGAATGCCAAATGAGTGCTTCTGACGGGTTTTCCATCTCCCCCCTTTCTATTTATACTAGAGAGCCAGGGTTTCACTTTTGGGACCACTTACACATGGGACCCACACACACATAACTATTGAAGCAATCGCCGCTTCACCACGTGTAGGTTGATCGGCGGTTCTCATCACGCCGCCAAGCCTCTCTGTCTCAATCCCATCGAACCTCCCGAGACTCGCACCGATATCCGCACCACCGATCCAACCAAATGTAACGAACCACCCGCTCGATCCATCTTGCCCATTCGCACCATGCTTGTGTCACACGACCACCCGTATCCCCGATCGCTCGACCTCGCTCTCCAAGCGTAGTCCCGATCCACTCACCGCTGACGCCGTTGACTGCAAGCCACCGCACAAAGAATAGACAAACAAACCGCTTCCGGAACAAGTTCTTCACAACTTGACCCACGTTAGCTCCGCAATGCAATATACAACAATAAAGCATTGAACACCAAACATAAAACACATTCAAATCAACTCAATGCAAAACTTGGCTAACCTCCAAGTCATCACGGTCGATCACTTCCACAAGGCCGGTCCGACCGATTCAGTTTGGCCGGACCGCTCCCACAACGGCGGTCGGACGGTCAAAAGACTTAGCTAAAATTCCAGCGTGAAATTCAAACCTTCGAAAATTTCAAACGAATAGAACTTTTGACTGGAGCTCCAAAATGATGGGACCACATCCGTGAGACTCCTCACTTGCCTACACAACCTATTTTTGGCCCACTCCAAAAACCTAAAATCATTTTATGGTCGGACCGCCACCATGGCCGGTCGGATTCCTCCACGGCGCGGTCGACCGCCCGACACCACCGGCCGACCGCTGTGGTCCGATGAACTCGAGCAAACCCGAAAACGCGAGATTTTGCAAACCAACAACGCCATTGCCAATTGACTCATCATCCTGAGATCGTGCACATATCCTCACGATATCCACAGTGTATAACTAATTCCAAAACATTTAAAGAATTAAATAATTGAAATAACATGCAATAGCTTGAAACAAAATAGTTTTGAAAAACTGTAATCAATATGGTCAAAGGTAAAACTTGCCTTGAAACAAGTCTGGGTACTGGTCTTTAACTTGATCAACTCCTTCCCCGAAAGCTCCCGAAGTATCAACGTCTACTCGCAAACGAAAGCGAAAACCCAAATATATACAAAACAGAGCAAGAAATGAACTACAAAATATATATATATAATCATAGGATGGTAGGGCTTGAATTTAGACAAATTTAGAAACTTGAGTGGGTTCAATCAGAGTTCGTACGAGGAAGAAAGGGCTCTCAGAAGATTTAAATCTAAGAAAAATAGAGAAAATACTATTTCGAATTTTCCTAATTTTCTTTCTAAAAGAAATTTCAAAATATTGCATCAACAATGAATTTCAGAATTAAAAGAAAATGCCAAAAATAGGAAACATAGACTGACTAGTGGAGTCCACGGTCTATGGATCGGGTCTATGAGTTTGGCTCACAGGTTCATGGAATAGTGGACTGACATGTGGGGTCCACATGTCATAGGATAGGTTCACCATGGACTAAGTCCATGCTGACCTGGATTTAGGGTTTAGGTGCGGTTGATGCTGACGTAGCTGAGGTGCTGACACGACACGCACGTGGCGACACGCAATCAGCCACGTCGACTGAAATCGACAGCTGCCACGGCTTGACAACGGCGGCGGCGAACGGCGGCGAAAGGTGGTCATCGTCGGCATGCTTGTGGTCGGGCAAATCCATCTGACTTACCTCAATGTGGGCTAGTGAAGACCGGCAAGTCTGCGATACCATATGAAAAACATCAATTGTCTTCATTGTGGTTTTCCCTCGTCTTTGCTATTTTCGCATTTATATTTCTAGCAATTTATTTGTGTAGAATTGCTTAGCTAGAATTGTATTTAGTATTGACATAGCTTTGAGGTGTTTTAGTAAAAGCTTAGAATACATCTCTTGATTTGTGCTTGAATTCTTTAATTAGACCATACTTACTAAAATTGTAAATTAGAGCACAAGTTTTTTTATAAACCTCCTATTCAAACACCCCCTCCCCCTCTAGTCGGTCATCCTTGATCGTACAGCGTCACGTCTGAAATCCAGGTCTCTAGGGGGATGCCCGATCTTCTTGGTGAGTAACTGTGGATAAATGATGCGAAGTAGACGATGTCTATAGCTGAACACTCGCGCCAATGCACGAACCCTCAACTCTTTGGAATACGCCCAAAACACACAGGATAGTTCGTCGCGAGACCACAAATGACGAACGCCAAGTCCCCAATTCCCAATGGAACGACGGCTTGACCTTGAGTTGCAGAACGAATCAACGGATCGCCTAGTCCTCTCTCAAAGTCCTCGCATGAACTCTGGTTTCGAAAGAACAAGCAATAGCTATGTTTCTATTCTTATGCATAAACTGGTCTGAGGTTACAATGGGGGTCTAACCCTCAATATATAGTGCCCCTTCTCCTCCTCATGGCAGGCCAAGAGGTCCTACTCCTGCTCTAATTCGGAATTAGAACTCCTACTCCAATTCCGACTCAATATAAAACAAAAAGGAAACTCTAATTTTACAACTTTCATATTCTTTCTGTCATATCTTTTGACTCATAAGGAATTTCGGAGTGAGGGAGGATCCGTTGGATCGGACTTGAAGTTATATTTCCAACAAGCCCAAGAACACTTAAATCAGACCCCGTTTGTGAAAGTTATGACCATTTTACTCCGGACTATCCTGCTGACTCCGAATCCGAATTTGATGCTGATTCCGAATCCGAATTTGATTCTGAGATGATTCCGAATTTGATTTCGGTTGGGGTTGTGGGAAATCTGAATTGGGCTTGAAAATCTTATCCAAAACTTGAGCTTTAATTTCTTGGACTTCTTCCCTTTTGCTCTCCTATCACACGGGCTTCTTTCCTCCTTGATCAGCCGCATGGGCTGCTTGACTTTCTCCTTCCCAACCGCTTTGACCTTCTTGTTTTTTATGACTAGGCTACAAATATGGTTACCCTCCTCCTTGTGCTCCTCTATTGCTTTGACTCCGGCCTCCCTCTCGGTTTCAAAGACTTTAAGCTTGTCGAACCTGAGAATGCACAAAGTATTGCTTTTACGTAGTGTCCAATTCTCACGGAAAACACAAAGAAACTTATTAAGAAACAATTGCACCTGTTGTTTGAGAAATGTAGCTCTTGCTTCATAAACAGCCTCATAAGTAGTCGGGATATCCTCGTCACTAGGGCACAGACTAGACCGAGTCCAGCCCCTAGGGGCACAGGTAGGCTTCCATGCCTCCCTGGTATGGAAATATTTGAAGCTGCGAGTGCGAGGTAAAGACACAAGAATAAAAAAATCCAAAGAAAAAAATATATATTAAAGTTGTAAATAGTATTTCAATAGTATCAATTAATATCAAATAGTGTCAGAAATATTTTTTTATTCAACTTTGTCACCTCTCCTCGTGCCTCTCGTATGAGCTTTGCCGCTTCCGTGCTAGGGAGGCATAGACGCCCACCTTCCATGGCTCTAGGGCACGGCTGACTCGGCCTGGTCTGTACTCTAGGGGCCCAGATTTCACACATGACATGTGGTGGGGAGTCTGTCCTCCTGGAGCATGGTAGAGTGTGCCATTTTTGGCATTAACGTAAGGAGAGGGCCAAAATGGCTACTAACGCGATGAATAGTATCATATGAGCCAAAAAAACTCACCGAGATACACAAGGGAGGAGGCCCAGTGATATGGAGGAGCGAATAGGTATGGGTGGGGAGGGGATCAAACGAGGAGGGTGACCGGTAGCAGTTGGTGAGTAATTTTAAGGAAATTCTTGTGGTAAATAGCTATCCTTCTTTTGTAATAAGGCAAAAAAGCTGATGAGGAGGTTGTAACAGCCAAGTTCAATACTGAGCCTAGGAGGCTACTAAACGAACATAACAAATCAATTTACTTCTAATCACTATCCAATAGCAGCAAGATTTTCCACATCTAGTAAACAAGCATTATCCAAACTACATTGAATAACAGAATGCTAGACAAAACCCTTGTTCTAATCATCAAGTAACCAAACCACATGAAAACATTAGGATTCTTCAAGGTTCTACTTGGATGACAGACTAAGTAGGTCACATTAAATATTCTAACAGGTAAGAATAAATAAATCAAGTTCTAGATTATTAAAGCATAGACAGTAACACCTACAAGACATACTTGACTATTCCAATTACAAATAACTCAATCATCCGAAGGATGAACCCAGTCCTAGGATAGAAGTAACAACAATATCACCTAAATTTATGCAAAAGAGCTATATTTATTTATCATGGATGATCGTGAGTGAAGTGCACCAAACCTAACCCTTCCCATGCATGTCGCATCCTCGAGAAGTATCTAAAGAAAACATCAACAACAAGCGCGAGCCACGACTCAGCAAAGTACAACAGTGAAGTAATCAAAACATACACATACATGGAATACAACAAAATCCTCATATAGCCATCAACAATTGATCCAATCTCATGCAATGCAAATGACAAGAATGCATCTTTCTTCCTTCTTTGCAATTATCGGTAATGCGGAGTAGTACATCCGTCGATGCATACTCACGCTTGTGCCCTCAGGCATAGGGACCTCAAGCCCACACTCCACGAGTGTGGGGGTCCATGCCCGTCCAATACATGACGGGGATCTCGTGCTCATCCAATGCATGACGGGGATCTAAAAAAAATTCTTGGCTACCACGTAGTCCAAGGTCCAAGTATGAATACCATGATGCAAATGATCTCCATATGCCCAATTCAACATGAGAGAATATTATCACGCATAAAATTTCATAAATAAATCACGGCCATTATCATGAATATAGCATCACAATTCACTCTACACTACTTGCACTTACCTCAACCGAGAAACGGATGATGACGACAAGAAGACTCTATCCTAGGTTCTCACCACTACCTAACAATCGTAAAGTATACTAAGAACACCATTCAAAAGCGCACAACATAGCAATAAAACAAAAACTAGAATCGTTTGCTCCTATTCGCAACCCGAACTTTTACCGATACATTCCCACATTCCAGTCTGTCCAAAACAGACAGCCATCAAAGGAAAAATCATAAATTTTGATTCAAAGCTCCAAAAATCATGAATCCAAGAACTCTGGGACCTACACACGTAGACCTACAACTTCTCAGGTGACCGGAAGTTCAAATTATTTCATCTAAGCCTTTGTTTTTTTATTCCCGAAGACAATCCTGACATTTTCGATAATATCAACTTAGAAATTTCGTATATTTTAATTGGTACATCCAAATCCAATGATCTAAGTCATTCTATAAACTACAAAAAACCAGCTTCCTTAATAAATTTATCATAATTTTTCTTATTGTGCAACAAAGGTTACTAACAGAGCAATCTTTCCCTACTGTCCTCAACAGAAGGACAGCTCTACAACAACTTCAAAATTCCATAAGTTTCATTCTAATTGTCCAAAAAATATGAACTTGGACTCTTTGGAATCACCGTAAAGTTATGTACAAAATTCATGAAGATCAACCGACCAGATTTGTTCATCTCCAGACCTTAATTCACAGAACTATGCTCGCTGCCCGAATCCAGAGACTGAACAGGCACTCAGACTTGCGAAAATCATAACTAATTAATTATCCAACCAAAAATTGTGAATTAATACTTCCCAGAAAGCCATCGCGATTACCCACATAGCTCTACAAGACCCTAAACGCTGAACCTACTTGGAACTATCCCAAACTTTTGAATTAACAGAGCTATAGAAATACCGATCTACAACAACAGGAGACCAGTTTGACTATCGGTGACAGGTTGCATATGAAAAATTTACAAAATCTAATAGAGAACATGAATGTACCCACGAATTCTTCGATGAACCTCATTGAAACCCTCGCAAAGACCTCCCTTCTTCTACCTCCTCTCCCTCTCTTCCTCTCTATCTTCCCCTACTTCTCCCTAATGGTCAGCCAACTGTAGGGAGATGGCGGCTCCTGGAGACAGCAATGGGGGAGGTGAGGCAGCAGAAGGGTTTGGATCTGGGAGGAGAGTGGTGGCGCAAAGGGGTGAGGGGGAGGGGAGTGGCGGCCAAGAGGGAGAGGGGGAGGGGGTGGTTGGCAAGGGGAAGAGTGGGGCGGCTAAGGTTAGGGGAGAAAGGGACACCCCCTCTTAATCCACTAGAGGCCGGCCCACTTGGGCTTGGTTGCCTTGGGCCAAGGGTCCAAGGTCCAATCCCCCACAAAATTCTGATATTTTAATTTAATTCCTTCTCTAAACATTAATGCTTTCACTGCTGAATAAACGAGATATTACAAAGGTGCTTTGGCTTTTACATGAACTTAAGCTATAACTTAAACATTAAACTGTTATGAAGCGCTAACCTGTTTGGAGGAGCTTCTAGCTTTTCCGAAGCGAAAGCAATTAAAGCTCCCTAAACAGGTGGATCATATTATCAACAAACTATCTCCTCGCATCGTATGCTCCCTGTTCCTCCTCTCTCGACATCACCTGCGACACCGTTTGCGCTTCCTCTCCACCCTTCTTCTCTGCTCTATGCGCCTCCATCCCCCGTCATCGCTTCCATCGACTAGATCTGGATAGACCTCACTTCCTCCTCTCTGCACCCGCTCTTCTGCTATGCTCTGCGCGCCTTAACAAATTGAGATATATTATATCTACTTAATTGATAAATGATTATATTTACGAGATATTTCGTAGCAACGCACAAACACTTAACTAGTACATAAATAAATAGATGAGAAAAATGGTGAAAACTTCCAGATTGAAGCACCTGAATTTTTTACTTCTACATGTCGCTTGTAATGTCTAAAGACGAAAATTGAACACCTCCATTGTTGGAAATAATCATGGCTTGAATTAGTTTTGAGCCTTGCATGTAGGATTGAAGTCTTTAATCACGTCATTTGTTGGACGTGTTGCATATAGCCAGAACGTGTTAAGTTCATGTTCGTAGTAAGTGCATGTGTCATGTACAAGTCTAGCATGGAGTGAGTCTTCAGTCGTTAGCTAACTATTAGGATTTGCATGCGAGTTAGTGGACGTGTCATGCATGAGTTGGTGGCTCTGCAGGTGGATCGTATGTGCGTGCGCATGAGATCTGGCGCGATTAGCTCCTCGCTTGCATGTAAGCAAGGTTATTTAGCCATGTACTTGGCTGTTTCCATAGCGCCAATACAGAAATCAAAAGGCGTGCGTCGCCGTAAGAACTCTCATGTGTGTGCCAACATTGAGTTTGATTTTGAATTAGTCCAGAGTGTGCTCGCGGTTGGTGTTGCGTAAGTTTGATCCTTGGTTGTTTCTAACATTTGGTATCAGAGCCAAGATTGAGACAACATCCCAGCCGTGATCGACACACGTCGCCACCACCGAAGAAGCAGCAACGCGCCATCGACACTGTGAAGATGAGCACCAACGACAAGGCTACTCAGGACGTTAGGTTGGAGTGCGTGATCGGCGGCGTGATGGAGCTTCCGATGCTAACGAAGACGAACTACCACGAGTGGGCGCTCGTGATGCAAGTCAGCCTGGAGGGCATGGAGCTCTGGGATGCTGTGGAGGCGGGCAAGGCCGAGCGCGCCAAGGATCGGCGGGCGTTGGCCGTCATCTTGCGCGCGGTGCCACCGGAGCTGAAGGCCGGCCTCGCCATGAAGAAGACCGCCAAGGAGGCTTGGGAGGCAGTCAAGTCGAGTCGGATGGGGGACTCGCACGTGCAGGAGGCCAAGGCGCAGCACCTCCTCAAGCAGTTCGAGAACGCGACGTTCAAGGACGGTGAGACGATCGACGACTTCGCCGTGCGGATCAGCTCCCTCGCCACGGAGCTGCGCGAGCTTGGGGAGAAGATGGAGGAGGAGCGCGTCGTGAAGAAAATGCTACGGGTTGTGCCGGCAAGGTACAATCAGATCGCGTGCTCCATCGAGATGTTCGCAAATTTGAAGACGATGTCGCTCGAGGAGCTCGTCAGGAGGCTACGCGTGGCGGAGGAGCGCTGTGGCGGCATTGAGGAGGCTGCGGACGACATCCAGCGCCTACTGCTCACGGAGGAGCAGTGGGAGGCGCGTCGACGCCGGGCCGAGGCAAGGATCGGCGCGGTGGCGGCAACAATGGCGGTGGCCGTAGTGGTGGCCGCGACAACGACGACGATGACGGAAGCAGCAGCGTCTACACCGAGAATGGCGAGCGCAAGTCGAAGGGCAAGAAAGGCAAGTGCTACAACTACGGACTTCGTGGGCACTTTGCTAGCGAGTGCCGCAAACCGAAGAAGGAAGAGGCGCTCCTCGCGACGGTAGATGACGAGCTGACTCTCCTATGAAGCGACGTTGCAAGTCATGATTAGGGGAGGCAATGTTGGAAATAATCATAGCTTGAATTAGTTTTGAGCCTTGCATGTAGGATTGAAGTCTTTAATCACGTCATTTGTTGGACGTGTTGCATATAGCCAGAACGTGTTAAGTTCATGTTCGGTAGTAAGTGCATGTGTGTCATGTACAAGTCTAGCATGGAGTGAGTCTTCAGGCTGTTAGCTAACTATTAGGATTTGCATGCAGGTTAGTGGACTGTCATGCATGAGTTGGTGGCTCTGCAGGGGTGGATCGTGCGTACGTGCGCATGAGATCCAGGCAGCAGTTAACTCCCTGTTTGCATGTAAGCAAGGTTATTTAGCCATGTACTTGGCTGTTTCCATAGCGCCAATACAGAAATCAAAAGACGTGCGTCGCCGTAAGAACTCTCATGTGTGTGTCAACATTGAGTTTGATTCTGAATTAGTCCAGAGTGTGCTCGCGGTTGGTGTTGCGTAAGTTTGATCCTTGGTTGTTTCTAACATCCATAACTTTCAAATTAGACATGCATGCCCTGATTTGTTAATTTAGTATTGCTCTTAGTATAGAAGCAGTCATTCATCACTAGCAAGTTGCCATAAACATTTGCGCACAAAGTACATATCTTGGGCTCACACACCAGTCAGCTATGTACGTGTATTGTATCGTTGGAACCCTGCGATCACCGAATCGCAGTCGGTAAAAGAATTGGGTTACACATCGTGTGAGGGCTCTTGATGCATCTGCACGGCTACTCCGTACCCGGCATTGGCCCTCGTCAATTAGGGTTCCACTACGGGCTCGGCAGGCTCGACAACCGGTGGCACCGCGTCCACCTTGTACCGGAGGCTCTGTCAGAGGCAAATGAAATGAACAATCATTAGAACAGAAGAAAAACTAACGTGGCTCTCTGCTGTTGAATGGGGCGCACATTATCTTCTGGCCCAGTCTTGACCGGCACACCTGCTCAGTTTCCGGTGGTTTTCCGCTGAACTCATTTTTATTTTACTTTTCTTTCCAATTTCTTTAATTTTTGTGCTTCCTAAACCTTTAGTGATCCTTAATGTCAGTGATTTAGGGGGTTTCCGCTAATATTCGCCCAAAACCGTCCATACCACCCATAACCGGTATGGCCGGTTCCAGTAACATTATTTATTTAGTTCAGCTAGAAATGCTAGTAGTCTTGGAGATGAACAAACCACCATAAGGCAATAGAAGATGCTTCTTCATCGGAAAAGGGACTGATAGTTTTCCAGGAAAGTACAGAAAATAGGAAATAGCTTAAACTCATAACTCATTGGATAAGTAGACCGTAAATGAGGAAGAAGTATAATAAACTACAGGAATTCCCTCTTATCGGTATGCCCTTAATAACTTATAAGAATAAATGTAGGTTCATTAAATACCTTTTTGAAGAACGTCGAATATGAGTTGTCCCATACAAGTTTGTACGATCCCGCAGAAACAGTGCAAAAATTACCCTGTGTAGGACAAACCAAATGTGAAGCATTCGAAAAGAGGGGGATTGCACTGTTACATTATGGCTGCTAAAAGCTGAGTCAAGCATAATCTTGATTAGTTGGCTTTGACAAGGGGAAAGGATAAAAGTAAAACAACGCAATCTGTCAGAAATCACTAGCATGTACATCAGGAATAAGACAAACATCACCCTGGTTACCTCATTGTTCCCAAGTCACCAGTTGGGGTTGAACAACTAGGAAAGTATTAAATAAAACCATACGTTTTTGAATTTTGACATATAGTATTCTTAGTGGGTCGCAAAAAAAACTTGTCCGTACCCGTGAATTACATTGGGCGGGTATTGGTTTGGGTAGTGCATAAAGGGACTCCGATCAGCTGCAGTGCTCAAGGGCATGATTGCTTGCCTGTGTAACGCCAAATCAGGCCCACGGGATGCATGTTCCACATGTTTGGTTGCCCGTTCTTATGTCCGAGCCAAGCTGGCCCGATGCAAGATTGGCTCCAGGGCCAGGCTCCGTAGGAACACAGAAATCAAGCATAGCTCCTCAGCCTAGCCCGGTTTGTGCAAGGCGTTGTTAGGGTCACCTCTCCTCTGCATCCACTCCACACAGCCGCCTCAGCATCCGTGATTTGCATCCTCTCCATGCCTCCACTCTTCCAGCACTGCCGCAATCTTCGAGCCAGGGGCCTTCAAATCCGCATGTACGTCACGGCCTCGGAGCTCCTCATCGTCATTTGGACCTAGATCTGACGTCATAGTTGCTCCCCTACCATGCCCGAGCAGCCTCGTAACCTCACGCCCTGCTCCACACAAAAGAACTAAGGTGGCTGTGAGGGGCTGCTGCCATGGACAAGCCCCGCAACCCCTTGGTCTGCTAAGACACTGGTCCTCGTTTTGCATTGTGGTATGGATGGAGGAGCCGGTGAATGCTTGAAGCATGTTTTCTTTAGTGCCTCTTTTTTCTCTCTTTCCTCTCTTTTTTTGATAATGGTACAGGTAGAGGGTATCACATGTGTTGTTGCTTATGGTCTATTTGTTCTCCTTCAATCGGGAGAGAATCGGAGTTTAGGAAGGAACCATTTCTATCAATTTCTCCAATTTTGTTGTCTAAATTTGGTGGCCATGGGCCAGAGAATAGTTTGCCCAGCGGTATTTATTTCAGTGTTCCTCTAGGTGCCCGCCTAGGCCGCCCAGCTAATTTATCCTGCTTAGGAAGCCACCTAGCCCCACCTAGGCGGCGATTAGGCACTGGTCTGCCACCCGACTAGCGCCTAGGGGAATACTGATTTCTTTCTTTCTTCAATTTGGCATATAAGTAAGAGTAGTCATGGTGTTGGCGAGAAAGCACTTGCGTGTGATTGCTGCCTGGGGCACAGCGACAATTTTCCTCTGTTTGTTTGTGTGATTGTGAATTTCATCCTTGTCGCATCGATCTTATTTGTGACAATGGAGCCGATTTAATTTGTACATCAAACGTATTAACTTAACAGAAGTGTCTCAAATCAGTGTCTTTTCTCCAACTAAAGCCACAAACTGTAATATGTTGGGACTGGACTCCTAGTTTTTCATCACAAGGAGGTACTCTCACCACCTCTTATTGTGGGTTACTGCACTCAAGTAGATGCAGGCAACCAAACAACTTCACCACTCAACCAACCCAACTTACAACAAACAACCAAACAACCCTCTGTTGCATCAATCTAGCATGACTGGGCTCAGCCTGGTTGCTTTTCCGAGCCAGGCGTAGGTAACCAAACACACCCTAAGTAACTGCACATGTTTCTAATCGTCTGATAATGAACAAATGGTCTAGATCGAATGAGGTGGGACATTTTTTTTTTGATTGGGGAATTACTTTTGAACACATGATACAGCAGAAGAGAAGCCAATAAAGCGCTCCCCCCCCCACCCCCACCCCCGAGCGTGCGCATGAGCTTAGACATGGAAACTGTGATGCTCGTGGCTCAATCCCCTGAAATCCTTACAAGTCGAACCAATATAAACATTTCATGCAGCTATTTTTATGTTGTGAGCATAAGTGAACAGTCATACTTAATACTGTCACATCTTATTTTTCAAACCCTTTTTCTGGACCTGACTCATTTTAAATCAAAACAATTGATTGCTTGAAAAATAGGATATTTTAATTCAAACAGACATAGGCGTTAAAGTGGACTCACCTGATCAGCTTCATATCGCTGGTAGGGAAGAATTAACTGCAAAACATACAGTTTATTAGAGAAGACATTTAACACAATGTGGTTAAATGTTGAAATATTTTTCAGGATCATGTCGTCGCATGAACTGCAGATGTCTAATAAAGACAACAACGGTTTGTAAAACTAGAGACAATGTGTTGGTCAACAGGTAAACAAAAATGTAAAAAAAATAGCATAACTGCAGGTGATTTTGAAAGATTTTCAGTGGAATAATATAGAGAAATGCTGTAAGGCTGTAACTAACCAGTTCCAGGCAGTTTTTCGGTTGACATAATTCTCTCTTCTCCATGTTTCTTAAAGTTTTGCTTTTTTAAATTCTGGGCAATACTTACCATCTATATTCCATTAAAATAGCTCATCGGATATCTGATTCCAGCTGCAACTGTGAACCGTGTGTAAATGTGGCAGTCATGGTGCTTGCGTAGTTATCAAAACCAGACTTGCCGTCGACCTGGCCACACTTCAGGATCACTGGTTGGACCGGTGGTTCAGTAAGTAGAAAAACAAAACCTAATGTGTCTCTTCAGCACAACACCAACCAAGAATAGACTATAGCTAGTGCCCTGGGTTTTCATCCCCCAACCCTCACATCTCCTGTTTGAGTTCACCTGATAACAATTTTTGAACCATTATTCCCAGTTGCCCCAGTCTAACTGTTTCTGGTTTTTCTCCAATCTGAATCAAAACCGCCCAGTTCAACTGGCTTTCACCAGTTTGAAGCGGACTGAATGCACAAAAGATCCAATAGCAAAACTGGGTTGCTGTTTCTCCTAATTGGCTGCCAGTACAAGAGGAAAGTAACACACATATGGGCCGTAGGCTGTTTGCTCTTTGAAGTGATATTTAGGCTATCACTGGGCATTGCAGAGTGTCAAATTCCGGCGGGAGCGACCAGAAGGTTGGAATTTGAGCTAGAGCAGAAATCTTTTATAAAGTTCCTGATGACACCGAATGTTCCGGTTATCCCGGCCAGAATAGCACAGAATTGGTAAGCACGCTTAAAAACGAAAGCCAAGTAAAATGAAAGCGAAAGATCCTATAACATCCCAATTTGCCTCTTTTGTAAAAATTATTTTAAAATTGATTAATTTAAAGTGTTGGGTTTTATTTGGAGTTTTGCAATTAACTAAATACTATTCAAATCAATTCCATCTTCAATCCGAATCTCAAATCCAAATCTCAATTCTCAAATCAAAATTTAAATCTCCCAATTTGAATTTCCCTCTCAATTATCTCTTGGGCCGAAACCCAACTTCTTTTCTTTTTCCCCTTGCCAGGCCGGTCCACCGGGCCCATTCTCCCTTCCCCCTCCTTGCTCTGCCCTGCTTCAACCGAGCACCCAGCCAGCGCCGCCCGCAAAGAACCCACCCCCATCACCTTGTGCCTCAATTCCATCAATATCGCATGCCACTAACCCCACTTCCGTTTTCTGTTGTTTCCAAAGGCGGAGTTGAAACCACAATGTGATTCCCGTCGCGTTCCATTTTGCCCGTAGTTCGCCGTGCCTCCCTGTGTCTCTCTCAATGACAAGTGGGTCCCCATTGTCACTACCCTACTCCATAGACTCGGTTCGTCTGTACACCAAGGTCCCCACATGCCAGCCACTAATATTTTTATTAATTTATCCGAGAATATTCTCCTCTCTCTCTTTTTCCAGCATTTTCCAATCCAACAAACTTCCGAAAGCTCATTCTCTTTCATACGAATTCTGATTTAGTTGATTATTCTTCCTAAATTCACAATCTATCAGTCAATACAAATTTAATAATTTTGGGATTTTATTTGTATTTATTGTTATTTATTTATCTTGTTTCGCGCGTGTAAAGCCCGACGTCGCCGAAGCAAGCTTGGACCAATATGAAGGAGTGACTTCTAACTTCAACGAAGGCATGTCTCTTTTGATCATGTTGTACCTATGTTTTCCAAATCCTGTTTTATATTGTTTAAAACTATTATGCATTGCTACTTACATAAAGTGATAAGTTCAATTCATAGGATGTTACTTTATCCTAAATTTTGATTATACATTCATTTGATGTTGTCATCCATAAACCATTGTCACCCTAGTATAACAAATCCACGATAGTGATTACAATACTGTTGGATTAGTTAAAATGGTATAATTGCTTAAACAAACTTTATCGGTCATGAACTCATGATCATCCTTTGGGAAGGAATTATTATTACTTTTTTAACAAAACAGTTTGAGAAATGTATAGCAATAGGTATTGTCAGTAGTTTGGAAAATAAAATAAAATAGGAGAAAACTTGTTTAGATTAGGGCGAGTGGGTTGAGTTTTGATTTTCTCGCCTTGGTCAATTAAGGACCGATGCTTGTATCCATCCAAACCGAGCACTACAGTACAACCACATATCGGAAATAGGATGGACCTGGCTGAATAATTTAAATTCCAAGCATTTAGCCCACAAGCTGTAGATGGTAGGAGTTACCTGGGTTGTGTAGACGATAGTAAATGATGTCCATATATGTTGGGGCTTGTATCGTAAATGATGTCCATGTCCGAGCAGAGTATTCCCCACAATAGTGAGCCCCGGGTCGATGGTAAATGGCGTCCATAACATGGGGTTAAGCTCATCGGTTGGCTGATGTAGGGATAGGGTATTGTAAAAGTTTTATGATAATCATTTAGTCGCACACCTATAGTAGTATGTCAGACGGACATTATAAGTTGATTATCTCATATGGATCAAGCTGCACAACCTTTGCAAAGTGTAAAACTATTCGAATAGTCGTGCCGACGATCAAGGGCAGGTAAAGTGCGTTTTCACATGATAGATTTTAGTTTTGCTTTCAAAGAATTAAATTTTAGGAATACAGAAGTAGTTGGAATTCTTGGATAGTTAATCTGGCAGCTGAAGCCAGTTGGGCAGCTAGAGCCCCATTCTTTGAACCTTGGCGGATAAAGCCTTGATAATAGTGGTTGGTAGTTTGGTACGTAGAACCTTCACTAGTGAAATAATTAATTTAATAAATGAGTAGCTAATGCACACGGTGGATATAGCGTTGATAACAAATTCGAATCACGATTTAACAAAAAAGTAAGTGAGCACCGGCCTTATGGCCACTTATTATAATAAAGGTCACATGACCTCAAGTTTTACAGCAGCAAACAACAAAAGATAAATTCCGAGTGACAACCTATCAAATTGTCCACCGGCATTCGACTGCGAGCGCAACCTAATACTCCAAATGACCTTCGTCATAGCCACAAGCGTAGAAGTCGTAATCATACTCGGCATCATTAAAGGATTATGATATTTGTGTTTGAGTGTAGCATGTGAGTACATAAAGTACTCTGCAAGTCTTGAAAAAATGCATTATGAAAGACTTAACAATGAGGCTTCTATGGTTCTTTTGCACAAAGCAATATTTTAAGTTTCAATAGTTTCATAAAGCAACATTTGCAAAATTAGTTTCAATAATTAAACTAATTATTTTACTAGTGAAGGCTCTAACTACCGACCACTAGTATCAAGGCTTTATCCGCCAAGGTTTAAATGGCTTTAGCTACCAAACTGACTCCAACTACCATATTAAGTATTTAAGAGTTCCAGCTGCTCCCGGATTCCCAAAGTTTAACTCTTTGAAAGCAAAACTAAAATCTACTATGTGAAAACGCACATTGCCCGCCCTTGACCGTGGGCACGGCTATTCGAATAGTTTCACTTTGCATAGGTTATACAGCTTGACCTACACGAGATAATCAGGTTATAATGTCCGTTTGACAAACTATCATACGTGTGCAACTAAGTGATTATCACAATGTTTTTACAATACCTCGTCCCTACATCAGCTTGCCGGATGAAATTAACCCCAAGTCATGGGCGTCATTTGCCATCGACCCGGAGCTCACCGTTGTTGGGAATAACCTAAGGGGGGGGGGGGTGAATGTAATACCCCAGTCTGCTCGTAGTGTGGCCCATGAGGAGTTGTGTGGTGGGATTAGTCCCACATTGCTTGTCTCAAGTGAGTTGTAGTAGTATATAATGCCTGTTGGATCCAAACATAGCACCTCCGGGTTAACCCTTTTACACGAAGCGAGGACGAAAGTGTAAGTGAGGTGCTATATGTGTGCGGGTCCGCCCCATGGTGGGCTAGGCATTGAGCCGATTTTGGGTCAGGGTGTTACACACCACCCCTGCAACTTCCGGATTTTTCACCGCAGTTCATTGTGGAGTGCAACACATCACGAACAGGACTCGGCACAATCCTTCACCAAGGCAGCAGCGCCATCGCATTCTTCAGCTGGCCGATGGCGGCCCGACATCACTCGCTGGCCTCCTACGAATGCGAGCTGATTGGGCTGCTACAGGCGGTGCAACACTGGTGTCCTTATCTTTGGCGGTGTTCATTCCTCGTCCGTACAAATCACTACAGCCTGAAATTTTAGCTGGATCAACACCTTGCCACCATCCCCCAACATCATTGGGTCAGCAAGTTGCTAGGGTTTGACTTCTCCGTGGAATATCGACACGGGTGGCTCAATACAGTCATCGATGCTCTCTCCCGACGCAACGCCGACGGGGGATCCACTTTTGCCTTATCCACCCCACACTACTACCTCTTCGACGCGGTTCATTTGGCAGCCGCTACAGACCCGACGTTGGTCGCCCTGGTCGCCCTCCACGACCAGATTACTGCCGGCGAGCTTGGGGCTCAATGGGCAATGGTGGATGGCCTTGTGTTGTTCAACCGACGCATCTACATTTCACCTTCTTTTTTCCTTCTTGGGGACATCCTCGCCGCTACACATGATGTTGCCCACGAGGGCGTCCAGAAGACCTTACACCGGCTGCACTGCGACTTCTACACCCTGCAGGCCCAATCCGTGGTGCAGGACTATGTCTGGGCGTGCGCCACTTGTCAACACAACAAGACCAAGCACCTCCATCCCACAGGGCTTCTACAATCCTTGCCGATTCCTTCGCGTGTATGGGAGGACATTGCCATGGATTTCATTGAAGGCCTCCCTCGAGTGGGTGGCAAGTCTGTCATCTTGACAGTGGTAGACCGCTTCTCCAAGTATGCACATTTTATCCCACTAACGCATCCGTATTCGGCAGAATTCGTGGGGCATGTCTTCTTCGCCAACATTGTCCGCCTGCACAGCATACCTTCTTCAACTGTCTCGGATAGGGACCCATGTTCACTTTGTCATTTTAGCGGGAACTCTTTCGGGCGTCAGGTTCACACCTCAATATGACAGGTGATCGGCCCCGACAGCGGGTACACTGGTTACCATGGACCTAATATTGCTACAATACGTCCTTTCATACTACCTTCAAGGACACACCATTCCATGTCGTTTATGGCCATGAACCTCCATCCATCCGGACCTATGAGGAAGGTGATGCGCGCAATGTGGCTATCGATGCCACTCTTCGGGTTCGCGACGACTCTCACCAATGTCCGGCAACGGCTCCAACGCTCAGCAACATGATAAGCTTCACTACGATGGCAAGCATCGTCCTCTCCAATTCGACGTGGGTGATTGGGTTTGGTTCCAACTCCATCACCGGCCGACAGCTTCATTGGGTATTGCTCCTAAAGGCAAGTTCGCCCCCAAGTTATATGGACCATACCGTATCCTCGCCAAGATCGACTCTTATCACATATCACTTCTTGCTACCGGCTCGTGCACGCATTCATGATGTTTTCCATGTTGGCCTCCTCAAGAAGTGATCCCACCTGACCGACCACCTGCTCTGCCGGTTTTACTTCACAGCAAAGTACTTCCTACACCAGAAAAGGCACTTCGTGTTTGGCTCTCCCGTGATGTCCATCAAATTCTTATCCAGTGGCAGGGCCAACCCGCCTCGGCAGCCTCATGGGAAGATCTCGTCACTTTTCAGCAGCGTTATACATCTTTTCAGCTCGAGGACGAGCTGTTCATCGAGGGGGAGATGTCATGTGGGGTCGGGTGTATACCCAGCGCCGGCGCCATACGGCCCAAGTCCAACCGGTGGCCCAAGAGGCGCCGGCGCAAGAGGCTTAGAGATAAGCCTCTCTTTCCTTTGCTTGCAAGTTAGGATTATTCAGATTTATAAAGATTAGATTGAGGATTATTCAGATTTATAAAGATTAGATTGAGATCTTTCCGATCTCTTTAAAGATTAGATTGAGATCCTTTCGGTCTCTTTAAAGATTAGATGGAGACCCTTTCGATCTATAATTGTATTATCTCTATTTAAAGGGGAGAAAAGGAAGGATTATAGCAAGCAAGATTAGTTATCTAATCTCTCTTCACCCTAGCCCTCTTCCTGCCGTGCGCACCCTCTCCTCATCCATGCCGTGCGCACGCCGGCCTCCCTCTGCCGTGCGCCGCCCTCTCCACCACGGCTCCTGGGCGCAAGCCCGGGCCGAAACCTCCCACCACCCACTCTTATCCGATTAGATCTATTCCCGAAGCACATGACAAAACCATGATAAACATAACCACTATAGTTCATGCTAATAAATGGATTAATATCATCAATATCGATGAATGAGAAATCAAAGCAGACAACATATTTCAGTTCCTTTTATGAACACAAAACATAGTCATATTGTCCCAGAGAATAAAGGAACTTACAGTTTTCTCCCCTGATGGACTTATGTACTCTACATGAAAGCCAACATCCTGCTGACATCAAATCTGTCACTAAACAATTGTGAAATAATCCATACACTACCGAAGCATTTCAAGAGACAAGTGTTAAACATCAAACTTCGAATTGCAGCAGTCTCTGTTAAGGTGAAAGTACAAGTATCTTATGCAATTCATTTTCGTAGTCAAAGCATGAAAGCTTGAAAGGAATGAGAAATACAAGAACCTTTCCCATAACAAATAATATGATTAGACTTACTGATTTATTGCTTACTCGAGACAAAAAAAATGAGCTGTTCCTTTTTGGAGAGGACCAAAATGATTTGGTTTCACAATAAGGACAGTTATCACAATGATGTCCTTGGTCCTAAATATCAATCTTTTAGGCTTGAGCTAATCAGCTGTTCCTTTTACTAAAGTTGAACAAGCCACTTGCTTTCTTACAACTATATAAAGCTATTGAAAATACGCAGAAGCAGAGCTCAATAATCAGCACAGTAATTAAATCATTTACAACTAGCATAAAAAGATTATGTCTACCCTGGAATAGAAAGAGAAAAACTGCCATGCATACTTAAATGAAAGATGAATGCACAGAATAGGGATCATTTTTTAGCAATCTTCTTTTCTATGCAGTAGGGATTTGAAACAGTACCAACACCATGTTGAGGGCCCCTTGTTGCAAAGAGAAGTCCCATGCAATATATGAGTTGACAGCCTCCACGCTCAAAATAACCTGAAGAATATGAATGACAAAATATAACCTTGAGACCGTCCAAGCAATAAAAATCAGCTACTAAACATTCCAAATTACTATTCAAAGTGCTTGGACTATATAAAAATTGCCTTCTATATTATTTATCAACAAATCACGCAAATTATTATGTCCAACTAGATTGGTACCTCATGTGTCTTTCCAGCTGGAATAATGGTTTCTCTGTATTCATCGCTTTTCCTACCAAAATAGTGGAAAAGAAGGTAATATTTCAGTTCTGCACACTTCTTCAAAACTTTTTCTAGTTTTGTAGTAAGCTAAAACGCTAAATTAGTAATGCAAAAATGCATCAGATTTCTACTGAAAGGAGCAAGTACCTAGAATCAGCACCCGCCTCCTCGGCAGATATGAAGAATGGAGCGTTCACAAAAACCTCACTGCAGTGGGTTGCCTCATCAGTTAACAAAGTGTTAAGAATCATAAATAGAAATAATAGCATTTCTACATAACATACATTAAGATCTAGTCAGGCATGGCGAACCTGCATTAGATCAGCATCTAACTGCCTATGTGAAGACTAGACTTTTGTATGTTATTTATAGGTTACATTTGGTTATCCTCAAGATGAAACCACAATTTGCTGGATTAAGTAAACACCAAATAGCTCCTAAAAAATAGGGCCAACAACTAAGATGTTAAAAATATTACAATTATAGCTTAACAAAAGATCAACTGATAATTCTCCTCAAAATGGCATACAGTTAATAAGTTAAAGAATGTCCCAAACTAAAATACTCCAAGCAAAAAAGAGAAACAAGTAAAAATTGAATATTTGTCAAAACCATGCAAAGAAACAGGAAGCCCAAACTGGTTATGTCTTGAAACCCACAGGGTTAAAATAGTATGATTTTTCATATTTCTTGTTTGCAGACTAAGCATTGGGCAGTTTGGCAATTGGCACTCAAGGGAATGTGAACAGAAGATTACCACGACTTAAAATTAAAATGTATAAATGTGAAGCACTAGTATTGATCATGGGAACACCAGTAATCAACATGCTATGGATAAAGCACAATTACTAAATGAGGTTGGTGATGATATTACTGTTACCCTATGAATTTAGTGAACTTCTCAAATTCCTCAGTGTAGATAACCACAGCCTGCTGCAACACAGCAATGTCATCCTTCTCTCTGTTCAATTTCAACGAACAGATAATGTCAGAATTAGAGGAGTGATAATGCCTCTTATAAAAACAAAAGGGAGCCATAATGCAGATGCAAACAGATATAGTTCCTGAAAGATTTTTCTGTAGCTAGTAAAAAAAGGCAATACAAATTCTTCAAATAGAAGTTCGCTCACATTTTCCTCTCTCCATGTCGTGCCAAAGAGAGATGTAGATACAACTGAATTGCAAGCACCAGTTTTGTAAGGGTGTACATTGCTGGCCCATATCGCTCTCTTTGCTCTTCCATAGGTCTGAAGAGAAATTCAAATTGAAAGAAATGGAAATTGTATCGTCAATTTTATTCATGTCATTACTCCATATACCTCATATTCAATATGCAGGGCACTATTTGCTAACTGCTGTTTTGATAACAAAAAATGCATACATACCCATTATCATCATTTATTTGTCGAATAAAGTCCAATAAAACCTGCAATATTCAGTACAAGAAATCAGATGTTAAATTATGTCATCGTTTAACATAGCATTCTAAAAGGAGTAATCGATACTTAAGGGAACAATCTACAATTTGATAATGGTATATCAATATCATATTGGATTTTAAAGAAGTTTGCAGTAATCCAATGTAATCACAACATCAATTTTCTAGTGAAAAAGAACAATGGCATCATCAATATGGTGAATATGACTACAACAATTAGGCTAACTCATGGAACACCAACCAAGTACCTAACAAGTGTCTTATATACACCTGTTGCAGAACCAAGCTGTGCTAATTGCACCCGCCTACAGAACATGATGGAAAATGATTACAGATTTATTGATAATGAATATGTATAAACAGATAACTGAAAGGAGAACAACCTTTCCATTTGCTGTTTCCATAGCAATGCATATCGATCACGAATGCTTCCACCAGAACTAACTAAAGCATCAACCTCAGCCTGCTTATTTCTCTCTGAGCGTTCTCGCTGTTGCCTGATTAGCGTACCCCGGAAATCTTGTGGCATGTATGTCATAACTGCAGATATTATAAACGCAGGTCAAATACCAATAATGCACCTGAGATGTACTTGCGCCCCCCGAAAAGCAAATATGGAACCAAAGGATGACGTAACCAAGGTGAAGGAAAAACTATTGTTATACTGTATAAATTTTGGTTGCGGATATCGATGCTCCAAAAAAAGACTGGAAAGTCACATGGTAGGGATTCATTTCAACAAGAGATACCAAAACATTATGTGGGACTGTGGAAGAAACAATTAAGAAAATTTTAGAATACAGTGCAGTGCTGGTGTGAATCAACCAGGTAAATTACCAGGAAAGGAGATCCAATCATCTATATACAGACTCAAATTACAAAAAGAATCAGTATTAAACTATCAGCTGCTCAGTATACAAGATTCAATTGCATGGTCATGACCCAAGATTCATAAATGGGTATATTTGCATTTCATTCCCTATTTAGGCAATGCATAAAAGGAAATATAAAACCACAGGAAAGAACAACCTGTATTGAAAACATTATCGGCATTTTTTAATTGAAATTGTTCTAACTTCTTCAACATGTCCTTCAATTTAGTTTCAACATCATCAAGTACAGAAAGTGTCTCAACATCCTCTGGCGTGGACTTCTGTTGAAGCTGGTCACATGCACATGCCAATTGTTAACTTCAAACAAAATATAGGTAGAATTCCTCCTTGCAGAGAGATCAAAAGCTAAACTTACTGCAACAGGACAACGATATTTGTTAAGCAAAAACAGTATTTCTTCCATTTGTTCTCTGTTCTTCCACAAGTTCTCATCAATTTTATGGGCAGGTATGCCACCTGCTTCTTGTACCAAGAGCTCCTCATCTTGCACATGCAAAATTGATGGAATCATCATGTCAAAATAATGTTTGCTTCAGAAATATCAACCAATATTTAAAGATCCATAATTTGGCAAACAAAAAAAAGTCTTGGTTGATGTTTAGTGTCAAGTGGTTAGCTACATACTTAGCTACAAATATGAAATGATTGAAGCCTAACAGTATTAACCCTTACAGATTCGTGAAGCTTTAATCAACAACAGACTACATGGATGAACAAACACAAGAGTAACAAGAAACTGAAACATGAGATCTGCCACTGCAAAATTATGCTGGCATGCATCTTTGTCTTACTTAAAAACAGACAATTTCATTTTTGCCACTAAGCTCATCTTGCTTTTGCAACTGACTGTCTCACCGACAGGTGGGGTCTGTGTCTGTGCCCATGTCAGTAAGAGAACTAAGTGGCAGAAACGAAATCCTCCAAATTAGTGGCAAAAACGAAAAATTCCCATTTAAAATGCAAGTTCTGAAACCTTTGGACACACCCCTGCTCCCAGTTTCCGTTTAGTTCCATTTCTAAAATAGTGACTTTGTATTCGATTTTTTTCTAAATTTTTTTCTTCCTTTGTTTTTCCTAACGAAAGGTACAAGTGCATCTTTGTAGTGCCCCTTACAGTGTATAGCAAGCTCTTTCATTCCATCTATATTTGTTTGGTTGAATAGTAACATAGTAGCTCAGTAAATTGTGTATGTGTTATGTTTATGCATTCTCAACTCACAGGCAGTGGTGAAAGAAAAGGGGGGCAAGCCAGGCAGGAGTATGGCCCCCCCTCATGATCAGAAAATTCGTTTGTTTACTACTATTTGGCCTCCCTCATCAAATATAATTATACTCAAGGATACAAATCTCGGAACCAGATGAAAACCCGCTCGGCGGCCGGTGATGGTAACCAGCCGGTTACCGGAAAAACCAGAAAAAACCGGTTGAAATTCGAATACTGAAAATTGAATTGGGGATGTTTTAAACCCAGTTACCGGAACGGTTACCGCCCAAAACCGGAAAACCCGCTTCAAAAAACCGGAAAACCTGCTACCAAAACCGGAAAAAAAAAACATATTTAGCTAGGCTAGATTGTCTAAAAAATGTTGGGACTTGGGAGTACAATAATTCAAGCATATTTAGCTCATACAATGGGTAATCTAGTACAAAAAAGGCATAAACCAACTTAGGAAGTGCATTATGCAGTCATAAATTTGGAAAAATTCGGCCGGTTTTTTCCTTGATTATACTATGTCACTATATAGGTTATTTTGTCCCCCTCTATCCCTAATTCCTTGCTCCATAACTGATTTGAGCCTAGTTCCAACCAGTCGTAAGTCCCAGTTTTCAGCAGTTTCAGCAGCTCCAAATCAGATAGGTTTATCACATCCACAGGTCAGATGAGCAATGGTAGAGGCACACCAAGGTCCTTTTGGCACCACCAGCAAGGGAAATGGGAGGGTAAGGGTGGACAACGAAGGCTAATGGGGGCTATCAATATGCTCCAAATCATCTCATCGTGTAAACATGTAAACTCCACTGTGAGCAGTCCAATCAATATGCAGAGGTACTATCATTCATCAAATCAAGGGAATCTGGCAAGTACTTTAGCCTATTATCAAATGTTCAAATTGATAAACATGATTCAATCTCACATTGATTAGACGGCTCACGGCAAGGTTTGCATGTTCACACTAAGAATGGGGTTTGCACCAGATAGAACCCCAGCTATACAGCATTAGGAGGCAACAGCAACCCTAAGGATACCACAAGTTCATATACATTACTAGGTCTAAACGATGACAGAAACAACATCAGTAGAGTGATCAACCATACTACAGCTGACAACACCAAAGTTGTTACAACCTGTAAATTTCTAGCAACAGGTAGATCGTATACAGTCCTATTACAAAGAGATAAAAAATAAAAAGATTCTCAGGCTAATGAGCAACACCCTTAAATGTTATAAATCAGACGTCCCCCTCTCAAACCAAACATCCATACTAAGACTAAATTTTGAAGTCATTTAGCAGTTCATCTAATCCGATTCTTTACTGCTTTAAGCAACCTCAGCAAGCAGCTCGCTAATCAGGGCCGGATTCCAGATAGCTACACGCCCCTAGAAGCACGCCCCTAGAAGCAAACACCGAATTCCTAGGACGTCCAAGCAGCTAACTACCCGCACGGAAAGAACCGAACACCCATTCGAACAGTTTCCATTCCACCCCGTCGAATCGCGGGGAGATGAAGGGCGCTAACGGCAGCAGCGCCAGCGGGGACGAGAAGCGAGCAGATCGCGGCGAGATCGGAGGGTAGGATGCTCACCGGGGGAGACGGGGGCGACGGAGGCGAGGTCGGCGGAGAGGGCGCGGAGTCGGGCGGCGAGCGCGGTGACGTCGTCGGGCAGCGGGTGCAGCGGGTACTTGTCGTAGTAGCGCGCGAGGTAGGCCCGCGTGATCGGTACCAGCCCCTCCGTCGCCATCCCCGGCGTTCCGCGGTCGTCGGCGGTGGGCGGTGACGTGGGGAGAAGGAGAAAGGGAACGGAGGAGGCACGTGAATTGGACGTGCGGTTGGAGGGGAGGGTGCGGTCACCGGGCTGTGGGGTTTAAGAGGGAGGAGACAAGAAAGAAAGAAAATCAAACAAAGGAAGGAAAGAATCAAACAGAGGAAGGAAAGAGAGGTTTGGTGGTGCCAGCCGGTGTTTGCTGCTGGCTGCGTGTTGGACGGTGGTTGGAGCCGTGGGACCGAGGGGAGGGTTTATAATTTAAGGTTGTGTTTTGACCGAGTTGAATGAAATGGGGCGGTAGATGGAATGATATTTGGTTTGATAGATGAAGTTAGTTGTGATAACTCTTTCACTGGACATGGTGAGTTCACTTTCAACAATTGTTAGAATGAGATTTTTGCAAGAATTATGTTTCTGCAAGATTTACGTTGGCGAACTGCTGTTTCCGCAAAGCTTGAGAGATTGGGAAGAAAAACCAGCAAATTTCATAAAACAAATATTAAAGGATGATAAATCTTCATGTCATGTAACAAAATAATCTGTAGTAACATTGCGTACGCACCTTTTTTTTTGTTGGCAAACTGCTGTGAAAACAAGCATACAAAACTAAAGAAATTGTCCTTGCAGAAAAGAAATAAGGAGCAGAATTTCAAAAACAAAAGTCTTCTCCATTGACGAGCAAGTTCTGCAGTTCAACAATCTAAAGAAATTGATATCCTGGTAGTATTCATCTTTTCTTTCAGATTTCACCACATTTTTGTACTATGATTGCTCATAGGAGATAGGTCGATACTAATACGGTAATACCTGTTGGAAATTGGCACATATGAGTGAGGTCTATTTTCTATAATTCCAAAGCATGTATAGTTTAGTATCATATTGTTAAAGCAAGGTGGAGGCGACCAACATATAAGATGAAGTCCTTATCACTATTTGAAACATGTGACACATGGATGAGGGTGGCACGAGGAGGGCTTTGGCTAAACACACGCACGCACACAAGCACGCATGCGCGCATTCGCGTATTTTCGCATGAAAAATCGCTTGACTTGTGACGCGCGACCGTGCCGTGACGTGGCGCGCCACATGGCAGACCAAGTCCACCTTATTTTTACTGAACCATACATCTCTCTGTGTGTGTGTGTGTTTGGATGATATTCAAATGTTTAAATTTGAGGCTTTATTGAGTAATAATGACAGACAGTTACCAATGGGTAAATGACTGGTTAAGTGTGTTAGTTACTAGTGGGTAAATGATTATTTAATCAGTCAGTTCACAGTCTGCATCCAAATATATATGCATGGAGACGTGCAGAGCATAGCGCGAAGAACAACTGCCTCCATTCCTTCTTTCATTCCTTCTGCAAACCTGTGTTATTGTATTGCACCATCTGAACCTCGTCGATTCTTTTTCTTGGCTTGCACCTTGAAGAAGGGGAGCGGTATCTCCGAGCTATTGCTGCCGTGAAAACCTGCACGGAGGGCGGCAATAAGGTTTTGCTGATTCATCTTCGTTTCTGCACTGCATCGAGTCTGCGTCTGCGCTGTTTCCTGTTCTTCATCGAACTAATCTGTAAGTCTTTCGTGTGACTGATTGATTTGTTTACATTCTGTTTTTGCTTATATTGTGAAGTACAATGAGTTGCCTGCTGTTAGTACTGATTTATGCATCATTAATCTTTTGCAATATCTGTCTTCTATTAAAATCTGGAATTAAAATATTGCCCTCATTTTCAACATTCCAGAAACCTTATTGTAAACTTTGTTGCAACACACTATAGCTAGAGCTTCTTATGCTACGAAATCTGAGAGGTTTTCTAGTCAGAATTTTGGTAGATGGCAAACTAGAGTCAAGTTCTGGCTCATGTCTTTGGGGCTGTGGTGGGTAATCCACCCGCAGTGTCCATTTACAATTGACCAGTATATGCAGTTCGATAATGCGAACAACACTGCTCTTGGCTGCATTCTGACCATTCTGGCATATCAACTCTACGGTGTGTATATGAAATATAAGTTCGCCACAGAGTTGTGTGATGCACTAGAGCACAAATATGCAGAGGCAGAGGCAGGTCGCTGGCTTGAGCAATTCTTTGAGTTTAGCATGGATAAGGCTAAGTCCATAGTTGGACAAGCTCATGATCTCCAGTTATTGGTTGGTGAGATTGCACACCAGGGCTGTGTGTTGCCTCCTAAGTTTGTGGTTATGGGCATTGTCGCCAAACTTTCTGTTTCTTGGTGGGATTTTGCTACTAGCTTGAAACACAAGAGGTAAGAGATTTCCGTTGAAGATCTCATTGCTGCCCTCGATGTGGAAGAAAAGGTAAGAGTGAAAGATGCACCCAGCACTTCTGGTCAAAACAATTTAAATTTCATAGAGAAAAAGACTATTACAAAGAAGTACAAATCCAACAAACTGAACAAAACAACTAGCTTTAAGAAGAAAATAGAGAAGAAGGATATGATGAACATCACCTGCTTTGTGTGTGGGAAAAACGATCATATGGTGAAAGACTGTCATTTCCGCAAGAGTAGAGATGGTGAACAGCCAAAGAAGAAGCATGTCAACGTGATCATAGGCGAGGCCTCGACTTTAGGAGGGTATAGTAATTCTCCTGTTGTTTTTTCAGTATATCAGTCCACTGATTGGTGGGTTGATACTGGTGCTAATGTTCCCGTATGTTGTGATATTTCCTTGTTTTCTTCTTACAAGGCAGCAGGGTTTCCTCTGTCCTAATGGGAAACGGGTCACATGCTTCTGTTCTTGTTGTTGGCATGGTGGATCTAAAAATTACTTCAGGGAAGATTGTACACTTGAAAAATATGCAGCATGCTCCTACAATAAACAAGAACCTCGTTAGTGGTTCTGGTGTAACACCCTGGCTATTCGGAAGCCATAATATTACCTAAAGAACTAACATACAACCACATTGCGGAAGAATTTAAACAATACCTTAATCCAATAGCATATAAAGATCATCATCTATTGGTATGATTGCAAGAATATAATCTGAATCCATCCACATAACACAAATTCCAAATATCCAAGTCTACTGAATCAATTATGATAATTCAAATACTACACTAATTAGAAATTACCAGCAGTTATTTAATCAATCAAAACATAAGGAATGATATCATCCACCATCATACCCTATTTATTACAGTTCAGTTTTAACAAATGAAAAGTAAGGACAAGTTCAAATAAATGAAAAGTAAATATTGTGAAGTGAAAGAAAGAATGTGAAGTGAATGATGTGATCCACGTGACTAAGCCCTCCCATGCATGCCGTCTTCAATAGTTACCTAAAACAAATAAACACTGCAAGAATGAGTCCACGACTCAGCAAGTACAATGGAATAAAGCGAACCATACTGAATATGAATATAACATCACAGAATAGAAATTGAAAGTAGAATGGATGAAATCATATGAATGAATGAAATGCATGAACTCCACTTCTACTTATACCGGTATAGCTAGTGACACACCCGTCGGTGTTCACTTGGGCCCGCATTTAACAAAATACGGGGATCCAAGGCCCGTATTTCACTTGGGCCCGCATTTAACAAAATACGGGGATCCAAGGCCCGTATGAAGAACGTTTTATACGGGGATCCAAATCTACCCACATTACAATGGTGGGTCTTACATGCCCATACTGGAATTGATGGGTCTTTACATTCCATTCCCGTGGACGAAACATGAACAATGAATGAATGGAATGAATTATGAATAATGAAAGACATCATTATGAATAAGGAACGAATGAATATAATGAATGTAGTCCTATTATTAAAGAATCATAGTATATCAACTATGAAAGGAAACAACGAATACCGAAATTACCCATTTCATATTCATCAATCAAGTGGAACAGCAACAAACAAGACAAATCAATTGTACTTGCCTTTCGAACTACGACGCGTTAGGAGGCAAGGACGAAGCCACTAATCTCGAATTCCCTTCTCCTACATAAATTAATTACTTAAATAAGTAACAACGTGAACAAGACGCTACTTGAAACGCTTAGTCGCACCATCCTAAACCCAAGGTTCACATAGTCGATGTACCCAATTAAACCGACAGTTTAGTTGGACGATAATCTGGACAGTGATACTAAAAACACCATATCTTTTGCTCTGAGACTCGAAAAGAGGTGATATCAGATCCTATGGAAAGGTAACGAAAATATCCACATTAACCTAGTTGGCTGAACCTTCATATTCATCCAACAACCTAGGCTAACATTTAGATGATAGTCTTAATACAAAATCTGTCTAGCAGAATTACACCGTAGTAAAGAAATAATCATAACTTTTGATAAAATTAACCAAAATCCATGATTCTTGTCATTCTGGAAAGCTAATAACATGACCTTAAAAAGTATAGTTGGCTTGATACTCATAATTTGCCTTTAACAAAATCTATCCCACGGCTCAAAACTACAGTCAGCAAACCGACAACCATTCAGGACAGCAGCACGGCAAAATTCATATTTATTAATCTGGGACTCGGAACGAGGTGAGTTCAGTGCCCAATTAAACTTAATGAACAAACCTACAAAACTCTAGTTGATAATATTTCCTAATTCTGCCAAACAATTGACCAAACAGTAGGTGAAAATGCTCGACAAAGAATCTGTCTCCGACGAATGTAATGATGAAGAATATAACATAAATTTTAATATATAAATCCAATTGAAGTGTTCTTTTTCAATATGGAAAGATGATAAAATTATCTACAGAAATCGTTTTGGGTGACAAATCTGAATCTGATCCTAACCAAGTCATATTTCATTAAACAACTATACTGACAATTCTTGTCAGGTTTCTCAGGACAACAATAAAGAATCTATCATAACTTTTGAACCGCAGATCGGATTCTGGTGATCTTGGCGGGTATGGAAAGCTAAGAACCGTGAATACAATTCTCTAGAAGGTGAGAACCTCCAGATCAGCATCTAAGATGCCAAAACTGGGCGCGCAACATTCTGGACAGAACAGATCTATTACCGACTCCGCCTACGCACGAAAGTTAAACATCAAATTAACGAGTTTCGGATCGTTTCCCTTGGAGCCGTGCTAGCCCAACGAGCACACGGCGAGGTCCTCCTCCCTCTCCACCTCTCCTCCCTCCCTTTCCCCCATGGTTCTTCCCTGGCCGGCCACCACGGCGAGGGTCCGACGATCCCGGGAGACGGCAGCGCGTGGGAGAAGCGACAGGAGCGCTCGGGTGCAGGGGGGAATGGAGCCCAAGCCAGGGAGAGGCGGCAGAAGGGAAGGGCGGCCCAGTGGAGGAGAGGGAGAGATGGCGGCTTGGTGGGGAGAGAGGAGGAGGAGGGTGGCGGCGGGGTTTGGGAGGAAGGCACCCTTTGGTCGCCCCTTTGGGCCACTTGGGTCGTGGCCCAAAGCCCAGGTTGTCGTGAAAACACAAAAAACCCCCGATGAAAAGATAAATTCTGATTTTCCAATTAGCTCCCTCTTCTGAAACTTCTTCTAATAAGCCGATTTACTTCCGGGGTATTACATATGTACTATGTAGAGATAGTTATAAGCTAGTCTTTGAGTCAAATAAAATTGTAATGTCTAAGTTCGGGAATTTTATTGGTAAAGGCTATGAGAGCAGAGGCTTGTTCCGCCTAAGTATTTTAGAGTCTTGTTATAATCTGAATGTTGCAATTGGTTTAAATAAATATGAGGCAAATATTTGGCATTCTCATTTCTGTCATATTGGTTTTGATAGTATTGCTAGAATATCCAAAATTCCAAATGTGAAATTATCAAAGGATCAAAGTGCTAGTCATATGTGCAAGCAAAGCAATCTTGCATACCCTTTAAGGGATTAGAGGATTAATGTTTAGAGAAGGAATTAAATTAAAATATCAGAATTTTGTTAGGGATTGGACCTTAGACTTTTAGCCCAAGGCAACCAAGCATAAGTGGGTCGGCCCCCTAGTGGATCAAGAGGGGGAGCGCCCCTTTTTCCCCTAACCCTAGCCGCCCCCTCTCCCCCCTTGGCCGCCACCCTCCTCCCCCTCTCCCCCTTGCGCCACCACTCCTCCCCCGGAACCAAACCTCATGCTGCCCCACCTCCCCCATTGCTGTCTCCTGGAGCTGCCACCTTCCTATTGTGTGGCTGGCCATTGGGGAGAATGAGGGGAAGGTATAGAGGAAGAGAGGAAGAGGAGGAGGTAGAAGAAGGAAAATCTTCACTAGGGTTTTAGCGAGATCCAATAGAGAATTCGTGGGTACATTCATGTTCTCGATTAGATTTTTTAAATTTTTCATATGCGATCTATCACCGATAGACAAACTGGTACCCTGCTATTGTAGATCGGTATTTTCTGTAGCTATGTTAATTCGTAAGTTTGGGATAGTTCCAAGTGAATTCAGCATTTAGGGTCTTCTAGAGTTATGTGGGTAATTGCGATGGCTTTCTGAGATGTATTAATTCACAAATTTTTGGTTGGATAATGATTTAGTTATGATTTTTTGCAAGTCTGAGTGCCTGTTGAGTCTCTGGATTCGGGCAGCGAGCATAGTTCTGTGAATTAGGGTCTAGAGATGGACAAATCTGGTTGGTTGACCTTCATTAATTATATAGATAACTTTACGATGATTCCAGAGAGTCCAAGTTCATATTTTTTGGACAATTAGAACGAAAGTTACGAAATTTTGAAGTTGTTGTAGATCTGTCCTTCTATTGGGGACAGTAGGGAAAGAATTGCTCTATTAGTAACCTTTGTTACAGAATGGAAAAATTATGATAAATTTATTGAGGAAGCTGGTTCTCTGTAGTTGCGATTAGGACCAAATGATTTCATTTTGTTTTATTGTTATGCCGTGCGCATTTGAATGGTGTTCTTAGTATACTTTTCGAATGCCAGGTGGTGGTCAGAACCGGGGAAAGAGTCCTCCTGTCGTTGTCACCCGTCTTTCGGTTGAGGCAACTACAAGAAGTGTAGAGTGAATTGTGATGCTATATTCATGATAATTTCCATGGTTTACTGAAGGACCGAAATGGCAACAAAGGGGGGGTGAATGGTGCCTAAAAATTAATACTCCCCTTTACTGTATTTAAACAAGCCTACAAAGATCTCTGGAGATCTAAAGAAAGTAAATGAAGCAAGATCAAATAACAAAAACAAGCCTCGGGCTGTTCTTCTGGAAATCGGAAGCTCCGGCCAGTAAGGTGCGGAAGTTCCGCTTGCGGTAGTTCCGCTGTGTATGGCGCGGAAGTTCCGCTATGATATTTCCGCTGTAAAATCGGAAGCTCGATTATCCCGATCAAGAAACGAACGCTCGGGTTTTGCCCAAAAATCCAAACTACTTAATCTTGAATGCTCTTCTCAGGTCAAGTTTCACAGGACATCATCCTAAACACCATCTTGACCTTATGGAGAAGAATCGCAACCAAAGATTCAATAATCGAGCCAAAAACGGATTTCTTGAGGAAGGGGCAAGAAAGACCAAAACCCACAATAGACACGATTCTCAGATTCTTAGCTTATGAAACTTTGATGATAGATTAGCAATATCAAAACGACTCTAGATATCAAGTTTCACACTATTTCATAAGAAGAATCAAAAGATACATCAAAACCCTAGCTATTCAAGAGAAGAGCAGAGAGATGGAAGAGGACATAAACAAGTAATCAAAACTCAGAGTTTCATTGATAGAAATCAAACGTTTACAGATGGAAACACAGGGGAATGAGTACAAGAGATTTCAGTTCATACTCTCCAACTCAACAAACTCTCAAAAGACAAAACAAAGCCATTTTGGTGGAGCTAACCCTAATTTCCTCTCTCAAGGTCTAACCCTAACACCAGGAGTTCACCTCTATTTATAGCCCTTGGCTAATGGGCCTCCAACCCATTAAGCCCGCTACACCCGAACGGAACCGCCTCCACTTGTGCCGCTTTGCGAAAAGACCGTTTCGCCACTTGCGCACCTTCTGGAAGTCTCCGTCTTCCTTCTTGTGCACGACTTGCAACCGCTTCAAGATTCACGCCGTCTTTGACACATCCCGACCGTTCTGACCTCAACGCCTCCTGCGCCTAGTCCGGTCCACGTGTCTCGCCACGACTCCATCTCGATGCCCTGCAGTCATCACAAGCAAAAACACATCACATAGCATTGCACAATATCATAGCATCAACAATTGTATAAGACTCAAACTCATACAAAATCAAAATCACAAATTAATCTTCTCGCGACATTACGACACAATCGAAGTTCCGCACTTACACAGCGGAAGTTCCGATTCCGAATGTCCGCACTTGTCGTGGTTATCGGAAGTTCGCGCTTAACAACTGCGGAACTTCCGATCTTCTAACATCCGCCTTTCCAGATTTTCAAATCCGATTACCATCTCGAGTAACACTCAATGTCAAGATATCGGACACTCGCTACCCTTGTGCGGAAGTTCCGATTTCCTTCACCAACTCAAAACCTGTAAATCGGAAGTTCCTATTTCCAACGCCAGAGTTCGACATCTAACTTCCGCTCCATACACAAATGTAGTTCGATTATTCGATTCCGCACGTAAATGATCCAAACCAAACACTCAACTCTCAACCTATTCATACACGCTGTCAAATACTCATCACTCAGAGTGGAGGACCTCTCACATGGTCTCTCAATCTCCCCCTTGATGAGTATATTGACAATCACCGAAAAAAAAGCATAAGATGAGTTTGAGTTTAAAGTCAGCTCAACCAAGGTCTAAACAAGAGTAGTTAAGCTCAAGACCATGTTGACAAAAGAAAAAGACTTGAGATGAGATGAAAGAGCAATTTTCGCACAAAACTCAAGGCTTTTCTCCAGAAGACTTTTTCTTTCCAAAATTCTCCCCCTTTGTCAATAAAATCATCAATATGAAGAAAAGGGAGGAAAAGACTATATGATGTTCATTTTAAGCATTAGGAGCCATGTAGATTATCCAAAATGACTATTAGAGTATTACACCAAGCCATAACACAGAAGAATCCTATCAAGATCATGACAATTGATGTATAGAAAAGCTAAGACAGAAAGACCATAATCTGATTAATGATCCAATTCTTTAGCAAGTTAAATAAGCCAATATTGAAGTCTAGCTAAAAATATCCAAGGATGATACAAGCCATGTCAAATAATCTAAGTTGAACCAAGAAGACTCATACTGAACAGTTTAGAGTGCTACCAGTTGAAGAAAGACTCATTTTATCCAGAACTTGGTCTTTTTGATGACAAGCAATTTTAGCACATTTTTCTTTTCCCAAAGCTCTTTATGGTTTTATCTCGAAAAGCAAGCTCTGACTAGGTGCCATCCACAACCGCTCCCGAGCTTCAACCATTTTTTTTTGGCCATGTGCTAGATCCCAAGCCTTATGCGATCACTCCAAGCAACAGACTTAAGGAGGTGATCTTAGGTCATCCAAGGCTCCCCCTGAGTTCATGCCTGGTGCAATGGTAAGCAGTCTCATGAGAAAGATTTGGTGTGAGAGACCATGTGAAAGGTCCTCCACTCTGAGTGATGAGTATTTGACAAGTGTGTTGATTAGATTGAGAGTTGGGTTTTTAGGTTTGGACTGTTTCTGGACTGAGTCAGGGAAATCAGAACTACCGCTGTGTATGGAGTGGAAGTTCCGATAAATCGGAACTACCGGCGTTGGAAATAGGATCTTCCGATTTATCTGGGTTTTGGTCTCGGTTGAAGGAAATCGGAACTTCCGCACAAGGGGTAGCGGAGTGTCCGATATTTCTGACATTGAGTGTTCTCTGAGATATTTAATCGGAATTAATATCTGGAAAGTCGGTTGTTCCGGATATCGGAAGTACCGCAGTGTTGAGCGCGGAACTTCCGATATTCCTGACAAGTGCGGATGTTCCGGAAATCGGAACTTCATTGTGGTAATTGCGAACTTCCGATTGTGTCCGTAATCGCATAGAAGATTATTTTGTGATTTTGATCTTGTATGAGTTTGAGTCTTATACAAATGTTGATGCTATGTTATTGTGCAATGCTATGTGATGTGTTTTTGTCTGTGTTGACCGCAGGCATCAAGATGGAGTCGTGGCGAGACACGTGGACCGACTAGGCGCAGGAGGCGTTGAGGTCGAACGGTCGGATGTGTCAAGACGGTGTGAATCTTGAAGCGGTTGCAGTCGTGCACAACAAGGTGTACGGAGGCTTCCAAAAGTGCGCAAGGGCGAAGGGTCTTTTCGCAGCGGCAAAAGTGGAGGCGGTTCCGTCGGTGTAGCAGCTTAATGGGTTGGAGGCCCATTAGCAAAGGCTATAAATAGGGAGAACCCAGAGTTAGGGTTAGACTTTTGAGAGAAAATTAGGTTAGCTCAAAAAAGATTTGTTTTGCTTTTTGAGAGCTTGTGGAGAGGAGAGTATGATCTGTAATCTTATGTAATCTTTCCTCCGTGTTTCCATCTCAAACATTTGATATCTATCAATGAAACTCGAGTTTTGATTACTTGTTTATGTCCTCTTCCTTCTCTCTGTTCTTCTCTTGAATAGCTAGGGTTTTGATGTATCTCTTGATTCGCCTTATGAAATAGCTTGAATCTTCATATCTAGAATCGCTTTGATATTGCTAATCTATTATCAAAGTTTCATGTCGAGAATCGAGAATCGTGCCTATTGTGAGTTTTGGTCTTTCTTGCCCCTTTCTCAAGAAACTGCTTTTGGCTCGATTATTGAATCTTTGGTTGCGTTCTTCTCCATAAGGTCAAGATGATGTTTAGGATGATGTCCTGTAAAACTTGACCTCGAGAAGAGCATTCAAGATTAATTAGTTTGATTTTTGGGCAAAACCCGAGCATTCTGCTCTTCGGTCGGGATAATCGAGCTTCCGAAGTTTATGCAATGGTACCGCAGCGGAACTTCACTATATACATCGCGGAACTACCGCAAGCGGAACTTCCGCAATCTATCGTCCGAAATTCGATTTCCGTAAGAACAACTGAAACTTGTTTTTGTTATTTGATCTTGTTTCATTTACCTTCTTTAGATCTTCGAGATCTTTGTAGGTCGGTTTTAAATACAATGAAGGGGAGTATTAATTTTAGGCACCATTCACCCCCTCTGCTGCCATTTCGGTCCTTCAATTGGTATCGAGCCGTTAGCTCTTCTTGATAGATCTTAACCTGTCGGTTGAGCCATGGCAACGGACAAGTATTCCACCAAGCCTCCGCTTTTGATGGTCCGATTACCCTTCCGAAGAGCCGAATGGAAACTTACATCCGTGCTCGTGGGTATGCCATCCGAGAAAGGTGAAGGTTAGACTTGTTGCTCTCGCCGATGAGAACATCAATGCCGAAACATGGCCGATGTTGAGGCAAATGCTAAGGCAAGGAACATAATCATTCGTGGTTTGAGCGTATGAGTTTGATCGCATTTCTCATTTGATTTACGCTTTACATCCGGGTGACCCTCGATGCATACCATGAGGGCACTACCCGATTAAGACGGTTCGACAAGACCAGCCAAGCGTGAATACAAGAAATTTGAGATGCTTGTCGTGAATCTCTTGACGAGTGCTTTTCGCTTTCACAAGATTTTGAGCAACCTCCGAGCGGTCGGTCTTACATACCCCGACTCGGATAACGCCGATGATGCTTTCGCACTTGATCTTCGTGTTTGGGAGATGAAAGTGACTACCATCAAAGATAGCACGACCTCTCGACTCGACTCTTGATGCGCTTTACTCGCGTCTCAAGACTCACGAGATTGACATTGTCTCTCAAGGTCAAGTCACAATGATGGCTTTAGTCACCGATCCTACTTCGATCTTCTTCCGAGTCGATACGCGGTTCTCCTAGTCGCTCTCTGTGACATAACTGATGATCAGTTAGAGCAGCTTGAGGATGAACAACTAGCCCTCCTAGCTCGGAAGTTTTCTCATGCTTACAAGAGGAGGAGGGATGGTAAAAGAGGAGGTCCTGTGATTTGTTTCGAGTGTGGTGGCCCCAACCACATCCGAGCAAACTGTCCCAAGCTTGGGAAGGGCAAAGGTGACTATGGCGGTCCAAGCAAGAACGACTACATCGACAAGAACCGCAACACGAAGCCCTCAGCACCTGATCAAGGCAAGAAGAAGTTCCGCAACTTTGGGAAGGCAAAGAAGTTGCTCCATCGCGTCCTCACCGCCTCGATGAACCGGACACCAACGAGGTGGAGGGGTGGAGGACGATGATGGGAAGGACGATCATGATCCCAAGGACGACGGCAACTTCTCCTAAGATGTGCTTCATGGCCTCGGGGCGAATCGAGCGACAATGAGTGTACTCTCGACTCGACGAGGTTAGTCCCACCTACGACCACCTTAATGATGCTTTTCTTAAGCTAGGTAGATTTCATGCTAAGTCTAGGGCTAAGTGTTCGTGTTGAGAAGGAAGTAGCTAGACTATCACGGAGCTTACTTTACTTACATCCGCTCCTCCCGTGATGAATGTGACACATGCCGTGCTTTGATTGATGATATGGATAAACTAAGGACCTTACATGATAGTGTGTCCTCCGAACTTGACATGATTAAGGTAGAGAACATTAGCCTTCTTGCTGAATTAGAGATGAGTAGGGTAGCACCTCCTTCATCCACTCTGTTGAGGCTATCGCTTGCACCTCATGTGAGGTTAAGGACAATTCGCTTAGAGGTCTTTATACCATGTTGCTAGATCTCACTCAAACTTGTGAAAATTGTAATAATCTCAAGATGAACCTAAAGCAGGCGATCACAAAATTGTTGAATTCTAAGTCGCGCTACTAGAGCCTTTTGTTTCTTGTTTAAACTACCCTAAGTTAATCATTGAACTAGAATCAGATTCAAGCGGTTTCAAGAAATGATTGATCACAAGAATAAATTGGCTCAAGATGCTTCTAAGGATCTTGTTAGCTCACCATGCAAGCAATGTAATAAGCTAAAATGTGATTTGATTGCTTTGGATGAAAATGTGTGAAGCTAACTAAGGATCTTCTAGAGACACAATCATCCGCTTGTATTGTGTGTGCCGGGAAGAAGTCTAAGGGTTTGGTAGAGACGCCTAGCAACGTGAACCAATCTCATAGCGAGGACTGTTCCCCAAAGTCTACCGCGTGCACAAGCCAATCTTTCCTCTGTTGTTGGTTCTTCTTCCGCCCCTTACCTTCTCGTCCCTTCTTCCCCTCTCTTCTTGCACTCTCTCTTCGGGAGTGTCGATCTTATGAACACTCTCGAGAGGTTTGTAGGAGGCAAGAAGAAGCTCAATCTCATTCTAGACAAATCTAAAATTTGCAGATTTAATAAGGGTCTAGGATATGATATCCGGGAGGATATGAGGAAGCATCCACTGTCGTGCTCAAAACCATAGCACTGTGTGTGATCAAAACTAAGCCCAGGATCGAGAAAGTAAATTTTAAGTCGTGGTTTTGTTCAAAGGATTTCTGCGAAGGTGATTCCACCGCAGCTTCGACCTCTCGTAAGGCGGTATCATTGCACCTTCACCGAAAGATGGACATTTAGTTGATCATTGCTTCAGCGCGCCAAGATCGCAGAGAGACCGTGTTGAGTCTCTTAGGCACATTCGAGTTCACCCGGATCTTGAGTGCACCTAAGACCAACACGAGGTTTAGATTTGCTCCATCCGATGATTTTGGGCAAGATCGAGGACTTGGTTTTTCCGAAGTTTCGTCCTCATGCTCCTTTGGTCGTAATCTCCGCCGCCCCGAGGGTAGATCTCGTTTTCTTTCGAGATAGCTACCATGGTGAGATCAAGATGTTATCGCACTTCGACTCGCTCTTCCATAGCAATCGGATTCAAAGAACAGTGAGATCTTTTGACTTGTTGAGTGACAGAGCGTAGGGTAGATAGAGGTCGGTCTTGCTTGACTACTTCATCTGCTCGCCGTGTTACTCAAGATTGGGTGCCAAAATCACCGCTGATTCACCCCAAGATCGAGACTTTACTCTGCTTGACTCTGTGGTCACCGGGCCGGAAGGAAAGGTCCGATTGTAGACTCGGTTGTTCACGCCATATGACCGTGAGTCTCGTTGGTTTTCTTCCCTAGCCCGCGCTCCAGTGATGAGACGATCACCTTCGAGATGCTTCATTTGGGCGCCATCGCTAAAGGTACTTGTGAGCATTAATGATTCTTTTATTTTAAAAGATGTTGCCTTAGTAAGTAAGTCTGCAGATAATCGCTTTGCCTCTCGACCACCGATGACGGTTTCGAGGTGAGCTTTAAGAAAACAATTGCAAAATTCTTGATTCTTCTGTAGTCTAGTTTATGGATTTCGATATGGGAGGATCTTTCGTGCTGATTTTTCCGGATCTTCCGTGATCCTCTCCGATGTTTAATTGCTTCAATCCGTGATTTGACTTTCGGCATAGGAGACTTGGTCATATAGGATTTGATCATCCGACCGAGTTAGCGCCACGATCTCATTCGTGGTTTGCCAAACTCAAAATGGTCAAGGATCTTGTTTGTGCTCCTTGCCGCACGGCAAAATGGTTGCCGCTTCACATCCTCCATTCTGATGACTATGACAGATGCACTGTGTCAATCGCCCATATGGACACGAGGGACCAAATAGAGTGCAATCGATGGGAGGGAAGTGGTACGTACTTGTCGTGGTCGATGACTTCTCGAGGTATTCTTGGGTGTTTTCTTAGCCTCAAGGATGAGACGCTTACTCTTTTCGTGGTCTTTTAGTAGGCTTTCTGTTGATCTCCCGGTGCATTACGAGCAATTCGACCGATAATGGCACGAGTTCAAGAATTCCTACTTTGAGAGTTTTTGTGGTGAGACAGTGTAGAGCACCGCTCTGTCTCCATACGCCCCCAACAAAATGGCGTTGTGGAGAGGAAGAACCGCACCTTGGTCGAGATGGCCGTGACGATGCTTGATGAATACTCTACACCTAGGAAGTTTTGGGTGAGGCAATTGCTACCGCTTGTCATGTTTCTAACAGAGTTTTTCTTGGGCACTCTTGCATCGCACTTCTTATGAGTTGAGATATGGCGAAACCCAGCCTCGCATTTTCGTGTGTTTGGTTGCAAGTGTTTTATTCTCAAGTCCGGGAACCTAGATAAGTTCGAGTCACGATCTTGTGATGGGATCTTTCCGGGTTACTCGACTTCTTCTCGTGCCTATAGAGTCCAGGCTGCGAGTCTAGTAAATTGTTAGAGACTCGTGAGGTGACCTTTGATGAGGCCACCAGGGACTAGGCCTCGATATCTCGAGTTCCCTAGAGCGATGAGTCCATCTTTGTGGACGAAGAGGAAGACGGAGATGAAGGTTGTCTACGATCCAGCTTCTTCCTCCTCCTCTTGAGGTGCCTTCTTCCACCGCACTCTCGAGGAGATCGCCCTTACCTTCTCGCTTCTTCCAAGCTAGTGGCTCTGTCCCTATCTCGCTCGCTAATGAGGTAGAGGCCACTTCTTCATCTCACCTCGACCTCCTAGACATATTCAAAAGGACCATCCTTCAGAGCGGATCATTGGAGACCTCTTTGAGCGTGTCACACGCTCTAAGGCGGTTTGTCTCTCTTCTGCTCCATTCTCGCCTTGTCGCCTCATTTGAGCCCAAAGACGTTTGTCATGCTCTATCCGACGAGTCTTGGACAAACGCTATGCATGAGGAGTTGGAAAACTTTGAAAGAAACAAGGTCTGGTCCCTTGTTGAGCCCCCTCATGGTCACAATATCATTGGGACCAAATGGGTGTTCAAGAACAAGCAAAGTGAAGTTGGGTTAGTCATTCGAAACAAGGCTAGGCCGGTAGCTCGGTGGGTACTCTCAAGTTGAGGGTCTAGATTTCAAGAGACCTTTGCCCTCGTAGCTAGACTTGAAGCCATTAGAATCCTGCTTGCCTTTGCAGCTTCTAAGGGTTTCAAGCTTTTCCAGATGGATGTCAAGAGTGCCTTCCTCAATGGCCTTATTGAGGAAGAAGTCTATGTCGATGACCTCCTGTTTCGAGAACCCCAAGTACCCTAACCATGTCTACAGGGCTTTCCAAAGCTTTGTATGGACTCAAGCAGCTCCCAGAGCTTGGTATGAAAGGCTTAAGTCCTATCTGCTGAGCCATGGTTTTGAGATGGGTAAAATTGACAAGACCTTGTTCATTCGCCGTCTTGGCACTGATCTTCCGCTCGTCGGATCTACGTGGATGACATTATCTTTGGCGGCTCCTCGCATGCTCGCTTTCCCGCTTTCGATGTCATGAGCTCGGAGTTTGAAATGAGCATGATGGGCGAGTTGAGTTTCTTCCTTGGCTTCCAAATCAAACAGACTCGGGAGGGTACCTTTCTTCATCAAGGCAAATACACTCGAGACCTCCTGAAGCATTTCGACATGAATGATGGAAAGCCAGGATCAACTCCGATGGCATCTACACCGCTCGATCCGTATGAAGACGGCGAACTGTTGATCCAAAGGAGTTCAGAGCATGATTGGCTCTCTCTTGTACCTCACGACCTCGAGACCGACATACACTTTTACAGGTGTCTTTGTGCTCGGTTTGAGCTTCTCCTCGCGTATCTCACCGTCAAAGCGGAAGCGCATCTTCGTACCTTCGAGCTACCATTGACTATGGCATCCGGTACTCTTCCTCTTCTTGTCTATCTCTTAGAGCTTTCTCCGATGCGACTTTGCCGTTGTCAGAGGATAGATAGGAAGAGCACTTCGCACTTGCCAATTCATTGGCACCTCTCTCGCCTCCCGGTCGCCAAGGAAGCAATCCGGTGTTGCGCACCCACCGCAGAGGCCGAGCACGCTTCTCGCAGCCGATTCTTTGTAGCCAAGTGCTTTGATGGTCTCGACCTGCAGGATTTCGGCTATCTATCGATTGCTGTTCCACTCTTTTGTGATAACACGTCTGCGATTTGCATTGCCAAGAACCCAAAGGCAACATTCTCGACCAAGCATATTGATATTAGATATCACTTTCTTAGAGACCATGTAGAGAAGGGTGACATTGTGCTCCAGCCAGGAGAGTGAGCACCAGCTGGTGATATCTTCACTAAGCCTCCGACGGCTCTGCCAAACTGCAGGAGAGCTTGGGGTGGTTTGTCCTTACGGATCACGTGAGGGGGCGTTGTGCTACTCTCAGTATTATATTATATTATATTATATTATACGCTTACTCCTTTCTCGTTTCATTTCTTTTAATATTTCGGTCAAGTCCTTCCAAAGATAGGTTAGAGTGTCTCTCTTGCCAAATTGCTTTGACTGCTACTTCTTGTCTTGTGCTTCTAGGATGCTGCTTATTAGCTGGTTCTTCCTTCTCTAAGTAGAGCTCACTCACTTCTTATAGGTTCTAGCAGGGGTCGGGCCACCCTTGGGTAGACAGGGACAGTGTTTGCTCCTTAGTGTATGTGTAGATCAACTGATAGTCCTAGAATCATATGGGGTAGATAAGAATCTGTCTGAGCGATAGTTTTCTCTATATCTTTTCTATGCTCTAAAGGACTTCCTTTTCTGTTTTACTTTTCAGATTCTCGTTTTTGTTCCTTTGGTTCAGGGGGAGTTATTCTTGGTTATTCCATATTCTTAATTATGTCATATCTCAACCTGAATTAAAAGATACATCTCATTCTGTAGGGAATCTGGATTTTTGTGTATTTCATCAAGCATTGCATGATAATCAAATGGAGCCTTGTTTATTATCCCTTATGATCTGTTTTCACTATTTTACATCTTGCCATGATTTATGCTAAACTGCTAGATCTATCATGACTTTTTATGTGTAGTTTAGTCTTTGCCATGCTAAGGTGTTTAAAAATGCTAAACTTGAATTAAAATCTTGTCATGATAGCTCTTGAGATTAGTCTGGTTGAAGCTATCCTTTTATGATTTTCGCCATGTAAAGTAGGCTGAGTTGAGTCCTGAATCTCTTTTGAACCTTTGAGTAAGCTATGTCAGTTTGTTAAGAAACATGACTTATTTCTAATCGCTGGTCTAAAAACTTCAAAAGCAAAATGATCTCTTTTGTGCGAAAAACTGATCTCACCAAATCTTTCTCATGAGACGGCTTGCCATTGCACTAGGCATGAACTCGGGGGAGCCTTGATGACCTAAGATCACCTCCTTAAGTCTGTTGCTTGGAGTGGTCGATAAGGCTTGGGATCTAGCACATGGCTAAAAAAATGGTTGAAGCTCAGAGGCGCTTGTGGATGGCACCTAGTCCAGAGCTTGCTTTATCGAGATAAAACCGTAAAAAATCTTCTAAAAGAAAATGTGCTAAAATTGCTTATCATCAAAGAGAACAAGTTCTGAATAAAATGAGCTCCTCTTCAACTGGTAGCACTCTAAACTGTTCAGTATGAGTCTTCTTGGTTCAACTTAGATTATTTGACATGACTTGCATCATCTTTGGAAATCTTTAGCTAGACCTCAAACTTGACTTATTTGTCCTGCTAAAGAATTGGATCATTAATCAGATTATAGACTTTCTGTCTTAGCTCTTCTATACATCGATTGTCATGATCTTGATAGCATTCTTCTGTGTTATGGCTTGGTGTAATACTCTAATAGTCATTTTGGATAATCTACATGGCTCCTAATGCTTAAAATGAACATCATATAGTCTTTTCCTCCCTTTTCTACATATTGATGATTTTATTGCCAAAGGGGGAGATTGATTGTGAGAAAAAGCCTTCTGAAGAAAAGCCTTGAGTTTTGTGCGAAAATTGCTCTTTCATCTCATCTCAAGTCTTTCTCTTTTTGTCAACTTGGTCTTGAGCTTAATTGCACTTGTTTAGACCTTGGTTGACTTGATTCTCAAACTCATCTTATGCTTTTTCGGTAATTGTCAATATACTCATCAAGGGGGAGATTGAGAGACCATGTGAAAGGTCCTCCACTCTGAGTGATGAGTATTTGACAAGTGTGTTGATTAGATTGAGAGTTGGGTTTTAGGTTTGACTGCTTAAAGGCTGAAGTCGGAAATCGGAACTACCGTGTATGGAGCGGAAGTTCGATAAATCAGAACTCTGGCGTTGGAAATAGGATCTTCCGATTTATCTGGGTTTTGGTCTCGGTTGAAGGAAATCGGAACTTCCGCACAAGGGGTAGCGGAGTGTCCGATATTTCTGACATTGAGTGTTCTCTGAGATATTTAATCGGAATTAATATCTGGAAAGTCGGTTGTTCCTGAGAGACCATGTAAGAGGTCCTCCACTGAGTGATGAGTATTTGACAAGTGTGTTGATTAGATTGAGAGTTGAGGTTTTCAGTTTGGACTGCTTCGGTCGAGTCGGAAATCGGAACTACCGCTGTATGGAGCGAACTTCCGATTAATCTAACTACCATGTTGGAAAAAGGAACTTCCGATTTATTTGGGTTTGCTCTCGGTGAAGGAAATCGGAACTTCCGCACAAGGTAGCTGAGTGTCCAAAAATTCGACATTGTGTGTTCTCTAGATATCAAATCGAATTAAATATCCGAAAGTCGGTTGTTAGGATATCGAAAGTACCGCAGTTGTTGAGCGCGGAACTTCCGATATTCGACAAATGCGGATAGTTCGAAATCGAACTTCCGCTATGTTAAATCGCGAACTTCCGATTGTGTCGAATCGCGAGAGAAGATTAAATTGTGATTTTGATTTTGTATGAGTTTGAGTCTTATACAAATGTTGATGCAATGTTATTGTGCAATGCTATGTGATGTGTTTTTGTGCGTGTTGATCGCAGGCATCAAGATGGAGTCGTGGCGAGACACGTGGACCTGACTAGGCGCAGGAGGCGTTGAGGTCGAACGGTCGAGATGTGTCAAGACGGCGTGAATCTTGAAGCGGTTGCGAGTCGTGCACAACAAGGTGTACGGAGGCTTCGGAAGGTGCGCAAGGGGCGAAGGGTCTTTTCGCAAGCGGCAAAAGTGGAGGCGGTTCCGTTGGGTGTAGCGGGCTTAATGGGTTGGAGGCCCATTAGCAAAGGCTATAAATAGGGAGAACCACGAGTTAGGGTTAGACCTTTTGATAGAAAATTAGGTTAGCTCTAGAAAAGGGTGTGTGTTGCCTTTTTGAGAGTTTGTTGGTTTTGAGAGAATGAACCAAATCTCTTGTAATCTTTCCTCTGTGTTTCCACTTGTAAACGCTTGATGTCTATCAATGAAACTATGAGTCTTTGATTACATGTTTATGCCTCTCTTTATTCCTCTCTGCTCATGTTGAATATCTAGGGTTTTGCATATCTTTTGTTTCGTTTTATGAAATAGCATGAAACTTCATATCTAGAATCGTTTGGTATTGCTATTACTTCCTCAAAGTTTCATGCTCTAAGAATCGAGAATCTCGCTTATCATTGGTTTTGGTCTTTCTTGCCCTTCTTCAAGAAATCCGCTTTGGTTCGATTATTGAATCTTTGGTTGCAATTATTCTCCATGAGGTCAAGAAGGTGTTTAGGATGATGTCTGTGAAACTTGACCAGAAGAGCATTCAAGATTTAGTTTTGGATTTTTGAATAGAAACCCGAGCGATCGTTCTTGGTCGGGACAATCGAACTTCCGATTGTCCATAGCGAATTATCGCGGCGGAACTTCCGCTCGATTCCGAACTACGGAGTGCTGGAAGTACGCCGTGTAAAATCGGAACGTCCGATATCCGATGTAATACCGGAATGTATGGTTAGTTCTCGATTTTGTTTTACTCTTCTTGAGAGGGTTTGTTGATCTTATTTGAATACTGATAAAGGGAGTTCTTAATTTTAAGGCACCATTCACCCCCTCTGTTGCCATTTCGGTCCTTCAATTGGTATCGAGCCTGTTAGCTCTTCTTGATAGATCTTAACCTGGTCGGTTGAGCCATGGCAACGGACAAGTATTCCACCAAGCCTCCAGGTCTTTGATGGTCCGATTACCCTTCCGAAGAGCCGAATGGAAACTTACATCCGTGCTCGGGGTATGCCATCCGGAGAAAGGTGAAGGTCGATTCTTTCGTTCTCGCCGATGAAAACATCAATGCGGAAACATGGCGATGTTGAGGCAAATGCTAAGGCAAGGAACATAATCATTCGAGGTTTGAGCGTATGAGTTTGATCGTATTTCTCATTTGATTTACGCTTACGACATCCGGGTGACCCTCGATGCATACCATGAGGGCACCACTCGATTAAGACGGTTCGACAAGACCAGTTCAAGCGTGAATACATAAATTTGAGATGCTTGTCGTGAATCTCTTGACGAGTGCTTTTCGCGTTTTCACAAGATTTTGAGCAACCTCCGAGCGGTCGGTCTTACATACCCCGACTCGGATAACGCCGACAGATGCTTTCGCACTTGATCTTCGTGTTTGGGAGATGAAAGTGACTACCATCAAAGATAGCACGGACCTCTCGACCCTGACTCTTGATGCGCTTTACTCGCATCTCAAGACTCACGAGATTGACATTGTCTCTCGAAGGTCGAATTCACAGTCGATGGCTTTAGTCACTGATCCCACTTCTGGATCTTCTTACGAGTCGATCGTGGGTTCTCCCTAGTCTGCTCTCTCGTGACATAATCGATGATCGCTTAGAGCACTTGAGGATGAACAGCTAGCCCTCCTAGCTCGGAAGTTTTCCCATGCTTACAAGAGGAGGAGGGATGGTAAAAGAGGAGGTCCTGTGATTTGTTTCGAGTGTGGTTGAGAGACCATGTGAGAGGTCCTCCACTCTGAGTGATGAGTATTTGACAAGTGTGTTGATTAGATTGAGAGTTGAGGTTTTCGGTTTGACTGCTTCTGGTCGAAGTCGGAAATCGGAACTACCGCTGTATGGAGCGGAAGTTAGATTAATCTAACTCTAGGTGTTGGAAATAGGAACTTCCGATTTATCCGGTTTTGCTCTCGGTGAAGGAAATCGAACGTCCGCACAAGGGGTAGCGGAGTGTCCGATATCTACCGACATTGAGTGTTCTCTCGAGATATTAAATCGAATTAAATATCCGGAAAGTCGGTTGTTCGGATATCGAAGTACCGCATGTTGAGCGGAACTTCCGATATTCTGACAAATCTTGGACGTTAGAAATCGGAACTTCATTTGTGTTAAGCGCGAACTTCCGATTGTGTCGAATCGTGCGTAGAAGATTAAATTGTGATTTTGATTTTGTATGAGTTTGAGTCTTATACAAATGTTGATGCTATGTTATTGTGCAATGCTATGTGATGTGTTTTTATGCTGTGTTGACTTGCAGGGCATCAAGATGGAGTCGTGGCGAGACACGTGGACGGACTAAGCGCAGGAGGCGTTGAGGTCGAACAGTCGGGATGTGTTGAAGACGGCGTGAATCTTGAAGCGGTTGTGAGTCGTGCACAACAAGGTGTACGGAGGCTTCGGAAAGGTGCGCAAGGGGCGAAAGGTCTTTTCGCAAGCGGCAAAAGTGGAGGCGGTTCCGTTCGGTGTAGCGGGCTTAATGGGTTGGAGGCCCATTAGCAAAGGCTATAAATAGGGAGAACCACAGGAGTTAGGGTTAGACCTTTTGAGAGAAAATTAGGTTAGCTCTAGAAAAGGGTGTGTGTTGCCTTTTTGAGAGTTTGTTGGTTTTGAGAGAATGAATCAAATCTCTTGTAATCATTCCTCTGTGTTTCCATTTGTAAACGTTTGATTTCTATCAATGAAACTCTGAGTCGTTGATTACATGTTTATGCTTCTCTTTATTCCCTCTCTGTTCATGTTGAATATCTAGGGTTTTGGCATATCTTTTGTTTCGTTGTATGAAATAGCATGAAACTTCATATCTAGAATCGTTTTAGTATTGCTATTACTTCCTCAAAGTTTCATGCTCTAAGAATCGAGAATCTAAACATCATTGGTTTTGGTCTTTCTTGCCCTTTCTTCAAGAAATCCGTTTTTGGTTCGATTATTGAATCTTTGGTTGCGATTCTTCTCCATAAGGTCAAGATGGTGTTTAGGATGATGTCATGTAAAACTTGACCTGAGAAGAGCATTCAAGATTAAGTAGTTTGGATTTTTGGGCAAAAACCCGAGAGCTCTGTTCTTCGGTCAGGATAATCGGAGCTTCCGATTTTGTGCAGCGGAAGTACCGCACGCGGAACTTCCGCGCTATACATCATGGAACTACATGAAGCGAACTTCCGCACTCTACTGCCCGGAACTTCCGATTTCCAGAAGAACAGCCTGAAACTTGTTTTTGATTGTTTGATCTTGCTTCATTTACTTTCTTTAGATCTTCAGAGATCTTTGTAGGCTAGTTTTAAATACATTGAAGGGGAGTATTAATTATTAAGGCACCATTCACCCCCCCTCTGTTGCCATTTCGGTCCTTCAATTGGTATCAGAGCCGGTTAGCTCTTCTTGATAGATCTTAACCGGTCGGTTGAGCCATGGCAACGGACAAGTATTCCACCAAGCCTCCAGCTTTTGATGGTGCGATTACCCTTCGGAAGAGCCGAATGGAAACTTACATCCGTGCTCGGGGTATGCCATCCGGAGAAAGGTGAAGGTTAGACTTCTTGCTTCTGCCGATGAGAACATCAATCTTTGGAAACATGGCGATGTTGAGGCAAATGCTAAGGCAAGGAACATAATCATTCGAGGTTTGGCGTATGAGTTTGATCGCATTTCTCATTTGATTTACGCTTTACATCCGGGTGACCCTCGATGCATACCATGAGGCACTACCCAGATTAAGGCGGTTCGACAAGACCGGTTCAAGCGTGAATCTGATAAATTTGAGATGCTTCTTTGGTGAATCTCTTGGCGAGTGCTTTTCGCGTTTTCACAAGATTTTGAGCAACCTCCGGCGGTCGGTCTTACATACCCGACTCGGATAACGCTCGACGGATGCTTTCGCACTTGATCTTCGTGTTTGGGAGATGAAAGTGACTACCATCAAAGATAGCACGGACCTCTCGACCACGACTCTTGATCGCTTTACTCGCGTCTCAAGACTCACGAGATTGACATTGTCTCGAAGGTCGAAGTCACGATCGATGGCTTTAGTCACCGATCCTATACGGATCTTCTTACGAGTCGACGTGGGTTCTCCTAGTCGCTCTCGTGACATAGCGATGATCGATTAGAGCGACTTGAGGATGAACAGCTAGCCCTCCTAGCTCGGAAGTTTTCTCATGCTTACAAGAGGAGGAGGGATGGTAAAGAGGAGGTCTGTGATTTGTTTCGAGTGTGGTGGCCCCAACCACATCCGAGCAAACCGTCCCAAGCTTGGGAAGGGCAAAGGTGATTATGGCGGCCCGAGCAAGAACGACTACATCGACAAGAACCGCAACACGAAGCCCTCAAAGACTGATCAAGGCAAGAAGAAGTTCCGCAACTTTGGGAAGGCAAAGAAGGCTGCTCCATCGCGTCCTCACCGCCTCGACAGGCTGGACACCAGCGAGGTGGAGGGTGGAGTACGATGATGGGAAGGGCGATCATGATCCCAAGGACGACGGCAACTTCTCGGCATGTGCTTCATGGCCCTCGAGCGAATCGAGCGACGAATGGCAGTACTCCGACTCGACGAGGTTAGTCCCACCTACGACCAGCTTAATGATGCTTTTCTTAAGCTAGGTAGATTTCATGCTAAGTCTAGGGCTAAGTGTTACGTGTTGGAGAAGGAAGTAGCTAGACTATCACGGAGCTTACTTTACTTACATCTGCTCCCTCCGTGATGAATGTGACACATCTTTGTGCTTTGATTGATGATATGGATAAACTAAGGACCTTACATGATAGTGTGTCCTCTGAACTTGACATGATTAAGGTAGAGAACATTAGCCTTCTTCTTTGAATTAGAGATGAGTAGGGTAGCACCTCCTTCATCCACTCTTTGTTGAGGCTCTTGCTTGCACCTCATGTGAGGTTAAGGACAATTCGTTTAGAGGTCTTTATACCTTATTGCTTGATCTGCACTGAAACTTGTGAAAATTGTAATAATCTCAAGATGAACCTAAAGCAGGCGAGATCACAAAATTCTTGAATTTCAAGTCGCGCTACTAGAGCCTATTGTTTCTTGTTTAAACTGTCCTAAGTTAGCTATCACGAACTAGAATCAGATCTAAGCAATTTCAAGAAATGATTGATCACAATAACAAATTGGCTCAAGATGCTTCTAAGGACCTTGTTAGCTCACCATGCAATCATTGTTATAAACTAAAATGTGATTTGGTTGCCTTGGATGAAAAATGTGTGAAGCTAACTAAGGACCTTTAGAGACACAATCATCTGCTTGTATTGTGTGTCTTTGGGAAGAAGCCTAAGGGTTTGGTAGAGGCGCCTAGCAGCGTGAACCAATGCGCTAGCAGAGGACTGTTTCCCCAAAGTCGGTTTGTGCGTGCACAAGCAAATCTTTCCTCTGTTGTTGGTTCTTCTTACGCTCCCTTACCTTCTGCTGTCCCTTCTTCCCCGCTCTTCTTGCACCTCTCTCTTTCGGGAGTGTCGGTATCTTATGAACACTCTCGAGAGGTTTGTAGGAGGCAAGAAGAAGCTCAATCTCATTCTAGACAAATCTAAAATTTGCAGATTTAATCGGGTCTAGGATATGATATCCGGGAGGATATGAGGAAGCATCCACATCGTGCTCAAAACCATAGCACGGTGTGATCAAAACTAAGCCGGGATGAGAAAGTCAATTTTAAATCGCGGGTTTTGTTCAAAGGATTTCGGCGACAAGGTGATTCCACCGCGGCTTGACCCTCGTAAGGCGAAGTACCATTGCACCTTCATCGGAAAGATGGACATTTAGTTGATCATTGCTTGGTAGCGCCAAGATTGCGCGTAGAGACCGTGTTGAGTTTCTTAGGCACATTCGGTCACCTGGATCTTGAGTGCACCTAAGACCAACATGAGGTCTAGGTTTGTTCCATCGATGATTTTGGGCGACATCGAGGACTTGGTTTTTCCGAGTTTTACGATTTTCGTCCTCATGCTCCCGTTGGTCGTAACTTCCGCCGTCACGAGGGTAGATCTCGTTTTCCTTTCGAGATAGCTACCGCGAGAGATCGATATATTCTTGGCACTTCGACTCGCTCTCCCATAGCGATCGGATCCACAGAACAGTGAGATCTTTGACTTGTTGAGTGACAGAGGCGTAGGGTAGATAGAGGTCGATCTTGCTTGACTACTTCATCATTAGCCGTGTTACTCGGTATTGGGTGCCAAAATCATTTGTTGATTCACCCCAAGATCTTGAGACTTTACTCTCTGTTTGACTCGAGGTCGCCGGCCGGAAGGAAAGGTGCGGATTGTAGACTCGGGTGTTCACGTCATATGACCGTGAGTCTCGTTGGTTTTCTTCCTTAGCCCGCTCCGGTGATGAGGCGATCACTTTTGGAGATGCTTCATTTGGGCGCGTCATTGCTAAAATGCTGTGAGCATTAATGATTCTTTTATTTTAAAAGATGTTGCCTTAGTAAGTAAGTCTGCAGTATAATCGCTTTCAGTCTCTCGACTTCTGATGGCGGTTTCGAGTGAGCTTAAAAACAATTGCAAAATTCTTGATTCTTGGGTAGTCTAGTTTGCGGGATTTCTCGATATGGGAGGATCTTTCGTGCTGATTTTTCCGATCTTACGTGATCCTCTCCGTTGTTTAATTGCTTCGAATCCGTGATTTGACTTTCGGCATAGGAGACTTGGTCATATAAGTTTGATCATCGACCCGAGTTAGCGGCCACGATCTCATCCGTGGTTTGCGAAACTCAAAATGGTCAAGGATCTTGTTTGTGCTCCTTGCCGACGCGGCAAAATGGTTCTTCTTCACATCCTCGATTCTGATGACTATGACGGATGCACCGGAGTCAAGCGCTCCATATGGACCGCGATGGGACCGGCTAGAGTGCGATCGGTGGGAGGAAGTGAGTGCGTGCTTGTCGTGGTCGATGACTTCTCGAGGTATTCTTGGGTGTTCTTCTTAGCCTCGAAGGATGAGACGTTTACTCTTTTCGTGGTCTTTTAGTAGGCTTTCTGTTGAGCTCGGGTGCATTACGAGCAATTCCGATAATGGCACCGAGTTCAAGAATTCCTACTTTGAGAGTTTTTGTGGTGAGGCAGTGTAGAGCACCGTTCTCGTCTCCATCGTCCCCAACAAAATGGCGTTGTGGAGAGGAAGAACCAGTACCTTAGTCGAGATGGCGGGACGATGCTTGATGAGTACTCTACACCTAGGAAGTTTTGGGTGAGGCAATTGCCCTTTGCTTGTCATGTTTCTAACGAGTTTTCTTGGGCACTCTTGCATCGCACTTCTTATGAGTTGAGATATGGGCGAAAACCAGCGCCTCGCATTTTCGTGTGTTTGGTTGCAAGTGTTTTATTCAAGTGCGGGAACCTAGATAAGTTGAGTCACGATCATGTGATGTGATCTTTACGGGTTACTCGACTTCTTCTCGTGCCTATAGAGTGCAGGCTCATGAGTCTAGTAAATTGTTAGAGACACAGAGGTGACCTTCGATGAGGCGGTCAGGGGACTAGGCACGATATCTCGAGTTCTTTAGAGATGCAGTCCATTTTTGTGGGCGAAGAGGAAGGCGAGATGAAGGTTGTCTACGACCAGTTCTTCCTCCTCCTCTTGAGGTGCCTTCTTCCTTGCACCTCGAGGAGATCGACCCTTACCTTCTCAGCTATTACGAAGCTAGTGGCTCTGTTCCTATCTCATCGATCATGAGGTAGAGGCCACTTCTTCATCTCTGTATGTAACACCCATTAACACTGAGCCTAGAATGCCACCACACTACACTTTAAACTAATAATTATCGACACACTATAAAAATTACAGCAAGGAAACAATGATAATCATATCAATGGACCACAAGAAGGACATGCATAATTATGGTTCAAACGATAGTAAATAATCAATTGGGATAAAACCAGGTAAACAGTCCAAAATAGCATCAACCAATGAATCCAAATTAATAAAGCAAATAGTCTAGTCCAAATGATGTCGTAAACTTTATTCAACCTCTAACATGTCCAAGTGTAATCCAATTCTGAATGAAAAGATTAAGAAGGTAAATGATCATGTGTTGCCCATGTGCTCTACTCGCTCTCAGTTACGGCATCCTCGAAGATCACCTAAAGACAACAATAGAGCAAGGGTGAGTCCACGACTCAGCAAACACATCCATAAACAACGAACAATAATAAATCAACAGCATTCAATAACTTCATTATCATCATAGGTACTTCCATTAATATTCTCATGCAGTTATCTTCTCTTTGATTCACAACCATTAATCTCATGTATCAATGCAATTCTAATCTACATGTCCACATGCACTTCTTTCGCGTATACCGGTATAGCATGAGTGAATGCTCGCGACAACATTCACTCTCAAGCCCGTTCCTCCATAAGGATCGGGGACCTCCTCCACTCCCGTGGAGTTGTGATCATTCATGATCACCTTCTCTTATGCAAAGATGCTTATGTATGCAAACATGCAAACTCCATCATAAACATCATATCCAACTTTTCATCATACTTGTTAACAACGATATAAACATACCAATTATTTGTTTGCAATTAAACAAAATAAAAGCACAACAATAATGGTAATAGAAGATAAAGAAAACAGTGATCAATCATTGATCGCTGTCTACCATGCACTTGCCTTTACTAGTTGCGGCGCACGATTTGACTAGCAGATGGCAACAAGTACGACGCCTCTCCTACATTAAATACACAAATCTCAATACAAGCTACAGCATCATAAGAACAACAATCAATCGACATCGCTCCTACACGTCCCCAAATATACCACGATACCCCGGTACCGAATAGTTACCCATAGCTGTCTTAGTACTAAAACGAATGTAACTTTTGACTCAAAAGTCCAATCACAACAAACCACCCCATTCTGGATTCTTTATAAAATTATCCACATTTTCTTAGATTACACAGTCTTTTAATTAAATCATCTAACCCTCCGTTTTTAACCCGGAAAACCGATCTGTCCGTTTCGGAACAGCGGTCTTACTAAATTCATAACTTTTGATTTACTCAACTAAAATTCGCGTTCTCAGATTCTACAGAACCATTGGACAATTATCTACAACTTTCATGTAGATCAAAAATACTAATTAATCTGTTTACTATTTTTAATCTACAATCTACCAAAACAGCGCCGAAAGACGACAACCGTAAAAACAGCAGCCTTCCGAAAATCATATCTCGAAATCTACTTGTCCGATTGACACGATTAAATATGCTATAGAAAGATATCGAAATTATCTACAATTAACTAGTAGATGATATTTTCAACATTCGCCATTAAGATACCGAATAAATCCTTACAACGGAACGGCAGGTTAAACAAATCTATTAATCAGCTTCTCTATTAGAAAATTATAAAACCTCTCTAACAATCTCTAATTAAAATCTCTAATTGCTGCATGCATGTAAAGCTACACGGCCAAACTAATCAACTACTAGTTAGCAGTGTCTAACTCATCTATCTCTATGTGCTGTACAACATGCACTAAGCAACAAGCAAAGGAAATACAAACCGAATTAGCAGCAGGTGCAGGCGATCAGCAGCAGCACGCCAAGCCAAAGAAAAACAGCAGCAACCGATCTTCCACGCGGCAGCAGCAGCCACACGGGCGAACCAGCAGATGCAGATCGGTCGGCACAGCGCACAGGCGGTCTTCGGTCGTAGCGCAGCAGATCAGCGGCAGGGCTTTCGGCCGCAGCAGACGGCCGCAGTGCAGAGACACTGCAAGATCTGGCCGGCCGCAAATAGAGCAACGCAGATCTCGGCTCAGCGGTCAAAGGCAAAGCGTAGCAGAGCAGCTCTCGGGTGCACAGCGGCGGCAAGAAACCATCGTATACGCGGCAGACTCAAGAGTGCTTCCACGCGCGAGGAAAAATCAACCGCGGCAGATCGGCAATCGGCAGCAGCAGCGACGGCAAGCGCGAGCACCACGCCTGGGAGAAAAAAAGCGCGCGGCGGCGGATGGAAAAAGAATAGGCTAGGGTTTTCTAGAAAATCCACAATCCATTTATATGGCTCTTAAAAATCCTGAAATATTCTATTTTTCACAAATTCCTTTTATTTAATTACGCACAAGCCCTTAAGGCGCTTTTATGTATACTATTCGATTAATTACGCTCAGGCCCTTAAGGCGCTTTTATTAATATTAATATTATTTTGGGTATTACATTCTACCCCTTAACGGAATTCGACCCGAATTCTACATCGCCGTTCTACTCAAAGAAAAAGCGCACGGTGAAATTAAACAACAAAACAACACGTGCAGACGTGAACAACTCGGATCTTGCTCGCGCATGCGAGACTCCAACTCCCAAGTCGCCTCTCTCTCGATGATCGTCCACGGCACCTTGACGTATACCAACGTCTTGTGCCTCGGCGCTCGCTCAGACCTCTCTCTGAATCGCGCCGACGCGACTCAACTGTGAGGTCTTGCTCAATAGTCACGGCTCTAATGAAATCTTATGCTCGGGTCTCTCAAAAACTTTCGGCATCGAGGCGTGAAACACATTGTGGACTCCACGCATGGACTCGGGAAGGTCCAAGCGGTAGGCTAACTTTCAATTCTTGCAATAATCGGAGCGGTCCAGCGTACCTCGGGCTAAGCTTTCCTTTGATGCCGAACCGAACGATACCTTTAGTGGGAGACACTCTCAAGAGCACTGGTCACCCACCGCAAACTCAAGTCACGCCTCCTCAAATCGGCATAACTTTTCTCTCTACTCAGCCGCTAGATTACGCCTCACCATGGCCACACGCTCAGCGGTCTTACGAATCCACCGGACCCAAAATTGCCTTCTCTCCAATCGCATCCCAACAAAGTGGCGATCGCACTTCCGCCCATAGAGGACCTCAAATGGCGCGGCTCTAATCTTGGAATGGTAACTATTATTATAAGCAAACTCGCAAGTGGCAATCGGTCCTCCCAACTACCCTTCAAGATAGAACACAAGATCGCAACATGTCCTCTAAAGTCCGAATAGTCCGCTCATTTGCCCATGCATGCAATGGGTGAAACGCATTTGTACTAAGGCGGCTGTGTGCCCAATGCACTCTGCAGACTCTCCCGAACTTGGAGACAAACTTGGCGTCCACATCGAAATGATGGTCTTTGGCACACCATGCAGTCTCACTATTTCACGCACATATATAGGAGCTAGATCACTCATTTGAATTTGTCGTGCGAATAGGAATGAAGTCTGCCGACTTCTTGAATCGATCCACCACTACCCAAATCGCATCCTTCCCTCGCGCGTAACGAGGCAACGCCACCACAAAGTCCATAGAGATATCGTCCCAAGGCCACTGGGTACCTCCAAAGGTTGCAACAACCTGCGGGGCGCTTGTGTTCGCTTTCACTTGCGACAAACACCGCAAGAAGCCACATAATTAGCAATATCCACCTTCATTCTTTTCCACCAAAATTACATTTGAGATCTCGATACATCTTAGTCTCACGGGATGAGCGATTATGCAGTCGATGTGCCTCCCTCAAGATATCATCTTTGACCTCCGCCTTTTGCGGCACGCAAAGGCGTCCTTTAAACCTCAAAGTACCAGAATCATCCATACTAAAATCACCCTCTTTACCCTCATCCAGGCGCTTCCTAACCTCCTGTAATAACCGGTCACTCTGTTGTGCTTCCCTTTGCGGTGCGGAATAGCCGACTCAAGAATCAAGCGAGTCTCAACATGTGATGTGCCCGCATAACAATAGGATATACCCATGCGATCAAAATCAGCAATGAGGCAATCTAGAGTAGCGAGTCGCCTTGCGACTAAGAGCATCAGCAACTACATTGGCCTTGCCTGGATGATACTGAATAGTAAGATCGTAGTCCTTGATCAACTCCAACCACCTCCTTTGCCTCAAATTCAGATCCTTCTGAGTGAAGATATATTTGAGACTCTTGTGATCTGTGAAAATATCACAAGGCTCGCCGTATAGATAATGCCTCCAAATCTTGAGAGCAAAGACAACATGCACCAACTCCAAATCATGAGTGGGATAATTACGCTCGTGCTTCTTTAAGCGCCTCGACGCATAAGCAATCACCTTACCGTCTTGCATGAGAACACACCAAGACCCACTCGAGGCGATCTGAAAAGGCGTGAACCGCTTTCCGGCTCGGGAAGAGTGAGAATAGGAGAGGTCACCAACTGTCCTTCAAAATCAAATCTGCGCTCACACTCATCGGTCCACCGGAATCTCACACCTTTCGAGTAAGTGAGACATCGGCTTGGCAATGATAGAGAAATACTGCACAAAACGCCGATAGTAACCAGCCAAACCCAGGAAACTCCTCACCTCCTTCACACTAGTCGGCCTCTTCCAATCTACCACTGTAGAGACCTTGCTAGGATCAACAGCAATACCCTGAGGGTTAATCACATGACCCAGAAAACCCACCTCTGAAGTCCAGAACTCACACTTCTTCAACTTAGCATAGAACTTGTGCTCTCTCAAAGTCTCTAAAACCAGCCTCAAATGACGCTCATGATCCTCATTGGTCTTGGAATAGATAAGAATGTCATCAATGAACACCACCACGAAGTCATCTAGATACTCGTGCAACATGTTGTTCATGGTCTCCATAAAAATGGCAGGCGCATTAGTCAATCCAAAAGACATAACTTTATACTCATAATGCCCATACACGTGGAGAAAGCGGTCTTCTCCACATCTGCTCACGCACACGGATTTGATTATACCACGGAGATCAATCTTGGAGAACACTTGAGCTCCATTCAGCCGATCAAACAAGTCCTCAATGCGGGGCAATGGATATTTGTTCTTGATTGTGATGCATTAAGCGCCGCGGTAATCAATACACATCGCCAACTCCCATCCTTCTTCTCGTGAGCAGGTAGGAGCTCCCCACGGCGATACACTACGCCTGATCAAACCTTTAGCCAACAAATCATCCAATTGCTTCTTCAACTCGTCCTGAAACGGACGTGCTAATCGATATGGAGACATCGAGATGGGACGAGTACCCGGAACAAGGTCAATGCGAAACCCCACGTCTCGCGCGGTGGCAAACCCGAAGATCACCGGGAACACATGCAGGTAATCACTAACCACTGGAATCTCCTCAATCTGCGAAGCCACACTCGGTTTCTCAGCAAGAGCTAAAAGAAGCCCAGTTTTCACTGCACGCTGACCCGGGAACAGTCCAGCCAACATCGAAAGAGAGCGCGGTGGCGCACTCCCCTGAAAGGTCAAAGTCTCCCAGGGCGAGGTGCGCACGGTATTCTCTGAAACAAGATATCACGGCTCGATAAGAGTGCAACCAATCCATACCCAAGATAACATCGAGCGGCTCCATTTGAATAACTATCAAATTCGCCGTGAACTTCTCCCCATCAATAACAATAGAACACCGGGACAAGCGATAGAGCTAGCAATAATACCCCGGAGAACTAACCAACACCGATCGAGAAATCCATTTGCATACTCAAATTCGCTCTCTAGCAAGCGCGTCGACACAAGCGAAAAGGTAGCCCCGAATCGAAAAGGACTAAAGCATCAAGCGAATCCACAAGCAAAGTACTGTCACCACGTCGGGACGACTCGCGGACTCACAGTGGGCATGGCGTACACTCGAGTGGCGCCATGGCGAAAAAGACGGCGGCGGGCGGCGAGCTAACAATCTGCTGTGGCGGTGCGGTAAAGCCGGTCGTGCGACTGAAGCGGTGCGAAGGTGGCGGTACCGAGTACCCCCTTTGGGCGCCCAAGTGAAGGAAATGGCATCGTTGGAGGAGCGATCATCATCTGGAAAGATCCTCGGCGGGACCCATCAAGAAGAAGAAGATGGCACGAGCTCCCACTTGATCACGCTAAGCGGGTTACGGCGACACACGCTCCTTGTGACCTTGCGGCCACAGCGACGGCAATCTCCCGTCCAAGAGCACTTTCGGCGGCCACGGTGTCCATCACCGCACTTAAAGCAAAGCATGCCCCCCTACAGGGCGGGACGAAGAGCCGAGTACTGCAAAGGGCGGGCGCCAAGAACGGAACGGCCTCGGCTTAGACACGAAGGCGTGGTCCTCCTTGAATTTCTTGAAAGGTGTCGAGCAGACCCACTTCCTCACTAGAGCTCCTCTTACGGTCACCACCGAAGCTACGATCCACTAGAGGCTTGTCGCCTTTGTGAGTGCATCTCCAACTCCATGCCCCTAGCTTGCTCCACAACAGCTGTAATCACGGAGTGGAGTAGCTCCCAACACATGCTTGGTACTCAGGTGAGACCCAGCGGAACCTCTTGGCTTTACGAAGATCATCGTTAGCTCTTGAAGGGACAAAGCGAACCAAGTTGTTGAACTTCGACCTCATACTCGGCGATAGACCTCTTCCCACGAGCAAAGGTCGTCAAGGCAACTTCCATCTTCTCAACAAAGAATAGGGGTAGAACTTCCCTTGAACGATCAACAAAGTCCTCCCAAGTGGCGGCCCTTGGTGGCGGTCCTCGAAGACAACACTCCTCCCACCAAATATCCGCTTGCCCTTTAAATTGAAAGGCTACAAAGCGGACCCTCGAGGTGAAGACATCTCCAAAGCTCCAAACGCCTCTCCATATAGCGCAACCATCCATTTGCTGGACGGTGTGCCCGGCCATCAAGCGGATCCAACCTCAACTCCATCCACTCTCGAAGTGACATCGCGCCTCGAAGCGGGAGGATGAGCGATAGGAGCAACAACGGATGCCGCGACGCGAGGGCTGCCGGCGCTGTTGACGAAAACACGGATCTCTCCACCAACTCTCTCGGCCAGCGGGGTCTCATCCGGACCCCAACCGGGCGGGTCAACAAACCCCCTCGGCCATCGACTCAAGCACTCTCGGGAGGTGGCTCCACGGAACCTCGCCCGCGGCCCCGACCTCCACGACCGCGGCCACCACGACCACGTCCTCTACCCCTCGGCATAGCTATCAACCACAATCAACAATACACAATGAGTTCAAAGCTCAAAATAAACTCATCCATCAATAAACAACATAACGGAAGCATAAAACTATATTCGTACCTCTCTCTAACCTACTGTGCACTAGTGTGTCAAATTTTAGGTTAGTTAACCATTAGCATATTTTAGTTGTTTTACTAAACTAAAACAAATTTTAACAATTTTAGTTTGCCTATGTTGTTAATCTATTCACCACGGACCTAAAGCCCGCTCTGATACCAACTGTAACACCCCAGCCCAACACTGAGCCTAGAATGCCACCACACTACACTTTAAACTAATAATTATCGACACACTATAAAAATTACAGCAAGGAAACAATGATAATCATATCAATAGACCACAAGAAGGACATGCATAATTATGGTTCAAACGATAGTAAATAATCAATTGGGATAAAACCAGGTAAACAGTCCAAAATAGCATCAACCAATGAATCCAAATTAATAAAGCAAATAGTCTAGTCCAAATGATGTCCTAAACTTTATTCAACCTCTAACATGTCCAAGTGTAATCCAATTCTGAATGAAAAGATTAAGAAGGTAAATGATCATGTGTTGCCCATGTGCTCTACTCGCTCTCAGTTACGGCATCCTCGAAGATCACCTAAAGACAACAATAGAGCAAGGGTGAGTCCACGACTCGAAGAACACATCCATAAACAACGAACAATAATAAATCAACAGCATTCAATAACTTCATTATCATCATAGGTACTTCCATTAATATTCTCATGCAGTTATCTTCTCTTTGATTCACAACCATTAATCTCATGTATCAATGCAATTCTAATCTACATGTCCACATGCACTTCTTTCGCGTATACCGGTATAGCATGAGTGAATGCTCGCGACAACATTCACTCTCAAGCCCGTTCCTCCATAAGGATCGGGACCTCCTCCACTCCGTGGAGTTGTGATCATTCATGATCACCTTCTCTTATGCAAAGATGCTTATGTATGCAAACATGCAAACTCCATCATAAACATCATATCCAACTTTTCATCATACTTGTTAACAACGATATAAACATACCAATTATTTGTTTGCAATTAAACAAAATAAAAGCACAACAATAATGGTAATAGAAGATAAAAAAAACAGTGATCAATCATTGATCATTGCTCTACCATGCACTTGCCTTTACTAGTTGCGGTATGCGATTTGACTAGCAGATGGCAACAAGTACGACGCCTCTCCTACATTAAATACACAAATCTCAATACAAGCTACAGCATCATAAGAACAACAATCAATCGACATCGCTCCTACACGTCCCCAAATATACCACGATACCCCGGTACCGAATAGTTACCCATAGCTGTCTTAGTACTAAAACGAACGTAACTTTTGACTCAAAAGTCCAATCACAACAAACCACCCCATTCTGGATTCTTTATAAAATTATCCACATTTTCTTAGATTACACAGTCTTTTAATTAAATCATCTAACCCTCCGTTTTTAACCCGGAAAACCGATCTGTCCGTTTCAGAACAGCGGTCTTACTAAATTCATAACTTTTGATTTACTCAACCAAAATTCGCGTTCTCAGATTCTACAGAACCATTGGACAATTATCTACAACTTTCATGTAGATCAAAAACACTAATTAATCTGTTTACTATTTTTAATCTACAATCTACCAAAACAGCGCCGAAAGACGACAACCGTAAAAACAGCAGCCTTCCGAAAATCATATCTCGAAATCTACTTGTCCGATTGACACGATTAAATATGCTATAGAAAGATATCGAAATTATCTACAATTAACTAGTAGATGATATTTTCAACATTCGCCATTAAGATACCCGAATAAATCGTACAACGGAACGGCAGGTTAAACAAATCTATTAATCAGCTTCTCTATTAGAAAATTATAAAACCTCTCTAACAATCTCTAATTAAAATCTCTAATTGCTGCATGCATGTAAAGCTACATGGCCAAACTAATCAACTACTAGTTAGCGATTGTCTAACTCATCTATCTCTATGTCTTTGTACAACATGCACTAAGCAACAAGCAAAGGAAATACAAACCGAATTAGCAGCAGGTGCAGGCGATCAGCAGCAGCACGCCAAGCCAAAGAAAAACAGCAGCAACCGATCTTCCACGCGGCGGCAGAAGACCTACAAGCGAACCAAATAGATGCAGATCGGTCGGCCTGCAAGCGCAAAGCGGTCTTGATCGTGGCGCAGAAGCGCAGTGACGGGAGCTTTGGTACAGACGAGACGCGACGCAGTGACAGAGACCAAAGATCTGACCCGGCGGCAGAGCGAGACCTCAAGACACATTCAAAGGACCATCCTTGAGCGGATCATTGGAGACCTCTTGAGCGTGTCACACGCTCAAAAGCGCTTATCTCTCTTCTGTCTCCATTACGCCTTCGTCGCCTCATTTGAGCCTAAAGATGTTTGTCATGCTCTATCGGACGAGTCTTGGACAAACGCTATGCATGAGGAGTTGGAAAACTTTGAAAGGAACAAGGTGCGGTCCTTGTTGAGCCCCTCAAGATCACAATATCATTGGGACCAAATGGGTGTTCAAAACAAACAAAGTGAAGATGGGTTAGTCATTGAAACAAGGCTAGGTGGTAGCTCGGGGTACTCTCAAGTTGAGGTCTAGATTTGAAGAGACTTTTGCCCTGTAGCTAGACTTGAAGCCATTAGAATCACCTTGCCTTTGCGGCTTCTAAGGGTTTCAAGCTTTCGAGATGGATGTCAAGAGTGCCTTCCTCAATGGCCTTATTGAGGAAGAAGTCTATGTCGAACTGACCTCACAGTTTCGAGAACCCCAAATACCTAACCATGTCTCTGAGCTTTCCAAAGCTTTGTATGGACTCAAGCGAGCTCCAGAGCTTGGTATGAAAGGCTTAAGTCCTATCTGTGAGCCATGGTTTTGAGATGGGTAAAATTGACAAGACCTTGTTCATTCGCCGTCTTGGCGATCTTATCTTTCGTCTAGATCTCGTGGATGACATTATCTTTGGCGGCTCTCGCATGCTCTCGTTTCCCGTTTTCGATGTCATGAGCTCGGAGTTTGAAATGAGCATGATGGGCGAGTTGAGTTTCTTCCTTGGCCTCCAAATCAAGCAGACTCGGAGGTACCTTTCTTCATCAAGGCAAATACACTCGAGACCTCTGAAGCGTTTCGACATGAATGATGGAAAGCCGTATCAACTCCGATGGCATCTACACTGCTCTGGATCGGATGAAGGCGGCGAACTGTTGATCAAAAGGAGTTCAGAGCATGATTGGCTCTCTCTTGTACCTCACGACCTCGAGACCGGACATACACTTTTACGTGTGTCTTTGTGCTCGGTTTGAGCTTCTCCTCGCGTATCTCACCGTCGGCGGTGAAGCGCATCTTCGGTACCTTGAGCTACCATTGACTATGGCATCCGGTACTCTTCCTCTTCTTGTCTATCTCTTAGAGCTTTCTCCGTCTGGACTTTCTTTGGTTGTAGGATAGATAGGAAGAGCACTTCGGCACTTGCCAATTCATTGGCACCTCTCTCGTCTCTCGGTCGTCAAGGAAGCAATCCGGTGTTGCGCGATCCGCTGCGAGAGGCCGAGCGTTCTTTGCTGACCGATTCTTTGTAGCCAAGTGCTTTGGATGGTCTCGACCTGCGGGATTTGGGCTATCTATCATTGCGTTCCACTCTTTTGTGATAACACGTCTGCGATTTGCATTGCCAAGAACCCGTGCAACATTCTCGGACCAAGCATATTGATATCGATATCACTTTCTTAGAGACCATGTAGAGAAGGGTGACATTGTGCTCCGGTTTGTGGAGAGTGAGCACCGGTTGGTGATATCTTCACTAAGCCTCTGACAGACTCTCGGTTTCGACTCTGCGGGAGAGCTTGGGGTGGTTTGTCCTACGGATTGCTTTGTGAGGGGAGCGTTGTGCTACTCTTGTATTATATTATATTATATGCTTACTCCTTTCTCGTTTCATTTCTTTTAATATTTGAATTGAAGTCCTTCCAAAGATAGGTTAGAGTGTTTCTCTTGCCACATTGCTTTGATTGCTACTTCTTGTCTTGTGCTTCTAGGATCTTGCTTATTAGTCGTCTCTTCCTCTCTAAGTAGAGCTTACTCACTTCTTATAGGTTCTAGCGGTCGGGCCACCCTTGGGTGAGCAGGGGCGATGTTTGCTCATTAGTGTATGTGTAGATCGGTGATAGTCCTAGAATCATATGGGGTAGATAAGAACTTGTGCGGCGATAGTTTTCTCTATATCTTTCTATGCTCTAGAGGATCGCCTTTTACGGTTTACTTATCGATTCTCATTTTTGTTCCTTTGGTTGTGGGAGTTACTCTTGGTTATTCCATACTCTTAATTTTGTCATAACTCAACCTGAATTAAAAGATGCATCTCATTCTGAAGGGAATCTGGATTTTTGTGCATTTCATTCCGCATTGCATTATAATCAAATGGAGCCTTGTTTATTATCCCTTATGATATGTTTTCACTGTTTTACATCTTGCCATGATTTATGCTAAACTGCTAGATCTATCATGACTTTTTATGTGTAGTTTAGTCTTTGCCATGCTAAGGTGTTTAAAAATGCTAAACTTGAATTAAAATCTTGTCATGATAGCTCTTGAGACTAGTCTGGTTGAAACTATCCTTTTATGATTTTCGCCATGTCAAGTAGGCTGAGTTGAGTCCTGAATGTCTTTTGAACTTTTGAGTAAGCTCAGTTTGGTAAGAAACATGACTTATCTCTAATCACTGGTCTAAAAACTTCAAAAGCAAAAATGATCTCTTTTGTGCGAAAAAAACTGATCTCACCAAATCTTTCTCATGAGACGGCTTGCCATTGCACTAGGCATGAACTCAGGGGGAGCCTTGGATGACCTAAGATCACCTCCTTAAGTCTGTTGCTTGGAGTGGTCGCATAAGGCTTGAGATCTAGCACATGGTTTAAAATTAAAAAAAAATGGTTGAAGCTTAGGAGGCAGTTGTGGATGACACCTAGTCCAGAGCTTGCTTTACTGAGATAAAACCATAAAAAGTCTTCAGAAAAAGAAAAATGTGCTAAAATTGCTTATCTCTAAAGAGACCAAGTCCTGGATAAAATGAGTCCTTCTTCAACTGGTAGCACTCTAAACTGTTCAGTATGAGTCTTCTTGGTTCAACTTAGATTATTTGACATGGCTTGCATCATCCTTGGATATTTTTAGCTAGATTTCAATCTTGACTTATTTGACCTGCTAAAGAACTGGATCATTAATCAGATTATGGACTTTCTGTCTTAGCTCTTCTATACATCGATTGTCATGATCTTGATAGCATTCTTCTGTGTTATGGCTTGGTGTAATACTCTAATAGTCATTTTGGATAATCTACATGGCTCCTAATGCTTAAAATGAACATCATAGTCTTTTCTTCCCTTTTCTACATATTGATGATTTTATTGCCAAAGGGGGAGAATGATTGTGAGAAAAAGCCTTCTGAAGAAAAGCCTTGAGTTTTGTGCGAAAATTGCTCTTTCATCTCATCTCAAGTCTTTTTCTTTGTGTCAACTTGGTCTTGTGCTTAATTACTCTTGTTTAGACCTTGGTTGTCTGTAATCTCAAACTCATCTTATGCTTTTTCGGTAATTGTCAATATACTCATCAAGGGGGAGATTGAGAGACCATGTGAGAGGTCCTCCACTCTGAGTGATGAGTATTTGACAAGTGTGTTGATTAGATTGAGAGTTGAGGTTTTCGGTTTGGACTGTTTCTGGGCTGAGTCAGGGAAATCGGAACTACCGCTGTGTATGGAGCGGAACTTCCGATTAATCGGAACTACCGGTGTTGGAAAAAGGAACTTCCGATTTATTTGGGTTTTGCTCTCGGCTGAAGGAAATCGGAACTTCCGCACAAGGGGTAGCGGAGTGTCCGAAAATTCTGACATTGTGTGTTCTCTAAGATATCAAATCGGAATTAAATATCTGGAAAGTCGGTTGTTCCGGATATCGGAAGTACCGCAGTGTTGAGCGCGGAACTTCCGATATTCTGACAAATGCGGATGTTAAAATCGGAACTTCCGCTATGTTAAATCTTGAACTTCCGATTGTGTCGAAATCGTGCGAAGAAGATTAAATTGTGATTTTGATTTTGTATGAGTTTGAGTCTTATACAAATGTTGATGCAATGTTATTGTGCAATGCTATGTGATGTGTTTTTATGCTGTGTTGATCGCGGGGCATCAAGATGGAGTCGTGGCGAGACACGTGGACCGGACTAGGCGCGGAGGCGTTGAGGTCGAGCGGTCGGGATGTGTCGAAGGCGGCGTGAATCTTGAAGCGGTTGCAGTCGTGCACAACAAGGTGTACGGAGGCTTCGGAAAGGTGCGCAAAGGCGAAAGGGTCTTTTCGCAAGCGGCAAAAGTGGAGGCGGTTCCGTTCGGTGTAGCGGGCTTAATGGGTTGGAGGCCCATTAGCAAAGGCTATAAATAGGGAGAACCACAGAGTTAGGGTTAGACCTTTTGATAGAAAATTAGGGTTAGCTCTAGAAAAGGGTGTGTGTTGCCTTTTGAGAGTTTGTTGGTTTTGAGAGAATGAATCAAATCTCTTGTAATCTTTCCTCTGTGTTTCCACTTGTAAACGTTTGATGTCTATCAATGAAACTCGAGTCTTTGATTACATGTTTATGCCTCTCTTTATTCCCTCTCTGCTCATGTTGAATATCTAGGGTTTTGGCATATCTTTTGTTTCGTTTTATGAAATAGCATGAAACTTCATATCTAGAATCGCTTTTGGTATTGCTATTACTTCCTCAAAGTTTCATGCTCTAAGAATCGAGAATCTCGCTTATCATTGGTTTTGGTCTTTCTTGCCCTTCTTCAAGAAATCCGCTTTTGGTTCGATTATTGAATCTTTGGTTGCAATTCTTCTCCATGAGGTCAAGAAGGTGTTTAGGATGATGTCCGTGAAACTTGACCGAGAAGAGCATTCAAGATTTAGTTTTGGATTTTGAATAGAAACCCGAGCGCCTTGTTCTTGGTCGGGACAATCGAACTTCCGATTGTCCATAGCGAAACTACCGCATGCGAACTTCGCTCGATTCGGAACTACGGAGTGCGGAAGTACACGGAGTAAAATCGAACGTCCGATATCGGCGAGCGATGCCGAATGTATGGTTAGTTCTCGATTTTGTTTTACTCTTCTTGAGAGGGTTTGTTGATCTTATTTGAATACAGTAAAGGGGAGTTCTTAATTTTAAGGCACCATTCACCCCCCCTCTGTTGCCATTTCGGTCCTTCAGTTCCATATATCGGAAGTACCGCAGTGTTGAGCGCGGAACTTCCGATATTCCTGACAAGTGCGGATGTTCCGGAAATCGGAACTTCCGCTGTGGTAATTGCGGAACTTCCGATTGTGTCCAGAACTGTGCAGAGAAGATTATTTTGTGATTTTGATCTTGTATGAGTTTGAGTCTTATACAAATGTTGATGCTATGTTATTGTGCAATGCTATGTGATGTGTTTTTATGCTGTGTTGACCGCAGGCATCAAGATGGAGTCGTGGCGAGACACGTGGACGGGACTAGCGCAGGAGGCGTTGAGGTCCAAACCGTCGGGATGTGTCGAAGACGGTGTGAATCTTGAAGCGGTTGCGAGTCGTGCACAACAAGGTGTACGGGAGGCTTCCAGAAGGTGCACAAGGGGCGAAAGGGTCTTTTCGCAAAGCGGCAAAAGTGGAGGCGGTTCCGTTCGGGTGTAGCGGGCTTAATGGGTTGGAGGCCCATTAGCAAAGGCTATAAATAGGGGAGAACCCTGGAGTTAGGGTTAGACTTTTTGAGAGAAAATTAGGGTTAGCTCTAAAAAAAAGATTTGTTTTGCTTTTTGAGAGCTTGTGGAGAGGGAGAGTATGATCTGTAATCTTATGTAATCTTTCCTCTGTGTTTCCATCTGTAAACATTTGATATCTATCAATGAAACTCTGAGTTTTGATTACTTGTTTATGTCCTCTTCCTTCTCTCTGTTCTTCTCTTGAATAGCTAGGGTTTTGATGTATCTCTTGATTCGCCTTATGAAATAGCTTGAATCTTCATATCTAGAATCGTTTTGATATTGCTAATCTATTATCAAAGTTTCATAATCGAGAATGCGAGAATCGTGCCTATTGTGAGTTTTGGTCTTTCTTGCCCCTTTCTCAAGAAATCTGTTTTTGGCTCGATTATTGAATCTTTGGTTGCGGTTCTTCTCCATAAGGTCAAGATGATGTTTAGGATGATGTCCTGTAAAACTTGACCTGAGAAGAGCATTCAAGATTAATTAGTTTGGATTTTTGGGCAAAAACCCGAGCATTACATTCTTGATCGGGATAATCGAGCTTAGATTTTATGCGTGGAAGTATCATAAGCGGAACTTCCGCTATACATCATGGAACTACATGGCGGAACTTCCGCAATCTCGTCCTAACTTCCGATTTCGGAAAGAACGACTGAAACTTGTTTTTGTTATTTGATCTTGTTTCATTTACCTTCTTTAGATCTTCAGAGATCTTTGTAGGCTAGTTTTAAATACAGTGAAGGGGAGTATTAATTTTTAGGCACCATTCACCCCCCCTCTGTTGCCATTTCGGTCCTTCATGGTGAGATCAGTTTTTTCGCACAAAAGGGATCGTTTTTCTTTTGAAGTTTTTAGACCAGCGATTTAAAGATAAGTCAAGTTTCTTAACAAACTGACATAGCTTACTCAAAAGTTCAAAAGAGATTCAAGACTCAACTCAGCCTACTTGACATGGCGAAAATCATAAAAGGATAGCTTCAACCAGACTAGTCTCAAGAGCTATCATGACAAGATTTTAATTCAAGTTTAGCATTTTTTTTAATCACCTTAGCATGGCAAAGACTAAACTACACATAAAAAGTCATGATAGATCTAGCAGTTTAGCATAAATCATGGCAAGATGTAAAACAGTGAAAACAGATCATAAGGGATAATAAACAAGACTCCATTTGATTATAATGCAATGCATGATGAAATTCACGAAAATCGATTCCCTTGAATGAGATGCATCTTTTAATTACAAGTTGAGTTATGACATAATTAAGAAGCTGGAATAACCGGATGAACTCCCCACAACCAAAAGAACAAAAGCGAGAATCGATAAGAGAAATGAAAAAGCGATCCTTTAGAGCATAGAAAAGATATAGAAAACTATCGCTCAGACAGGTTCTTATCTACCCCATATGATTCTAGGACTATCAGCTGATAACCTCATACACTAAGGAGCAAACACTGTCCCTGTCTACCCAAGGGTGGCCCGACCCCTGCTAGAACCTATAAGAAGTGAGTAAGCTCTACTTAGAGAAGGAAGAGACGACTAATAAGCGACATCCTAGAAGCACAAGACAAGAAATAGCAACAAAGCAATTTGGCAAGAGAACCACTCTAACCTATCTTTGGAAGGACTTGACCCAAAATATTAAAAGAAATGCAACCAGAAAGGAGTAATAGTATAAATATAATATAATACAGTAGTAGCACATAGCTCCCCCTCACAACAAATTGTAAGGACAAACCACCCCAAGCTCTCCCCGCAGAGATGAAAACCGAGAGCATCCGGAGGCTTAGTGAAGATATCACCAATCGGTGCTCACTCTCCACAAACCGAGCACAATGTCACCCTTCTCTACATGGTCTCGAAGAAAGTGATATCGATATCAATATGCTTGGTCCGTGAATGTTGCCTTTGGGTTCTTGGCAATGCAAATCGCAGACGTGTTATCACAAAAGAGTGGAACACAGTCGATAGATAACCCAAAATCCTGCAGGGTCGAGACCATCCAAAGCACTTGGCTACAAGCAACTGGCTGCAGCAACGTACTCGGCCTCTGTAGTGGACTGCGCAACACCGGATTGCTTCCTTGAAGACCAGGAGACAAGAGAAGTGCCAATGAATTGGCAAGTGCGGAAGTGCTCTTCCTATCTATCCTCTGACCAAAGAAAGTCGCATCGAAAAAGCTCTAAGAGATAGACAAGAAGAGGAAGAGTACCAGATACCATAGTCAATGGTAGCTCGAAGGTACGGAAAGATGCGCTTCACCGCCTGGCGGTGAGAGACGCGAGGAGAAGCTGAAATCGAGCACACAGACACACAGAGAAATGTATGTCGTCTCGAGGCCGTGAGATACAAGAGAGAGCCAATCATGCTCTGAACTCCTTTTGGTCAAGCTGTTCGCCGTCTTCATCCGATCCGGAGCACCAGATGCCATCGGAGTTGATCTTGGCTTTCCATCATTCATGTCGAGCGCTTGGAGGTCTCGAGTGTATTTGCCTTGATGAAGAAAGGTACCCTCCCGAGTCTGTTTGGATTTGGAAGCCAAGGAAGAAGCTCAACTCCCCATCATGCTCATCTCAAATTCCGAGCTCATAACGTCAGAAAACTGAGACACGAGAGTGTGTGAGGAGCCGCCAAAGATGATGTCGTCCACATAGATCCGACGAAGCGGAAGATCGCTGCCAAGATGGCGGATGAACAAGGTCTTGTCTATTTTACCCATTTCAAAACCATGGCTCAGCAGATAGGACTTAAGCCTCTCATACCAAGCTCTGGGAGCCTGCTTGAGTCCATACAAGGCTTTGGAAAGCCTGTAGACATGGTTAGGGTATTTGGGATTCTCGAAACACAGGGGTCATCTCACATAGACTTCTTCCTCAATAAAGCCATTGAGGAAGGCACTCTTGACATCCATCTGGTAAAGCTTGAAACCCTTAGAAGCTGCAAAGGCAAGCAGGATTCTAATGGCTTCAAGTCTAGCTACAGGGGCAAAGGTCTCTTCGAAATCTAGACCCTCAACTTGAGAGTACCCCTGAGCTACCAGCCTAGCCTTGTTTCGAATAACTAACCCATCTTCACTTTGCTTGTTCTTGAACACCCATTTGGTCCCAATGATATTGTGACCTTGAGGGGGCTCAACAAGGGACCAGACCTTGTTTCTTTCAAAGTTTTCCAACTCCTCATGCATGGCGTTTGTCCAAGACTCGTCAGATAGAGCATGACAAATATCTTTGGGCTCAAATGAAGCGACGAAGGCAGAATGGAGACAGAAGAGAGACAAACCAGCTTTGGAACGTGTGACACGCTCAAAGAGGTCTCCAATGATCCGCTCAAAGGATGGTCCTTTTGGATGTGTCTTGGAGGTCCAGGGTGAGATGAAGAAGTGGCCTCTACCTCATTAGCAGATGAGATAGGAGCAGAGCCACTAGCTTCAGAAGAAGCAGAAGGTAAGGGCTGATCTCCTCGAGGTGCAGTGGAAGAAGGCACCTCAAGAGGAGGAGGAAGATCTGGATCGGGTAGACAACCCTCATCTCCATCTTCCTCATCGTCCACAAAGATGGACTCAGCCTGCTCTAGAGAACACGAGATATCGTGCCTAGTCCCGGTGGCCTCATCGAAGGTCACCTCACGAGTTTCTACCATTTTGCTAGACTCATGCCTCAGGACTCTATAGGCACGAGAAGAAGTCGAGTAACCGGAAAGATCCCATCACAAGATCGTGACTCGAACTTATCTAGGTTCCCAGACTTCAGAATAAAACACTTGCAACCAAACACACGAAAATGCGAGACGCTGGGTTTTCGCCCATATCTCAACTCATAAGAAGTGCGATGCAAGAGTGCACGAAGAAAGACTCTGTTAGAAACATGACAAGCAGTAGCAATTGCCTCAGCCCAAAACTTCCTAGGTGTAGAGTATTCATCAAGCATCGTCCTGGCCATCTCGACCAAGGTACGGTTCTTCCTCTCCACAACGCCATTCTGTTGGGGAACGTATGGAGACGAGAACTGGTGCTCTACACCTGTCTCACCACAAAACTCTCAAAGTAGGAATTCTTGAACTCGGTGCCATTATCAGTGCGAATTGCTCGTAATGCACCTGGGAGCTCAACAGAAAGCCTACTAAAAGACCACGAAAAAGAGTAAACGTCTCATCCTTCGAGGCTAAGAAAAACACCCAAGAGTACCTCGAGAAGTCATCGACCACAACAAGAATATACCACTTCCCTCCGCCGATCAAGCACTGAGCCGACCAACGGTATCCATATGGAGCGATTGTCACGTGCATCGATCATTGTCACTGTGTTGGAGAGTGAGAAGAAGAACCATCTTGCCGTCTTAGGCATGGAGAGCAAACTAGATCCTTGACCATCTTGAGTTTTGGTAAACCACGAATGAGATCGTGGCACGACTCGTGTCAAATGATCAAAGCCTATATGACTTAGTCTCCTATGCCGAAAAGTCAAATCACGGGATTGAAGCAATTAGACACGGAGAGGATCACCGAAGACTCGGAAAAATCAGCACGAAAGATCCTCCCATATCGAGAAATCCATAAACTAGACTACCCAAGAATCAAGAATTTTGCAATTGTTTTTCTTAAAGCTCACCTCGAAACCATCATCGGTGGTCGAGAGGCGAAAGCGATTATCTGCAGACTTACTTACTAAGGCAACATCTTTTAAAATAAAAGAATCATTAATGCTCACTGTACCTTTAGCGATGTGCGCCCAAAAGAAGCATCTCAAAGTGATCGTCTCATCACCTCGAGCACGGGCTAGGGATGAAAACCAACGAGAGTCTCCGATCATATGGCGAGAACACCGAGTCTACAATCCAAACCTTTGCCTTCCCAAATGGGCGACCACGAGTCAAGCAGAGTAAAGTCTCGATCTTGGGGTGAATCAACGGTGATTTGGGCACCCAATCTTGAGTAACACGTCGAATAGATGAAGTAGTCAAGCAAGATTGACCTCTATCTACCCTACGCTCTCACTCAACAAGCCGGAAGGTCCAACGTGCGGACACGAAGGCTATTCTTTGAATCCGATTGCTAACGTGGAAGAGCGAGTGAAATTGCGCAACATTCGATCACGCCGGGTAGCCATCTCGAAAGGAAAACCGAGATCTACCCTCAAAGCGGCGGAAGTCACGATCAAAGGAGCATGAGGATGAAAATCGGAAAACTCGGAAAAACCAAGTCCTCGATCTTGCCCTAAATCACCAAATATCAAACCTAGACCTTATGTTGGTCTTAGGTGCACTCATGATGCAGGGTGACCATGAATGCGCCTAAAAGAATCAACATGGTCTCTACGCGCGATCTTGGCGCGCTGAAGCAATGATCAACCAAATGTCCATCCTTCGACGGAAGGTGCAATGATACCGCCTCAGAGAGGCCGGCTGCAGTGGAATCACCTTCTTGTCGAAGATCCTTTGAACAAAACCCACGATTTGAAATTGACTTTCTCGATCCACAGGCTTAGTTTTGATCACACACAGTGCTATGGTTACGAGCACGCACGGTGGATGCTTCCTCATATCCTCATGAAAATCATATCCTAGACCTTGATTAAATTTACAAATCTTGGATTTGTCTAGAATGAATTTAGCTTCTTCTTGCCTCCTACAAATTTCTCAAGAGTGTTCATAAGATCCGACACTCACGAAAAGAGAGGTGCAAGAAGAGCAGGGGAAGAAGGAATGAGAAGATAAGGGAGTAGAGGAAGAAGAACCAACGGCATAGGAAAGATTGGCTTGTGCATGCACAAAGACTTTGAGGGACAATCCTATTGCTAGCAGATTGGTTCACGTTGCTAGGCGTCTCTACCAAACCCTTAGACTTCTTCCCAAAGACACACAATACAAGCGAAGATTGTGTTTCTAGAAAGTCCTTAGTTAGCTTCACACATTTTTCATCCAAGGCAACCAAATCACATTTTAGTTTATTACATTGATTGCATGGTGAGCTAACAAGGTCCTTAGAAGCATATCTTGAGCGATTTGTTATTGTGATCAATCATTTCTTGGAACTCCTTAATCTGATTCTAGTTCAAAGCAGATTAACTTAGGACGGTTTAAGCAAGAAACAATGGGCTCTAGTAGCGCGACTTGAATTCAAGAATTTTGTGATCTCGCCTGCTTAGGTTCATCTTGAGATTATTACAATTTTCACAAGTCTCAGGCAGATCGAGCAACATGGTATAAAGATGTCGAACCCGGGAACGAAGGATCCCGAATTCTCTGTGTTCATACACTAGTCCAGGATTTCCAGTGTACACAGTCACAAAAATGTTATCACAAACATATCCAGCGTATATATTTAATAAGCATAGAGTTTATTACAACTTGGGCCGGAGGCCAAATAAAACATTAAGCGGAAGCAAAATATAATGGTAAGCCACACGATCGCCACGAGGCAATAATCGCCTGGAGGTCGCCTAATCGTCCTGCTCCTCACCTTCTGGATAGCAGTCTTTCTCTGAATAATAATATTCAGCAAGAGTGAGCACTACAACTGTGCTCGCAAATTACACCCAATACAAAATTTAGAATGCATGCATAAGTTATTCAAAGGAAGGTTGTAGGGTTTATTTGCATAAATCAGCCTTTTTGGTTTAAATAGTTATACTAAGTTTGAAGGCACATTTTCATTACATAACTAAAATCAGATTTAAAATTGATCATTTTATAGTGGATAACCTCCATATGAAATATGGTGAAGGATACCCTCCTATCAGAAGGCTACCCGCCCAAATTTACCACAAGGATTAACCATCCTCAAATCATGTCCAAAGTTATTTTAAAACCAAAAACAAATCTAACTTAGAGTGGCTTTGCTCAGCATGTCCGTGACCGTGGACACGGCTATTCGAATAGATTTACACTCTGCAGAGGTGGTACAACTTTACCCACATGAGATAATTTGCCCGTTATGTCAGCCAATACACGCTTCCTTAGGCGTGTGACTAGGCAATTATCACAAGGCGTTTCCAATGCACTACCTCAATACCAATATGCCCGCTAAGGTTTCACTTCCATTAGGCTAACCACCTACCGGAAGCCCCCTCTTGCGCCAAGTGGGAATAAAGTCTAACCGACACCCACACAACAAAATGGCATAAACAATACGAGGTAATACAAATTATTAAGCCCAGTTACGCCCATACGTAACATGTGGTAGTACGGTGGAGCTTTTGCAAGATGCGGCTCAAAGGCCTGGTCCTTAATCTACTTGGGCAACTTTCAATAAAAACCACAGGTCTCGATCCTAACGAGACAGGCAGTGCATAAACTGCACCCACCAGCGGTCCATGTTTGCCCAAGTATAAACCATTTTCTTTTATTTTATAATTTTCAAAGACATTTGCAAAAGTCCACCATGACAAAGCAATGTCATAGGCTTTTATCAATTTATGAAATTTTGGCTAAATTCTCCCAAAGTCAAATATTTCATGGTCTAAGCATTTGCTATGCATATATTTATTTTTAAATTCATTTGACTAAGGTTACAAGGAATTGATAATACAACAATCAAATTTGGCTATACAAAGGAATTGGAATAATTAAATATTTAAAGCAGAATTTAAAATAATTAAATACAATTATGCATGCAATAATAATTTAAAGCAGAAATTAAATAATTTTAAATATTGGGGCAAAATGGTCAATGGTGTAACTTGCCTTGTTCAAATTCACAGTATTCTACTTCTTCAATAGGGTCAAGCTCTCCTGAGTCGTCAAAATCTATCTGTGAGAATATTCCAAATTCAAGCAAATTCAAATGAACACAAATAAATTCAAATGAAAATTCAAATTAACTCCAAATTAAATAATTTTGGTTTAGTTAGCTAGATCTTGATTTTATACAAATTTAAAAATTTGAATCACCTAAATCGGAGTTTGTATGAATAAATACGAGCTCCTCGAAGTTTAAATCTAAATTTAATTCCAAAATCAGGATTTTCCAATTTTCCGAATTAAATTTCTAAAGGAAATTCTATTTATTGCGCAAGCATGCGTCAATGACACATTCACTGAGATCGACATGTGGGCCCACAGTCATGGGTGAGTCCACGGCGCTTTCAAGTTCCACGGTGGACTCGGTGCACGCAACGAAAGGCGAGGCGGTATCTTTTGCCTTGGCCTGTGTTTATTTGGCGCCACGCGGCGCCGACTTGATCGCCACGCACGCAAAAGTGATGAGGTGGCGGAGGTGGCTGTCCACGTCGGCGCCGGCCGAGAGGAGGCGCTTCGGGTTCCAATGGTTCCGTGACAGCGGCGCGGTGGGCTCGGTGGTGCGCAAAATACTCGGGAGACGATCTCGATGCGGCGCTACTGGCGGCGCGAGCGTGGCGGAAGATGGTCGGCGGCGGCGAGGCGGCGGTGTGGTTCGATCGTTAGCGGCGAAGGAGCTCGGCGACGTTAGAGGGTGCGAGGTGCGCACCGAGTTCGCGGTCTTGGCGGCCGGTGGTGCGGTCGAGGCGGCCGGAGGTTCACCGGTGGCGGCGCTAGAGGCAGCGCGAGCACAGCTCGGCCGGCGAGAGAAAGAGCTAAATGCGCGATCGAGGCGAGGAGGTGTGGAGAGTTGGGGCAAAAGCTTGAGGGAGTAGAGGCGCACCGGTGCTCCCTTTATATAGGCGGCGGGCGGGAGGTGGAGATCGTGGGCGAGGTGGCAACGACCGTTTGCGGAGGTGAGGGCGGCGGCGTTACAGCGAGTTAAGAAGGGGGTAATGCCGGGAACGAACGCGGTGGGAACGGCCGCTTTCATTGCGCGTGATGGCGAGAGAAATGGGGAGGAATCACGGATTGATGAGCTCGAGCGGCGGTAATGGCGGCGAGAGCAACGGACGCGAGAGAAGACGAGCGAGAAGACGACGCAGGCAATGGGCCCACCGACAATGAGACAGAGAGAGGAGAGAGCGCGGCGGATTGATTGTCGGCCGTCCGATTTTGATCGGACGGTCCGCGTTACTATGCGGGGAGAGTTGGGCGAGATGCGCGCAGAGGCTTTGGGCTTGGCCCGATCTTATGCAGAAGATTTTAAATTCTTTTCAATTGATTTAATTCGAGAAATTCAAATAAGCTTTAGAAAATAGTAAATGAAGTCCAAAATTTTGAGAAAATTCACGAAATTCTATGAGGCATTACGGACTTAAATAAAATAATTCCAACTTTTAGTTGGTAATAGATTTTGCACATAAATTCTTTTAGCCTTAATATACTTTAGGAAAAGTTTTAAAATTTCGGAAAATCCACAAAAATTAATAAAGTCTTATTTTTAATGAAATTGAAATTTTGGTACATTACAAACCTACCCCCTTAAAGGGAATCTCGACCAGAGATTGGGCTTGGTCGACAAAAGGTAGGGATACTCGGCTCTCAAAACTTCTTCTCGCTCCCGGTAGCTTCTTCTTACGAATGATTGCTCCACCGAACCTTACAAGAGCGGATGACTTTGCTTCGGTGGCGCGTTACGCCACATCGAGAATCTTGATTGGTTGTTCCACATAGGTGAGATCTTCACGAAGATCGATGTTCTCGAGCGGTGTTTCTTGTTGGTACTCGAGACATTTCTTTAAGCGGGATACATGGAAGACATTGTGAGCGGTGATGAGATCTTTGGTAGTTCAAGCGATAAGCAACTTCACCTCTTTTGCCAAAATCTTATAGGGTCAAACAAATGCAGGTGCGAGTTTTCCTTTAGTCGAAATCTCTTCACTCCTCGAGTGGAGTTACCACGAGATAGACAAAATCTCCCATCTCGAAGGATAGTTCTCTCAAGCGATTATCGGCATAACTCTTTTGTCGGGTTTGAGCTACTTTCGACGTTCTCTTATTGCTTTTACCTTACTTTGACTTCTTTTATCAATTACAGTCAGAAGAATTGGTGCTCTCCTACTTGATCCCAAAGGAGAGGGTTCTACACTTTCTACCATACAATGCTTCAAATGGCGACATCTGTAGGCTAGCTTGAAAGTCGTTGTTGTAGGAAAATTCGCATAGGGCAAATTCTTATCCCAGACTTCTTCCATAATCTATAGCACAAGCTCGAAGCATGTCTTCTAGGACTGATTTACGTTCGGTCGGCCATCTGTTTGGGGATGATATCTTTGTCTTTGAAGTTGAGTCTGTTCCCAAAGCTTCATGTAGACTCGCCAAAATTTTGAAGTGAAATGCGAACCTCATCGGACACAATTTTCTTGGGTATACCATGTAGGCAGACGATCTGGCCATGTACAATTACGCTAACTTATTGCTTCGTAAGTGGTCTTGGTGGAATAAAATGAGCCACTTTTGTTAATCGGTCAATTATCACCCAAATGGAATCACAACTTTGATTGGGTCCTAGGTAGTCCGGTGATAAAATCCATACCAATCTCCTCCCATTTCCATTCGGGAATTGGTAATGGTTGTAACAATCCGCGAGTCTCGATGTTACGCCTTAACACGCGACATACATCACAACGTGCAACAAACTCAGCGATCTCTCGCTTCATACTAACCCACCAATACTTTTCCTTGGATCCGGTACATTTTGGTACTCCGGGATGGATAGAGTAAGGTGATTCATGAGCTTCTTTGAGAATCGGTTATGCGGTTTCATGATGTTTAGGTACACGATCACGGTTGCCAAACCATACTGTGCCTGCTCTAAATCTTGAGAAAATCACGGGCTTTGCCTCTTCTCATGTTTTTCATGATTTCTTTGATGTCTTCGTCTTCTAGTTGTTTTCTCGATCGACTTTGTATGGTTGGTTGGACTTCCCTTGTGTTGATCTGACCTTGACCGACAATTTCTAGATTCGGATGCTTTAGTTCTTCATACAACTCGGTTGATTTTCTTGAACTAACACCGTGTTGCGGTATGCTTTCCTACTCGAGCATCTACTACAGCGTTGGCTTTACCCGGTGATAATGAATTCCAAGGTCATAATCTTTATCGGCTCTAACCATCTTCTTTGCACGAGATTAAGATCCGATTGGGTGAAGATATATTTGAGACTCTTATGATCTGTGAAAATCTCACAGTGATTACCAATGAGATAATGCCGCTTGATTTTCAAAGCATGCACAATTCTTGCTAACTCTAAATCATGAGTTGGATAATTTCCTTCATGTGGCCTTAATCGGCGAGATGCATAAGCCACAACCTTTCCTTCTGCATCGGTACACATCCTAGCCCTGGCGGATCGTCCTGAAAACTTCAAAATCCTTACGTATATCTGGTAAGACTAACACCGTGCGAGACTAGTCTTTTCTTGACTCTTGAAAACTATGTTCACAAGCACTTGTCCATTCAAATTTCTTTTCCTTCTTGAAGTTGAGTCATGGGTTTGGCGATCTTGGAAAAATTTTCAATGAATCTGCGGTAGTACCCACTAATCAGAAAACTTCTCACTACATGATGGACTTGGGTTGCTTCCAATCCATTCTGACTTCAACCTTTGAGGGTCTCTCGCAACTCCTCCTGCCGACACAATGTGTCCAAGAAAAGCCACTTGGTGAGCCAAAATTCACTTTTGCTGAATTTGGCATAAAGTTGGTGTTCTCGAAGTTTGTCCAAAATAATTACGAGATGTTTTCATGCTCTTCCACATCTCTTGAGTAGATGAGAATATCATCTATGAATACCACCACAAACTTATCCAAGAATTCCATGAACACTTTGTTCATCATATTCATGAAATAAGCGGGGCATTTGTTAGTCAAATGACATCACCGTGAACTCGTCTGATCCATATCCGGTGGTGAAGGTTTGTCTTGAATATCTTACGTCCGATTTTTAGCGATGGTAGCGACCTCAAATCAATCTTGGAGAAAACATCGCTCCTTTAAGTTGATCAAGCGGATCATCTATCCTAGGTAACGGTACTTGTTTTTGATTGTTACCTCGTTGAGTGATCTATAGTCCACACACATTCTCATACTATTGTCTTTCTTTTTGACAAATAGTCTTTGGAGCTCCCAAAGGCGATGAACTTCGGTTGAATGTAACCTTTACTCTGTAGTTCTTGATCGCTTCTTCAACTCTGCTAGATCGTTTTGGCATTCGTAGGGTCGCTCAAATTGGGCGATCCACAGGACTAAGTCAATTAAGAACATTATGTCGGTCGGTGGCATACTGTAAGTCCTCGGAAAAACATCCGGATATTCTTGTACCACGGGTATATCTTCGATTTCACTTCCTTTAAAGCTGGTCAAGATAGGACTTCTTTCCGTAGAAGTCTTAGGTTGGAACTCTCTTGAAATCCCTTGTTCATTGGTGAGGTTGATAGATCTACTAGCACAATCTATCACCTTACGATTTTTGGCAAGCCACCCATTCCAAGAATTACGTCCAATCCTTGCGAGCAGGACTATTAAGTTGGCCGAGAAAGTTACTCGGAGATTTCAAAGGTAAGATTTGGACGAATAAACTAGCCCTCATTTCGAGCCCGGGAATGGATTAACATGGGCTTAACTAAGGGGAGGTAGATAACCCATATTTTCCACAAACTTATTTGACACAAAAGAATGCGAGACTCGGAATCAAATAAAGCGATCTTTGATCTTGAGTTGACAAGGAACGTACCAAGAACAACATCTGTGCTTGCATAGGCTTCCTCTGCGGTGGCGTGATTCACACGTCCCTTCATGAACTGACCACCGGTCTTGAGGACCGCCGAGGCTGAAACTCCGGGAGTTGGCTTGCGGGGTGGCGATCTGCTTCTTGGGACACTTATTGGCATAGTGACCCAACTCGTTGCGATGAAAGCAAGTGATTCTCGCCGTGGAAATAGTAGCTTCTCTGGCCGACCTCGGATGAACTACTACGGAATCCGAAGTATTTGGGCGGGCTCGAGCCGGAACTCTCGGTGTAGTAGATGGAATCTTCCACGAGGTGGTGAGATTGAGTGAAAGGAGGCTTGGCGATCCTCGAGTTAAACTTTTGAGCCGCCATCCTCACTTGCGATTCTCCATTTCGATGTTTGCCTTCTGGCGTATGGCCTTATTACCAAGCTACTGAAAGTCGGTAAAATCACGAGAAATCAAGCGAGCAGAGAGTTCGTCGTTCAACCCTTCGAAATCGCTCTTGCTGTCTTCATCTCTGGCTACATCCTCGGGGCATAGCGAGCAAGTTGGTTAAACTTATGCGATACTCGCCGATGGAAGCGGTTTCCTTGGCGTAGCGGCGAAACTCCTTCTTTTTCAAAGTAATCATGCGGATGGAATGTGAGATCGGTGGAAAGCTTGCATGAACTCATCCCAAGTGATTTCTTGGGCATTAGCATGGGACATCTGAAATTATCCACCATTACGATGCGGGACCAATCAATTGATGAGAGGCAAACAAAACTCTCTCACGATCATGCATTGAGCAATATCCGGTTTCTTTCCAATGGCCCCGAGCCAATCATCTGCGTCCATGGGTTCCGTGCTACTAGAAAATGTTGGCGGATGCATCCTCATGAACTCTGACAAAGTTACTCTTGCGGGAGGTGGAGGAGCATGATAGGTCACGGCGCTTGGGTATTCGATTCTTTGTGAAGGGATGGGCTAGCAACTCAATCGATGAGTCGATTGGCCATCATTTGGCGCCATCGGAGCTTGATTGGAGGAGGTGGTGGTACATTGAACTGGTTTTCTTGATATTCGGCATTCTCATTTCCTTGCCCTCTAGCACCGACACTTCCGTGCGGGTGGTCACCATCGATGAACTCTTCACAGAATAGATAAGAGAGACAGGAATTATAAGAGTATAGATCTAAAATAGCCCAAATTCAACAAACACAAGGCAAGAACATTTCGGCAAAATAATTTATTTTTATTTTATTAATTCATTATGGCTACTACAAAGGTTTGGTAGCTCATAATTACAACTAAAGGAAAAATTTAAGGTCAAATCTATGGTGTTATTGGGGTATAATCGGCTCACTAGAACTAGCCTCGCCTTCCTTGTAGGAGGCCGTTCTTTTCTGCGATCTTCAACTTTTCTTACGCATCTTGTAATTTCACTTGCGGAGAGCACTCATCTAGTGTATTCCGTAGGCATAATCCATGGCTCGGCGAGATCCACGATGAGTGAGATCGGGACGATCTTCATCTCTAGTTGAGCGGAAAGCACCGTCATGCCGGGTTGGGATGTGCATTGGGTAATAGTGGAACCCGGTGCTGTTGAGGCGATGATCGTAGATGTAGCGAAGTCTGCGGGTTGCTTCCTGGTGCATCTGGATGCCTTGGCGAAGGTGTCTCGTCGCATTGGGGCATCGAAGGCGTGGAAATGCGTGTTCGGCGATAGATTGGAGTAGAGGATCACCTCTACTCTCCACCGTTCTGATTTCCCACCTTATACTTGTATCCTTGATCGTCGGTCTTTCTTCAAAGTCAAGTCTTTGCATCATCTTCGAGAATGGCGGCCCAATGACCAAAAAGACTCCATGGGAAATGGCATTGAACTTGACCATCTACAATTTTGAAAAGGAGATGAGTTAGTAAATAATTTTCAAGAGAAAAGTTGAGGAATGACTCGAAAGACCAAGTTATTTTAATTTTCAAAATAAATCCTTATGGGTTTGATTTCCTTCTAGGTCACGACCTACGATCGATATGGCTCGATACCACTTTTGTCGAACCCGGAGCGAAGGATCCCGAATTCTCTGTGTTCATACACTAGTCGAGATTTCCGATGTACACGATCACAAAATGTTATCACAAACATATCCAAATGTATATATTTAATAAGCATAGAGTTTATTACAAGCTGGGGCCGAGGCCAAATAAAACATTAGCGGAAGCAAAATATAATGGTAAGCCACACGATCGCCACGAGCAATAAATGCGGAGGTCGCCGCCTAATCGTCTGTTCCTCACCTACGGATAGCGGTCTTCTCTGAATAATAATATTCAACAAGAGTGAGCACTACAAGCGTGCTCGCAAATTACACCAATACAAAATTTAGAATGCATGCATAAGTTATTCAAAGGAAGGTTGTAGGGTTTATTTGCATAAATCGACCTTTTGGTTTAAATAGTTATACTAAGTTTCAAGGCACATTTTCATTACATAACTAAAATCAGATTTAAAATTGATCATTTTATAGTGGATAACCTCCATATGAAATATGGTGAAGGATACCCTCCTATCACAAGGCTACCCGCAAATTTACCACAAGGATTAACCATCCTCAAATCATGTCCAAAGTTATTTTAAAACCAAAAACAAATCTAACTTAGAGTGGCTTTGCTCGGCATGTCCATGACCAGTGGACACGGCTATTGAATAGATTTACACTCTGCGGAGGTGGTACAACTTTACCCACACGAGATAATTTGCCCGTTATGTCGGCCAATACACACTTCCTTAGGCGTGTGACTAGGCAATTATCACAAGGCGTTTCCAATGCACTACCTCAATACCAATATGCCCGCTAAGGTTTCACTTCCATTAGGCTAACCACCTCACCTAAGCCCCTCTTGCGCCAAGTGGGAATAAAGTCTAGCAAACACCCACACAACAAAATGGCATAAACAATACGAGGTAATACAAATTATTAAGCACGGTTACGCCCATACGAACATGTGGTAGTCTGGTGGAGCTTTTGCAAGATGCGGCTCAAAGGCCGGTCCTTAATCTACTTGGGCAACTTTCAATAAAAACCCTGGGTCTCAGTCCTAACCAGACAGGCCCGTGCATAAACCTGCACCCACCAACGGTCCATGTTTGCCCAAGTATAAACTATTTTCTTTTATTTTTATAATTTTCAAAGACATTTGCAAAAGTCCACCATGACAAAGCAATGTCATAGGCTTTTTATCAATTTATGAAATTTTGGCTAAATTCTCCCAAAGTCAAATATTTCATGGTCTAAGCATTTGCTATGCATATATTTATTTTTAAATTCATTTGACTAAGGTTACAAGGAATTGATAATACAACAATCAAATTTGGCTATACAAAGGAATTGGAATAATTAAATATTTAAAATAGGAATTTAAAATAATTAAATACAATTATGCATGAAATAATAATTTAAAACAGAAATTAAATAATTTTAAATATTGGGGGCAAAATGGTCAATGGTGTAACTTGCCTTGTTCAAATTCCTGGTATTCTACTTCTTCAATAGGGTCAAGCTCTCCGGAGTCGTCAAAATCTATCTGTGAGAATATTCCAAATTCAAACAGAATTCAAATGAACACAAATAAATTCAAATGAAAATTCAAATTAACTCCAAATTAAATAATTTTGGTTTAGTTAGCTAGATCTTGATTTTATACAAATTTAGAAATTTGAATCACCTAAATCGGAGTTTGTATGAATAAATACGAGCTCCTGGAAGTTTAAATCTAAATTTAATTCCAAAATCAGGATTTTCCAATTTTCCCGAATTAAATTTCTAAAGGAAATTCTATTTATTGCGCAAGCATGCGTCAGCGGCACTATTCACAGAGACTGACATGTGGGCCCGCACAGTCATGGGTGAGTCCAGCGCTTTCAAGTTCACGGTGGACTCGGTGCACATAGCGAGGCGGGTAATTTATCTTGCACCTTGTAGGCTTATTTGGCGACCTGCTGCGCTAACTTGCGCCACGCACGCAAAAGTGATGAGGTGGCGCCGAGGTGGTATCCACGTCGGCGCCGGAGAGAGGCGCTTCGGGTTCCAATGGTTCCGTGAACGGCGCGGTGGGCTCGGTGAGTCGCGCAAAATACTCGAGAGACGATCTTGATCGCGAGGCGCTACCTGGCGACGCGATAGCGTGGCCGGAAGATGGTCGGCGACGGCGAGAGGCGGCGGTGTGGTTCGATCGTTGGCGGCGAAGGAGCTCGGCGGCGTTAGAAGTGCGAGGTGCGCACGAGTTCATGATCTTGGCGGCCGGTGGTGCGAGGCGGCGGTAGGAGGTTCACCGGTGGCGGCGCTAGAGTAGCGAACCTGGCTCGGCGGCGAGAGAAAGAGCTAAATGCGACGACGGCCGAGCGAGGAGGTGTGGAGAGTTGGGGCAAAAGCTTGAGGGAGTAGAGCGCTGGTGCTCCCTTTATAGGGGCGGCGGGCGGGAGGTGGAGATCGTGGGCGAGTGGCAACGGCCGTTTGCGGAGGTGAGGCGGCGGCGTTCTGGCGAGTTAAGAAGGGGTAATGCCGGAGCGAACGCAGCGGTGAACGGCCGCTTTCATTGCGCGTGATGGCGAGAGAAATGGGGAGGAATCACGGATTGATGAGCTCGGCGGCGGTAATGGCGGCGAGAGCAACGACGCGCGGAGAAGACGAGCGCGAGGAAGACGACGCGTCGTGAGCCCACCCGACAATGAGACAGAGAGAGAGAGAGAGCGCCGGCGGATTGATTGTCGGCCGTCCGATTTTGATCGGACGGTCCGCGTTTCCATGAGGAGAGTTGGGCGAGATGCGCAGATCTTGGAGCTTGACCCGATCTTTATGTGAAGATTTTAAATTCTTTTTCAATTGATTTAATTCGAAAATTCAAATAAGCTTTAGAAAATAGTAAATGAAGTCCAAAAATTTTGAGAAAATTCACGAAATTCTATGAGGCATTACGGACTTAAATAAAATAATTCCAACTTTTAGTTGGTAATAGATTTTGCACATAAATTCTTTTAGCCATAATATACTTTAGGAAAAGTTTTAAAATTTCGGAAAATCCACAAAATTAATAAAGTCTTATTTTTAATCTGAAATTGAAATTTTGGGTCATTACAAAAGACCTCTAAGCGAATTATCCTTAACCTCACATGAGGTGCAAGCGATAGCCTCAACAAAGAGTAGATGAAAGGGTGCTACTCTACTCATCTCTAATTCACAAGAAGGCTAATGTTCTCTACTTTAATCATGTCAAGTTCGGAGGACACACTATCATGCAAGGTCCTTAGTTTTCCATGTCATCAAGCAAAGCACGACAAGTGTCACAATCATCACGGGAGGGAGCGGATGTAAGTAAAGTAAGCTCCCGTGATAGTCTAGCTACTTCCTTCTCCAACACGAACACTTAGCCCTAGACTTAGCATGAAATCTACCAAGCTTAAGAAAAGCATCATTAAGTCGGGTCGTAAGTGGGACTAACCTCGTCGGAGTCGGAGATGCACTTTCATTGTCGCTCGATTCGCCTCGAGGGCCATGAAGCACATCTTGGAGAAGTTGCCGTCGTCCTTGGGATCAAGATCGTCCTTCCCATCATCGTCCTCCACCCCTCCACCTCATTTGGTGTCCAGTTAAATCGAGAGCGGTGAGGGCGCGATGGAATGACTTCTTTGCCTTCCCAAAGTTGCGGAACTTCTTCTTGCCTTGGTCAGTCTTTGAGGGCTTCGTGTTGCGGTTCTTGTCGATGTAGTCGTTCTTGCTCGGACCGCCATAGTCACCTTTGCCCTTCCCAAGCTTGGGACGGTTTGCTCGGATGTGGTTGGGGCCACCACACTCAAACAAATCACAGGACCTCCTCTTTTCCATCCCTCCTCCTCTTGTAAGCATGGGAAAACTTCCGAGCTAGGAGGGCTAGTGTTCATCCTCAAGTCGCTCTAGCGATCATCGGTTATGTCACGAGAGCAGCGACTAGGAGAACCCGCGTGTCGACTCGTAAGAAGATCGGAGGTGGGATCGGTGACTAAAGCCATCGATCGTGACTTCGACCTTCGAGAGACAATGTCAATCTCGTGAGTCTTGAGGCGAGTAAAGCGCATCAAGAGTCGGTCGAGAGGTCCGTGCTATCTTTGATGGTAGTCACTTTCATCTCCCAAACACGAAGATCAAGTGCAGAAAGCATCTGTCGAGCGTTATCCGAGTCGGGGTATGTAAGACCGACCGCTCGGAGGTTGCTCAAAATCTTGTGAAAACGCGAAAAGCACTCGTCAAGAGATTCACCAACAAGCATCTCAAATTTCATCAGATTCACGCTTGAACCTGGTCTTGTCGAATCGTCTTAATCTGGGTGGTGCCCTCATGGTATGCATCGAGGGTCACCCAGATGTCGTAAGCAGAAATCAAATGAGAAATGCGATCAAACTCACTCCTACTCAAACCCTGAATGATAATGTTCCTTGCCTTAGCATTTGCCTCAACATCGGGCATGTTTCCCATATTGATGTTTTCATCGGCAGGAACAGCAAATCTAACCTTCACCTTTCTCCAGATGGCATACCCACGAGCACGGATGTAAGTTTCCATTCGGCTCTTCCAGAAGGGGTAATCCAGACCATCAAAGACTAGAGGCTTGGTGGAATACTTGTCCGTTGCCATGGCTCAACCGACCGGTTAAGATCTATGAAGAAGAGCTAACCGGCTCGATACCAATTGAAGGACCGAAATGGCAACAGAGGGGGTGAATGGTGCCTAAAATTAATACTCCCTTTCTTTGTATTTAAACAAGCCTACAAAGATCTCTCGGAGATCTAAAGAAAGTAAATGAAGCAAGATCAAATAACAAAAACAAGCCTCGGCCGTTTCTTCCGAAATCGGAAGCTCGGCCGGTAAGGTGCGGAAGTTCCGCTATGTAGTTCCATTGTGTATGGCGCGAAGTTCCGCTTCTTGATACTTCACGTGTAAAATCGGAAGCTCAGATTATCCCGATCAAGAACGAGCGCTCGGGTTTTGCCCAAAAATCAAACTACTTAATCTTGAATGCTCTTCTCGGTCAAGTTTCACGAGACATCATCCTAAGCACCATCTTGACCTTATGGAGAAGAATCGCAACCAAAGATTCAATAATCAAGCCAAAAACGGATTTCTTGAGGAACGGGCAAGAAAGACCAAAACCCACAATAGACACGATTCTCGATTCTTAGCTTATGAAACTTTGATGATAGATTAGCAATATCAAAACGACTCTAGATATCAAGTTTCACACTATTTCATAAGAAGAATCAAAAGATACATCAAAACCCTAGCTATTCAAGAGAAGAGCAGAGAGATGGAAGAGGACATAAACAAGTAATCAAAACTCGAGTTTCATTGATAGAAATCAAGCGTTCTGAGATGGAAACACGGAGGAATGATTACAAGAGATTTCATTCATACTCTCAACTCAACAAACTCTCAAAAGACAAAACAAAGCCTTTTGGTGGAGCTAACCCTAATTTCCTCTCTCAAGGTCTAACCCTAACACCAGGAGTTCACCTCTATTTATAGCCCTTGGCTAATGGGCCTCCAACCCATTAAGCCCGCTACACCAACGGAACCGCCTCCACTTGTGCCGCTGCGAAAAGACCGTTTAGCCCCTTGCGCACCTTCCGAAGTCTCCGTCTTCCTTCTTGTGCACGACTCGCAACCGCTTCAAGATTCACGCCGTCTTTGACACATCCATTGTTCGACCTCAACGCCTCCTGCGCCTAGTCCGGTCCACGTGTCTCGCCACGACTCCATCTCGATGCCTGCAGTCATCACAAGCAAAAACACATCACATAGCATTGCACAATATCATAGCATCAACAATTGTATAAGACTCAAACTCATACAAAATCAAAATCACAAATTAATCTTCTCTGCACAGTTCTGGACACAATCGGAAGTTCCGCACTTACCACAATGAAGTTCGATTTCGAACGTCCGCACTGTCGAGGTTATCGGAAGTTCCGCGCTTAACACTGCGGAACTTCCGATCTTCGGAACATCCGCCTTTCCAGATTTTCAAATCCGATTACCATCTCAGAGGAACACTCAATGTCAGTATTATCGGACACTCCGCTACCCCTTGTGCGGAAGTTCCGATTTCCTTCAGCCGAACTCAAAACCCAGGTAAATCGGAAGTTCCTATTTCCAACGCCGGTAGTTCCGATTATCAGAACTTCCGCTCCATACACAGCGGTAGTTCCGATTATCCTGATTCCGCACAGAAACAGTCCAAACCGAAACACTCAACTCTCAACCTATTCATACACGCTGTCAAATACTCATCACTCAGAGTGGAGGACCTCTCACATGGTCTCTCATTTACTTATGAAATTTTATATATGATATTGTCACTAAATATTATTCTCTCGTGTTGGATTGAGAATATGGAGTTCATTTGCATCATGGCATTCATTACTGGATCTTAGACTATGTGGTAGCCAAGAATTGTTTCTTTTAATGTCCCCGTCATGCATTGGACGGGCATGAGATCCTCATCATGCATTGGACGAGCATGGGTCCCCACACTCGTGGAGTGTGGGCTTGAGCTCGCACAGGCTCGAATATGCATTGACAGATGTATTACTCCGCATTACCGGTAATTACAAAGAAGGAAGAAAGAGTATTCTTGACATTTGCATTGCATACAAGTATAGGAGAGTTATTTATGGCTCTTGTTGATGTTCATATGAGGATTTGATAGCATTTTTTTTTGCTGATTGTGATGTTTTGTATGTTACCACTATTGTGCTTTGCTGAGTCATGGACTCACGATTGTTGTTGATGTTCATATTAGGTACCACTCGAGACAGCGATATGCATAGGAAGGGGTAGTTTTGATGCACTTCACACATGACCAGCCACGGCACATAAATTAGCTTATTTACATAAAACCTCATGTTCTTGCTATTAACTTTATCTTCAAACTGTGCCCATCCTTCGTGATGATTGAGTTATTTGTAATTGGAATAGTCAAACATGTCTTGGGGATGTTACTGCTTATGCTTTAACATTTTAGAACTTGATTTATTTTCTCTTACATGTTAGAATATTTCAAGTGCCTACTTAGTCTATCATCCAAGTAGAACCTTGAAGAATACTAATGTATTCATGTGGTTCAATTTATTGATGATTAGAACAAGAGTTATGTCTAGAATCTTATTATTCAATATAGTTTTGATTAATGCTAGCTTGCTAGATGTTGAAAAGCTTGCTCTTATTCAACAAGTGTTATTTGCTACCATTAAGCTTCAAAAGAACTAAGGGCCAGGAAAAGATCAATTAAGATATTCACAAATTATTGGGTCACTCATGTATTTAGCTAGTGCCACAAGACCTGACATTTCATTTGCTGTGAGCAAATTAAATCGGTTTACATCTAATTCAGGAGATGATCACTAGGAGGCACTTGAAACAGTGTTGTGTTACTTGAAAGGCACAACATCTCTTGGAATTACTTTTATTGGATATCCTTCTGTATTAGAAGGATACAGTGATTCCAATTGGATCTCTAATGCGGATGAGATCAAAGCTACAAGTGGCTATGTGTTCACTTTAGCTGGTGCTGCTGTTTCATGGAGGCATTGCAAACAGACCATATTAACGAGGTCAACCATGGAAGCAGAACTTGTAGCACTTGACACAGCCACTGTTGAGGCTGAATGGCTAAGAGAGCTTCTATTGGACTTGCCGTTGGTTGAGAAACCATTACCGACAACCCTGATGTACTGTGATAATCAAACAGTGTTGGCTAAAGTCACAAGTACCAAGGATAATATGAAGTCCTCCAGACATGTGAATGGTAGGCTTAAATCTGTCAGAAAACTGAGAAACTCCGGAGTGATTACTGTGAATTATATACGCACTGAGAAAAATCTGGCAGACCCTTTCACAAAGGGGCTAGCATGGAAGACGATTTCCGTTACGTCTATGGACATGAGAATGAGGCCCATTGGAGTTACAACTCAACAATAACCCATACCTACTTGATCGGAGATCCCGTGACTTAGGTAATGGGAAAACAAGTTAATGTTTGAAAAAGAGAGTACATTTTAAAATATATGTACCCGTGCCCTAATAGACATAGTACTCTCATCTGTATGGAAGGGTGGCTTAAAGCCTTAATGTATTCTAGTGTCCAATGAAGGAAAAGTGTATTAGCCTAGAGGATAGCTAAAATGAATACACCTACTTGAGCTTAACTGTGAGGTCGTAGTTCACGAGAATATGGCATTCTCTAGAAAGCTCATGAGCAGATAAGGGAGCATGACCAAATAATACTCCATTTAGGCGCGTTCTTTGACACTTAGTATCGCTTGATATTTCAAGTGAAATATAATCACGAAAAGTCAGAATTCAAGGCATAGTCCATTCATCATTGTGAGAAGATGAATATTATCATTCTAGGTGCAAGTTCAACCTATACGGGACTTACACTAAAAGACTAGTATATTAACAATACTTCAGCACAATATCTTTGATATCCTTTTGTCTCTTGCTTTGGAATTGGTGGGGGATTGTTGGAATTGGCCCATATTAGTGAGGCCTATTTTCTATAATTCCAAAGCATGTATGGTTTAGTACCATATTGTTAAGGCAAGGTGGAGGTGACCAACATATAAGGTGGAGTCCTTGCCACTCTTTGAAACATGTGACATATGGATGAGGGTGGCACGAGGAGGGTTTTGGCTAAACACACACACGCCCACACACACGCGCGCACGCATTTATGTATTTTCGCGTGAAAAATCGCTTGACTTGTGACGCGCGACTGTGCCGTGACGTGGCATGCCACTTGGCAGACCAAGTTCACTTTATTTTTACTGAACCATGCATCTCTCTCTCTGTTTGAATGAGATTCAAATGTTTGAATTTGAGGCTTTATTGGGTAATGATGATAGGTAGTTACTAGTGGGTAAATGACTGGTTAAGTGTGCAGTTATAAGTGGGTAAATGACTATTTCATCAGTCAGTTCACAATCTGCATCTAAATATATAAGCCTAGAGACGTCCAAAGCATAGCGCGTAGAACAACTGCCTCCATTCCTTCTTTTCTTCTTTCTGCAAACTTGTGCTGTTGTATTACGCCGTCTGAATCTCGTCGACTTTTCTTCTTGGCGTGCACCTTGAAGAAGGGGAGTGGTATCTCTGAGCCATTGCTGCCGTGAAGACCTGAACATGGGGCACCAATAAGGTTTCTGGGCAGCACACATCTGCGCGATCGCTCGTTTCACTGATTCATCTTTGTTTCTACACTGCATCGAGTCTGCGTCTACGCTGCTTCTTGTGCTTCATCGAACTTGTCTGTAAGTCTTTCGTGTGACTGATATATTTGTTTACATTCTATTTTTGCTTATATTGTGAAGTACAATGAGTTGCCTGCTGTTAGTACTGATTTATGCATCATTAGTCTTTTACAATATCTGTCTTCTATTAAAATTTGGAATTAAAATATTGCCCTTATTTTCAACAATACCATGAATCTTTAGATGGAAATGCTAACAAAATAGTTCTCTTCACATCCGAACAGCTATTTCCAGACCACATCGCTGAAGAACTTGAGAGCAGGGACGCCTCTTACCTCCATATCGAGAAGTGGAGTTTGCATTAGGTTTAGGCCGCCAAGTTCACAAATCCTCGCTATCATATTGAGGGCATGCACTTCTTGAAATTGTGAAGTTTCCATTCGGATAATGATTGAAATTGAAAGCAAGTTCTAAGGGATGTAGCACTGCTAGGTTTTGATTTTGCTACCGAGGACACCATCCTTCTTTAAAGATGCATGAAGCCCTGATGACTCACTAATTGTCATGACCTAAGAAAACAAGCGCCCACAAGTAAGCTTAAACCTCATGCACTATGGCAATCTACTGCCTTAGTCCTCTAGCTTGGCAGACTTTATACAAGAAGATTATCAGCTCTTGCTTTAAAATACACACCCTTAATGGAACTAGAAACTAATATGCACTTACATCTATTTGATCTTTCCAAAATTCAGCACCAAATTCAAATCAGAGATATAGTAGCCCAGCATCAAGAAGCTCAAGAAGATCAGCATCAGAAGCTCATATTTTAGCATCAATCACTGTACACTGTTAACTACAACATATCTAAAACGACTCCAGATATAGAACAAGCTGCAACCAACATGATGATATAGTTAGAACAAAAAAGATACATGCTCTTTGAGAATAGCTACAATTCTGTTAGGCACCAATCATTGTGTCTATGTTAGCTCATTTGATACAAATGCAATTGAACAAACTGCAACCTACATGATGATATAGTTAAAACAAAAAAGATACATGCTCTGTTGAGAATAGCTACAATTTCTGGTAAGCACCAATCACTGTGTCTATGTTAGCTCATTTGATACAAATGCAATAGAACAAACTGCAACCAACATGATGATATAGTTAGAACAAAAAAGATACATGCTCTGTTGAGAATAGCTACAATTACGTAAGCACGACACTTGAATGAAAACACCTGTTGATCCATCAAAAAGAAAATGAACTAAAGAAGTGCAAACGAAGTTGAAAGGCCGTTGGATGAAACATGCTGACCCTAAAACTATTCACCTCATTGATTCCGCATATAGCAAAATTCAAGTTGTAGCTTCCTCTGTCGATTTGTAGGATCACATGAAGGAATTTATCAAAGCACCAGAAAAAATATTCTTCAATAAGGTAGCGCAAAAAAATTTCAAAGCTGGATAATTTGTTCATCAATTTATCCCAAGCAGTCAAGTGTGTGGAAAATCTTTAGATTCAGAATTAGAGGTGCAGAGCATAGAAAAAACTCATCAATCACCTAGTTGTATCATACATTGCACAATACCATCGGAGTACATCTTAACGAGTTATATGATCCATTACCATAACCATAAGAGTCCAAGCCTTACTATCATATAGGCACTATCATATTAGTCCAAACACATCAATAAGTCATACCACAACCACATAAATAGGTTTACAACCACATAGATAGGTTTACTCCTCAATAAGTTTTTGGTTGGTATCCAAATAAGTCCTGCTGCAATCTAACAACGGTAGTTCAGAGATTATTGTTACTGATGTACCTAGCAACCCAAATAATCTTGTTTGAGAAGTTTAACTTGTTGAATGCCCGGGCAAGAGAAACATTCTCACACAAATGAGCATAGTAGTGGGTGATATGTTCTTCCTCAAATCCCAGGAGATCCATCATATTGTCACAAAGATATTAAGGAACATCAGTATCTGCAGTACTGGCCTTCTCAATAGCTTTAGCAAGTCTTTCTATGCCAGTGGTCATGAAAGAATAAAAATCATCAGCAGTGGATATCTTGACCCTCTTTGGTGGTTTACATGCCAAGGAGTCGCGTCCACATGTTCTAGACATTGTGACCTCTTCAACACTAGCATGTCCAGCGACTCTTTTACCTTTATCCTTTGTTGGAGCCTTTGTTGTTTCATCATCTGAAATTTCATTAACATCTATACCAATAGGGTCATTTGCCCCCTTTGCATACTTTTTGGTAGCCATGCTATTCCCAAATATAGTGCCCATCTCATGATAGTGCTCAATGGGAGTGTTCAAGTAGTCAGCATCACTGCGGTGATCCTAGATATGAAACTATGTATGACAGAAAAATTAGGTTCCTAGATATGAAACTACATATGATAGGAATTACCTTGACATAACTATTGTAATGGCCATGCTCAAGCCTGATAGTGCAGGTGTTTTCATCCCAAGAGTAGCACTTAGGTTTTGGAGCTTGTCTATCTTTACCCAAAAAAGTTTCCACTTCCTTAAGTGGTTTTGAACCTGATCTCCAGTAACATTCACCTTTAGATGCTAATTCAAGGCCCTTGCACAATTGTTGAGGTGAACATTTTTGAAACCAGTGCACGTTCTATTGCCACTAGCCACAAGATTAGTCAAGTAGGTCAACACAAATGTAGACATTGCATTTGTCCAGACAACCCCACCACCATTGTTACCCACCATGTTATCCCCATGTTCTGAGTCCATTTCATACCAACCATAGAAAGCAATGAAAAATAAGTGACATAAAGCATTTAAAAGAAGTCCATATATGATTCACATACAACTCATCACAAATAATATGTTTACATGAAAGGTTCGCATACAACTCTTCACAAGTAATAATTTTTCATGACAAACACACTACGAGGTGTAGATAATTATTTAAAGGTATTACATATTTAATGGTTTTGGTAATTTTGACAGGCTTCCCACATTTCGTTGGCAAGAGTCTACGTCTGGTCAACTGTGGCTCTATGGTCAATAGCTTGCTCCCTTGTTGTCCTACCGGGGTTCACTCAGGTAGAACGAAATGGTCACTTCCTTGAGAAAGAGCCCAGTTGTGCAGGATGCAGGAAGCTATGATGACATTAACTTGAGTTGAGAATAGGAAGAATGGAGTGGCATCATCGAGGACTTTGAACCTCCTCTTGAGTGATCTAAAGGTGCGCTCTACACTCACTTGTAGAGAGGAGTACCTAAGATTGAACAACTACTTTTCAAGTTTCGAGAGCCGTCCGTCTAAGTTCCGAGATTCATGAAGAAAATTAATTTTCTTTTTTTGGTTTTACTAGAATAGTGTGATGCGACATAATGTAGTACATATGGGTCCTATCGGTATAGAAGAAAGAATAAATCTAGCCCCCTCCTCTCCTCATTCTCCCCATTCGCTCTCACCTCTCTCTCTCTCTTCTCCACTAGTGGCACGTAGTGGTGTGGTGTCCGGCGATAGGTTACGGTGTTGCGCATGTCGACGCGACAACCAACGACGGTGGCAGCGCAGCAGGCAAAAGAAACAGGCGAGCATAGTCGGGAGAAGATGGATCCATAGCGGCGTGGTGGGAGACGGCCGAATCGAGTTTCTTCATTGCCTCCAGCCGACGGGTCCATCGTCTTCCTCGCCTTATGGCACTAGATCTGCCGCCTTCCTCGCCTGGGGCCATAGGATCTGGTCATCTTCTTTGCCTCCGGCCATGGATCCAGTCCTAATTGCACCTACCGTCATTGAGCCCACCGACGTCGCACCTCCCGGTATACACCTCTTGTTGAGTCCACCTCCATGTGGAGGAGTACATCTCCACCTCCGCTGGATTCGACCAACTCCGTCGCATCCGTGCCATCGATGTGTACTCCGCCGGTGACCTCTTTGTCCCCACTCCGATGTCGCACTTCTTCCCCAGCTCCAGTGCATGTGTACACCGTTGTAACATACCAAATTTTTGAGTTTTAAAACATTTTTTAGTAGTTTAGTCCCTTGGAAAATTTCACCAACTTTTATTTGAATTTGATAAAGCTTAAATGAGACTTTCATATGTCAAAACAAATTAATGTGACTAATCTGAACACCAATTAAATCCAAAACTATTTTATTTGAGTTCTTTATAGTTGGAAATATTTTCCAGATTTTTCTGGAATTTTTCTGAGTTTAGTTGCTATTTTTAATTTCTTTTGCTCATCCCATTTCCCCTACTTTCCGGCCCATCTCCGTGTGTAGCCCGCTTCCCTCTCTCTCCTGCTCCCCTGCGCCTTGTCCCTACCTATGTCGCACACATGGCATGTTTGACGCAAACCCACCCTAGCCTTCGCTACTGACATGTGGGCATGCTTCCATTACTGTTCATTGTCTCTGCCCATGTGTGTGCAGGACTCCGCCACCATGCCGTGTTCGGACTCTCCTGTAGCCCCATTGCTGCAGGCTATTTAAAGGATCAGCGTTCATGTCAAAACGATCGCCTCAACCCTAGCCACTAATACCCTGAAGCCTGGAGCTCTAGATCGCCGCCGTCGCACTGGAATTTCAGATCTAGCCCTAGCACCGCCGCCTTTGTGTTTCGTCAATTCCATCGCCACCGGTGATCCCCTGTCATCCTCATCTACACCGCCGGGTTCGCTTTCTCGTGCTCTACCACGTGCGCACATTTCCATCGTCAGAGGATCGTCGTAGCACCATAGCACCATCAAGGCAGCGCCGCTGCCCTGTTCCACCATCGTCGCCGCGTTCCCCTTGTTGTCAGTGATCATTGGGTCCCGTGCACCACCCATTAACATCGCTAGAGCCTCAGGAACCCAACGCTCGTGTTCAAGACCTCGTCGGAGCACCGTGCCACTATTTCTGAGAGACCATGTGAGAGGTCCTCCATTGTGAGTGATGAGTATTTGATAGCTTGTTGAAAAGTTTGTGATGAGTACTTGAGTTTGTTTTTGGGCTTTCTCTGCGTAGTCGTAACTAGGGAAGTATTCGACCACGTTGGCCGTAGTCGAAGTCCGCTTCGACCACGCCATAGTCGAAGTCTGCTACGACCATGTTTGTCGTGGTCTGAGGTCACCAGGAAGTATTCGACCACGCTGGTCGTAGTCGAAAGTCCGCTCCACCACGCTAGTCGGTCCGCTCACCACGCTAGTCGAAGTCTGCTCCACCACGATGAGTCGGTCCGCTCGACCACGTAGTCGGTCTGCTTCACCACTGTAGTCGAAGTCCGCTTCGACCTCGCTAGTCAAAGTCCGTGGTCGACCACGCTGCTATGTGATCCGAGGTCGGAAGGTTTTCGACTCGCGTATGTGGTCCGAATGGAGTCCGACCACGAGGAAAGCTTTCGGTCGTATGTCCTCCGAATCGGTCGCTCGAGTTGGGAACCGGTCGTATGGTTTTGTATTGCGATCGTAGACCTTGTGCATTTGATAGTTCATCATTTCGACCGGTCTTGTTGAAGTCTAATCTTATTTTGAGCTCGCTTGCGTGGTCCGGTTCTTTGTATTGTGCCGTGCTATGTGATGCTTTGTGTTTGATTTGGTTGCAGGATCTTGGAGACAAGTCTTGGTGAGGTTTGGAGAGGTCGGGACTAGACATAGGAGATGTTGAGGTCCGTAACGATCGAAACCACGTAAGACAAGTCTTGCAAGGTGATCGTGAACGAGTTGACAAAGAAGGCAAGAGGAAGAAGCTTCCAGAAGACAGTTGAGGAGTATTTTGGACAAATACCTAAAGTCGCAAAGGGAAGTCAGTCCCTCCGGGAAAGCAATGGAGTTGTTGGTGCTAATGGGCAAAGCAAAGGAGCCGCTGTCGATAGTAATCTGGGTAAAGCATCGTGCCTCGGGAAAGCATCGCTGCTCGTTAATGGGTTGTCGTTGTTTGAAACCCGATAGCCGAGGCTATAACAAGAGATGTTAGGTTTCGTAAGAAGTGTGACGAGAGGAGAGGATGTTCCGTGAGCGCCTCGAGCTTTTTCTCGCCTAATTTGTGTGAGTTGTCTCTGGTAAGAGCATGGATGCTTGTGTATCTTCAAAGGGAGTGGTCGATGAACCTCTATGATCAATCATACATTTATCAAGATCATTCTCAAGTTTTGCCTTACTTGAGATGTTTTGATTGTTTTTTTAGTCCTCTGCTTTTCGCTTAGACCATAGCTTATTTGCCGTGCTCTCTCTCATCGCGATTCGACAATGAGTTGGTGATCGACCAAGGAATAAGCTTTTCTGGATCATTGTTCGACCACGGGTGGTTTTCTCAGCTTTCGACCATGGCTATTATTGAATATGGTGATTCGATGTGAATTTTAATAGAGAGTTTTTAAGGCACCATTCACCCCCTCCCCCTCTGTTGCCATTTTCGATCCTTCAATTGGTATCCGAGCCGGTTAGCTCTTCTTTATAGATCTTAACCGGTCAGTTGAGCCATGGCAACGGACAAGTATTCCACCAAGCCTCCAGTCTTTGATGGCATGGATTACTCCTTCTGGAAGAGCCGAATGGAAACATACATCCAGGCTCAAGGGTATGCCATCTGGAGAAAGGTGAAGGTGAGATTTGCAGTTCCTGTCGATGAAAACATCAATGTGGGAAACATGCCTGATGTTGAGGCCAATGCTAAGGCTAGGAACATCATCATTCAGGGTTTGAGTAGAAGTGAGTTTGATCGCATTTCTCATTTGACTTACATTTACGACATCCGGGTGACCTCGATGCATACCATGAGGGCACCACCCGATTAAGACGGTTCGACAAGACCAGCCAAGCGTGAATACAGAAATTTGAGATGCTTGCTGGTGAATCTCTTGACGAGTGTTTTTCGCGGTTTCATAAGATTTTGAGCAACCTCCGAGCGGTCGGTCTTACATACCCCGACTCGGATAACGCTCGACAGATGCTTTCTGCACTCGATCTTCGTGTTTGGGAGATGAAAGTGACTACCATCAAGGATAGCACGGACCTCTCGACCCTGACTCTTGATGCGCTTTACTCGCGTCTCAAGACTCATGAGATTGACATTGTCTCTCGAAGGTCGAAGTCACAGTCGATGGCTTTAGTCACCGATCCCACCTCGATCTTCTTCCGAGTCGATACGCTGGTTCTCCTAGTCGCTTCTCGTGACATAACTGATGATCAGTTAGAGCAGCTTGAGGATGAACAGCTAGCCCTCCTAGCTCGGAAGTTTTCCCATGCTTACAAGAGGAGGAGGGATGGAAAAAGAGGAGGTCATGTGATTTGTTTCGAGTGTGGTGGCCCCAACCACATCCGAGCAAACTGTCCCAAGCCGGGAAGGGCAAAGGTGACTATGGCGGTCCGAGCAAGAACGACTACATCGACAAGAACCGCAACATGAAGCCCTCAAGACTGACCAAGGCAAGAAGAAGTTCCGCAACTTTGGGAAGGCAAAGAAGTTGCTCCATCGCGGCCCTCACCGCCTCGATTTAACCGGACACCAAATGAGGTGGAGGGGTGGAGGACGATGATGTGAAGGACGATCGTGATCCCAAGGACGACGGCAACTTCTCCCATGTGCTTCATGGCCCTGGGGCGAATCGAGCGACAAATGTGTCAGCATTTCGACTCCGATGAGGTTAGTCCCACTTACGACCAGCTTAATGATGCTTTTCTTAAGCTAGGTAGATTTCATGCTAAGTCTAGGGCTAAGTGTCCGAGTTGGAGAAGGAAGTAGCTAGACTATCACGGAGCTTACTTTACTTACATCCGCTTCCTCCCGGATGATTGTGACACATGCCCCGCCTTGCTTGATGACATGGAAAACTAAGGACCTTGCATGATAGTGTGTCCTCCGAACTTGACATGATTAAAGTAGAGAACATTAGCCTTCTTGTTGAATTAGAGATGAGTAGGGTAGCACCTCCTTCATCTACTAATGTTGAGGCTATCGCTTGCACCACATGTGAGGTTAAGGACAATTCGCTTAGAGGTCTTTATACCATGTTGCTCGATCCGCACGAGACTTGTGAAAATTGTAATAATCTCAAGATGAACCTAAACAGGCGGATCACAAAATTGTCAATTCCAAGTCGCGCTACTAGAGCCTATTGTTTCTTGTTTAAACCGTCCCTAAGTTAATCACGAACTAGAATCAGATCCAAGCAGCTTGTGTAATGATTGATCACAATAACAAATTGGCTCAGTATGCTTCTAAGGACCCTGTTAGCTCACCATGCAATCATTGTAATAAACTAAAATGTGACTTGGTTGCTTTGGACGAAAAATGTGTGAAGCTAACTAAGGACCTTCTAGAGACACAATCATCTGCTTGTATTGTGTGTGCTGGGAAGAAGTCTAAGGGTTTGGTAGAGACGCCTAGCAACGTGAACCAATCGCTAGCAAGGGACTGTCCCCCAAAGTCGGTGTGCGTGCACAAGCCAATCTTTCCTCTGCTGAGCTTGGTTCTTCTTCTCGCCTCCCTTACCTTCTGCCTTCCTATTTCCCCTGCTCTTCTTGCACCTCTCTCTTTCGGGAGTGTTAGTATCTTATGAACACTCTCGAGAGGTTTGTAGGAGGCAAGAAGAAGCTCAATCTCATTCTAGACCAATCTAAGATTTGCAGATTTAATCAGGGTCTAGGATATGACTTTCATGATGATATGAGGAAGCATCCACCGCCGTGCTCGTAACCATAGCACTGTGTGTGATCAAAACTAAGCCCAGGACTGAGAAAGTAAATTTTAAATCAGCGGGTTTTGTTCAAAGGATCTCTGACAGCAAGGTAATTTCACGTGTAGCTTCGCCCTCGTAAGCGAGTATCATTGCACCTTCGCCGGAAGGATGGACATTTGGTTGATCATTGCTTCAGCGCGCCAAGATCGCTAGAGACCGTGGTTGAGTCGTTAGGTACATTCTGTGGTCACCCTGCACCATGAGTGCACCTAAGACCAACACGAGGTCTAGGTTTGATAGAACCGATGATTTAGGCAAGATCGAGGACTTGGTTTTTCCGAAGTTTTCGATTTTCGCCCTCGTGCTTCTTTCGGTCGTAACTTCCATCGCTTGAGGGTAGATCTCGGTTTCCCTTCGAGATGGCTACCACGGCGTGATCAAGATGTTGTCGTAATTCGACTAGCTCTTCCATAGCGCCGGATTCAAGATCAGCTTCGTGTCCGCATACGCACCTTCCGACTTATTGAGTGACAGAGAGCGAGGGTAGATAGAGGTCGGTCTTGCTTGACTACTTCATCTGTTCGCGTGTTACTCAAGATTGGGTGCCAAAATCACCGCTGATTCACCCCAAGATCGAGACTTTACTGCTTGACTCGTGGTCACGGCCGGGAAGGAAAGGTCCGGATTGTAGACTCGGTTGTTCACGCCATATGACCGTGAGTCTCGTTGGTTTTCTTCCCTAGCCCGCGCCCGTGTGATGAGACGATCACCTTTGAGATGCTTCATTTGGGCGCGTCATCGCTAAAGGTACAAAGTGAGCATTAATAATTCCTTTATTTTGAAAGATGTTGCCTTAGTAAGTAAGCCGCAGATAATCGCTTTGATCTCTCACCACCGATGACGGTTATGAGGTGAGCTTTAAGAAAAGCAATTGCAAAATTCTTGATTCTTCTGTAGTCCGTTTATGGATTTCGATATGGGAGGATCTTTCGTGCTGATTTTTCTGAGTCTTCTGGTGATCCTCTCAGGTGTTTAGTAGCTTCTGAATCCCGTGATTTGACTTTCTGGCATAGGAGACTTGGTCATATAGGATTTGATCATCTGACCCGAGTTAGCGGTCACGATCTCATTCGTGGTTTGCCAAACTCAAAATGGTCAAGGATCTTGTTTGTGCTCCTTGCCGCACGCGGCAAAATGGTTGCCGCTTCACATCCTCCGCCATAAAGGACTATGATAGATGCACTGGTCAATCGCTCTATATGGACACATGAGGGACCAAACTAGAGTGCAACAAGAGGAGGGAAGTGGTACGCATTTGTTGTGGTCGATGACTTGTCGAGGTATTCTTGGGTGTTTTCTTAGCCTCAAGGATGAGACGCTTTCAATCGCTTTCGAGGTCTTTTAGTAGGCTTTCTCGTTGAGCTCCCGTGCATTACGTGTAATTCGCAGTGATAATGGCACCGAGTTCAAGAACTCCTACTTTGAGAGTTTCGTGGTGAGACAGTGTAGAGCACCGCCTCGTCTCCATACGTCCCTCAACAGAATGGCGTTGTGGAGAGGAAGAACCGTACCTTGGTCGAGATGGCCAGGACGATGCTTGATGAGTACTCTACACCTAGGAAGTTTTGGGCTGAGGCTATTGCTACTTCTTGTCATGTTTCTAATGAGTCTTTCTTCTGCACTCTTGCATCGCACTTCTTATGAGTTGAGATATAGGCGAAAACCCAGCGTCTCGCATTTTCGTGTGTTTGGTTGCAAGTGTTTTATTTTGAAGTCTGGGAACCTAGATAAGTTCGAATCACGATCTTGTGATGGGATCTTTCTGGGTTACTCGCCTTCTTCTCGTGCCTATAGAGTCCGAATCGCGAGTCTAGCAAAATGTTAGAAACTCAGGAGGTGACCTTCGATGAGGCCACCGGGACTAGGCCTGATATCTCAGGTTCTCTAGAGCACTCTGAGTCCATCTTTGTGGACGATGAGGAGGATGGAGATGAGGGTTGTCTACCCGATCCAGCTTCCTTCTCCTCCTCTTGAGGTGCCTTCTTCCACCGCACCTCGAGGAGATCGCCTTACCTTCGCTTCTTCTCGAGCGAGTGGCCTGCTCCTATCTCATCCGCTCATGAGATAGAGGCCACTTCTTCTTCTCACCCCGACCTCCTAGACACATTCAAAAGGACCATCCTTCAGAGCAGATCATTGGAGATCTTTTGAGCGAGTCACTGCTCAAAACTGCATGTCTCTATTCTGTCTCCATTCTCGCCTTTGTTGCCTCGCTTGAGCCCAAAGACGTTTGTCATGTTCTTTCTGATGAGTTATGGACTAACGCCATGCACGAGGAATTGGAAAACTTTGAAAGAAACAAGGTCTGGTCGCTTGCTGAGCCCCCGCAAGGTCACAATATCATTGGGACTAAGTGGGTGTTCAAGAACAAGCAAAGTGAAGATGGGTTAGTCATTCAAACAAGGCTAGACTGTAGCTCGTGGCTATTCCTGTGTTGAGGGTCTCGATTTTGAGGAGACATTTGCACTGTGAGCTGACTTGAAGCCATTAGAATTCTGCTTGCCTTTGCAGCTTCTAAGGGTTTCAAGCTTTACCAGATGGATGTTAAGAGTGCCTTCCTTAATGGTCTTATTGAGGAAGAAGTCTATGTTAGACAGCCTCCAGGTTCCGAGAACCCCAAATACCCTAACCATGTCTACAAGCTTTCCAAAGCTTTGTATGGACTCAAACAGTTCCCGAGCTTGGTATGAAAGGCTTAAGTCCTATCTGTTGAGTCATGACTTTCAAATGGGTAAAATTGACAAGACCTTGTTCATTCGCCGTCTTGGCACTGATCTTCTGCTCGTCCCGATCTATGTGGATGACATTATCTTTGGCGGCTCCTCGCATGCTCTTGTTTCCCGCCCGATGTCATGAGCTCTGAGTTTGAAATGAGCATGATGGGCGAGTTGAGCTTCTTCCTTGGCTTCCAAATCAAACAGACTGGAGGGTACTTTTCGCACCAAGGCAAGTACACTCAAGACCTCCCAAGCGCTTCGACATGAGCGATGGAAAGCCGCTTCAACTCCAATGTCTTCCACAAAGATCTCTTGACCCAGATGAAGACGGTGAACCTGTTGATCAAAAGGAGTTTAGGAGCATGATTGGCTCTCTCTTGTACCTCACAGCCTCGAGACCTGACATACATTTCTCTGTGTGTCTGTGTGCTCGATTTCAGGCTTCTCCTCGCGTCTCACCGCCAGGCGGTGAAGCGCATCTTCGATACCTTCGAGCTACCATTGACTATGGTATCCGTACTCTTCCTCCTCTTGTCTATCTCTTAGAGCTTTTTCGATGCGACTTTGTCGGTCAGAGGATAGATAGGAAGAGCACTTCTGGCACTTGCCAATTCATTGGCACTTCTCTTGTCTCTTGGTCTTCAAGGAAGCAGTCCGGTGTTGCACAATCCACTGCAGAGGCCGAGTACGTTGCTGCAGCCAGTTGCTGTAGCCAAGTGCTTTGGATGGTCTCGACCCTGCAAGACTTTGGGTTAAGTATTGACAGTGTTCCACTCTTTTGTGATAACACTTCTGCAATTTGTATTGCTAAGAACCCAGTGCAACATTCTCGGACCAAGCACATTGATATCAGATATCATTTTCTTCGAGACCATGTAGAGAAGGGTGACATTGTGCTCCAGCCAGTGGAGAGTGAGCACCAGCTATCGATATCTTCACTAAGCCTTTGGATAGCTCTAGGTTTTCAGCTCTGCGGGGAGAGCTTGGGGTGGTTTGTCCGTATGGACTGTTGTGAGAGGGACATTGATATCAGATATTTTTTTATGCTCTTACTCCTTCTGTTTGCGTTGCATATGGGTGCATTGGGTGTAGTCCTTCCAGCATAGGTTAGAGTGGTTCTCTTGCAAGCTGTTTAGACGGCTTATTCTCATCTTGTGCTTCTGGGGTGCTTCTTATTAGCTATTTCTCTTCTTCTAGGTTGAACTTACTCACTTCTTACAGATTCTAGCAAGGGTCGGGCCACCCTTGGGTAGACAGGGATAGTGTTTGCTCCTTAGTTTGTTGGATGAATAGTTGATATTCCTGGAGTCATATGGGGAAGATGAGAATCAGTCTGAGCTAGTATCCTTTATATCTTATCTATGCTCTAAGGACTGCCTTTTCTGTTTCTCTTATCAGATTCTCATTTTTTTTGTTCCTTTGGTTCAGGGGGAGTTCATCCTGGTTATTCCAGTTCTTAATTTTGTCATAACTCAACCTGAATTAAAAGATGCATCTCATTCTGAAGGGAATCTGGATTTTCGTGCATTTCATCATGCATTGCATTATAATCAAATGGAGCTTTGTTTATTATCCCTTATGATCTGTTTTCACTGTTTTACATCTTGCCATGATTTATGCTAAACTGCTAGATCTATCATGACTTTTTATGTGTAGTTTAGTCTTTGCCATGCTAAGGTTATTAAAAAATGCTAAACTTGAATTAAAATCTTGTCATGATAGCTCTTGAGACTAGTCTGGTTGAAGCTATCCTTTTATGATTTTCGCCATGTCAAGTAGGCTGAGTTGAGTCTTGTATCTCCTTTGAACTTTTGAGTTAGCTATGTCAGTTTGTTAAGAAACTTGACTTATCTTTAAATCGCTGGTCTAAAAACTTTAAAAGCAAAATGATCTCTTTGTGCAAAAAAAAGCTGATCTCACCAAATCTTTCTCATGAGATCGCTTGCCATTGCACTAGGCATGAACTCGGGGGAGCCTTGATGACCTAAGATCACCTCCTTAAGTCTGTTGTTTGGAGTGGTCGATAAGGCTTGGGATCTAGCACATGGCTAAGATTTGAAAAATTGGTTGAAGCTTAGGAGGCGCTTGTGGATGGCACCTAGTCCAGAGCTTGCTTTACTAAGATAAAACCATAAAGAGCTTTCTAAAAGAAAAATGTGCTAAAATTGCTTATCATTAAAAAGACCAAGTTCGATAAAATGAGTCTTTCTTCAACTGTATCACTCTAAACTGCTCTATATGAGTCTTCTTGGTTCAACTTAGATTATTTGACATGGCTTGTATCATCCTTGGATACCTTTAGCTAGACTGCAATCTTAGTTTATTTGACTTGCTAAAGAATTGGATCTTTAATCGATTATGGACTTTCTGTCTTAGCTATTCTATACATCAATTGTCATGATCTTGATAGCATTCTTCCGTGTTATGGCTTGGTGTAATTCTCTAATAGTCATTTTGGATAATCTACATGGCTCCTAATGCTTAAAATGAACATCATATAGTCTTTTCCTCCCTTTTCTACATCTTGATGATTTTATTGCCAAAGGGGAGAATTTTGGAGAGAAAAGCCTTCGGAGAAAAGCGTTGAGTTTTGTGCTAAAATTCCTCTTTCATCTCATCTCAAATCTTTCTCTTTGTCAACATGGTCTTGAGCTTAACTACTCTTGTTTAGACCTTGGTTGACTTTAAACTCAAACTCATCTTATGCTTTTTCAGATTTGTCAATATACTCATCAAGGGGAGATTGAGAGACCATGTGAGAGGTCCTCCATTGTGAGTGATGAGTATTTGACATTTGTTGAAAAGTTTGTGATGAGTACTTGAGTTTGTTTTGGGCTTTCTGCGTGAGTCGTAATTAGGGAAGTATTCGACCACGCTGGCGCTCGACCACGCCATAGTCGAAGTCTGCTTCACCACGCCATAGTCGAAGTCCGCTACGACCATGTTTGTCGTGGCCTGAGGTCACCAGTCTATTCACCACGCTGGTCGTAGTCGGTAACTGTTCCGACCACGCTAGTCGAAATCTGCCCGACCACGGTAGTCGGTCTGCTTTGACCACTGTAGTCGAAGTCCGCTTCGACCTCGCTAGTCAAAGTCTATGTCGACCACGCTGCTATGTGATCCGAGGCCCAAGGTTTTCAACTCCGCGATGTGGTCCGAATGGAGTCCGACCACGGAGGAAAGCTTTCGGTCGTATGTCCTCCGAATCGGTCGCTCGAGTTGGGAACCGGTCGTATGGTTTTGTATTGCGATCGTAGACCTTGTGCATTTGATAGTTCATCATTTCGACCGGTCTTGTTGCGCCTAATCTTATTTCGAGCTTTGTTTGCGTGGTCCGTTCTTTGTATTGTGCCGTGCTATGTGATGCTTTGTGTTTGATTTGGTTGCGGGATCTTGGAGACAAGTCTTGGTGAGGTTTGGAGAGGTCGGGACTAGACATAGGAGATGTTGAGGTCCGAACGACCGAAACCACGAAGACAAGTCTTGCAAGGTGATCGAACGAGTTGACAAAGAAGGCAAGAGGAAGAAGCTTCCAGAAGATGCTTGAGGAGTATTTTGGACAAATACCTAAAGTCAAGAAGGGAAGTCATCCCTCCGGGAAAGCAATGGAGTTGTTGGTGCTAATGGGCAAAGCAAAGGAGCCGTTGTCGATAGTAACTGCAAAGCATTGTGCCTCGGGAAAGCAACGCTGCTCTGCTAATGGGTTGTCGTTGTTTGAAACCCGATAGCCGAGGCTATAACAAGAGATGTTAGGTTTCGTAAGAAGTGTGACGAGAGGAGAGGATGTTCCGTGAGCGGCTCGAGCTTTTTCTCGCCTAATTTGTGTGAGTTGTCTCTGGTAAGAGCATGGATGCTTGTGTATCTTCAAAGGAGTGGTCGATGAACCTCTATGATCAATCATACATTTATCAAGATCATTCAAGTTTTGCCTTGCTTGAGATGTTTTGATTGTTTTTTTAGTCCTCTGCTTTTCGCTTAGACCATAGCTTATTTGCCGTGCTCTCTCGCACATCGCGATTCGACCATGAGTTGGTGATCGACCAAGGCATAAGCTTTTCTGGATCATTGTTCGACCACGGGTGGTTTTCTCAGCTTTCGACCACGGCTATTATTGAATATGGTGATTCGATGTGAATTTTAATAGAGAGTGTTTAAGGCACCATTCACCCCCTCCCCCTCTGTTGCCATTTTCGATCCTTCAATTTCGCCGTTAACCGAGCCACCACCATTGTCCTTGTCGCCGTTCAACCCTTTGTCGCCCTCCATCGCCGCATCAGAGCTGCTAGATGGATTCGCCTGAGCACAAGCATGCCGGTGATGATCATCTTTCGCCACCGGTCGTCGCTGTTCGCCACCACTATTGTCAAGCTGTGGCAGCTATTGATTTCAATCCATGTGGCTGCTTGTGTGTCACCCTGTCACTTCCATGTGAGTGTCATGTCAACACCTCAGCCGCGTCAGCGCCAACCGTACCAAAACATCAAACCCATGTCAGCATGGACTTAGTCCATGGTGGACCTAGCCTTTGACATGTGGACCCCACATGTCAGTCTACTGTTCCATTAACCCGTGAGCCATAGACTAGTAGACCAAAACCATAGACCCTGTCCATAGACCAAGGATCCTATATGTTAGCCTCTATTCCCTATTTTTTGAATTTTTTTTAATTTCAAAATTCATTGCTGATGTAATATTTTGGAATTTCCTTTAGAAAGAAAATTCTGAAAATTCAAAATAGTGTTTTCTTCCTCTTTTTCTTTGATTTAAATCTTCTGAGAGCCCGTTCTTCCTCATATGAACTCCAATTAAACTCATTCAAGTTTCTAAATTCATCTAAATTCCAGCCCTACCTTCCTGTGATTTGTATTTATTTTATTGGAGTTTATTTGTTGCTATGTTTTGTATTTATTTGGGTTTCCACTTTCATTTGCGAGTAGACGTTGATATTTCAGGAGTTTTCGAGAAAGGAGTTGATCAAGTTCAAGACCAGTACCGAAACTTATTTCAAGGTAAGTTGTACCTTTGACCATGTTGATCCCAGTTTTCCAAAACTACTTTGTTTCAAACTATTGCGTATTATTTCAATTATTTAATTCTTTAAATGTTTTGGGATTAGTTATGCACCCATTTGATTATATCCACCTTGCACATTGCATTAGCGTTATCTTTTATCACCCTAGCTTGGTTAATTAACAGTTGGTGTTATCATAGAACCAACATGGCTTGGTTAGGTACGAATAGTCTGCTTAGCCATGCAACGGGTTATTGATATCATTTTGAGTTGCAAAACTAAACTTGACTAAGTGAATATAAAATACTTTATGGAAAGTTGTGTGCAGTATGTTGTCACTCGTTGATAGCATGTGTTGCATTTAACCAATAGGGTGAGAAAAGATTTAGACCGAGGTAAGTGCATGGAATTGTGATATGGTGGAGTTATGTGTGTTTCAGAAAATATGAATATGATAGTTGATAGTAGTTTAGCAGTCTTGCCTTTATCAATTAAGGACTTCACTTTGTGCGCTACTGAACTGAACCATAATTGTATGACCACATGCCTGGTATGGGACAGGGCTAATTACTTAGTAAGGTGCGGATTCTTGACATTGGTTTCTCAGGCATATAGGTTATGTTGTGTGTTAGAGTGGAGGTGTGATTCTATCTGTGTGGAGATTCATATTTATGAGCGATTCGCTGTGTTCAGATCCAATAGTGTGCGACAAGCCAACAATCTGTGTGGGGGTTTGGTGTCGTCAGTATGCACAATGGGAGAATCAATTGTTATGACTTAGTTTCAAAAATGTTTATTATGATTGGTGCGGGCTACACTGGTTATATCTTGTTGGTAAAGTGTGCAACCTCTGCAGAGTGTTAATCAATCTATTCGAATAGCCGTGTCTGTGGTCATGGACATGCTCGGAGATTTCACACGAGGGGTAGATTTTTATAAAAACCATTGGGAAGGGACAATTGTGTGGTTAAACTCGTATGACTATGTGAAAGAAATTGATTAGGCTTTATGTTCTTTATGAAAACACTGGTTAAACTATTATTGTTTATTCATTTTAAATTACATTTTCAATCTATTATTTGTATTAAATGGTAAGTGTCATTTTTTTTTGCAAAATAACCATAGAAGCTATTTCCTTTAGAATAAGCCATCGTCTATAATTGCATTATGCGGTACAATTTGTTGAGTACCCAGAGTACTCATTCTTGTTGCAATCATTTAGCTGAAGTAGAGGAGTCTTCGCCTGCTTTCGATCAAGAGTTTTACGATGAGGGTGATCGCTAAGTCTTGATCTCAGTCGGTTGTCCGTGGCAAGTCGATGGGTTCCTACTGGAGTTGTTTTCGTTCTGCTATTGTCTCTTTATTTAGTGTCAGCCCTACGTGGCTTAATAAGTGTAAACTGGACCATAAGGTCACAACTGTTATTTATTAATCAAATTAGTCGTTTATTCTTATTTTTCGTCTTGTGTAGAATGTCATTCATATATGTTGATACTGTGTGCACTAGCGTGATCATGGACTAGTGCATTATACACAAAGGGTCCATATTTGCATATTTGGGTCCCGACAGAGGTGGTATCAGAGACATACTGACTGTATGTCTTGACCTTAGTTAGATCCGTCGTCCTTAAGAAATTAAAAACTATTTTATAAAGCAAAAATTAACTTGCAAGATAAATTAATTGCTTGACTTCTCTTGTCTATCTTCACTCACCTATTGCTAAAAGTCTTAGCTCACTGATTTTTAGTTGGTACTTACCTTTAATTGCCTTTATTACATGGCACTCACCTATTGCTAAAAGTCTTCTCTCGCTGATTTTAAGTTGGTTCTTACCTTTGGCCTATCTTTATTAGATGGCGTGGCTTCACACTTATGGAGAGCGTACTGGAGGTTTCGCTGCTGAGTTGTTGAAGATTCTACAAGCACTTGAAGGATTCGAGAGGCCACTTTACTGAGGCACCAACTGGATAGTGAATGGCCGAAGTCGTGGTGTCTTGGTCGACCGACTTTCTACAACCGAGAGGATATTAAGGCCACCGACCTATGAACTTCACCATTCGGAGGATCATATTCGAGGAAGGGATCCAGGAGTCTTCATGTCTTACCATCCTACGAGTGTGCAACATCTAGGCTAATGAGTTGAAGGGTTCAGTCTTTCGCCACCTCCGTAGTGGACCATCCAGCCCATTACCCCTCTACCGACAAACAAGAAAATGCTATCGTGGTTCACCTTTCTCACTTCATCGCCGCATAGGAGGAAACTTTGGAGACTACTACAGTCGAGCTACAGGGAGCCCACGAGATGATGCATCTTGTAGAAGAGAGGATTGCAAGTTGGAGGAAGCTTTGTACCCCTAGGGACTTGAGGAGCCTGAGCCGGTCATGCCTGCACTCGAGCCACTTGTTCCTGTTGTGCTAGTTACAGGCCATCAGAATAAGTTTCCGAGGATGCCTGCTTGTCCGCCAGCCTACGACAGGGAAGAGCGTAGTTGTGGTTGTGGAGGTTACCTCAGTGAATTAGGCAGCCGAGAGTTAGGCTTGGTCAATTGAGGCTCAGTGTGTGAGAGCCGTGTCAGCTTAAGATTAGTAACATCGTCCTTTAGACATTAGTTTGTGTGTTAGGTTCGCTTATGCTTTCTTGTGTGCGGTATAAGCTGCAAGAGCCCTTAGGCACTTATTGCAGCTATGCTAAGACCCTTATTAATATATAGTTGCTCCAGTTGAGTTCTTTGTGCTATGTTTGTTGGGCTTAACCTATCCCCTGCTTAGTTCTTAACTTACCTTGTGCTTGCTACCTTATCTAATCCCTTGGAGCTTCCACCAGATGGTGCAGACTCGCAACGCTGTTGCCAGTGGATTAGGAACCAATGGAGCCGACGGAGCAGAGGGAAGTGAATAGACCCCTTGTAGGAATAGTTCCACCTCAAGCACCGCCGATATATTTGCAGAACTTTGGAGCATTCATAGCCACTAGATTCAGATGATGTATAAAATGATGAATCGAATGCAGAACATGAACAACAATCAATCTAGTAACAATGCAGCACCAGTAGCTCATAGCCATCATGGACAGTCTAAGCTAGCAGAGTTCACGAGGACCCGCCGCTGACTTTTTCCGGAAGTGTTTTGCCAGTGGAAGCTGGCGATTGGCTTCGCATGATTGAAAGAAAGTTGTTGATCACTCAGTGCAATGAACATGAGAAGGTTCTTTACGCTAACCATCAGATGGAAAGCATTTCTACTGAATAGTGGGAGAATTTTTGTGCTGCACATGAGACTCTGCAGAACATCACTTGGGACGAGTTCTCAACAACTTTTCGCTAGTACCATGTGCTAGAGGGAATCATAGACCTGAAAAGGATGAGTTCTGTGCATTCAAGCAAGGAGGTATGGAGGTGTTGGATTATCTCAACAAGTCTTCTCAGCTTGCACGTTACGTTGCAGAAGATGTCACCACTGACAAAGTTAAACAGAGTCATTTCCTAAAAGGACTGAATACTAGACTGCAAGTTAGTCTGATTGCTCATACTTTTTCGAACTTTCAGGGGTTGGTCAACAAGGCTCTTGTCCTTGAAGACCAGCGGAAGGAGTTGGATGACAACCACAAGCGCATAATGGTTCAGTAAGGAAGTCATCCATCTCAATAGAAAGCGAGAACAATTCCTCAGCAGTTTACTCACTTTCTGCTGCAGAATTCATTTAAAACACCTGCACCTGCACTAACACCTCATCCAACTGCTCAGAATTTTTGTAATTCTACTTTAGCCAACCCCAATCCAGGAGGCAACAAGCAGATTGGAGTTAGACTTTGCTAGCAATTGCCCTCAGAATGGAGCAGTGACTCTCGTTCGTTTCAACCTTGGAACTACCATAGCCAAGAGGCCAGTGCTAGTAAGCAACCAAGGAGTACCTCAAGTTGCCGGTCAAGCTGGAGGAGCACCACTATCCGTAGTTAGAGGCCATATCAACCACATCACCCTAGAAGGAGCTCAGGAAGCACCCGACGTAGTACTGGGTAGTTTTTGGTTAACTCAGTACCTGCATCTGTTTTGTTTGATTCTAGAGCTTCACATTTGTTTGTTTCTCAAGTTTTTGCAAATAAGAATAATTTAGAAACTATGCATCTTAAGCATATCTTGTTAGTCCAGTCACTTGGAGCAGAGTTAAGCTCTAAGTCAAATGTTTAGGAGCTAAGTTACTCATTTCTGGAGTTGAGTTTCTAGTCAACCTAATTATCTTAGAGACCCACACTTTAGATGTCATACTTGTTATGGATTAGTTGTCAAAGCACAAAACCGTGCTAGATTATGGCCGAAGAGTCGTCACAATCAAAGGTACAAATGGAAAGAAAGTGGAATTTCTAGTCACTGCAGTGCGTGATGTACACCTGGTAATCAATAGCTTGAAGGCCGTGTCTTTAGAGGATGCGCCTGTTGTCAGAGACTATCTGGATGTTTTTCCAGAAGATTTGCCGGGAATGCCACCAGATCATAACATTGAGTTCGTTATTGATTTAGTGATGGGAACAATACCAATTTCTAAGAGACCTTATCGGATGTGAGCTGATGAGTTAGTGGAAATGAAGAAACATATTGGAGAATTTCTTGAGAAAGGTTTTGTGATACCTGGTTCATCACCTTGGGGAGCGTTAGTCATGTTTGTCAGAAAAAAAGATGGAAGTATGAGGATGTGTATCGACTATCGTGCCCTCAACGAGGTTAACATAAAAAATAAGTATCCACTTCCCCAGATAGAAGATTTGTTTGATCAGATGAAAAGAGCTAGAGTGTTATCAAATATCGACTTCGATCAAGTTATCATCAGTTGAACATTTGTCCAAATGATGTACCAAAACTGTTTTTTCTTCGCGGTATGGACATTATGGGTTCCTTGTCATGTCGTTTGGCCTAACTAATGTGCCTGCATATTTCATGAATATGATGAACAAGGTTTTCATGGAATACTTGGACAAATTTGTGGTAGTATTCATTGATGACATTTTGGTCTATTCTAAGATAGAGGAAGAACATGCCGAGCATTTGGGAATAATACTTGAGAAAATAGGAGAGCGTCAGTTGTATGCTAAGTCCAGCAAGTGTGATTTTTAGAAACGAGAAGTTGATTTCCTTTGTATGTGATGAAAGCCAAAGGAGTAGCAGTTGATCCCAATAAGGTTAAAGTAGTGTTGCATTGGGAGCCGCCCAAGATAGTGACTCAGATTCGCAATTTCTTAGGAATGGTAGGGTATTATCACCATTTCATTGAAGGATTTTCAATGATTGCTAAACCTCTTACGCAGTTGTTGAAGAAATAAAAAAGTTCACTTAGACTCCAGCTTGTGAAGAAAGCTTTCAAGAGTTGAAGAAGCATTTGACATCAGCCCCAGTGCTAGAACTACCAGATATTCAGAAAGATTTTGATATCTATTGTGAAGCTTAGCACACAAGGATTAGGTTGTGTCCTAATGCAAGACTAAGAGTTGTTGCCTATGCATCAAGACAAATAAGACCTCCTGAGGATAACTACCCTACCCATGATTTGGAGTTAGCTGTCATTGGGCATGCTTTTAAAGTTTAACATCGTTATCTTATTGGTAATCATTGTGAGATATATACGGATCATAAGAGCTTGAAGTATATTTTTACAGAATATAATATGAACATAGAGCAGAGAAGAGGTTGGAGTTAATAAATGATTATAATATCAGAATCCACTACCATCCCGATAAAGCCAATGTTGTGGCAGATACTTTCAGCCGTAAGAGCTACTATAGTGCTTTGAAGATGAAAGAGAATTGCCATAACTTCATGAAGAATTTCAGAAATTAAAGTTAGAAGTTGTAGCCGAAGGATTTGTGGCCAATTTGGAAGTGAAGCCTATGTTGGAAAAGCATATTTGTGCAGCCAAACTAGATGATCCTATGGTTAAGTATATTAAGCTCAAGGTGGAAGAAGGAAAGTTCAAATAGTTCACAAAGGATGATCATGATACACTTTGGATCAATCGACGTATTTGTGTGTCTAACATTGATGGTTTGAGACAATTGATTTAAAAAGAGGTTCATGATTCGAAGTATTCTATTCACCCTAGGAGCACCAAGATGTATCAAGATGTTAAGGATAAATTTTGGTAGCCAAATCTAAAGCAAGAAGTCGTAGAGTTTGTTGCCCTATGTTATGTGTGTCAAATAGTAAAAGCAGAACATTAGAGACTAGCAAGTTTCTTGCAGCCCTTGAAAATTTCAGACTGGAAATGGGAAGAGATCAGTATAGATTTTATCATCGGTTTACCCAGGACCCATTCAGGTTACAATTCCATTTGGGTTATAGTGGACCGTTTGACTAAGGTAGCGCATTTTTTACTAGTCAAAACCACTTACTCAGGAGATCGCCTTGCAAAATTATATATGTCAAGGATTGTCTGTTTGCATAGTGTGCCTAAGAAGATAGTGTCAGATTGCGGATCATAGTTCACCTCATGCTTTTGGTAGAGTTTGCATGAAGCTTTGGGGACTCATTTAAATTTTAGTACTGCTTATCACCTTCAGACGGATGGATAGACTGAAAGAGTTAATCAAGTAGTGGTGGACATGTTGAGAGCATGTGCTCTAGCTCATGCTACTAGTTGGGATAAGAGTTTGCCCTATACAGAATTCTCGTACAACAATAGTTATCAAGCTAGTCTGCAAATGTCACTGTTTGAAGTTTTGTATGGTCGTGCCTACAGAACCCTCTTGTAACACCCCAGCCCAACACTGAGCCTAGAATGCCACCACACTACTCTCTAAACTAATAATTATCGACACACTATAAAATTTCAGCAAGAAAACAACAATAACCATATCCATGGATCACAAAAGAACATGTATAATTATGGATCAAACGATAATCAATAAGCAAGGGGAATAAAACCAGGTAAACAGTCCAAAATAGCATCAACCAATGAACCCAAATTAATAAAGCAAATAGTCTAGTCCAAACGTTGTCCTAAACTTTATTCAACCTCTAACATGTCCAAGAGTAAACCAATTCTGAATGAAAAGATTATGAAGGTAAATGATCATAGGTTGTCCATGTGCTCTACCCGCTCTCAGTTACGGCGCCCTCGAAGATCACCTAAAGACAACAAAAGAGCAAGGGTGAGTCCACGACTCAGCAAACACATCCATAAACAACGAACAATAATAAATCAACAAAGATTCAATAACTTCATTATCATCACAGTACTTCTATTAATATTCTCATGCGCTTATCTTCTTTGATTCACATCCATTAATCTCACGCACCAATGCAAATCTAATCTACATGTCCACATGCACTTCTTTCACAGATACGGTATAGCATGAGTGAATGCTCGCGACAACATTCACTCAAGCCTGCTCCTCCTCAAGGATCGGGGACCTCCTCCACTCCGTGGAGTTGTGATCATTCATGATCACCTGCTCATATGCAAAGATGCTTATGAATGCAAACATGCACACTCCATCGTAAACATCATATCCAACTTTCCATCATGCTTGTCAACAAAGATATAAACATACCAATTCTTTGTTTGCAATTAAACAAAATAAAAGCACAACAATAATGGTAATAGAAGATAAAGAATCACAGTTGATAATCATTGATCGCGTCTACCATGCACTTGCCTTTACTAGTTGCGACGCGATTTGGCTAGCGATGGCAACAAGTACGGCGCCTCTCTACATTAAATACACAAATTTCAATACAAGCTACAACATCATAAGAACAACAATCAATCGACATCGCTCCTACACGTCCCCAAATATACCACGTTACTCCGGTACCGAATAGTTACCCATAGCTGACTTGGTACTAAAACGGACGTAACTTTTGACTCAAAAGTCCGATCACGACAAACCACCCTGTTCTGGATTCTTCATAAAATTATCCACATTTTCTTAGATTACAAAGTCTTCTAATTAAATCATCTAACCCTCCGTTTTTAGCCCAGAAAACCGATCTGTCCGCTTTGGAACAGCAGTCTTACTAAATTCATAACTTTTGTTTTACCCAACCAAAATGCGTGTTCTTAGATTCTACAGAACCATTGGACAATTATCTACATCTTTCATGTAGATCAAAAACTCTAATTAGGCTATTTACTATTTTTAATCTACAGTCTACCAATACAGCGCCGAAATATGACAACCACAATGACAGCAGCCTTCCGAAAATCATAACTCGAATTCTACTTGTCCGATTGACGTGATTAAATATGCTATAGAAAGATATCGAAATTATCTACAATTAACTAGTAGATGATATTTCCAAAATCCGCCATTAAGGTACCCGAATAAATCGTTCAACAGAACAGCATGCTAAACAGATCTATTAATCGTCCCCTCGATTAGAAATTCTAAAACCTCTCTAATTAATCTCAATTCTAATATCTAACTAAATTAGCAAAATATAGAGGTAACAAAATTATAGATCGTTACCCACAACAAAACCGAGATGTTGACTTCCACCTAAATTTCTCTCTGTCTTCTTTTATTTTTTTGGTGTTGTTCCTCGGATATCCCTTACTATTTAAACCCACATGTAACTTAAGCCAACAGGAAGCATTTAATTAATGCCATGCAGTAGCAAACCAAGTAGGACATGCAGCAAAGTATGACATGCAGCAAACCTCCACGCGGGCGCGGCGTCCACGCGACAAAGGGTCTCGGCGCCGCTTCTTCACGCAAAAGCGACCGTCATGAGACTCCACGCGGCAGCCGATCGCTCGGCTTCAGCGGCCAAGGCGCTTCCTTCATGCAGCAGCTAAACGCGCAGCAGATTCGCTTCGGCTCGGCGACAAGAAGAGCCCTCGGCAGCGCGTCCACGCTGCAGGCAACAGAGAGCAAGACTCTCGCCGGCTTCGCCGGCGGGCGCCGCTTCGCCGCCAGCGGCTGCTTCAGCAATGACGCAAAGAACGCAGAGGAACTGGTCAAGGCGTACAAGCTAGCGTAAAAGCACTTGGCTGGCGGCGCGGCTAGCAGAAAAAAAACAATTGGCTGGCGACGCGGTGGAAAATAAAAGCTATTAGGGTTTCTAGAAAACCCACAATCTATTTATATAGCTCTTAAAATCTCTGAAATTCTATTTTTTATGTACTATTTTATTTAATTACACACAGGCCCTTAAAGACGTTTTTATTATTTATTTATTTATTTTTCAGAGTATTACATTCTACCCCCCTTAACAGAATTCGACCCCGAATTCTACTCGCCGTTCTACTCAAATAAAAACTACACTGCTGAAATTAAACAACAAAATAGTACGTACCAGACGTGAACAACTCTGGGTATAGCTCGCGCATGCGAGACTCCAACTCCCAAGTCGCCTCTCTCTCAGACTGATGCGTCCACAGCACCTTGACGTATACCAACGTCTTGTGCCTCAGCACTCGCTCCGGCCTCTCCAGAATGCGCGCCGGACGCGACTCAACTGTGAGGTCTTGCTCAATAGTCAGCGACTCTAATAAAATTTTATGCTCTGGATCTCTCAAAAACCTTCTCAGCATCGAGACGTGAAACACATTGTGAACTCCACGCATGGACTCAAGAAGGTCCAGGCGGTAGGCTAACTTCCCAATTCTTGCAATAATCGGGAACGGTCCAACGTACCTCGGGCTAAGCTTCCCTTTGGTACCGAACCGAACAATACCTTTGGTGGGAGACACTCTCAAGAGCACCTGGTCACCCACCGCAAACTCCAAGTCACGCCTCCTCATATCAGCATAACTTTTCTGTCTACTCTGAGCTGCCAACAAATTCTGCCTCACCATGGCCACACGCTCAACGGTCTTGAATCCACCGGACCCAAAGCGCCTTCTCTCCAATCGCATCCCAACAAAGCGGCGATCCGCACTTCCGCCCATAGAGAACCTCAAATGGCGCGGCTCTAATCTCGGAATGGTAACTATTATTATAAGCAAACTCGCAAGTGGCAATCGGTCCTCCCAACTACCCTTCCAAGATAGAACACAAGATCGCAACATGTCCTCCAAAGTCTAAATAGTACGCTCTGATCGCCCATCCATGCGTGGGTGAAATGTCAGTACTAAATGGGCTGTGTGCCCAATGCACTCTGCAGACTCTCCCGAACTTGAGACAAACTTCGCATCCTCGCGAAATGATGGTCTTTGGCACACCATGCGCCTTACTATTTCACGCACATAAATAGGAGCTAGATCACTCACCGAATTTGTCGTGCGAATAGGAATGAAGTCTGCGCAGACTTCTTGAATCGATCCACCACTACCCAAATCGCATCCTTCCTCCCGCGCATTTAGGTAACGCCACCACAAAGTCCATAGAGATATCATCCCAAGGCCACTGGGAACCTCCAAAGGTGCAACAACCTGCGCAGGCGCTTGTGCTCGCCTTTCACTTGGCGACAAACACCACAAGAAGTCACATAGTTAGCAATATCCACCTTCATTCTTTTCCACCAAAAATTACATTTGAGATCTCGATACATCTTAGTCTCACCAGATGAATAATTATGGAGTGCGATGTGCCTCCCTCAAGATATCATCTTTGACCTCCGCCTTTTGCGGCACGCAAAGGCGGCCTTTAAACCTCAAAGTACCAGAATCATTCATACTAAAATCACCCTCTTTACCCTCATCCAGGCGCTTCCTAACCTCCTGTAATAGCCGGTCACTCTGTTGTGCTTCCCGCACACGGTCTGGAATTGCTGATTCAAGAATCAACTGAGTCTCAACATGTGATGTGCCCGCATAACAATAAGATATTCCCATGCGATCAAAATCAACAATGAGGCAATCTAGAGTAGCGGGAGTCGCCTTGCGACTAAGAGGATCAGCAACTACATTGGCCTTGCCTGGATGATACTGAATAGTAAGATCGTAGTCCTTGATCAACTCCAACCACCTCCTTTGCCTCAAATTCAGATCCTTCTGAGTGAAGATATATTTGAGACTCTTGTGATCTGTGAAAATATCACAAGGCTCACCGTATAGATAATGCCTCCAAATCTTGAGAGCAAAGACAACCGCAGCCAACTCCAAATCATGAGTGGGATAATTCTGCTCGTGCTTCTTTAATTGTCTCGACGCATAAGCAATCACCTTACCGTCTTGCATGAGAACACAGCCAAGACCCACTCGAGACGATCCGAAAAGATCGTGAACCGCTTCCCGGCTGGGAAGAGTGAGAATAGGAGAGGTCACCAACCTTTCTTTCAAAGTGCGAAATCGCACTCACACTCATCGATCCACCGAATCTCACACCTTTACGAGTAAGTTTGAGACATTGGTTTGGCGATGATAGAGAAATCCTGCACAAAACGCCGATAATATCCAGCCAATCCCAAGAAACTCCGCACCTCCTTCACATTAGTCGGCCTCTTCCAATCCACCACTGTGGAGACCTTACCAGGATCAACAGCAATACCCTGAGGGTTAATCACATGACCCAGAAAACCCACTTCTGAAATCCAGAACTCACACTTCTTCAACTTAGCATAGAACTTGTGCTCTCTCAAAGTATCTAAAACCAGCCTCAAATGACGCTCATGATCCTCATTAGTCTTGGAATAGATAAGAATATCATCAATGAACACCACCACGAAGTCATCTAGATACTCGTGCAACATGTTGTTCATGGTCTCCATAAAATGGCAGTGCATTAGTCAATCCAAAGGACATAACTTTATACTCATAATGCCCATACCGTGGAGAAAGCGGTCTTCTCTACATCTCGCTCACGCACACGGATTTAATTATACCCCGATCGAGGTCGATCTTGGAGAATACTTGAGCTCCATTCAACCGATCAAACAAGTCCTCAATGCGGGCAATGGATATTTGTTCTTGATTGTGACCGCATTAAGCGCACGATAATCAATACACATACGCCAACTCCCATCCTTCTTCTCTCGTGAATGTAGCAGAGCCCCCACGGCGATACACTACGCTGATCAAACCTTTAGCCAACAAATCATCCAATTGCTTCTTCAACTCGTCCCGAACGGACGTGCTAATCGATATGGAGACATCGAGATGGGACGAGTACCGGAACAAGATCAATGCGAAACTCCACGTCTCGCGCAGTGGTAAGCCCTAAGCTCACCGGAACACATCCGGTAATCACTAACCACCGGAATCTCCTCAATCTGCGGCCACGCTCGGTTTCTCAGCAAGAGCTAAAAGAAGCCCAGTTTTCGCTACACGTTGACCCGGGAACAGTCCGACCAACATTGAAAGAGAGCGCGGAGGCGCACTCCCCTGAAAGGTCAAAGTCTCCCACGGGTTGCGCACGCAGACCGTTCTCGTAAAGCAGATATCACGGCTCGATAAGAGTGCAACCAATCCATACCTAAGATAACGTCAAACGGCTCCATTTGAATAACTATCAGATTCGCCGTGAACTTCTCTCCATCAATGACAATAGAACACCCAGGACAAACAGTAGAGCTAGCAATAATACCCCCAGGAGAACTAACCAACACTGATTGAGAAATCCACTGCATACTCAAGTTCGCTCTCCTAGCGAACGCCGTCGAAACAAACGAAAAGGTAGCCCCTGAATCAAAAAGGACTAAAGCATCAAACGAATCCACAAGCAAAGTACCTGTCACCACGTCAGGACGACCCGCGGACTCCGCTGTGGGCATGGCGTACCCTCCAGGTGGCGCCATGGCGAACGAAGATGACGCCGGGGCGGCGAGAGCCCCGACAATCTGCTGTGGCGGTGCAGGTAAAGCCGGTCGTGCAACCTGAAGCGGTGCCGAAGGTGGCGGCTACGATGAGTACCCTCTTGAGGCGCCTAAGTCAAGGAAATGGCGTACCGAGGAGCGATCATCATCCGATAGATCCTCGGCAGGCCCATCAAGAAGAAGATGGCACAGCTCCCACTTGATCACGCTAGCGGGTTCTCGCGACACACCCGCTCCTTGTGACCCGGCCGGCCACACTGACGGCAATCACCCGTCCAAGAGCACTTCAGCAGCGGTGTCCATCACCGCACTTAAAGCAAAGCATGCCCCGCCTCGGGACAGACGAAGAGCCGAGTACTGCAAAAGGACGAGGCGCCAAGAAGAGAACGGCCTCGATCGCTAGACTGAAAGATCGCGGTCCTCCCTTGAATTTCTTGAAAGCGGTCGTTGAATGCACCCACTTCCCTCACTAGAGCTCCTCTTCCGTCACCACCGAAGCAACCATCCACCGAGGCTTGTCGCCTTTGTGAGTCGCATCTCCAACTCCATGCCCCTAGCTTGCTCCACAACAGAGTCAGTAGTCACGGAGTGGAGTAGCTCCCAACACATGTCGGTACTCGCAATTGAGACCCCGACGGAACCTCTTGGCTTTACGAAGATCATCGTTAAGCTCTTCAAGGGACAAAGCGAACCAAGTTGTTGAACTCGACCTCATACTCAAGAATAGACCTCTTCCCCGAGCAAAGGTCGCCAAGGCAACCTCCATCTTCTCAACGAAAGAGTAGGGTAGAACTTCCCTTGAACTGATCAACAAAGTCCTCCCAAGTGATCGCCCTTGAGTGGCGGTCCTCAAGACAACACGCCCTCCCACCAAATATCCGCTGCCCTTTCAAATGAAAGGATACAAACGGACCCTCGATGTGAAGACATCTCTAAAGCTCCAAACCGCCTCTCCATGTAGCGCAACCACCACGCTCGACCGGTGTGCCGACCCATCAAACGGATCCAACCTCAACCCCATCCACTCGGTGACATCCGCCTCCAGAACCGGTGGATGTGCGACAGAGCAACAACAGATGCCGCAAAGAACAGAGCTACCGGCGCTGTTGACGAAGAGCACGGATCTCTCCCACCAACTCTCTCAAGAAAGCGGGTCTCATCTTGGGCCCCAACCGAGGCGGGTCAACAAAGAACCCCTCACCATCGACTCATCTCACACAGGAGGTGGCTCCACGGAACCTCGCCATGCCCCGACCTCCACGCATCGCTGCCACCACGACCACGCCCTCTACCCCTCGGCATAGCTATCAACCACAATCAACAATACACAATGAGTTCAAAGGTCAAAATAAAATCATGCATCAATGAACAACATAACGGAAGCGTAAAACTATATTCGTACCTCTCTCTAACCTACTGTGCACTAGTGTGTCAAATTTTAGGTTAGTTAACCATTAGCATATTTTAGTTGTTTTACTAAAACTAAAATAAATTTTAACAATTTTAGTTTGCCTATGTTGTTAATCTATTCACCACGGACCTAAAGCCCGCTCTGATACCAACTGTAACACCCCAGCCCAACACTGAGCCTAAATTTTAACAATTTTAGTTTGCCTATGTTGTCCATGTGCTCTACCCGCTCTCGCCATTCACTACCTCAAGATCACCTAAAGACAACAAAAGAGCAAGGGTGAGTCCACGACTCAGCAAACACATCCATAAACAACGAACAATAATAAATCAACAGCATTCAATAACTTCATTATCATCACAGGTACTTCTATTAATATTCTCATGCAGTTATCTTCTCTTTGATTCACATCCATTAATCTCACGCACCAATGCAAATCTAATCTACATGTCCACATGCACTTCTTTCACAGATATCAGATAGCATGAGTGAATGCTCGCGACAACATTCACTCTCAAGCCCGTTCCTCCTCAAGGATCAGGGACCTCCTCCACTCCCGTGGAGTTGTGATCATTCATGATCACCTGCTCATATGCAAAGATGCTTATGAATGCAAACATGCACACTCCATCGTAAACATCATATCCAACTTTCCATCATGCTTGTCAACAAAGATATAAACATACCAATTCTTTGTTTGCAATTAAACAAAATAAAAGCACAACAATAATGGTAATAGAAGATAAAGAATCACAGTGATCATCATTGATCGCTGTCTACCATGCACTTGCCTTTACTAGTTGCGACGCACGATTTGGCTAGCAGATGGCAACAAGTACGACGCCTCTCCTACATTAAATACACAAATTTCAATACAAGCTACAGCATCATAAGAACAACAATCAATCGACATCGCTCCTACACGTCCCCAAATATACCACGTTACTCCGGTACCGAATAGTTACCCATAGCTGACATGGTACTAAAACGGACGTAACTTTTGACTCAAAAGTCCGATCACGACAAACCACCCTGTTCTGGATTCTTCATAAAATTATCCACATTTTCTTAGATTACAAAGTCTTCTAATTAAATCATCTAACCCTCCGTTTTTAGCCCAGAAAACCGATCTGTCCGCTTTGGAACAGCAGTCTTACTAAATTCATAAATTTTGTTTTACCCAACCAAAATGCGTGTTCTTAGATTCTACAGAACCATTGGACAATTATCTACATCTTTCATGTAGATCAAAAACTCTAATTAGGCTATTTACTATTTTTAATCTACAGTCTACCAAAACAGCGCCGAAATACGACAACCACAATGACAGCAGCCTTCCGAAAATCATAACTCGAATTCTACTTGTCCGATTGACGTGATTAAATATGCTATAGAAAGATATCGAAATTATCTACAATTAACTAGTAGATGATATTTCCAAAATCCGCCATTAAGGTACCCGAATAAATCGTTCAACAGAACAGCAGGCTAAACAGATCTATTAATCGTCCCCTCGATTAGAAATTCTAAAACCTCTCTAATTAATCTCAATTCTAATATCTAATTAAATTAGCAAAATATAGAGGTAAAAAAATTATAGATCGTTACCCACAACAAAACCGAGATGTTGACTTCCACCTAAATTTCTCTCTGTCTTCTTTTATTTTTTTGGTGTTGTTCCTCGGATATCCCTTACTATTCAAACCCACATGTAACTTAAGCCAACAGGAAGCATTTAATTAATGCCATGCAGTAGCAAACCAAGTAGGACATGCAGCAAAGTATGACATGCAGCAAACCTCCACGCGGGCGGCGTCCACGCGACAGCAGGTCTCGGGCGCTGGCTTCTTCACGCGCAAGGCGACCGGCCGCGAGACTCCACGCGGCAGCGAGCCGCCGGCTTCGGCGGCCATAAGAAGGCTTCCACGCAAAGAACGCGGCAGCAGATTCGGCTTTCGGCGCCTGACAAGAAGCAGCCCCTCGGCAGCCGATCGTCACGCCATGAGGCAACAAAGAAGAAGACTCGGCGCCGGCTTCCCTCGGCAAGCTTCGCTGGCCAAGCTGCTTCGCTTTCAAATGACGCAAAGAACGCAGAGGAATCGGGTCAAGGGCGCGCTGCTAGCGTAAAAGCACTTAATCGCGCGCTAGCGAGCGTAAAAACAATTGGTCATGACGCGTGGAAAATAAAAGCTATTAGGGTTTCTAGAAAACCCACAATCTATTTATATAGCTCTTAAAATCTCTGAAATTCTATTTTTTTATGTACTATTTTATTTAATTACACACAGGCCCTTAAAGACGTTTTTATTATTTATTTATTTATTTTTCAGAGTATTACACCTCTAAATTGGAAAGAGACAACTGAGCATCTGGTGTTCGGACCAGATATCATTTAAGAGGTAGAGGACCAAGTGTCTATGATCAAAGAAAGATTGAAGATAGCTCAGTCCAGGCAGAAGAGCTATGATGATAATCGTCGTCTTGATTTAAGTTTTGAAAAAAAGATTTTATTTATCTTTGAGTTACTCCTCTTAAAGGTGTTAGAAGGTTTCAAACCAAAGGGAAGCTTGCCCCTAGATATATCGGCCCTTTCAGGATTGCAAAGTGCCAAGGAGAGGTTGCTTACCAGCTTGAACTTCCACAGTCGTTAGCAGGGGTGCATGATGTCTTTCATGTCTCACAGTTAAAGAAGTGTTTTCATGTGCCATCAGAGTAGACTCCTTTGGATTCAATTTAATTGAAAGAGGGTCTAACTTACAAGGAACAACCAGTTAGGATTTTGGATGTGGCAGAATGTTTAAGCAAAAGCAAGACCATCTGTTTTTTTGCAAAGTTCAGCTGTCGGGACCCGAACTTGCAAATCCGGACCCTCTATGTATTTTGAACTAGTCCCATGATCTGTAGCTAGCTCATACAGTGACAACATCGATGCAAATCATATCCATACAACGAAATAGCTAAGAAAGAAACAAATTATTATTAAATAGCAGTGGATCTTATGCTCAAAGTTTACATAGTTTGTCATGCAGAGCTTAAAAGACAAATAAATAAATCGTGCAGTGAAAGAAGAAAACTTGTGGTAGCCGTCCAACATACCCTCATACAATCGAGTGGAGAGCGCATCCTAGTTTGCATAGTCTTCAAAGTACTCCACGTAGAATTTATGGATTCTCAGATTCTTCCTCAGCAACTGATCAACAATGGTATAAAGCCGTGAGTACATAAAGTACTCAACAAGTCATAGGTAATAGTATGCAATTAATATTCATGCAAGGCTTGAATAAGAAATAGTTGTATGGTTATTTTGTAGAAAGCAATATTGACAGTAAATACAATAAATAGATTAAAAAGTATAATTGAAAAGATTAAATACATATGTAAACAAGTGCTTTGAAACAACTAGTGAACTACCCGTTCACTGCCCATCCATTCTACCATCCAAACATTTTATGAAAACTCTATACCTCGTGTGAAATCCTTAGGCATTGTCCATAAACAGGGACACGACTGTTCGAATAGTTTTTAACACCATGCAGAGATTGTACAACTTAACCCACAAGAGATAATCAATTTATAGTATTATCCATGACACGCTTCCGTAGGTGTGCGACTAAGTAGTTATCACAAGGCTTTTACAAAGCTCTGACTTAACCCCGTTCTATTCACTAAGGTTTCACAACTGAAGGGTTACATCCACCACAGTCGGGGCCCCCTCTTGCGCCATTGTGAATGTCCATCCCAAAGTTTACACTTCTAAAAACAGAATTGAAATCAAGACATTGCTATTTAATTAACCAGGTCTATCCCATACTGGACATGTGGTTGTACGATAAGGCCTAGATAAACGGCACACAAAGTTAAGTTCTTAGTGATTACTCAAGCGAGACAACTTCCTCCAAAATGTGCTACCTGCATCCTCTTTACTGCACAATCATTCACTTGAGTATGAAACTATTTTTGTTCAATTAGGCCTAATGGCATCCCCTGCTATGGCACAACAAATTTTACAACAGTGGCCTCGCACCACAGTTCCATATATCATTAAGTCAAGTTATCAAAATTAACAATGTAAATAGGAACCCGTCATACAACTAAGCATACTACGTCCCATGTTGGTATTACAATTATGTCCAACTAATATCAACCCTTCCTATGGTGTCAAAGGATACACAACATTCACAATATTCAAGGTGGCATAAAGTCAATTTGGTAATTAGCTACTCCCGAAAACAATTGATATAAAATTAGCATGCATGTTGATGTAATACAATATAATTTTTTAATAATGGATACAACGTGATCAAAGGTCTATGATTTGCATTCGTCGAAGATTGAAGTTACTCCTACAGACTGGTCCAAGAAGGATTTGGAAACGCCAGATTTCATACGCATAAAATGAGACGAATAAATTACAATAAATCCAAATAAAATTCAAAAATAATAAAATAGGTGCTGATATAGATATAATTAATTTATATGAATTTAGGAACAAGAATAATCAGAATCGTAGTTCGTGTGAAGGAGAACGAGCATCTGAAAGTTTGTCACAATAGGAAATCCTGAAAATGAGAAAGAGGGATATTCGGGGAATATACTGCTTTTGTTTCAATGGATAAAGCAATAGAGTGACATTTAGTGGCCCACTTGCCAGTGAAAGAAAGAGAGGAGTGAAGGAATACTAAGTATGACCAGTGGGGTCCATCGATCATAGAAAGAGAGAAAGAGTCAGAGCAAATGAAGAACTGAGGAAGAACATGGGAGGTGTCCGGCGGCTTTGGCAAGCAGCGGCGCCGGCGAGTGGCGACGCGGGATGACTGATCGAGGGGGCAAAATGGAACCCTAGTGGGGTGTTCTACCCTCGGGTGGTGTTGGGACCCAAAAATACAATTATGGACCCTCTGTGTATTCTACACTAGTCCAGGATCACGTTAGTGCACACAGTATCAACATAAGTAAATATCGATCCACACAAGACGATTAATAGAATAAACAGCTAATTTGAATAACAAATAATGGTTTTGACCTTTTGGTCGAGTTTACATTTATTAAGCCACGCAGGGCTGGCCATAAATAAATAGCAAAAGCGGAATAGAAATAAATTTCAGCGGAATCTCATCAATTCACCACAGGCAACTGATTGGGATCAAGACCCTAATGATCGATACCTTCGTAGAACTCCTCCTCAAATACAGGCGAAGACTCCTCCACTTCTGCTGATTGTTTGAAGCAAGCATGAGTACACAATCGTACTCGCAAGTTGTACCACAGAATGCAATTTATAGATGATAGCTTATTCCAAAGGAATGGCTTCTGTGGTTCTTTTACAGAAATACAACATTTGCGATTGAATACGAATAATAGATCGAAAACATAATTCAAAACAAATAAGACAATATTAAATTATCATTTGATTTCACAAAGACACAATTTAAATAAGTTATTCACACAGCCATATGACTTAGATCACACAACTCCCTTCCCAAATATTTTTATAAAAATCTACCCCTCGTGTGAAATACCCGACCATGTCCATGACCGCGGACGCGGCTATTCGAATAGATTGATTTAACACTCTGCAGAGGTTGTACACTTTACCCATAAGATACAATCAGTGTAACTAGCACTGACCATAACAAAATCTTTTAGAAACTTTATCTCAAAATTGACACTCCCGATATGCTTTCCTGTCGTCCAACCAATATACACAGCGTTTTGTACAACACACACCGTTGGACAGGGATGCGGCGAACCGTCCCGCGATGTGATAAACACACCTCCAGCCCATCACACAGCTTAACCTACAGCCTGAGTTGTCAAAAGCAAGATTCCATAACCTACTAAGTTAGGCCCGTCCCATACCAGGTATGTGGTTGTACAGTAAGGCTCAGTTCAGTGGCGTACAAAGTTAAGTCCTTAACTGACCAAGGCAAAACTTCCAATTTCAAACTAAGTCACGGTTTATCATTCCCAGCACACAGCTCCACCATATCACACAGAATCCACCACTTGCCTCAGTCTAAATCTTTTCCCACCCTGTTGATTAAGTGCAACACATGTCATCAACGAGTAATAGCACACAACACACACAGATTCATCACACAGTTCTATAATCACTTAGTAAAGTTCATATGAAATGATGACTCGTGGCATGGCTAAGCAATCTACTCGTATCTAACCAACCCACATTGGTACTACCATAATACCAACTAATAATGAACCAACCTAGGGTGACAAAAGATAATGGCATACAATAGACAAGGTGGACATAACAATTTGGATTAATAACTAACCCAAAAGCATTTAATAAATACTTGAAATAGAATGCAATACATTGAAACAAAGTATTTTAAAAACTGGGTTCAGCATGATCAAAGGTATAACTTGCCTTGGAATAGTTCTAGGTACTGGTCTTGATCTTGATGCACTTCTCCTTCAAAAGTCCCCGAAGGATTACAGTCTACTCGTAAACGAAATAAATAAACAAAATAAATAAATAATAGAGGTAAAAATAACTCCAAAAATTAAATAAAAATCATAAATAAATAGATCTTAAATTTATATAAATTTAGAAATTTGAATGAGCTCAATCAGAGTTCGGATGCAAAAGATATGGACTTTGGAAGATTAAAATTTTAGAAAATACCCTAAATTGGAATTTCTAAAATTTCTGAATTATTTCTCTAAAGAAAAATCATATTATTGCGCAATGCTGACGTCAGCAAAGGAATTTCTAGAAAAAATAATTAAAAGAAAATCTGACATATGGGACCCATATGTCAGTCTCACGACTCACGGTGGACTGAGTGCACCGAACCGAAGAAGGACTGGAGAGGTGGACCGACCACGCAGGCACACACGCGGGCGCTGACTGGATGCCACACGGATGACACACAAGCACGGGGCTGACGCTGGCGCTAAGGTGGCTGCGGACATGGACAACGGTGAGGAGCGGCGCTCGGTTCCCGATGGTCACCGGCGTACAGCGATATTTCACCGGCGGTGGATGGTACCAACGCGTAGCTGAGGCTATTGCGGTCTTAGGGGTGTACTCACGGGGGTCTGGGGGCGACGGTGGCAAGGTTGGAGCGGAGGAGGCCTTCGGCTTTTGTCGGACGGGGGCTCCGACGACGCTCCGGCGACAAGGAGGGGTGCACGGGGTACCCTGAGCTATGCTGATCACAATGGTGTAGTTGGCGGGGCAAGGGCGACAACGATGGCGGCGCAATTCACCGGAGAAGAAGGTCGCCCGAAAACCCTAAAACTCGAATTGTGGCGGTGCTAGTACGATCGGGGCGACGAGGGTGGCGGCTCTGTGTTGCGGAGGACCAGGCGATTCTAGGGGGCTTTTATAGGAGTCAGGGAGCTCGGGATAAGTAATCCCCAAATCGGGTTGATTCGGACTCCCATTTGAAAACGGTGATAGAATCTGTTTTGATCCCGATTGATAGGAGATAAGGGTGCGGGAGAATCGGGGATACGATTTGGTGCGAAAACTCAAAGGATTTAGTTGGAAAAACGCGTAGTCAGTTTCGAGCTCGAGCTCTGGCAATGGCGGCGAGAGAGGGCGCGCGCAAGGTTGACGACGACGCGGTGGAGACGACGATGGCGGGACCCACCTAGCAGCGAGGCGAAACGACGCAGCGTGGGGCGCATCCGATCAGCGCTCAGAGCCACGCGTCGGCAGATGCGGTCATGAGCGCGTAGGTGAGAGAGGGAGAGACCGACAGGTGGGGACCACCATCGTGAGAGGCGGCACACAGGCGATCAGGTCGCATGCTGCTAGATCACAAGGAATAGGGTTGGGTTTCGGCCCAACACTATTCTAGAGGATTTTAAATAGGTTTTCTATTTTAGAAAATATAGAATATCCAAATAGCAATAGAAAATAGCAAATGAACTTAGAAAAATTTCAGAAAATTCTATAAAATATATATAAGCTCATAGAATCCAAATAAAATAGTTTTGACAATTGTTGATGTTGGGATTAATCATATTAAATCATTTTGACATGAAAGTCTATCTTAAGTTTTAAATAAAAATACTAAAAATTAATAGAAATTCAAATATTGTATTTTCCAACAAGTAATTATTCAAAAGATTTTTAGAGCTAAGAAAATTGGGATGTTACAGGTGGCGGCAACACGGCCAGAGGAGCACGAGAGCGGGGACACCCCAGGGAAAAGGGCGTGCGCATGAGCATAGTGTGGGCACGGGGAGTGCTCCAGGTGGGTCGGGGTAGCCCGAGGTGGGCTAAGACAGTGGGGCAACGATGGCCAGTGGTGGAAAGGAGGTGGCGGCGGTGCTCTACGGTGACATAGAGACTGGGGAGAGGTGGGGAAAAGGTGGAGAATACATGGGAACACGAGATGACGTGGTCCAACTAACGAGGAGCTCACTGGAGAAGGAGATCGGGCGATAGTGGACTTTCAGCTAGAATTGAAGAAGGAAACAGATTCCGGTGGTGTGCTGCGGCTAACAAGAAATTGAATGAGGGGAAATGATGCTAGAGATCCTGGACAAGATATGACATGGTTGGTTGGGCGAGTTCCTCAACAGGGAGGCGGGAATAACGAATGGAGGTTCGGCCAGCGATGGGGAAGAAGACCCGTGTGGTGGCGGCGTAGCTCCATAGGCGATGAGGATTGAAGGGGGTGTGAAGAGGTTGATGGTGGTCCTAGGGATCTGATTTACAGGCTAGGCCGGGGAGTGGAATGACAGGGAATGCAAACGGAATTCATAGCAGTAGTTTCATCAATGATAGCAGCAAATGAGAAACATAAGTGTTTTGACGACACACGACAACGACAGGCATGAATGCGTTGTGATGGTGGCAGTGATGATGCAAGCATGGTGGTGGCACAAAATGGCGCAAGTGGGCACAGGCGGCGCGGCCTGGGCGCATGGCGCGGGCGACGCGAGGGGCGAGTGGTGCTCGGTGCGGCACTGGGTGGCACGGCAAGGGAGCGGCCGAGGGCACACTGCCGTGCTAGCGCGGCGAAGAAGAGCGAAAGCAGGGGAGGCTGGCTCGGGTGGTTGAAGGAAAAAGAGAGAAATAAGGACAGAAGAAGGAAGAAAAAGAAATGAGCCAAAAGAAAAATAACAGTGCTTCGGTCAAAAGAAGAAACAAAGAAGAAAATTCAAATTCAAAATTGAATCTGAATTTTGACTTAGGTTCCAAAAAGATAAGATATTTGAGAAGAAAATTCGAGATTGAGATTTTTTGGGATTTGAGAAGACCACCACCCGCGACATCATGGTCATCCTCCCACGCCGCCTCCAACATCCCCGCTAGTGGAAGGAGGTATGCCGCTCTCAACTAGCGTCGAAAGGAGTAAGAACATACATGAGTCCACCCACACAAGTCAGACTGCAATTGAGTACACAAAGGTCATAACTACACGTATCATAGAACCCAATGTGGGTCCACCCTCCATGCCCTCATGGGTGTGCGCAACCGCAATGTGCCAAGCTCTATGGGCACCTCGCCCTCCTCAGAGAGGATGGTAAAGAGGCGACTATGGTGACTCGCGTCAATGGCTGGGTCAAGCAACTCGTACGGCCACTGTGTAGCGTCTCTTTGGGCCGCTACACCTAAAATTCAGTGCATATATTGTAAATACTACGAACCATACATAAAAAGTAATAAGAAGTAACAAATCTAATTAATTAAATTATTGCACCCAAAAATATTACACGATGAGTGACATATCCGGACATAGCAATACATTCCCTGTAAAAGTATGTAATTAACTCTATAATTGCATAAAAATATTTTAATTAAGATCTAACATATCCTATTTAGTTACTCTAGAATTTTTATAGAATTTTTAGAGGTATCTTGCTATTTTCCTTGTTTGAAAAGTGTCTTCAATATTTATGGATTATTTACTGTGTACAAATGGAAACCAAGTCTAAGTTGAGAATATTTTAATTAAGGTTTACATACGCTATTTTTCTATTGTGGAATTTTTATTTAATTTTTATAGGTCTCTAGCTATTTTTCTAGTTTTAAAAGTATTTTTAGAATTAAAAATAATCCTTTCTCTTTTCAGAAGTAGAGGAGAAAAAGAAAAAAAATAATTTACCATGTACAATGGGAAACCAAATCTAAGTTGATAATATTTTAATCAAGGTCTACATACCCTATTTCTCTACTGTGGGATTTTTATATAATTTTTAGAGGTATGTAGCTATTTTTCTAGTTTAAAAGGTGTTTTTGGCATTAACAAATTATTTACGGGGTACAAATGGAAACCCAATATAAGTTGAGTATATTTTAATTAAGGTGTAAATACCTTATTTCACTACTTTGGAATTTTTATATAAGGTTTAGAGGTATCTTTCTATTATCATAGTTTAAAAAATATTTTTGGCATTAACAAATTATTTACCGCATACAAATGGAAACCAAATATAAGTTAAGAATATTTTAATTGCGGTTTACTTACCCTATGTAGCTACTCTTGAATTTTTATAGAATTTTTAAAGGTGTCTTGCTATTTTGGAGTTATAAATTTTTTACCGTGTACAAATGGAAACCAAATCTAAGTTGAGAATATTTTAATTAAGGTCTACATACCCTATTTCGGTACTTTGTATTTTTTATAGAATTTTTAGAGGTATCTTTCTATTTTCGTAGTTTAAAAAGTATTTTCAACATTAACAAATTATTTAACTTATACAAATGGAAACCAAATCTAACTTGAGAATATTTTAATTAAGGTCTACATACCTTATTTAGCTACTCTTGAAATTTTATTGAATTTTTAGAGGTATCTTGCTATTTTCCTAGTTTAAAAAGTATTTCTAGCATTAACAAATTACCTACCATGTACAAATGGAAACCAAATTTAAGTTGAGAATATTGTAATTAAGGTCTACATGCCCTATTTAACTACTCTGAATTTTTATAGAAGTTTTAGAGTTATCTTGCTATTTTTCAAGTTAATTTTTTTTGGCATTTATAATATTTTACTACATACAAATAAAAACCTACAAAGTTTCAGCTTTTTGCGGATTTAATCTAAATTATTCAAGTACAGTACCATAAACAATATCTATATGATAAACTAAACGAATAATAGATAAAATGATATATTACATCAAACTACACTACAACTAAAATTATATAATCTATTGAATTCTATGTCGCTCGTTTTATTTTCTAACCTACTAGTGTTTCAAATTTATGTACTTGCATAACCCAAATTTTACTAATGGGCTTTAGATGCATCTCATAAGCATCTCATATCATTTTTGGAGCTTGATCACAAAAATTGAAATTTAAAAATTTCAAATTAAAGAATAAATATTAAGATTAAAACTTCAGTCCTAAAACAAGTGAGAATAAATGTTTATGATGATCTCCAAAAAATAATTTTTCCAAATACTAGAATAATTATCGTGAATACATATGAATTTTATACAAATTTTGGAATGTAAATTGACCTTGAGAAAAATGCAAACTCAATCTCGAAATAGCTGCTGTAAATGAATTTTAAGTAAGTGCATAAATCATGAACAGTAATTTATAGAATTTTTATGAATTCTACCTTGTCCCAGGAACTCCTCTGAAAATTTATAGATTTTTATAAATTTGTTTGCTATGTTTAAACCTTGGTCAAAGTGGAAAATTTGATTTTTCATTCGGTCAAACATCCGACCGGACCGAACCCAGTTATACTGTACCGACCGGACCGGAACATATTGACTGGATTCGACCGAGTTCACTCGATTGCGCCAACCGATCGTGCCACTCGCACAGCTCCGACCGCGCCGCTTCACGCTGCGGCTGACGACCCGACCCCACTTGCCGCGCCGCTCTTTGTCTCCACTCACTCGGCTGCCCGCGCCACACTGCTCTCAGCGCAACAGGATGTGGCGTTGCACCCGAGCATTGTCATGCATGCAATGCCATGTATCTTTGCCGTTGAGGACGCCGCCTGATCTAGTGTTTCCACAAGTTGACGTTGGGGCTTTTGCAATCGTGAAGGATCATCAACACCACACTTTTCTCTCAGCCGAATCGGTGCAGCCACTGTTTCTTCCTCCTCTCCAAAGCGTATCCTCCAGTTCATGTGCCATTCTTTCTCTTTTGCCATATCGTACCCGTGGTGCTAATGTGAGTTCTTGGTTTTGGCCGCAGCTCCCAGACCACGAGGTTGTCTTTCGGTTGGTCCCAAGCGCGCTCTAAGTGCCATCTCCGCATCACCCTTTTGTCTGGTGAGTTCTACCCATAATCAAGTGTGTCATCCCGTGTCCATTGGTGCTAGAAGCAAAACCCCTCAATCAATTTGTCTTTTGATTCATAGGATTATTAAAAATTTGGCATTCCTCTATCTCCGGTCAACTTAACTTATTTCGTTCTTGTTTCTAATCTAGTAAGCCAATGCTCAATCCCTTCTTTTCAGAGCATCATTGAGCTATATTTACGCCATTCTGACATTTCATTCCGCTTGGTTTTTTTCTAGGTCATCTTGTCCGCGTAAAGATCTCATCACCGTCACACGATCATCGTCGCCGGAGCTACTCCTAGGACCTTTGGCCATTTTCTTAGCTAGGGTAGCTTCTTTATGCCCCTTAGATGCTTAAGCATGCGTCAATTTGATTAAAACGTAGTCAGATCGACGTAGCCACTTTTGTCGTGCTTGCGCTGCCGCATCTCCTTGTCGCGCCGTCGTTAGAGCTACCGCTGGCCATACTCCGGCTACCTCTAGAACCGCAAGACTATTGTGAATCCATTTTTGGCCTTAGTTCGCGCAGCCGTGGACTGTAGCGCCGGCTAGCCATCAGCCAAGCTCACGGGAGCTAGTGCTCTGTTGTCGGAACAACCAACCATTACTGTAGCATTTAGTTAAATCGCTATTGGATTAACATAAGCAATGATTAGTGTTGGATTTAGTTAACGCGTTAACTCACTGACAGGTGGTGTCTTGTACAAGAACTGAGGGGTATTAATGAATCGATATTGAGTTGTGTCGCTGACGTGTGGGCCCACATGGTCGGTTAAGTGATAAGGTAAAATTGAGTAGTACGCTTTCCCTTAATGAAAACGTATTTCGCATACACTTAAAAACCAAAATTACGACTTTGTAATCGGAAGACGCATTTCATAAAATACTTGTTCTGTAGCATTTGGCTAGGGCTGAGTCAAGGATGACTGAGTCAACCCTTGACTTTGGGTCCCGCCTGTAAGTGGATGTGGCTAGGATAAGCCTGGTGTGAAAAGTTTTAATCCGATTTTAATTTCCAAAATGAATTACTTTTACACTGAAATTATTATAAACTTCAAAAATTCATAAGTAATTCATTTTAACTCTAAATTGAGTAAACTCAATTTTGTTAGTTTATATTTTTTTTGTACTTTAATGTGGAATAGGTTTTGAACATGTTACTGTTATAGAAAAAGTCGATATTTAAAATACATTTACACTAATGACTTTAACCTTGAAAAATCTATAGAAAATCAAAATGAACTTATAATGAATTAAAATTTTCACCTAAATTCATTTTAAATCTTGATCTCTCTACTGTGATATTCTCATGCATTTTTGAGCATTTTGAATTTTCTCGGTTTTCTCGTTGTTTATTCGATAACGTGTTTTCTTTATAATTCGAGTTGACCGAGACTAGCAAATATCTATCTGAGAGTGCACAATTGGCATTTCAGCCAGGTGTAAGCATCACTTTTTACTTTTATTCTTGCATACATGTTGATCCCAGTATTTCCTACTTTAGTGTTTTCAAATGCAAATATTACTTGCGTGTATGCTATTATCGAGTGTGAATACTTTGTGAAGTCTAGATAGCTATATCCCAATTCTTACACGTTAACCTTGAATTCTCCTTTACAGATATGCCTAAGTTAGCTGATATATGATATTACTTACCGTTGTTGTTTGTGCTTAGCTATGCAAGTCAGTAGTCGCGTAGTACGGTTGGTGGGGTTATCTTGTCAATCCTAGGAGACACTGAACAATTTGTATTTATGCTTTTGGTTCTGATTTTGGAATCTGATTGTGGAGTCTAAAATTTGTTCTTTAAAAATGTATTTAGATCTGGACAAGTAGCTAGTAGTGAGGGTGTCGTCGTGTACGAGAATCGGGTATCGTGGAAAGACTTGTCTGGATCATCAAGGACCGAATTTTGGGCTGTCACTGCAAGTATCATGCGTACTTCCACACGCGGGTTGGAGCCTCTTTGGCAAGTAAGGGGAATGTCATATTGATTGGAAATACAGGTGGTGTGTGGGCATGAGACCGTGAAATCCTATGTTCCATAGGAACCCAATGTAAGGATATAATGTGCAAGTGAGAGCTATTTTATTTTGATGTTGGGCGGTTAACCCACATGCTAACTTCTTACATTGGCCCCTCCGACACAATTTGCATGCCCTGTTAGTTAGTAGGTAGTATGCTAGCACTAAGCGGGATTTCATCATGCATGGGTGGTTCACTTCAATATGGTTTTCTTGTTGAAAAATATCAGGTCTTGATTTCCCCGGTCGACACCCCAAAGGAAGGGTGTTATTATTTGGAGGCTTACGGGCTGATCAAGTCATGTGGGTAAAGATGTACTCCCCTGCAGGGTTATAAATCATTCGAATAGCCGTGTCCACGGTTACAGACATCATTGGGTCTTGACTGACATCATTGTTATACTCTAAACTAAAACTTGACATGGGACAGCTTGGTATCAATATGACGGGTTTGTCATGAGTTTAGTTTATCAAAGTGGGGCTGTCACTTTGATATTGTTTGATATATGTTTAACTTTATGTCATTTAACTTTCTTTCGATAAACATTATATTGCTAAAACTGTCTTCTTAAGCTAGAATGTGTAGCTGGAGTATTGTTGTGTTTATGCAAAAACTAGAGCCACTATAACCTCTCTTTGATCAAACCCTAGCATGTATAAATTTTCCTTTTGTGTAAGTCATGCAAGTACAACTTTGTATTTTAATGGATTGTCCATTTGTTCATGTGAGGAAGATTATAATCTAGATCATTTTGTTAGCCTCGATTTCGGCGACGCTAACGAATAGCACTATTTCTGGCCTCCACTCAGTTGCCTTTGGGAAGGGCACACATTGTTGGAGTTTTTGATCTTAATGTTTTATTTTCCGTTGCGTACTTATGTTAATGGTTAAATTTGGCCGGTCGGCCTCTGTTGTAACTTATGGACATAAGACATGTTCTGTATGACATTTTGCAATATATCTGTATATCTTGTGTATGACTGTGATCAATATTGATGGAGATATGTGCGTGTTAGACTTGATCCTTGGGAGCTAATACGAGACACATATTCGAAGATTTGAAATGCTACTTGATTCATGTAAGTATGGTCTCGGACTACTATGGTCTGCATATTTACACGGATTAAGTTGAATTTCAAAGCTTGGAGACCTAAAGTTATTTACATATGATCTAGAGGACTATGATCCTATGTAAATAATTCAGGGTCCCCACATATACAAAATTTCAAGAACATTTACTAACGATGTGGGTAACCGGATCTGCTTCTCTCTCTCTCACTGATCCGGCAATGCTTCACAGGCCACTTCTCCTCTCTTTATTTTTCTCAAAATTAAAACGACTTTTGGGTCAATTTTAGGGGTTTATAGTTCTGTCACCAGCTCAACTAACGATTGGCACACAAACCAAAGCATGTCGCCAGTTGAACTAACACTAGTTGAACTGGCGAAAGGGGTTGAACCGGCAACATGGCAATAAATGGGTTCCTCTTGTCGCCATTTCAATTGGCGACAGGAGCCCATTCTTATAATTTTTTATTTTGACTATTTATTTTTACAATTATTTATTAAAAATAATATTATTTAAAAACATTCTCACAAAAAACTACCAACAAGGCTTACATTAGCCTATTTTCTGATACCTGCCATTCTCATCCAAGAATTGGTTTTTTCGGTGTATCCTCTTCGCCTTTGTAGTTGCTTGTAGCTGCAACTCTTAAGTGTGTTGAAGTTAAAACTACGGGAAGCACTCTACTGCTAGTGCATATTGGTATGAAATAGGATGTTTCTCAAGTATACATTGTTACGTTGTTACGATGGTGGGTGTGGTTGTCTGTATCTGTGACACCTAGCTCCAACTAGCCATAGATCTACCTGTGCGCTAGATAAACCATACACTTGCACTAACGTTGCTTACGTTTTTGTCCTCGCATCACATAAAACGATTAACCTAGGGTTGAAATACATTTGGCACTAGGGTTTATATGTTGGTGCAAATCTTGCTCACTAGTAAGGTGTGACTAAATTCCCAACTCTCATGCACATGCCCCTACCGCAGCTGGATAAACCACACACTCGGACCAATTCCTCATATGCTTTTGTCCTCGCTTCGCGTAAAAGGGTTAACCCAGGGGTTGAAATGCATTTGGCACAAGAGTTTATATGTTAGTGCATGTCTTGCTCAACTAGCAAGGTGGGACTAAATTCCCATCTCTCGTGCTCACGCCCCTACATGGGCCATGGTCTCAACTCATCCTTGTATTTGGGCTTGGGTCTCACATATACCCACCCTCAAAGGACCCGAAACCCTCGTTGGCAATATACCCACGCGGGGACAAGTGATTAGGATCTCCCCTTTTGGCACACATCTGTGCGCCGAGTGCCGGCGCATTACGGGTGGCAATTGTGCCCGATTACCCGCGTGCCCACGGGCAAATACCCTAATGGAGGTGGGTATGGGCGTCTTTCTTTGCCTACGGGCATGAAAACGAGCACAATTCCTTGCCCATCGGGTAACAGGTATGGGCATGGGTAAGGTCCACCCGTACCCGCTTCGCCCGATTACTCGTAACCTACCCGAATATGTAAGGAACTATGTCAGTTTGTATTTCTATTTTATTTGTTGAACTTGATTAGTTGTCTTGTCGAATATGATATGAGAATTGTGATGAACTTTATTAGTTGTTGAATGTGTGATGCACCATTGATGTGTGAATTATGATGAACCTCATGTCTGCATTGCTCGCGGGTAATAGGCATATCCGCGGACGATGGGTACCCATAGGAGGCGATGCATTATTCGCGGGTAAACGGGTATGCCTGCGGGCAACGGGCATGGGCGAGGTTTTTCGCCCGTTGTCCTTCGCGGGTTTGCCCGTGGGGGGAATTCAGGGTCGCGGGTATGGGTATGGGTATGGGTATGGGCGAGCACTACCCGTACCCGCCACGCCCGATTGCCATCCCTACGACCCATATGCCATGCAGCGTGGCTGAGAAGGTGTGGCTATTAGAGTTTCGGGAGTTCTTCCAAAGATCATCCTCTCTCTTCACCCCATGCCACCGCCCCTCTTTATATAGGCATCCATGATGGGTCTCGACCTTGAGGCCCATTAGGAACTCGTGGCCTATACGAATTCGGATCACCATCCAAAACCGATCCTAGCCCTTTAAGTGTGCGACCCTACAGGTTCATGTGTAATCGGTTATAACTCGGAAACTCTTTTCCGAACACCAGTCGTTAGCGGTACCTAGCAGCACATAACGATTCCCGAACACACATAGAATAGCGAACGAACTTTGATGTAATATAATCTATGGCCAGGTCCTCATCACTTGCGATCAGTTCGTATCTCCATAAGACCAGATCGCATTTGGTCCCGACTAGTTCGTAACTCCTTACGACCAGGTCCTTACCATTCTGTGACTACGTTTGATTAATCTACAACCAGATCGTATCTCCATACGACCAATCTATAACTAATCGAACTAAGCGACCTACTCATGCATTCTCCCTTTGCCTCACGATGTCTGGTTGAACTCCAGGTGAGATGTTGTGTCATCCATTGACTGTTCAATACTTTCTCGATCGAGTGTCGGATAACTTCATGTGGTCGACACTTCGACCACTAGTGGCATGGCCATGCACTTTCTTTATCTGGTCACCACGAGGGGCCCAGAGACATCTCTCCTGTTATGTTAGGAGGGGTAAATCCCATCTCGACCAGTCACATCTCTCCGCATGTTTCATAGCATACCTAAAAGCCACCTTTATAACTACCCAGTTATAAGTAGCGTTTGGTAACCCCTAAGAGTGTCATTACACATGTAGGGAACCATGTTGATCTTAGGTCTAAGGATTATACATCATCATTACTTGAGACCAACTAATGACACAAAGATTCATAAAATTCTCAATAGTGTCTCAATGATGGGTCCATCCAACCCCATGTTCTCTAACATGTGCTCACATTATTGATTCGATATCCCCATATCCATGACCGGTGAAACCAGGTCATCAATCAATACATGTGCTAGTCATAGAGTCACTAGTGTTCCAACCAGTGACCTCCGACCAGGGATACATTTAGAATAATATCATATAAGTTAAAGAGTTCCACCAACAAGTCACGTACTTATTGATCTATAACTGATGATTCATTCAAGGAACACGATAACATATTATCAAAATCATGAATATAATGAAATATCATCATCTCTATGATTGCCTCTAGGGCATATTTCCAACAATCAAGACTCGATATTTTTCAGCACGAAAACCATATTGAAGTGAACCACCCATGCATGATAAAATCCTACTTAGTGCTAGCTATACCGTCTACTAACTAATCGGGCATGCAAGTTGTGTCGAAGGGGCCAATGTAAGGAGTTAGCTTGTTGGTCGAATGACCAACATCAAAATAATAATAGTGCTGAGATTTCATGGTCCCATGTCCTCACACCACATGTGTTTCAAATCAATACGACCTTCCCCTTACTTGACCAAGTGGCACCCATACACCGCATATGGAAGTACGAGTGATACTTGGAGTGACAGCCCAAAGTTCAGTTCATAACTGTTCGGATAAGTCTTTCCACTGAACCCGAATCTTGTATACGAAGGCATCCACACTACTCACCACTTGTCCAGACCAAAATCAGTTTTAAATAAACAAAACTACCGGATCTACTGACTTGCATGGCTAAGCATTCACATAATTAATAAATATTAACACATGATAACTAACCTAAGCATAACTGTATGAATTTATCAAGGATAACCTGCAAGAGTTAGGATATAGCTAACTAGACTCACAAATTATCGATATAACAAAATAGCATGCAAGTAGTATAATTACAATTCAACATACTAGATTATCAAAATCTGGGATCAACATGATGCAAGAGGATGCTTGCCTTATTGGAAGTCCACATGTTCACTCTCGGCGGCACAATTGTTCACTTCGTGCAAATTCAGAATCTAGAGAAAAAAACACAATTGTGAATAAACACCGATAAAGCCGAAAAACCCAAAGTACTAAAAAATGCATGAGATTTACATATTAGTAAGACTGTGATTTTAGATGCATTTACGTGAAAACTTTAGTTCAATTGGAGTTCATATGAATTTCTTATGGATTTTTCAATTTAATTCAAATTCTAATGTAACGAAAATCCTTTTCTGAAATTATTTGAATTATGAAATTTTCTAAGACATTAAACTATTTCAAACCTATACCCGGATAGAATATTAATAAAGAAAATCAAAAAAATTGGTTTCAAAAAAATTGGAGTTGAATAGACTAGTTATGAATTTATGAAATTGAAACTAAAGCGAAAATAGTCTACTGTTTGTAATACTCCGAATTTCATTTTGAGCGGAATTTATTTGGGAGAGAGATTTTTTCTGAAAATTCGAGTTTTTCAAAAATTTGTGGACCTCGGACCTCCTACTGTGGTGGGCAAACCCTGGCCGGCCAAGGATGGGCCAAGGAGGGGGGAGGCGCCTAGACCCAAGGCCCATGTGCCCCACCTACCCCTCCAACCCTAGCCGGCCCCCCATCTCCCCTCTCTTGTAATACCCCGAAGGTGATTCGGCTTATTAGAAAAAGTTTCGGAAGAGGGAGCTAATCGAAAAACCAGAATCATCTTTTCACCGGGGGGTTTTCTGTGAATTCACTGCAACCTGGGCCTGGGCCACGGCCCAAGAGGGGCCCATGTGGTGGCCGACCATAAGAGGGGGGGTTCCCACCCCCCAAACCCTAAACTCCACATTTCTCTCCCCCTCCCCCCCTTTGGAGCCGTCGCCCCCCTTCTCCCTTGCTGTGCACCGCATTGTACGTCGATTTTGGGTAAGATGCGTTCATTTTCTGTCCTGTCCATCTCTTAGAAAGTTGTAGGTATTGTTCTTAGCTTTCCATAGCCACCAAGATCTCGTGATTCCGCCATATGGTTTAGGAGATATGAATTTTTTAGTGCGCGCTGTTCTGTCTGTCTGACGAGAAAGATCTGTCGGTTTGATCCTAGGTTTTGATTTAGTTAGAGGCATTTTCAGAACATCCACCCAAATAAGTTATTGTAGCCCTTTAAATTATATTTCAAAGCTGATACAGATCATCTCCATTGGATCTGTATAATGAAAGTTATGATATTTTCTTTACCACTGTTCTGAATTTTGGGCAGATAATTGTTAGTGTTTTCATCTATTGTTTAGGCTACTGTAGAGGCCGAATCTGGGGTTTTACCCTTCTAGAGTTTTATTCCTGGGAACGTTAGATTTCTTTTGGCACCGAGATCGGGAAAATCAGATCTGTAGTTTGGGAGATATGAATTTTTTATTACGAACTGTCCGGTCTGTCTGAAAACTGAGGTCAGTAGGTTTGTCCCTCTGTTTTGTTCACGTTAGGGGCCGAATCAGAACCTTCACCCAACTAAGTTATTTTAGCCCTTAAAATTATCTTTCCAAGATGATAAGAATCATTCTCATTGGATCAATAGGTTGAAAGTTACGCCATTTTCTTTATCTCTGATCTGTATTCTGGACAGACGTAGATGGGTTGTGTTTAGCTGTTAATTAGCCCTCTGTTTTGGCCGAATCAGGGGATTCCGCCAACTAATGTTTTGTAGCCTGATCTGTTAAGATTCAGTGAGCACTGGTTTCAGGTCTTTTGGAGTTACAGATAATTAATGGTGATTTTTCTAGTATAGCTGCCAGTTTAGCGGTAATCCGGCTGTTGGGTAAACTTGGTAAATTTGATCCCGTTGTTTGGGTGGGAGAGATAGAGGGGATGGAAGGGCTCTTGTAGCAATGTCATACCTTGTTACTCTTATTTCGATTATACATTTGTGTAGGCGGTGAGGCGGTGAGTGGAGGGGCATCTTCGTGTCCTCCTATTACGTCACATCGCGGAAGGCAAGTACTCTATCTTGGTTTGGTGATGTTTCCAATTGTTTGCTTGTTGTGGGATTAATTATGAATGCCTTTTTCTATCCATCCTGATGTTTATTTCATTTCAAGAAGATGATTCTTGTGATTAAAGAATTAGCATTCATTTCAGTTGTTGCATTCCATTACATGCAACTAACTTGTGTGGCATCCTTGATATATTATGTTGTGTGGGAATGCATACTCATACTTGTTTACACATGTTATTGAATGCCATGTGTCTTTTCCACTAATGTGTATTATTCATTCATACCATGAGAAATCATCATATTCATTCATAAAATTCATTATGACCACGGGAGTGGATTCTTTTGGTAAGTCCCATCAATTCCAGTATGGATATTTGAAAGACCCATCAATTCGAGCATGGGCATTTGAAAATCCACCATTCCAATGTGGGTAGTGTTGACCACCATTCCAATGTGGCAACTTGGACACCCGTATGAAACGTTCTTCATACGGTGATTGGGTCCCCGTACTTTGTGAAGTACGGGCTTAAGTGAACACCGACGGGTGTATCACTCGCTATACCGGTATAAGCTGTGATTAGTCCATTCCTTCAATGCATTCTTTCATTCTATCCATTCATGTATTCATTCCATTCAATCATATATGTGTTCCAAGATTTGTTCGTAATTCAACTGGATTGTGTTGTCCACTCTATGTTTGATTATTCTTGTATGTACTTGCTGAGTCTTCGACTCACCCTTGCTTTGTATGTTTTAATTAGGTAATTGAGGAGAAGACAAGGTGATTTGGTGGGGTAGTTCGACACTTGCACTTCACTTTTATCCAATCGAATAATTATTATTACATTTCACCAAGCCAACTTGTTAAATAAATTTCAGATTTGTAATAATCCAACTTTGGTATTGCTTGACTGCTCGTGGTATTATATCTGCTTATCCATTCTTTTCCATGAATCTGGTGATCGTTTATTGTCATTCTTTAGAAATTATTGTTGATTGAATCTGTATAATCCAGCTTTAATGCTATTCTTAGTAGTTTGATAGTTTTGCGTGACATCTTGGCTTCCGAATAGCCAGGGTGTTACATCTCTCTCCCCACTTTTCCCCCTAGAGCCGCCACCCCCACACCCCAAATCGGCGCCTCCCCTGCTCCTTCGTGGCGCCTCCTCCCCTTGGTGCTGGCCGCCGGTGATCCCCGGCGCTGCCCCCAAGGTCCTCCCGGCGTTGATTCCTTTAAGAGTAGAATAATCTGCCTGCTTTTCGTGAAAACCTGTAAATGAAAATGTTTCAAGTTTGGTAGCTGAGATCATTTGGATCTCATGTTTCTTGTGTAGTTGAATTGTTTTGAGCAAATATGATGTGTTAAAGAATTTTATTGATTCTTAATAAGATCTTTTGGTTTGGACTAAAGACCTTATCTGGTTCGTTGTGGCAAGGTGTTGTTAGTCAAAAGATTAATTTCAGTGTTAAAGGAAATAGTGCAGTAGGAGTATTTGAGAATTTGAGTCAATTTTGTAACTTGTGGTTATTTGAATCGTTACTAAATTTTCTGCTCTTTCTGCTCAAGAAATGTCGAGTTTCAATCGCAATGCCTTTTTATTAACGGCTGTTATTTGCTATTTTCTTTTGAAGGAGGTGTGCCCTCAACTGTGAACTCAACTTTCGTTTTCCAGGATTATCGTTATCAGAATATTTCTTTTAGTTTCGTGCTCGCTGTGAGGAGAAACGTTTTCTTGTGTGAGGAAACTTGTCCTTGTTCGCCTCTTTCTTCTGAGAAATGATCAATAGTTTTGTGTTGCAAGGTTTTTACAAAGTGTAAATTGGCAACTGTTTGGTGGTGGTTAATTAATGGTAGTCGTGAGATTTTGCTACCAAGCGATTGGAGTAGTAGTAGAAGATGAATTGGTTTTGATCTGTACCCCTTGGAGGAAATTTGATTCATAGGGAATGTTTGGCTTCGAAGTAAATCTGAATAGTGTTACGGCTGAGTAGAACCTATGGTATAGAGAAATTCCAGAACTTCTGCTCATGTTATAAGGTTGGGGATTATCAAAGGTGTGGAAACCTTGATTAATTTTATATAGTAACACAATTGGATAGTATTGCGAGATTGTGTGGATAATTTCTGATGATGTCAATGAGTGAGTATGTTAGAATTGTGGCAATGTTAGAGATTTAATCCGATGATTTCCCTATCTGTTTTAATAGAAATTTGTTGTAGAAGTCTTGAAGGTTAAATCTGGGCATTCCATTTTTATGCTAGACTTTTGATCACACAATGATTTGGGTGTAGAGAAAGTGGAATAATGGAGCCTGAGCAATGGAATGATATTGATAGAACCCTTCTCATGTAATACATGAACATGCGAACTAAGGATTTTGAGTTGTTGTTCTTGAAAATTGGAGGTAAGGTGATGGCGTGGGACCTATTTTGTGGTGCTTTGGGTGCCTTCTATCAAATTAATTTTGTTAGTAGAATGAGTGGCCTAGAGTATTAGGTGGTTTCAATAGAGCCTCTCCACAATGGTGTGGATGATGTATTTTGGTTGAGTATAACTCGAGGATGTTAATTAAGAGGTTTAAGCTCATGTGGTATGTGATGAATTCGAATTTCAAGGTTCGAGAGGAGCTTTATTCCTAAGAGAGAAACTAAGAAAAAGGATGTCCCCTCGGATAGTGAATCGTTTTCTTGATTCTCATTTGAGTTTTGTGTTGTTGACTGGGGTCATTTGCATTTTGAGTTGACGCTGTGTTGGCATGACTGATTCTTTCCAATTCAGACAAACTAAAAGAAGTATTTGGTTTGGGCATTCGAGTGATTTCTCTTCTAGTTGTCGTGGTGTTCATTTGTAATCTGCCTATTTAGAAAATAGATTTGTTTTCATGATGAGTTGTCAAATTTGGGATTTAACCCTCTTGGTGGAGAGTTAGTATAGCGTGGATGCGATGAGGACTCTCTATTTCCAGTTGGATTCTATTTGTGAGTCTGTGGTTTAAGAACCAGTTCTGTTGTGCATTCTTGTTTAAAGGAGGTGTTCCTTGTTAAATGAAGAGTTCGATTCTGAGCATTTTGTGTGCTTTCGGACCAGAATAGGAAGTTGGCATATCGCTTTGATTGTCTTGGGTCCATATGCGAAGTAAGCATCGTTTGGTGTGTTCGGGTGTTAAGTGAGTAACTGAGCAATTCCAAGCTTGGGATGTCGTTAAAGACGTTGACCATCGAGTAGGGTCTTACCTTCGATTCTTTTCTGATGAACGTACCTGAAATTACTGGGTTGATTATTAGGCCAGATATAGTAGTTCGTCCTTTTGTTGTGGTCTCATCAGTCCAAGAGTGAGGCCACATGGAGATTGAAGTCTCGCATGCGCGAGCAGTATCCAGACCTATTTTCTTCTGGTACGTGTTAATCCGTTGTTTCCAATTTTGTGGTATTCTGTTCTTGAATTCGTTTCAACGGTTAGAATTTGTGGTAGGATTCTATTAAGGGGGGTAGAATGTAATACTCCGAATTTCATTTTGAGCGGAATTTGTTTGGGAGAGAGAATTTTTTCTAAAAATTCGAGTTCTTCAAAAATTTGTGGACCCTGGACCTCCAGCCCAGGGTGGGGCAAACCCTGGCCGGCCAATGGCCGACCAAGGATGGGCCAAGGAGGGGGGAGGCGCCTAGGCCCAAGGCCCATGCGCCCCCACTTCCCACTCCAACCATAGCCAGCCCCCCATCTCCCCTCTCCCTCCCCACTTTTCCCCCTAGAGCCGCCACCTCCACACCCCAAACCGGCGCCTCCCCTGCCCCTTGGTGCTGCCTCCTCCCCTTGGTGCTGGCCCCCGGTGATCCCCGGCGCTGCCCCCAAGGTCCTCCCTGAAGTCGCCTCCTCCTGCCGTCTCCTCCGGCCGATTGTCTTCCCCGTTGTGGCCGGTCATTGAAGGGAGGAAGGAGAAGAATAGGGGAAGTTCTTCAGGAGGCTAATCAACATCTCCCTGCGGGTCTCCAAGGGTAACGAAGAGTCTAATTCATTGTTTGATATTGTTTGGAGGAAGAATTGATGATTTGGATTGAACCGGCATGATGTAATAGAAATTCCAAAAAGTGTCTAGATTGTTGTGCGTCCTGTTTCAACCTCTTAGAGGCTGATCTGGAGGTTTCCCCCACTTAAAAAATTATAGCCACAGTTTTTAGCTTTCCATGGCCACTAAGATCACCAAATTCCGATCTGTGGTTCAAAAGTTATGATAGATTCATTATTGCTGTCCTGAGATACCTGACGAGAATTGTTAGTTTAGTTGTTTGGTGAAATATGAATTATTTAGGGTCAGATTCAGACTTGTCACCAATAAGTTTTCTGTAGATAATTTTATTATATTTCCATATTGATAAAGAACACTCAAATTGGACTCATAGAGTAAAAGTTATGTTATATTCTTCACTGTTGTTCTGATTGTCTGGACAGATGTCTATCAGGCATTTTTAACTGCTGTTTAGTCAAATGTTTTTTGTAGAATTAGGAAGTCTTGTCAACTATAGTTTTGTAGGTTTGCTCGTTAAGTTTCATTGGGCACTGAATTCATGTCATTCCGAGTTCCAGATCATTAATTATGAATTTTTCCGTGTGTCTATCCAGAATTGTTTTAGATGGGTGAATTGTATGTTTTCAGTTCGGGTCTATTTGTTGTATTGGGTAGTCAAGGGGGTATAGTAGACCACCGGTAGCATCGTCATACCATGTGTTCTTATTTTTTAATACACATTCGTGTAGGCGGCGAGGCGGCGACTGTGGGAGCACCTTCGTTGCCTCCTAGCACGTCACATCGTGGAAGGCAAGTACAATGTGTTAAGACATGTTGATTTATGTTGAATGTTGTTAATGCGATGTTACTTCTATGATCCATGTTCATACTTCATGTTATACAGTTGAATGTTGTGATGCGATGTTATTTCTATGATTCATGATTCATACTTCATGATATTTATTCGTTCTTAGTTGATAATTCATGTGAATGAAAGAGGTGACACTCATTGCATATATTCATTCCATTCTTGCATTGTTCGTGTTCCGTCCAAGGGAGTGGAATTGTTAAGATCCATCAATTCCAGTATGGGCACGTAAGACCCACTATTCCAATGTGGGCAATTTTGGATACCCGTATGAAACGTTCTTCATACGGTGATTAGATCCCCGGACTTTGTTAAGTACGGGCTTAAGTGAGCACCGACGGGTGTGTCACTCGCTATACCGGTATGAGCATGTGTGCAGTCCATTCCTTTCAATGCATCCATTCATTTCATTCATACTCATAAGTGTTCAGAGATAAGTTCAGAATTCGTATTGAGATTGACTTGTTCATAACATTGTATGTTCAATGGTTTACTGTATTTGCTGAGTTTCGACTCATTCTTGTTTTCTTTATTTATTTAGGTGATCGTTGATGATGGCTTTGTTGGGAGGGAGTAGACAAGCACATTTCACTCAGTTCACCATATTTTACCTTCATTAATAAGTTCGATTATATCTCTCATTGGTTAACCGAGGAACTGTAATAAATAAATTTAAGACTGCAAGATATTTCTCCCCATGTTTTTTTTGTTAAATGCCGCTAGTGGTTTGTTTTAATATTCCCTGATTATATTATGATGAATTCAGTCTTTATTCCTACCATGCTACTATTAAAGTTGGTCTCTTTATTTACTTAAAGGAGTTACAGTTTAAATTCTTCCGCAATTTGGTTGTATGTTTGTTCTTTAGGTAACATCTTGGCTTCCGAATAGCGAGGGTGTTACACTGTTATTTGACATGTAAATAATCTAACTCTTGCCTTCTAAATAACTTTACTCGCTAAAAGCTAATGGCTAGCAACTAAGGGATTTACTTACTGATCTTATGCATTCAACAAGGTTTTAACTTTCAATCGAGAGGTTTGTAAATTTTGAAAGCTCCATTAAGTAGTAAGCATATTGATGTTCTAAAATGTATCTTCAATACCTTCTCTACTCACCAATGCTTGAATAGAATTTGGTTGTTTCCCTGCTGATTTATGAAAATTCACACCCATAGAGATTTTCAAGATTGATTTCTACTAAAATCTAATTGTCCAAAGACTAATTAAATTAAGACATTTCTAACTACTGTATTTAGCATTTCATTAGCCTATTGATAACTTGGCATTCTTCATATTACTATTCATATAACCCACAACAACAAACTTTTTCTGAACTAAAGTGCTATTAGCTAATCTTCTTTCAAATTCAAACTTTCAATTTGTTAACTCAATTAACATCCATAATATTAGCTAGCTGAAGGAAGGGTTGGTCTTGTAAATGGTTTATTGACAATTCAATTTTTCAACTGAACATCTTCTCTGATCATCAGTTCATCCAAAGAACTTCTACAGCTTTGATAACTAAGCTTTCCACTAACTTAATTATGCATTTACCAAATATGGTTAAGTGATCGATTAGTTCATAACCCTTCTTAGCCATAATTCTAATCCTCAGATGGCCTACAATTCATTTACAGAGTAAAACAATACAGAGCTCAGTGAAACTACAGTAGATGTGGCCGGTGGCTTAGGGTGGCACACGTCGCTGGCGATAGGGAGGGCGACAGTGGCCAGAAATGACAAAAATGGAACCAATGAAGCATGACGGTTCTAGTAGTAGTGGAGGCGTGGCTGGAGATAGACGGTGGCGGCCGGGCGAGAGCGAGCGGTGGCCGGACTAGAGGTGAAACGAGGTGGCGGTGCAGCAGTGAGGGAGGAGGGAATTTTGGACGAACATGAGCATGAGGAGGCCCAAGGAAACTCACCAGGATCGGTAGCGGCGACGGGGAGGAGCTGGAGCGGGCTGGCGGTGTGGACCACAGGAGGCGCAAAGGGCTCACCGTGGGGGTGTCGGTGGAGTGAAGGAGAACTCCAATTGAAGGCTAGGGAAGGATGAGGGAGCCGAAGTGGAGCTCCCAATGCGAGGAATTGACCGGAGATGCAATGGGTGAGGAGGGTGGCCAGTGCGGTAGTTTCGACCGGTGCTGAAGAAGAAGACGACGCGTGGCTTCCCGGTGGATGGTTCCTAAAATTGACGGAGGGAATAAGGTCCTTGGGGTGTAGGGCTCGCCGTGATGCGGTCGGGGATGGTTAGATTTGGCCAAAGTGGCCGGAAGAGGCAAGGGTGCGCAGCGGTTTTGGTGGCCACTTGAGGAGCTTGAATGGAGATGTGGGGAAGAAGGAGGTGAGGCGGAAGAGTGAGGAAGGTAAAGTAGTGAGGTTGGACACGGGGTGGCTTGGGCGGGTAACATCGCTACCATGCGAGGTCGCTTCAAAAGAGGGCACTGGCGCATGTCCCAGGAGAGAGCGGCGACACAGCTGCATGGCGCCAAGGCCGCTTGAGAAGAAGAGGTCAATGGTTGGGGCCTGAGCAGAGGCAATGGAGTGGCGCGGGTTGGACCGAGCGAAGCGGTACGGTCGGGTGGGCTAAGCGGCGCGGTCGGGCGGTGTGGTCCAATCAAGTCAACTGGTTCGGGTCACAACAGTACAACTGGTCCAGGTTAGGTCGGAATAGTTGACCAAATTTAAATTTAAATTCTTCTCTTTGATCGATGCTCTAAAAATAGCAAATAAATTTCAAAAATTCTAAAAATTTTCAGAGAAATTCCTAGAACAAAATAGAACTCATATAAATTTTCTAAAACTATTTTTCATGATTTATTAACTTATTTAAAATTCATTTATAGTAGATATTTATATATTCTGTATGCAATTTTATCAAGGTTAAATTTAATTCCAAAAATTTAATAAAATTCATATTTATTTATGATAATTATTCTACTATTTGAATAAATCTTTTTCCATAGATTGTCTTAAGCATTTATTTCTATTTGTTTTAGAACATGACTTCAAGTTTGACGTTTATTCTTTAAGTTGAAAATTTTCAAAATCATAATTTATGCACGTGCTCCAGAGATGATATGAAATTCTTATGAGATGCATATAAATCCCATTTAATAAAAATAGGGTTGTGACAGGGTTAATTTTAAAATAATATTAAAAAAGGATTGAATAAAAAAAATTATACATAGGTCACGGACTCTATTCATCTTTGTATTTGGGCTTGTATCTCACACGCCGTGGGCTCTACCCACATCTCGCATTCGTGCAGTATGGTGCAAGCAAAGGTTGGACGATGAAGAAAAGCACGAGGTGCCAACATATTATTATGACTTGAGGTGCTTATCGCTTTGCCTTTATTTTTTCGAGATTCGTGCTCGACTCGTTTTAAATTTTTCAGGTGCGCTAGCCTCCTTCAACTTTGAATGATAATAAGCCAGTGGGCTTTACTAATCTTCCCTAGGGCCCTGTTTGGTACAGCTTCTGCTTTAGCTTTTGGGTGAGAAAAGCCGAAAGCCGAAACAAACGGTTGGCTTTTTTACTAGCTTTCGTTGGAAGCTCAAAGCCGTCAATACACATGGAAGCTGAAAGCCGAAAGTCAATGCTGAGGTGCTTCCCACCCCCAGCGTCCCGAAAATACCCTCAAACTTCGCAAAAATTACCCACCTCATACACAGTATTTAAGTGCGCCTGTTCCCCTCCCCACCCCGCTTCTCCCGGTGTCGTTCCCTTCCAGACTCCCCACGCCAGGGCTCCACGGCTCTCTCCTCCACGGGACCAGGTACACCACCGGTGCCTCCCCTCCCCCGGGCGAGAGCCCCCGGCGAGCTCCAATCTCTCGCGCCAGTTCAAGGCGTCAGTGTGCCCCCGGCGAGAGCCTCGGTCCCCACAACACCAGGCCCGGCGTCATTTCTGCAGCTTCCCTAAATTCCATCCTGCTCAACTTCGGGTGCTACTTCCTCGGCAAGCACAAGGGCCAGGAGGAGATGCACACCGGCGTTGGCGCGCAGGTCTACGGCACGCCGCTGCCGCCGCCCGTTTAGGTGTATGGAAGAAATAAAGGCAAAGAAAAGAGCTTTTAATGGAGCTTGCCTACTGATAAAATACAAGTGCTTTCTTGAAGAATCTTGTTGTGCCTCCTAATTTATCTACCATACTGATAATTTTTCTTTGAAAATTCTGCTAGAATTTTATATGCCTCCCATACTGATAACAAAGGTTTGCCTGATTATACAGCCTGCCTCCTAATTTACCCACCAAACTGAAAAAAACTAAACCGTCAAATCGGCACCTCATATTGCAAATTGCCCCTGAACACGCAAAACACATGCCAAATTCTTAACCATCGCCCGTATTACATCACCTAAAAGCTAGCCAGTAACGAGCAACGACAGATATGTTTAGATGCAAATGTATCTGGAAACATGAGAATAGGGCTAAAAAAAGCTCGAGGCAAACGAGCCAGACGCAACCCCATATAATCAAATTATGCCTTTGTTTCTGGGCTTGGGGAGTCCCTATAAATCTATGATGAATGCTTGTATGGATTATGGATTGTTATATTTCTCGCTTTGTCTATGATGATTGGATTTTGAATTGATAGTAAATGGAAGAACAAGGACTAGAATTATCACAAGTTCACAAGAACAATGTAAAACTTAGCCTCGATGTTAAATACTGTTAAATGTTCTTAAATGTTATTACATGTTGTCAAATGTCGTTTAATATTGTTAATTCAGTTAAACGACATCAAACAAGTCATTACTGTCCTCATGGGCATTTCAGACATTTCACATCTCGGAAGCTCCAACCAGCCTACCTAAAATCCAAACAGCCAAACACCAAATCAGAAAAGCACAGCCATTCAGCCCGCAGCCGAAAAAGCCTACAGCACAGCCGAAAGCCGCTTTTCAGGAAAGCCACAGCTATGCCAAACAGGGCCCTAGTATTATGCTGGAAGGATTTGGAGCCTCCTCATGAGTTTAGTACGTTTAGTCCACCAGGTGGCTGGAGCCGCGTATCCTGGTGCTCTGATTCTTTGCATTGAGAAAGCCTCCGACCTTACTATTCTCAGTTACTGGTAATGCGATCGCCTTAGCCGGTTGCGTCCCGAGTGTCCGTCGCTCGGGTTCATTCGCCTCGGCGCCCCTAGCCCAGAACCAAACTCTCACCTGAATTAAATTAACAAGCACTCTAAGATAGCCATTCTGGACAAAAACCAAACTAGAAGCAAATACAAACTCGTTATGACCTGTAGCGTAACCCCAATTCCAAAATTCTAAATTCTGATCTGTCCCCTCGATAGACAGTCGTACAAAACAAATCATAACTTATTGACGAGAGATCCAAATGAGGAGTTCTTGGTCTCTCTGGAAATCTTATCAAATTTCCCACCTAAACCTAGTTGGTGACCTTTCTAGATTCGGCCATATTCTATCCTTACCAAACTAATTGACAGAACAGATAATTCTCGTCAAGGTTTCTGGACAGCAGCACTAAATCCAACGTAACTTTCAGTTTACAAGGTCAAATTTTATGGTCTTTAGTTTTATGGAAAAATTATAAAAATTTCTACAACATTCGTTAAGGTGAGATCTGCTAATTCATCCATTAACTATTCGCTAACGACCGATTATCAATATCTGTCAGAATTGAAACAAAACTGCAGAACAGCAGCACTACGAAAATCATATATCCCAATCCGCTCATCCAAATGACTTGATCCAATACTCTACGTGTAACATCCCAAACTGGGTTTGTGTTTCAAATGTAATAAAAATGAGGATAAATTAAAACTTTTGTTGCCTCATGTGTTGTTACAGTTTTTGAAACCTCTTTCCATTTATTGGGGGAAATTAAAACTCAAAATTTCCCCAATTAAATTCAAGTCATAAATCTCCTCAATGAAAATCTGGTGCCCAACCCCTGAAAATAATTTTCATTGGACCTAGGAGTAATGTTTAACACCTCCGAATTATTTCATAATTTTCAGAAATTATTTGATAATTTTTGAGGCAAGTCAAACATTAGTCAAACTCCTAAAATAGCTTTCTGGAATTTTTAGAGAAAAATGCAGTGCATAAAAGTCTCTGAAAATTTTATATAAGGTTCCTCCTGCAGCCAGCAAGCTCCAGTTAAAATTTCATAAATTTTGGAGTTTGTTTGCTACCCCAATTAATTCCTCAAAAATCAGTTATTCAAATTCAAACCCTAACCGGTTTTCACTGTTCCTCGGGTTCGGATCAGACTCGGGCTCAAGCCACTTGACTCGCCCAGTCAACTAACCGCACCGCTCGGCCGCTTGGGCGCGGGCGTTGTGCATCGTTGGATCAGCATCGAACGGCTCACGATCGCGTGAACGTTCGGACCATCCGAGCGCGCCGATCCATGTGAACCGTTGGATTCTAAATAAAGGGCTCAGATTCGCGTGAACGTTCGGACCGTCCGAACGCCTCGCGCAATGTGAACCGTAGGATCCAAATGAACGGCCCGAGATCAAGCGCGCGATCGAATCGTTATAGTCAACCCGTTCTAATTCAGCCGTCCGATTAAATCCAACGGCTGTCCTCTTTCATCCTCCTCCGCTCGCGCGCGCTCGGCCGAAGTCAACAGTGGCTGGTGAAAATTGCATAGCGTGGCAGCGTCGGGTCATCTCTACTTTCGGCCAACGACTCAAGATTAATGAGCACCGATCGTCGCCTCCATAGTCATCGCCTCCATCGCTTTACTCGCCTCGCCGCTCTCGGCCGACCTCAAAGACAAAGGCAAATATTTTTCTTCTTGCCGTTGCTCCCTCTTGCTCCTTCGCTATAAAACTCTACCAGAGGCTTCCTTAGCTTCTTCCGAACACCCTTGAGCTGCAGAGCCACTGTTAGAGCATTGCTCGAGCTCCATTTCAAAAAAATTTGTTCTCGGTCGCCATTGCTGCCATTGCCGAGCTTCAGAGTTTGCAGCGAAAGTGGTGCTCCGGTCTTTCTCACTCAAATTCCTGGCTACCTTAGCTTCCTCCCCTCTCTGTGAGCAATAGCCCTCACTCAATTTTTCGTTTGCTTGCAGAGAGCGATCAATTTCTGGATTTCTTCCGCCGAAATCTTCATTTTCTTCACCCGAGCCGATTCGACCTTCCTCTGTGCATTCTTTGGGCTCAGGTAACTTCTTATTAGTCCCTAGTTGCTTGGCACCCGCTCCCTTGAACCGCAGCTGAGCTCGTTTGCATTTTTCGTTTTCGGTCTTTTTGCTCGCCGCGGTTATCTCCGGCTTGCCGGCGTTCTAGAACGCCGCAGCTGAAATTTTTGGTTCCTTTGGGTGCGCAAGATTGTTAGCAACCCATTTTGGGCATTTGCTCACCCCGCCGCGGCCAGAGTCGCCGGCGATGATCCTCCCTTCACCGTCGTTTTGTTGGATGAAAATGGGGGCGAGCGTTTGATCGATGTTCGCTGTGGACCGTTGGATCCAAGATCAACGGTCCAGGTCTGAATGAACGTTCGGACCGTCCGAACAGTTCGATCCGCGTGGACCGTTGGATCCAAGATCAACGGTTCATGTGCGTAAACGCGTCGGACCACGGACATCCTTTGGTATCCGGTTCGTTAATCTTTCATCCAACGGTTGATGCTTAAGGTTGGCGCGTTAAGCTCTGTTGTTTGCGCTGCGTGTGGGCTGTTGGATCGATGATCTTCGCTCATGTTCTTCCACGCCGCTTATCCGGTTATATTTCTGGGTAGAGTTATTTATCAACCTAAAAATAGTTTTATCTTCTAAAATGCATAAGTAATTTTCAGTAACTTCAAAATGTTAAAACCAAAGGCCTTTATTTTTCATTCTTAGTAAACTTATTTCCAGATAGGTTGCTCATTTATCTCAATGCGAAAAGTTTTATTTTGAAAGTAAACATTAAACCGATTATCTTTACAATGTAAAAATAGTGAATCTTAGAAAACTCATAAATAATTATTGCAAGCTCCAAATGAGATGAATCCAAGTAATGTGTTCATCTTATAAGATGCTTGATTTATCATAAAAATTTCAGTAGTTGTATCATTCTAGAAAATTACGTTTAAATCCTTGCTTAGTGAATAGTGTTTGTTTTCATTTTCCGCCGATCAAAATGTTTTGGCCATAACTTTTGCATTGAGAATCCAAATCAATTGGTTCTTGTTGCTTTAGTTCATAAAAATTATGTTATTTCTACTGTAAAAAATTTGAGAACTTTTTGCTGAGTTTTGCTGTTGCATCTTTTGATGTTTCTCGCCTTATTGGTTCTTGTTGGTTCTTTCGATAGGTTGCACAATATTGATAATATCGAGTGATCCTCTGCAAAGAAAAACAAATGAGCTTCAAAGAAGGCAAGATATTTGATCATAAATGTCCCATTACTTTCAAAGTCTAATATCTTGTTTACAAACTATATGTATGCATTGCTTTTGTGTCCAATTATTTTTGCCCTGCTTAGAGGTAGCTATTCCTAATGCATTGTTGCCATTAAAATGTTACCCCTCGCCACAACCATAAGTTATTATCATCACGGTGAATTAGAGCCCTGATTTAAGTATGCTCTTTTCGCTTTGCGATGTCATGCTTAGAAATGCTTAGCTACCGGTAGAATTGGGCGGTTATCGACTTAGTCGATGACCTTGATCACACAAATCATTTTGTTTATTTTTGGTTCAAGACTTTATGCTTTTGTTTTGTAAAACCGAAAATGAAACAAAACGATTTGACTTGGGCACAATGGCATGTTGGTGTGATTGTTGGGTGTGACAAGGAAAGGTGCCTGTGTCCCTAAGGACCGAATTGTTGCTTGCGCCATCGATCCAAGCACTTTTGCGTACTAACCACATGAGGGTTATATGGGACCCCTCTTGACCTAGTACTTTGGAGTGTGTTATCTCCAGTCGCAGGAGGAGCGTTGTGTGTGTTGTGTGAAAAGGAATTGTGTTCTTGTGTTGGGTGTGCGGTGGTGGAGTTTCCGGATGGACTCTCCACCTCGAGGGGCGCAGCTTGTCCGAGGCTTTACCCGTGAGGGTAGTTGTCCGAGGTCGGGCCACGACCCGACACAACGTATGGGTTTCTATCCATATGGGCGACTCAAGGTAATACATAATATTGGAAAAGTCTCAGAGGACTTAGCCGCTCTAAGCATACCTAAGGAAGTGTGCTTAATAGCTTGGTAAAAAGGCGGTCTGGCGTGTGGGTAAAATGGTACACCCTGCAGGGATAAATCTATTCGAATAGCCTCGTCCTAGGTTATGGACACGCTTGGGGATTTCCCGCAAGATCTAGATTTCAACAACTATTTTTGTTTTAAAATTAAAACTTGACATGGTTGGCATGAATGGGTAATTCATGCTATTGTGGTGGCTATTGGGTTAGCCACTTCGGATCGCTTTTATCGTTGTTGATACTTGATTACTACTGTTTTTATCAAATAAAATCAGGTTGTAAAATTGCCTTCAATCTATTACATTATTGCAAATAAAACTTGCTTTATGCTTACAAACTTGAGTCCTAGCCTGCTCCACTTAAATAAGCTTGCATATAGTTATTGTATAGATCTGTTATCATTCTTATATATCTTGCGAGTACATTCAAAGTACTCACCCAGCTTTTGCTGGGCTGCTTTTGTTTGCAGAGGAAGAAGGTGAGCCCCAAGGGCTTCACTTCTGTGAGATGTGCTGCGGGTTCGACGGCTAGCTGCGGCCTGGTCGGTTGCCTTGTGGGTAAAAGGCACACCGTTGGGCTCTTTTGTTTATCGCCATCTTATGGCACTTTTGCTTCCGCTGTTCTGTAATATTTACCTGTTGGCCGGTTGGCCTCTTTGTTGTATTTACTCTTGAATATTATTATGTATGTCTTTATTTTGTTCTGTGCTTTCGGTTCTATGTGATTGAATGGAATTGATGCATGAACTTTTGTGAGAGGGTGTATATCGCACTGGAAGTATACATTCCTCGGCGTCACGAGTTATTATGCTTATGATGATAGGGTCAAGTGGTGACTAATCATTATAAGCTTAATAATCTCGGGGGCGTCACACTACGGAAAGCTAGTGACGTCGCCCACAATTCTGCAGTAGACATCCTGGTCAAAATCTGCTTCTAACTACCCCAAATCACACGATCTCTACAGACTGCTAGAATCGATCTGCTACCGGCATCTCCTAGTCACGAAATTTAAACACCAATCCAAAGGAATTCGGGAACTTACCCTTGGAGACAAGCTTGCCCGACGTGCTCCCAGCGAGGTGCAGGACCAGGGAGGGGAAAGAGGAGGCGCCGGCCAAGTGGGGAGGGAAGAGGGAGAGGGGGTGGCGGCTTAGTGGGGCAAGGAGCAGCCGAGTGGGGAGGAGGGAGAGGGGGTGGCGGCTAGGGTTTGGTGGAGGACACCTCCCTTGGGCGGCCCCCTTGGGCCTCTTAGGTTGTGGTCTAAAGCCCAGGTTGCTAGGAAAACGCAGAACCCCGCCCCCCCAAAACTTTTTTTATTTTATTTTATGTTTTGCTCCTTCTCTCGAATTCATTTCTAGTTTCCCGATTCAATTTTGGGGTTTTACAAAGAGCTAGTGCTTCAATTGAACTCATATGGCCAGTTAATCATAAGCCATATGTGCTCACCAAAAGATCATGTAGACTGTGAAAGATTGCAACATTCATACGAAACATGTGGTAGCTTTCCCCTAGAGTGGTCAAAGTTTCTCTGACCCAACCCATTCCACTAAGCCGTGAAGTCCTGAGCTCATTCTTGTCCAAGAAGGTTGAGCGGTAATTCTCCACGATAATTATAGTAGAAGCATGTTGTCTTGACATCTCTTGCCATAGACACATCATACGCACGTCGCACTCATGTTCCTCATCTGATGTACTACATCCTTCACTATTGAAGAATCTAGACCCGCCATTATGAGTTAATGGAGTGTTTTGGTGAGTAATGACAAATCTAATTGTGAGACTAATATTTCTATTGCTATATCTAGTGTGTAGTCTCATTTGGATATAAAGGTGAAATTCAACGAGGTATGCATTCAACTTGCACTCTTATATAATGTTGCATTCCTCAGATCCAAAATATAGGAAGAACTCCACCACAAGTATATCTTGAATATGTACATATGTTTTCTTTACACATATGTTTATGCACACATTTAGGGGGAGCTCATTCTATATTTTGTGGTTTCATTAGTACTGATTCATATTCCATTTTTCACATATATTTGGGATCTATACTTTGAAACATATCCGCTTGAGTATACAAAACTTGTGTAGTCTTTGTATACTTATGTTTTGAGTATATAGAACTTGTGTAGTTCGTGTATACTCATGTTTCGAATATATAAAACTTGTGTAGTTTTGTATATTTATGTTTTGAGTATATAGAACTTGTGTAGTTCGTGTATACTCATGTTTCGAATATATAAAACTTGTGTAGTTTTGTATATTCATGTTGTGAGTATATAGAATTTATGTAGTTCTCATATACTCATGTTTTGAGTATGTAGAACTTGTGTAGTTCTCGCATACTCATGTTGTGAGTACATATATGTCTTGTGTAGTATATATATATACTCATAACGTGTTACTTTTATCTAAATCAAATTTGTGTGATTGAAATGATTATCATCAATTACCAAAGAGGGAAAGATAGAGGTATCTTGTTCCACCATTATGAGTTAATGGTATGGTGTGGTAATTAATGATAATCATAGTGTGAAACTAACTTTTTCCATGAGTTGGATGTATAGGTTATGTTCCAGGATGATAAAGACTTGGGATGATCATGAGTTGATCATCAAGTCAAGATTCAAGTAAGGAATGCATCATGTGTTGATGCATATAAAGAGCTTGAAGAAATGGGAACCATCGTGTGTCGATGATGATTAAAGAGAAGACCCATCATGTGTTGATGGAGGTCAAGTGAAGGAATGCATCATGTGTTGACGCATGTCAAGACTCGGGATGAAGAAATCATCATGTGTTGATGATGTTCAAGACAAGATTCTGAAGTGAAGAAATCATCATGTGTTGATGATTGTCAAAGTCAAGGACCCGGATTTGAAGTGTTGATGTGCGTCATCAAGCTTCAAAAAGATACAAGGCAAAGGTATGACTAGCTAGGGCTAAGGATGTGTTCCTAGTCTTTTACCGGTCTTGGAGTTTGGTTGGTAGACCGGATTGCTAGTATAGGATTACCGTACTATTAAGAGGGGTCTTGACTAGTAGCATGAGTTAGTCATGTGTTGATAACTCATTGTGTTTGCTATAGCTCATCTATGCATGGAGCTATTATTTACGAATGTATTTTGCAAATGAATGATGTACATGCATTTAATCTTTGTAGCATGAGACTATAGTTTGCAAATGTGTTTTACAAATGGTTGAAGTCCATGCACCTTAGCCTTGTGGCATGATACTGTTATTTGCGAATGTGTTTTGCAAATAGTTGAAGCTCATGTTTGATTTCTTGTAGCATGTGACTTAAGTTTGCAAATATGTTTTGCAAATGGTGTAAGTCCATGTACCTTATTCCTTATGATATGATTCTAAAGTTGACAAATATGTTTTGCAACTTGTTGGGAATCTTGCCTGTGATCCTTGTTGGCATGGCTTATCAATTGGCAAATGTGTTTTGCAATTGGAGTTGTTGAAAAAGCCATTTGCTGCTTTGTCGGGATAATCGATAGTTCTGGTGTTATATCTGCGGAACTACTGCTTTGCGGTAGTACCGGCATGTTGAGAGCGGAACTACCGCGGTCCGGATAATCCGAAATCCGACGGTATATTTTTTTCCAGAGAAGCACCCTTTTTGGGACTTAGCCGATTTCTGGAAGCGCGGTAGTACCGCCATGTTAGGAGCGGAACTACCACATTGCGGAAGTTCTGATTTGGCGCGGTACGTTTTTTCCAGAAGGTGCCACGTGTTGGACCTGAGTGGAAGCGGAAGTACTGCCCAGTAGAAACAGAACTTCCATAGTGCGGAAGTACCGCGTGTTGAACAGCGGAAGTTCTGGATTTCACTTTTCAATGGCTAGTTTCTCGTTTGATATAGCCGTTACTGTGCTTGTCGCTGAAGTGCAGAAGTTCCGGACTTTGAACGGCGGAAGTTCCGCATTTGCTGATTTTTCAGCAGATTTTCTCCCAACGGCTAGTTTTTGTGTGTGGGTTATATATAGCCACCTTGGCCGGTTGGGGATGGTTGCTACTATCATTGTGAACATCTATTGAGCCTCTTGAGCTAAGAGCAAGCCTCTCCTCTCTTATGTGCATGTGTTGCACTTGGTGAGCTTGGAGAGTAAATCCTAAGTGCATGTGTTGCCTTAGGTAGTGGATTGTGTATCCACTTGAGCGTTGACACTTGATTAGTTCAAGGGAAAGTTGAGATTTGTTTCTCTTGGTGTTTGCCGATACCTAGACGACGTGGAGGCGTCGTGCCTAGTGATCTTCTCAAAGAAGCTTGTGAGAAGGCCCGGCATCGTTGTGAGTGGTTTGGTGCTCGCCATCTCCGGAGTGGAGGAAGAGCAACCCTAGTGGAGCGACGTGTTGGCTCGTGTTGGAACCGGTCCAAGTGGTTGGATTTACCTCGGAGGTGTTGGCTTAATTAGTGGAGCCGGTCCAATGTGGTTGGAGTTACCTCAACGTAGATTTGGGGAGACCGGCAAGTCTCCGAACACCATGGTAAAACACAATTGTGTCATCTTAATTTGTTTTGTGCTTTACTTTGAGCAATTTACATTACATGTTTTAATTGATTATATATCTTTGTATGATTGCTCTCTTATATTGTATTCATACTGTTGGTGCACTTAGTGGAGCCTAGTTGATTTAGGTTTTAATTGTGCAAAACCAATTCGTTATTAGCTTCCGCATTATATATTGATTTTAGCACTAAAAGAATTTTTAAAACCGCCTATTCACCCCCCTCCCCCCTCTAGTCGGCCAACTCGATCTTACAATTATCGCTTCCATAAGACATCTGTAAATGAACATAGATAGAAAAACATAACAATATAAATGACAATAAAAAAATATGAGTATGGATTAGGTACAAATGATAGTATATAACCAGTGAAATAATGTCTTACAAACCAAATAAAGTTTTACAAGCCAATAGAAAAAAAGAAAGACAAATAAATCGCATAGAAGACAAACTACTTATAGGAATGTATTCATAAACATCCTAACATTACAATTCCAAATTCTATTTGTCATACTTGGCATCGTACTTCCTTTTGAGCCACTCAAATCATGCTTCACTATTGCGCAATGTCATAAACATTTCCTTTTGCTCCTTATTTTTGAAAATTTCAGATGCAATGAAGTGCTCATTAGTCCCATTAGCAGTATCGCACTCTTCAACCGATGCCATGACATCCTTGATGCTACACACCGCGTCGTTCTCTCTTTTTTTGTGGAAATGCTTCAAAAGATGCATGCGATTCTTGTCAGTTGCTCCTGCATGACCACATATCCACTTTTTGGTTCTTCCCCTTACCATTGCTACAACCATAGGCTCTCTTCCCTTTCATACTAATTGGTGACATCTTCTTGGTCACTATCATATTTGTCATAATTTTCATCTTCTAGTTCTTCAAAATAAATAGTTGTCGATGCATGCACAGGACTTTGAGGCAAGATTCCTAATGCAGGAAACCAATGGTCTTCATCGGTGGTGTGAATGTCGTCAAACATCTTGGACAATAATTTCTCATTTTAAAGTCCAGTCTTTTCAAACTTGGCACATCCTTTATATTCCTGTCAATGCCAAATGTTACAAGTTAAACCTTGACTAATAATACAGCTAGGTGTGTACATGAATGCATGTAAAAATGGATAATGGCTAATGACTTCTTAAAATTTCTTCCACCATTCAATGGTGTCCTTTATTGTCTTATTTTCATGATCCCAACCTAAGCATGTCTCCTTTGTTCCCAACTTTGTCCAAATCTTGTACTCATTCTTTAATTTATCCCCTTGAATTGCCTTTTTTCTATTGCAGCCCAGTCTTCTTTCTAATTTTTGCAATCACTAGAGCATACCCTGGGTTGTTTAAATAGGTATTCGAGCGATTGCCTGCAGCTACTTGTTCAACGAACAATTCATATACTATCCTAGTTTCTTGTCATTCCACTAACTGTTATCAGCCATCTGCATTTTTGGCACATAAATTTTTATCAAATGAATTCAAAAGCATGCTATGGTCACCTTGACTATTGAACCACTTAGCACTGGGTCGACTCTTATGGATTATAACCAACCGAGGAAAAAATGAACGAAACAAAGTGGAATGCATCCTACATGTCAGTCTGGCTCTATGAACAAGAAAATATGGAAACATATTACAAGGGCAATATACATTTGGTTTTCCCAACTCAACAATATTTCCTTCATAAGATGCTGACTATGGAAGCAAAACCACATTTCACCAAACAACTATGAAATGTACCTAGACATTCACGATCAAGATCAAATATTACTCACCTTGAGGTATGCATATCTCAAGTGCCATCAAGGTAATAACATTACAAGTACACTAGAACTCCTCACTATAACTGTTGGGAGAATAATTCAACCCTTAACCAATGGGACCCACCTCACAAGGTTAACACATGCTTAACAGATCTAGAAATGTAATTGCCTTACAAAGGCCGGTTGTACCCCTCACTTGCATTCATAGAGTAGTTATCCCCTAAGGGGTATTTTGGTTATTTGTATATGCTCAAGAGCCTATAAATACCCTATGTATCCCTCATTTTGAGGGGACTCGGAAGGAATATAAGAAAGACATCAAATGTGCCTCCGGGAGGAACACTCGAACCCCCCGTAGGCCACCGACAGGAATAGGGCGGTGTCTTTTGGACCCCTAACTCAGATAAACCCTCGCGTCATTGTCGCTCTCATGGACACTGGCCCGTAACATGGATGACGTCTGCTCCCTCACTTGTGTTCGTTTTTTATACCAACAACATTGGCGTCATCTGTGGGGAATCGTAGCTGATCAGCAGAAGGCTATGGCTCCTACCAAGAAGTATTCCAAGTCTACGAGGCCTCCTCCGGCTCCAAAGCATTAGGAACTCGTGGACGACCCATCCACTTGTAATAGCCCAAGATCCATAAGTTGGATAATGTTAAGCATCTAATATGCATTTGTGAAATTTTGGACTTTTTAAAAAATTTTGTTGCAAAGAAAAAAAGGTTTCAAGTGTGGGAATATTTCAGTTGGATTCTATCATCTCTTATATGCTTGAAATTTTTCTGGAATTTTTCGAGGTTATTCGGTTCCCTATTTAAATTGTTTGTTCAATTTTGAATCTGAATTAAAAATACAAACCTAATAGGAAATAAAACAAAAGGAAATAAAAATTGATAATTAAAAATCTAAACTCGGCATAATTATTCTAATATACATTGAGGAATTAATTAAAGCATATTTTGCAATTTTCTCTCTTCAAGTAATAATATTCAATATTAAATCAAATTATTTGAAAAATTGCAATAATTTTTTATAATTATTTTGATGTTATGTTTTTGCATACATCACAAAAATTATATCAACATGCATGCATCAGTATCGCCGCACGTTTTTCCAGTCCGACCGACCGCAGACGAATCGCCTGAGTGTTCGTTCTTTCCCTAACTTATCTCCTCACAATCACAATCCAAAACCACAAATCATGCAACACGTGTTATACCATTGCGATCGTCGTCTCAAGAGCGTTCTATTTTACCAACTAGTTTGTGCATGTGAAGTCGTCGTTTGAGCGAGTTGGAGAAAAGAAAGAAGAAATACTCTGCTATTCATTCTACTGTGCATTTATTTAGCTCCCTATCTTTCGCTTTCCCCAACACACAGCAGTACCATCCTCCCAGATAACCCCAATGCTTAATCCTTTGCACAGTACCCATCCACACCACAACCCTTTTTTTTCTTGCCCCAACCGAACCAACTCACTGCCCTTGTCTGTCCATTTCCCGAAACCATTTCTTTCCTTACGTCACCTTCTTTCCCCCAACAGATAGCAGCTCTTCTAGTCATCTTCGTTCTTCCCAAGCTTTAGAACATTTTCATCTCCCACACCTTCTCTCTTTCCAATCTCCAACAAAAACCGTAAATCGAGCTTTGCATGTCATGTCGATGTAGCATCTTCCCAAGCTTCCCACTCACTGTAGCATCTTGATGTAGCAGCGGCCAGCGGCAGTGCATTGCGTTGCATGCAGCCGGCGTCGGCCAGCATGCAGGGGTGCCAAGGCTTGGGTGTTGCGGAGGTGGCCAGCTTGGTGCACGACAACGCGGGAGCAAGGCCGCGGGCGGCTGGAGACAGTGCACAGAGACGCGAGAAGGTCGGCGTGGCGACGTGGAAGACAAGGTGGCGCAGTGGAGGCAGCGGCGCGGTAGCGCTACAGCCCGGCGTGAAGACGAGAGTGACGCGGTGCTGCAGCGGCACGTGGCGTCGTCGACCCAGTGGTGGCCGAGCCCGGGGCGGCCGAGGCAAGGAGGCAACGCAAAGACAGCGGCGGTGTGGAGGAGCCGGCTGAGAGCGCGGCGCATGCATGCGATGACCATGCATGCAGTGGCGTGGCGGCTGAGCGCGACGGCGGCGGCCCGTCGCGTAAGTTGGCAGCTCCTTGTGGCATGGCTGCAGGCCAGCGGAACTACTGCTCAGGACGTGGTGTCAAGGGAGAGCAACAACAGAGGACAGCGTGGCGCTTCCGGCTCCGAGGGCGCGGCGCGTGCGGTGAGATGCGGACGAGAAGCTGAGCGCGGCGCGGCGACGACCACGGCGGACGCAGAGCCGAGGAGACGTCGTCCAATAGTAGTCTCACTCCTAACACGTGTGGCGATAAAATCTTTAGGATTAATTGTATTACCCTGTTTATTATATTAGTGTGCATGTTGTATAATCTTATTAAGCATGGTATCTTATTTTTCATGTATGTTTATGTGTAAATTTGGTTTAGCTAGTAGCTTTAGTTCTGGAAAATATTCTTTTGTAGGCTGTTTGAACCGAAAAAGAAATCAGTTGGTATTCGGAGTGCATTTGTGAATAACAGTAAGCAAAAAAAAAAATAGTGGATATTTAAATTAGGGAGAAGGTTGGTTGGCAAGACAGTAGAACCTCTTTTGTTGAAACATTAATCAGAGAAGGTTTTCAGAGTCCACCTAGGAGCACTAATCCGAAAACAGTCAAGTTAGTAAGTTAATAGCTTAGTGTTTAGTAGATTATATAAGCTGTTTAGCCTAGATAATTAGGGACTAACTGTAAACAACTTTGTTGTCTGTCATTTGGGTAAATAATAGTAGGCCCTAATGGTCAACAGGAGCACTAGGTTAATGAAATAGATAATACAAATTGGTAAAGTAATTAAAGATTAAAAGTCAATAGTTTGTACTTATCATCAAGTCGTAAGACCATGCTCCCAGTTAAAAATCCACAATAAGTTGTTTACAACTGGAAATTGGTTAAACTTCAAAAATTCATAGAAATTTTATATGAACTCCATATGAGGTGAACCAAACTGTGTTAGTCATAAAATTTTATTCTCTATCTAACTTTTTAAACCATAACTGAACCATTGTTCTACAAATTTTTGTGAAATAGCTATTTTCGGATAAACAGTAATCGAATGCATTTATTCTGAATTTTCTTTCCAGCAGAAATCGTTTAGGGTGTAACTTTCACATACAAACTCCAAATCAATTAATTTTTATTTCTAAATTCATATAAAATCATAATATACCTTATGTATTAATTTAATAGTTTTTTTGGAGACTTTTGGAATTTAAGTTTTTATTCAATATTTTCGCTTTGTCGGTACTTATCGTTAGATGACGGTGATTCGGGAGTGCAACGGAGATGATCGTATGCATGTCCAGAGTACCAGCTAGCAAAGGCAAGCACCCATTCTGTTGATGCATGTTGATCCTATTACATTCAAAAACTATTATCTTGTTTTGGAACTGTATGTATGCATATTTTATTTGTCAAATTATGTTTGCGATTAGAGGTAGTTAATCCCTTTGCATGAATTCCCTAAAATTGTTCATCCCCTCCCACTAGCGTGAGTTAATAATTCCACTGGTGAATTAGAGCCCAGTGGATGTTATATGGTTTAATTATGCTTATGAGATGTCATACTTAGCAATGCTTAGTTTCTGGTAGATTGGGCGGTTGTCGACTTTGTCGATGACCTTGATCACATAAATCATTTTTATTATGTTATATTCAACATCCTGCGCTATTATTTTTGGAAAACTAAAAATGAAAGCAAACGATTTGGACTCGGGCAAATGATTGTTGGTGTGGTTATTGAGTGCGTGGCTCGTGCCCTAGTCAACAAGGACCGAATTACTTGCGCCATTGATCCAAGCATTATTGTGCGCTAACCACATGAGTGGGATATGTGACCTATCTTGACTTAATACTTTGGCCTATGTTAGCTCCGGGTCGCGTGGTGGTTGTTGTTCTGTTAAAAAAATATTATGTTGTTGTTGGGTGTGCTGGATGGGTTCCGGGTTTAGGTTCCCTACCCCCGAGGGGCATCGTAGTTGTCCAAGGCTTTACCCATGAGGGGTAGTTGACCGAGGCTTTACGATGACTCTGACACAACGTATGGATTTCCATCTATACGGGCGGCTCATAGTTAATATATTATATTGAAAATCTCTCGTAGAACTTAGCCTTACTGGCATACTTTCGGAAGTGTGCTTTATCCGGTGGCAAAAGAGGTGGTCTAGGGTGTGGGTAGATTGGTACACCCCTGCAGGATATCACCGCTCGATAAGCATGCAACCAATCCATACCCAATATAACATCGAACGGCTCCATCTGGATTACTATCAAGTTCGTCGTGAACTTCTCCCCATCAATAACAACAGAACACCCAGGACAAACAGTTGAACTCGCAATCAAACCACCAGGAGAACTAACCAACACTGACTGAGAAATCCACTGCATACTCAAATTCGCCCTTCTAGCAAACGCCGTAGAGACAAATGAGTAGGTAGCCCCGGAATCAAAAAGGATAAAAGCCTCAAGGGAATCGACTAGTAGGGTACCTGTCACAACGTCAGGTCGGCCTGTAGTAGCAGGGGTGGGCATAGCGTAAACTCCCTGTGGCACCGGTGCAGAAGATACCCCAACACTCGACGAAGGATGAGCAGGAACTGCCGCTGGTGGAGCAAATGACGGTGTCGCAGACGGTGCGGGGTTCCAATAGAACTCTGGTGGTGGCACTGGCGTGAATGCTACAGGAGAAACCCAACCAGAAGGGTACTGGGGTGTGGGAGCTGCCATCAGTGTCTGGACTGAACCCCGATGAGTAACGACTGAAGATGCTGCAGGAGCAGACTCCCATTTGATGATGCACGCTGGGTTCTTCCTGCACACTATCATCTTGTGGCCTGACTGGCCACAATGGCGACAATCCCCCGTGAAGGAACAATCAGAGGCACGATGATTGTCACCACACTTGAAGCATATCATTCCACGGCTCGAATCGGGCGCAAAGTCGTGAAGTAGTATGTCAAGCGGGAGAAGCGACATGCCTCTCGGGCCGTAACGCAAGCGGTTGAGGGCGCTGGCCTCCCTGAAATCTCTTAGAAGCGGGTCGCTCACATGACCCACCTCCACTATTGAAGCTCCTCTTGTGCCCACTGACTGATCCTCTAGTAGAGGTAAAACTGCTAGGAGTTTGCCTCTCCCTAGTAAGCTCTCGCTCCAACTCCATACCCTTGGCCTGATTGACCACACTGTTGAAGTTAAGCAAGTTGGTCGTTCCCAGGACGTGGTGATACTCAGGGTTCAGGCCCCTACGGAACCTCTTTGCCTTTTCTCGGTCATTGCTAGCCATAGCTGGCACAAAACGGACTAAGTTGTTGAATCCCACCTCATAGTCTGCCACGGACAGTTTCCCTTGAACGAAGATCGTCAGGGAATGCTCCATCCTCTCAAGGAAAGAATCAGGATAAAACTTAGCCCGAAACTGCTCCAAGAAATCCTCCCAAGTAACCGGTCCCTGCAGTGGAGTCCTGGCTGATAGGACTCCCTCCCACCAGATATCCGCTTGGCCCTTCAGTTGAAAAGCCACGAAGCGCGCCTTCTGCACTGAAGTCATCTCCAAAGCACCAAACTGCATCTCTATGTACCGAAGCCAGTCAGCTGCTTGTACCGGAGTACCCACTCCGTCAAAGTTGTCGAGACGAAGGGACATCCACTCTCGGAGGCTCATTCTAACCTCCGGAGGAGCTGGTGCGACCATCGAGCAAAGAACAGTGCACCCATAGCGGAGGAGCTGCACGCACTGGCTGACGAAGGCTGCCAACCTCTCTCTGAAGTTCCTGAAGTAAGACGGTACCGATGCGGCTCGGCATCAAGAATCGGACGAGCGACAGATGCAACCTCCTCGACCACCACGCGACCTCTTCACCGGGCCGAGGATGCAACCGAACCACGTCCACGACCACGACCACGACCACGGCCCGCACCACGTCCACGCCCTCTACCTCTCGCCATTCTAAATTTCAAAGAAGAAAAAAAACTATCCACTTAACATCAGAGCAAACAAACACAATATCATAACAAACCAGTACAATCATCTCAATGAAGCAATTCTATCAATATCGTAGATGCAATGATTTTTCCCATTCCCACCTACTGTGCACAGTGTGTCAAGTTTTAAGTTAATTTACCACTAACAGATTTTAGCAAATTAAGTTATTTAAGTTACTAACCTATTTACCACGGACCTAAAGCCCGCTCTGATACCAACTGTAACACCCCAACCCATCAGGGGTCTGGGTTGTTACTAAATAAACAAGATAAACAATAAACATATGGCATAGTTCTAAATTTCGGCATAACCTCCTTTGTATAACTAGGTATACCGGAGGTTCCAACAGATGCATATATTATTATCAATATCTCAACATCCAAAGTTCATCAAAGCATTCATAAATAATCTATTCAGCTAAAGCATAAGCAAGCGTAATTAAAATTTACCACTCTCATTATTACAAATAACCCAATGCATTCAGGCATAACCAAAATTAATCCTTAAACAGTTTTCTTATTATTAAGGTACGACCTAAATGATAATCATCTTTAAAAGATTGTGTGGTAGTGAGTGCATCCAAAGCAGTTCTACTCCCTCCCATGCATGCCGTTCTTGCAAGTGGTACCTAAAAGCACAACAAAAGCAAGAGGTGAGTCCAAAGACTCAGCAAATATAATAAATGGCATCAACAACATACAAGCATGTAACTCATCAACTATACTTCACAAAATCACATATCAATCACTTTACACATGTATGCTATGCAATATGCTCAACATGGTCTTTCTCTTTCTCTTTCCCTTTTGTATTTTACCGGTAATGCAAAGTGCGCATCCGTCGATGCACACCCATGCCTGTAACATCTGGTACAAGGACCTTTGCCCATACTCCACGTGTATGGGGACCTGAGCCCGTGCTCTTCAAGAATGAGAGCCTTTAGCCCGTCATTACCATGACGGGGACCTCAAGAGTTTCTTGGCCCTCACATGACCAAGACTTCAGTAAATCACCATAATGCATATGTATGAATTCTCAAAGTAATACAAATATGCGTCCACAACAACGTTGCGTATAAATAACCTAATCTTACTCCAAAACCTCATAACCATAGACCGACAACCATGAATAATACCAATTAAGCTATCATCATCACAAACATGAACACACAAGGACTCATAATATATACCAAACATTGCCATTCAATAGTACATAATATGGTCATCGTTATACTTGTCTTAACCACGAGAGAACGAGGGATGTACAGAAGGTGCTGCTCTCGGTAACAGTCCACCACCTGAATAATAATTATAACACACACTAAGACACAGTAGCGGACCAAAACAAACTATTTAACAACAACCATGGACTTGCAAAACTTCTAACTCGATCCAGTCCCCAAAATCCTAAACGTCGATCTGTCCCCTCGGTGGACAGTCAACTTCAAAAATCCATATCTATTAGTACAGGGGTCCAAATAAGATGTTTTTGACTTTCTGGAAAGGCAATTAAATTCTCCAATTAAGTCTAGTTGGTGAGCCTTACTGAATAAGCCAAGTAATACCGCTACCTGGCCAATTAATAAAACATCAACTTCACGTTGGGTTCTCTGGACAGAGCACTAAAACCGCCATAACTTTTGTTACGAAACTCGGAACGGGGTGATCTTGGTCTCTCTGGAATCATGACAAAATCATCTACAATAGTCTAGTTGTGCAAGTCTCCTGATTCGACATCTTAATAATTCTTATATTCAGGTAAAGTTTTTCTAAGTTTTCTGTCTCTGCAATCTGACAGTCAGCGAAACAGCGACGGTACAAATTCCATAACTTTTTATTGACAACTCTAAAAATTGTGTTCTTTATCAGCTTGGAAAGCTTACTGAATATTCTACAATATTCATTTTGGGTGGCTTTTCTAATTCGGCATCTAAAAATTCATAATTTTCAGACAAGATAATCTGTCAATTCTCGTCAGATCTCCTGGACAGTCGAGGTAAAACTACCATAAATCCTAAACCGTAAGGCCAAATCAAGTGATCTTGGTGCCAAAAGAAAGCTAAAACCGAGGGCTACAACTTTCTATGAGGTAGACAGATCAGAAAACGTACGCATATTACCCAAAACTGTTGAGCAACAGCGCCGAATAAATCTGATCTGCTATCTCTCCTTGACCGGCCCTCCAAAAATCGCCTCCTCGCCTTCCTTCCAATGGACCGCAGCCACGGGCTTAGCCGAGGAGGGAGAAGGTGCTGTGGTGGAGATGGAGGAGCAGGGGAGAGGTGGTGGCGGCGCACAGGGTAGGGGAGGCCGGTGGCTCAAGTGGGAGGAATGGGGAGAGGGGGGATTAGGGTTTTGGGGGGTGGGAACCCCCCCTTATGGCTGGCCACACTTGGGCCCCTCTTGGGCCGCGGCCCAGACCTAGGTTGTCGAATAAAAGCAGAAATCCCCATTTCTTTTCAGGTATTTTCTCTTCTTTTATTGCATTTTCTTCTCCCGGCTAAATTCCTAATTACCCGATTAAATTCCGGGGTATTACATGTATAAAGTTAATTACTCACTATCATTTGAATTATTAAAAATATTTGCTAACTTGTGATTTGAATCTACTACATTGTATTCAATTGAAATAATGCTTTGCGCTGAAAATGAACCCTATAGTCTTCTCCTTTGAATAGAGCTTGCATGTAGCTATGTAGACTTGGTAAAGTCTTGCGGAGTACATTCATGTACTCAATGTTTGCTTTTGTTTACTAATATAGATAGCAGGTATCGAGAATGAATCGGGTAAGAAAGATTATGCAGGAATGTCGGTTTGCTATGGTTTGAACCCAGTCAGTTGCCCTGTGGGTTATGGCAAACCATTAAGACTTTATTAATGGTTAATTTATGATTTTATTTCAGTTTATTTACTATTTTCTGCTGCGTTCTTAATATTTATCTTCTTATTTGGCCGGTCGGCCCTTTTGAATGAAATTGAACCTTGTAAGTTTTTATGTTGTAATTTATGAAGTTTCGATATTGTAAGAATTGATGTATGGATTGATATTGATGTTTGTGATGGTGTATGTGTACCGCTCTTGGGAGGTACATAATACATCGAGAACATGAAATTTAATTTGTGATGCTAGGACCAATTGGAGGGTTAAGCATTACAAATTAAATCGTTCGGGTTCTCACAAAGTTGGTATCAGAGCCATGATGATTGTAGGTTAAGACATAGCAATGGACGTTGTTAGGATTTTTGTTTTGCAAAGAGTATTTTCAAAATTAGCTAAGATTTGACAAAAATGCATGGGATATAACTCCTTTCTTTCTTACCCATCCTAGTATCTAATTCTTACCTCACTATTCATTTGATTTGTGCCAAGTAATTTTTTTTCCAGTGCTCGTCTCTCTTTTCCAATGTTAGATACGCTAAGGCCCTATTTGGTACAGCTCCAAATTCTTATTTTTCAGATTCTGCTCCTGATTATCTGAGAATCCACTTCTCTAAGAATCTAGAGCTGTCTGTTGAAACCATTTGACTGATAGGTTGGCTTCAAAAACCATATGAGGGGGATTAGAGGTAAATAGACCATGTCACCCCTGGGTGTAATACTTCAATTGTATTTGTGTAACTCAGTGGCATTTGCGGGTAAAAACTTCCAACTTCAAAGCGTATTTTCGTTTCTGAAGGTTGGATTCGCACGAGAATCTACTGGGAGGCTGCTTCTCGTTGCTAGTTCATTTTCGAGACAGCTCCTCGAGAGAAGCAGAATCTAGTGCTTTTGAGAATCAGAGTGTTTGGTACGGTTCCACGAGAATCGATTGAGAAGCTGGGAGTGAAAGCTGTACCAAACAGGGCCTAAATAGTCACCAGTGAAGAGTATCGACACAAGGACGAGAAGACGATACCTTGGTGTGGTATTAGGATTCAATTAGGGTTTATTCTTAGAATATATACACCCTAATGATATTACTTAGCTTGTAGACGCTGGATTTTGTAACCATTTGCTCTCTTTATTCCAAGTAGTTGCGCATCGCCTACGGGCGACATGTATAGCAACTATATCGAAAAACTAATTGTGGTTTGTCATATCTCATTTTGGTGATTTTGGAATGATTAGTACATACTAGATTTAAGTTGCATACCCGTTGCCCATTTACTCACCTTAGCTCATTCTTTTCTCACCCCATCTTATATGCACCAAAAATATTAAGGGGGTAGAAGATACTCCAAATTACTTGTTGAGCATCTGGATTCTTATACTTTGATCAATCATATAGTTTCTAAATTAAATCATGCATGTCATGTTACTCAAGTTGTATAAATCAAGAAGCATGGTTAGTAGTTCATCTTAGTGATCAAAGCACGAAAATAACTAATAGGTAGAGGTATAAATTGAAATTGTCTTTAAATTTCTTTAGCTTAAAACCATTAACCAATTTGGAAATTAACAACTTGCCATGCTCGTATGGGTTCCTTGTATAAATCTAAAATTTTTGAATGTCATGGATAATATAGCTTGATGTGCTAGATGTTGTGGAAGCAAAGTACATGCTTGTCTTTTAATTAATGAGAAATGAATTTGTTATAATATGATCTGAGAGTAGCTCATTTTAATCTTGCTTAACTAAAAGTGTTTAAACCATGCAACCATGCTAGGTTTGATTATGTAGTCAATTGCTTTTTTTTGCAAAGTGAAACTCATTCTTTGTTTTTGCGTAATTTTTGAAATAGATGGATAGAATTGTGCTTTAGTACCATTAGGTGATCTCAATTTTTTGGAAAATATTCACATGACAACCTGATGGTTACAATTCATACACTATCCTAGTGTTCTCAACATTCCACTCAGTGTAATCAACCATCTGCATTTTTTGCCCATAAATTCTTATCAAATTGAATTCAAAAGCAAGCTATGGTCACCTCTTACTATTGAATCACTTAGCATTGGGTCAACTCTTATGGATTATAACCAACTGTTGGACCGTAAAGGCGACTAGAGGGGGGGTGAATAGGAGCACGCTCACTTTTTCACAAATTATGAACTCAATACAATTTCACTCCAGTAGCTATTAGAAAGCTATGAAGATCAATATACCAAGACAAATGGAAGACTAGTATTGAATCCAATTAAACCCCTAAGCAATGCTACAAAAATCAACTAAGATTGCAAAGACTCACAAAGACGGGCGGTCGATCACTGGACCCAATCGGTCGGACCGATTGTCAAGGCGGTCTCGACCGGCGTTGTCTTGGCGGTCGGACCGCTCAAAATCGGTCGACCGGTGATGATGAAGCGGTCGACCGGCCGACTCGTAACCGATCCGCAACAAAAAATCACCCGATGACGAAGTTGCAATTAGGTGAAACTTTTGATTCTCAACTCTAATCTTATGAAACTTTGCACACACCTTCTATATGCTATTGAGGACCTATTCCAATCGAATATTATGATAATTCTTGAACGATCTTGAGCAATTGCCAATTGATTAATGAAGGTCTAAAACCGCAAGAACGAAAACTTGATCCTAAAGCTTATTCGTGAGGGATTGATGATCAAGATGATGCTAGATAGATTCACACATATCACAGCAAGCTAATTCACGTGAAAGAATCAATCACAAACTCGCGGATCAAAGAAAGCCCTAAAAACACGAAATTGAAAGCAAGAACGAAAAGAGACTTATCTCAAGCAAACCTTGCATAGATTGATTTCGTGATTGATGCTGGATTACAACCACACCATTATGGATCAGTGAGCAATCAAAGATCACGAAATTCACCACAAACCATCAAGAGCCCTAGCCTCCACCTCAACTCCCCTAAAGACAATTAGGGTTTTGAAACATAAAAAGGCGAGAGAGAGAGGTGCAGCCACCATCTCCTCCTATTTATAGTGGAGGCCTAAAACTCTTAGGGTTTGACTTAATTGGGCTCCGTTAAGGCCCACTAACAAGCGGGTCACACACGCACGCTTCGCGAAGCGCCGTCTTTAACCTTTTGACCTAAACCGCTTCACCATGCGCCATGGATTTGCCAATAGGTCACCATTGTCCATCTTGTGTCACGCTTGAGTCGTTGACCACCCGCATCGCCGATCGCTCGACCTCAACTCTTCAAGTCTAGTCCCGATTCTCCTCGCTGACCGTCGTTGACCACCAAGCTACCCGCACAACCACGCACAAGAAAACACGAATTCGGGAACAAGTTCTTCACAACTTGACCCATGTTAGTCAAAATATGCATCATGCAAATCATATGCCATGAAACCAATGACTTTGACCTAACAAAACAACATCGCCACGGTTGGCCGACGCTCAAGTAGAAACCGGCCCGACCGCCCAGTGAGTTTGGTCGGACCGCCCATGGCGGCCGGACCGCCCTTGGGACTTAGCCGAAATTCAAGCTTCCAAATTCAAACCTTCGGAAATTAAAACCAATAGAACTTTTTATCGAGACTCCAAAATCATGAGACCAAGTGCATTGGGATCCCCTCACTTGCCTACAACACCTATTTTTGGCCCACTGCTTTGAACACTTTTAGGTCACCGCGGTCCGATCGCCCTACATGGCCGGTCCGACCGATTTGGGACCGGTCGGATCGCCGTGCAAGGACCGGTCGGACCGCCTCGCCCGTAATACCGTAGCTTTGTCGAAAACACGTGAAACTACAAACCGTAAACGCCATTGCCAATTGTCACATCATCCTAAGATCCGAACATATCCCCATGAAATCCACAATCTCCCTTGATGAACACATTGGCAATTATCCGTAAAATGTAAGTAAGAGGTTTGAAAACGAGTTTACTCGCAGCAGACAAAGGCACAACTTGGTCCATAAGCAAGAAAAAGCAATGTAAGTGACCAAGTGACATCGTAATAGTATAGGCATGTGAGACAAGGCAAAAGTAAGCATAAAACTTTGATTTCGAAAAGGGTCAAAAATCTCACATAAGGTCCATTTGAAAGAACAATTGTTCAATTGACCTATGATCATTGTGAGGATAAAAGAATGCAATTCAAGTTCGAATATTCGATAAGACAATAAGAATGCAACTCAAGAACTCCCCTCACTATGATCCTCAATTTTCAAATTTTCGCCCCTTTGTATAAACTTCTCCCCCAATAAAGAAATATCTTCTTATTAACACATCTTCTCTTCTCATCTAACACATCTTCTCTTCTCATTTAACACATCTTCTCCCCCTTTGACAATGGATTCATCAAGGAATCACGCCTTCCTCTCATCTAGAGATAAAAAATATAGAATAAAGGAAGAAGCAGAAACAGAAGAAGCATAAAGAGGAATATGCATGAAGTGCAATGGAGTGGCTTTATTTTTTGTATTTTTCAATTTTTGATTACAAGAAGCTTTGGAGATTACCCAAAAGAACAAGCTAGTATCTCTAATATTGCACAAACAGCATATCAAGCCCGACAATATAGCAAGATCATGGTAAGACATATATATCAAAGCTAAGCACAAAGGCTCAAAAGTAAAGCAGTAGATTTGATCAATTTAAGCAACGCTTCAAATTCAGCAAGTTCATCAACAGGGATCCTAAAGTGAAATTGGCCATGTCAAAATGTCAAAGTGAGATCAAAAATCTAACAAAGACCACATTAAGAGTCAATCAAGTCCCGTATTGAATCATTTTGCTCAATATTTTGTAAACGCCCATTTGTCAACATTTTTCTCATTTGCATTGAATATTGAAGTTGACTAATGATCTAACTTAGTGACAAGATCCTAGACTAGGAGCCATCCACAAACTCATCCTAAGCTTCACCAAAAGTTGATTAAAGGTATATCTTAGTAAAGAAGATCCCGGACTAGGAGCCATCCACAAACTCTTTCTAAGCTTCTACCGGCGACAAATCTTGAGGTTCATGTCATTTCGACAAGCAATCCCCATGAGATCGTCTCGTTCATCAAACTATCTCCAAGTTCATGTCATTTGACAAGGCCTCGTAAGAATAGTTTGGCACAATTTAAGCATAAGACAATCTTGATTTTCATTTTTCACATGAGCAGTTTTTAGAATCTCAAGAACACAAAAGCTCAAGTAATGGTCAATTTTAGATCAACGAGCTAACAAAGCAATTCTGACAGGGCCAATGTCACAAGAGGAGCACTAATTGCGCAACTCGTTAAAACATCCACAAATTGCAATTTCTTAGTTTGAGTTGTTTAAAAGGTTCTAGCTCATATAGCAAAGACTTAGCTACACATGTAAAAGCATGATAATTCTAGCAAGTCAAAGAACTAGACATGACATTGAGCAAGAATTGAAATACAAAAGCTCTAAATGGTAATAGGCAAAGCTTCATCAATTTTTTTAAAAAAATAAGCAGAAAACATTATATTACAATGCATCTTTTTGGATTTTTCATACCATTTGTTGTAACCACTTGTTGAAGTTTTCATATGAATGCAATATGACACAATGAGATGCAATTAAAAAGCCTAAAAACCTAAAAAGTTCGAAAAGATCACTAAGTTCAGAAAAAGAACAATAAAAGATCAAAAGAACAAGGAAAGATAAGAAGAAAAATCAAACTCCCCCTCAAACCAACCCATAAGGATAAATTACGCCTAACTCGCTTCTTAAGGAGGAAAATCTGGTTTGATCTAAAGGCTTGGTAAGAATATCTGCCAATTGAGCTTCGGACTCTACGAAGTGCATCACAATATCACCTTTTTCAACATGATCTTTAAGGAAGTGAAAGCGAATGTCTATGTGTTTAGTCCTAGAATGTTGCACTAGGTTTTTAGCAATATTAATAGCAGAAGTGTTATCACAGAAAAGAGGAACACTAGCAAAGTTTAACACATAATCTTTCAAAGTGGACGCTATCCACAAAATCAGCACAAAGAACTAGCGTTAGCTACATACTCGCCTCAAAGAAGGATTGTGCAATGTAAGACCGCTTCCTAGAAGACCAAGATACAAGAGAAGTGCCTAGGAAGTGACAGTGCACGAGGTACTCTTCCTATCTAACCGACACCCCGCAAAATCGAATCAAAACCTCTAATGGACAAAGTCAAGAGCAGAATACCAAATGCCATATAAGAGGGTAGAGTGTAAATACCGAATATGCGCTTAACGGCTTGGCGATGGGAAGTTCTCGAGACGCTCAAATCTTGCACAAAGGCATACCGTGAAGTGAATGTCCGGTCTCGAGGTCGTCAAATACGTAGGGAGCCGATCATGTCATGCGGTACTCGCGTTGATCCACGACTTCTCCTTCCTCATCCGGATCCAAAACAATGGTTGCCATGGGAGTGGAAATTGGCTTGCGATCACCCATGTTGAAGCGCTTGAGTAGATCTTTAGTGTACTTCGTCGATAGATGAAAGTTCCTTCCTTGCATTGCTTGATTTGAAGTCCCAAAAGAAATTAAGCTCTCCCATCATACTCATCTCGAATTCCTGGATATAGTGTCGGAAAAGTGGAAACAAGAGCATTAGAGGAACCACCAAAATAATATCATCCACGTAAATTTGAGCAAGCGGAAGTCATTGTCACGCCTAAGAATAAATAGAGTTTTATCCACTTTACCCATCTCAAAATTATTTTTAAGCAAGAAGGTCTTAAGTCTATCATACTGTGCTCTAGGGGCTTGTTTAAGACCATATAATGCTTTAGATAGCTTGAAAACACGATTTGGATATTTAGGATCCTCAAAACCAGGGGTTGCTTAACATACACTTCCTCATCTATGAAACCATTTAACAAGGCACTTTTAACATCCATCCGATATAATTTAAAACCTTTTGATGCAAAGAAATGCAAGCGAAATGCGAATGGCTTCTAGTCTAGCAACAGAGCAAATGTCTCATCAAAATCTAACCCCTCAACTTGGTCAAACCCCGAGCTACCAATCTGCTTTATTTCTAACCACGTAACCATCCTCACCTTGTTTATTCTTAAACACCCAACGGTTCCTATAACATTATGACCACTAGGAGGTTCTACTAGGTTCCAAACTTTGTTTCTTTCAAAATTCTCTAACTCCTCATGCATGGCATTTACCCAAACTAGAATCGATAAAGCATGTGATATATCGTGGGGTTCAAAAGAAGCAACAAAAGCCGAATGAGAGTAGAGATTTGGATCATTATACCGAGCGAGTGACTCGCACATGTAGATTACCTATTATCTGCTCCGAGGATGTTTGTCTCTGAATGCGAAGTGGAGCGCCGGGTGAGATGTCGCTTTCTTCGACCTCCGCAGTATCGCGATGATGATGATGCAGCAGAGCCTCAATCAAGGTGAAGTAGACGTAAAGGTGTTCTTGTATCAATATGGGCGCCTCGGCAGCAGATGAGGGAATGACATTAGCTTCGTCCTCATCTTCCTCCACAAAATGCTCTCTGTCACTGTAAATCATCTCAGAGCAATTGATCTAGCTCTGTGGTTAGTCTCATCAAAAGTGATATTACAAGTCTCTGAATAATGTTAGTCTCAAGATTAAAAACTCGAAAACCCTCGAATGAGCAGATAACCTGTAAATACCCCATCAAAAGTTCTTGATTCAAATTTATCTAAGTTGCTGTCTTAAGGATAAAACATTTTGATCCAAAAACTCAAAATGCGAAAGAGGGTTTTCTACCAAAACGAAGCTCATAAGGAGTCTTGCCTAAAGAAGGTCTCAAAAGACACGATTGGCAATATGGCAAGCGATACCAATAGCTTTGGCCCAAAATCTCCTTGGTGTGTTATACTGCCTAGCATCGTCCTAGCCATTTCGACCAAGGTCCTATTCTTCCTTTCCACCACGCCATTTTGTTGAGGGACGTGTGGAGAGGAGAACTGATGCTCAATACCACGCCAAAGACAAAAAGAAGCAAAGAAGCATTTTTGAACTCCGTGCATTATCATCGCGAATCGCTCTCAAAGCACCGTGAAGCTCGAAGCCAAACGAAGAACAAGGTCATGAAAATAACCAAAAGCTTCATCTTTTGAAGTAAGAAAGAACACCCAAGTATATCTTGAAAGATCATCGACTATGACTAGAATATACCATTTTCCACCAATCGACGGACTCTAGCAGACCAACAAGATCCATATGAAGCAACCGTCCCGGTCCGTCACCATAACCATAGTCACGAAGGGTGTGAGGCAAGAACTTGTTTGCCATGCCTACAGAGCGCTATATCGCATCTTTGACGACTTTGAGTTTGGGCAAACCTCTCATAAGATCAAGGTTGCTAACTCGCGTCGATGATCAAAACCAATGTGCCCCAAACGTCGATGCCAAAGCCGTAAATCAAGAAGATGTAAGCAAACATTTAAGAGATCCAAAGAAGAGATTCGAAAAATCACTCAAAATTCTACCAACTCTAGAGATTCCAAACACAAGCTCACCAAGAGAATCAAGCACACGACAAGCATTTTTCTTAAAACCGTCTCATAGCCATCATCAAGAAGTCGAGAAATGAAAGGAGATTATACCTAAGCTTGTCCACAAGAGCGACATCCTTTAGAATGAATTTGTTGTTCACCCTAATTGATCCTGTTCCTTCAATTCGCCCTTGTGTATCATCTCCAAAGGTGATGAAGTCATCACCGTTGCTCGCGTGAAAGAGGTGAACCATTTTGAGTTCCGGTCATGTGGCGTGAACATCCGAGTCAACGAACCACGTGTTCTTCCCCTTCGCGATAATCCTCAAAATCAAGGAACAAAAGAACGATGTGTCTCAATCATCAAGTTAGATAAACATGATTTAGGAATCCAGTACTGAGACACACGTCTGCAAGGAGTATACAAACCAGAAGTACTATCCTTGATTTCATCTAACATTCGGTTATGAGCAATGTTTAAATTAAAATGAGACTTGAACTGTCCATGGGCGGTCTGACCGGCGTTGGGCTGGCGGTCAGACCGGCGACCAAAACGGTCGAGCCGGTGATCACTAAATGATCGAGACCGCCAATCGATAAACATTAAAATTAGGATATTTAGAAACATAATGATTTGCATGAGAGAAAAATCATAATCCAGGTTTATTCTTTTCAATGTTACCATGTCTCATAGAAGCTCTAGGTTGCATGAATGAAATTCTATCAAAATTTTTCCTATCATTTTTCAACCTCGCCAATGTAATTCAATCAAATGTCCACCTTTTTGCAATAAGTGCAATGGTACTTGGTACCACTAGAAGAAGCACCATTTGAATTAATACAAGGTTGGGCAAAGCCTGCAGATTTAAAAGATGTTTTTGCAGTTGGGTTTTGAATTCAATTAAACCTTTTCCAAGACTTGAATGACTTTTGGGTTTGAATTGTCTTGAAAAGAATTGAATCCTAAACCTTGCTTCTTATAAGGAGTTTTAGACTTGTCAAGAATCATGTTTAATTGTTTCTTACCTTTAGAAAATTTGTCTAATGTATCATGAAGGTAAGCATTTTCTTTCTCAAGTTAACACAAGCATCACAAGTTTTATTCATAGATTTTTCCTTATACAAAGCAATTTCAAGCTTAAGAGTGGAACAAGAAGCACAAGTAGTATTTTCAATATTGTCCTTAAGCTTAGCATATTTGACTCTAGCGACTTCTAAGATATCTTTGATTTCACGCTCTTTTCTAAACATGAAGTGCAAGGGCTAGAATCAAATACATCAAAAGCAATCAATTTACTAGATTCTAAACATTTTTCACAAGGAGCACTTTTAATTTCATTTAGTTCAGATCTAGCATTCTCAAGTTGTTGTACGTAAATGTTATGAGCGATTGTAACTTGGTAATTTCGAATGCATAGCATGACAAGATAAACATTCATCGTGTTCAAGAGTCTTAGCGCTTTTAAGCTCTACTTTCAGTTTGCTAATCTTTGACTCTAATTTCTTATTTTTGTCATAACAAATTCTAGCGCTTCATCTTGACTAAGCAATTGTTCAACTATAGAATCATATTTAGCGTAAAGCTCATCATAAGAAAAAGATACCTCATTATCATCAATGTCGTCCGTGTCACCATGAAGCACATGCCGTGAAGTCTTTGACCTTCCCTTTCTTTTTGCCTTGAAGGATCTCCTCCTCCTTGTCCTCCTCACTCCGGTATCCACATCGCTCAAGGATTGATCCTCAAAGCGGCAAGGACCCGTGAGCGACCTTCACAAGCTTATTAGCCTCATACCTTGATTTGTTGAAAGGAGGCTTCTTCCAAGTCGGCTTTCCTTCCTTATGATTGCTCTTACCTTTCACTTTGGGACAATTTGCCTTGATATGATTGAGCTCACCACATTCATAGCATGTCACCGACCACCTCTCTTTTGTTTCTCACATTATTGTAGGCCTGTGAATTTTTAGCTAGAAGAGCTAACTCGCTTCAGAATACTTTCAAGCTCCTCTTCATGAATAGCGGATAAACAAGCAAATGAAAATCCGTAAGAATATTCAAAAGAGTCATCAAAAGCCTTTTGAGAGGATCTGCTACCAAAGCTAAATTATCTTTCTTGGGATGATCAACTCTTTTAATTTCATGAGTCTTGAGTTTACTATAAAGCAATTCTAAAGTAAGACTTGAAAGATCAACATTTTCCTCTATAGCAAGAGCCTTCATCTCCCACACCTTGGTGTTGATTGCGACCAAGAGATGGGTGGCATTTTCAGATTGAGAATATTCAATATCAACAACTTTTCATTTGATTAATTACTTTATTAAAGCGATCGAAAATGTCATCGATGCTCTCTCCGTGACGCATCTCGAATTTATTGTATTCACGCTTGTAAACCTGTTTGGCGCACCTTTTGATTTGGGACGAACCTCATGATATGTTTCGAGAGTGTTCCAAATTTCATGCGCAGCTTGAAAGATTGCAAATTCTATCATATTCTTGTCTACCAAGTGCACCATATAAAAGATTATTAGCCTTATTGTTGTTAGCCAAAAGAATTGCGTAGCGTGTAGCAATTTCAGAATAACCAATGGGCTCTAACAACATCCCAAATAGCTTGTCCTCGCTCTCAAGAAAGACGCGCATACGATTCTTCCAATAGGCATAGTCGTGCCCATCGAAGATATGCGGTTTAGTAGAAAACTTATCCATCGCCAAAGTTCAAGACTGTTAAGATCAAGATTGAACTAACCGGCTCGATACCACTTGTTGGACCGTAAAAGGCGACTAGAGGGGGTGAATAGGAGCACGCCACTTTTTCACAAATTATGAACTCAATACAATTTCACTCCAAAGAGCTATTAGAAAGCTATGAAGATCAATATACCAAGACAAATGAAGACTAGTATTGAATCCAATTAAACCCTAAGCAATGCTACAAAAATCAACTAAGATTGCAAAGACTCACAAAGACGGGCGGTCGATCACTGACCCAATCGGTCGGACCGATTGTCGGGCGGTCTCGACCGGCGTTGTCTTGGCGGTCGGACCGCTCCAAAATCGGTCTCGACCGGTGATGACGGGCGGTCCGACCGGCCGACTCGTAACCGATCCGCAATAAGAAAATCACCGATGACGAAGTTGCAATTAGGTGAAACTTTTGATTCTCAACTCTAATCTTTATGAAACTTTGCACACACCTTCTATATGCTATTGAGGACCTATTCCAATCGAATATTATGATAATTCTTGGACGATCTTGAGCAATTGCCAATTGATTAACGTAAGGTCTAAAACCGCAAGAACGAAAACTTGATCCTAAAGCTTATTCGTGAGGATTGATGATCAAGATGATGCTAGATAGATTCACACATATCACAGCAAGCTAATTCACGGAAAGAATCAATCACAAACTCGCGGATCAAAGAAAGCCCTAAAAACACGAAATTGAAAGCAAGAACGAAAAGAGACTTATCTCAAGCAAACCTTGCATAGATTGATTTCGTGATTGATGCTGGATTACATCCACACCATTATGGATCAGTGAGCAATCAAAGATCACGAAATTCACCACAAACCATCAAGAGCCCTAGCCTCCACCTCAACTCCCCTAAAGACAATTAGGGTTTTGAAACATAAAAAGGCGAGAGAGAGAGGTGCACCACCATCTCCTCCTATTTATAGTGGAGGTCTAAAACTCTTAAGGTTTGACTTAATTGGGCTCCCGTTAAGGCCCACTAACAAACGGGTCACACACGCACGCTTCGCGAAGCGCCGTCTTTAACCTTTTGACCTAAACCGCTTCACCATGCGTCATGGATTTGCCAATAGGTCACCATTGTCCATCTTGTGTCACGCTTGAGTCGTTGACCCCACCCGCATCGCCGATCGCTCGACCTCAACTCTTCAAGTCTAGTCCCGATTCTCCTCGCCGCTGACCGTCGTTGACCACCAAGCTACCCGCACAACCACGCATAAGAAAACACGAATTCGGGAACAAGTTCTTCACAACTTGACCCATGTTAGTCGAAACATGCATCATGCAAATCATATGCCATGAAACCAATGACTTTGACCTAACAAAACAACATCGCCACGGTTGGCCGACGCTCAAGTAGAAACCGGTCCGACCGCTCAGTGAGCGGTCGGACGCCATGGCCGGTCGGACCGCTTCTCGTGAGCGGTCGGACCGCCTTGGGACTTAGCCAAATTCAAGTTTCCAAATTCAAACCTTCGGAAATTAAAACCAATAGAACTTTTTATCGAGACTCCAAAATTATGAGACCAAGTGCATTGGGATCCCTCACTTGCCTACAACACCTATTTTTGGCCCATCGCTTTTGAACACTTTTAGGTCACCGCCGGTCCGATCAGCCCCACATGGCCGGTCCGACCGATTTGGGACCGGTCGGACCGCCGTGCAAGGACCGGTCGGACCGCCCCTGTCCAGAATACCTGTAGCTTTGTCGAAAACACGTGAAACTACAAACCGTAAACGCCATTGCCAATTGTCACATCATCCTAAGATCTGGAACATATCCCCATAAAATCCACACCAACCGAGGAAAAATGAACGGAACAAAGAGGAATGCATCCTACATGTCAGTCTGGCTCTATGAACAAGAAAATATGGAAACATATTACAAGGGCAATATACATTTTGTTTTCCTAACTCGACTCCTTCATTCCCCTCTCCCCCTCTAGCACCGCCACCCCATCTTCCTCCACGACTCCGGCCGCCGCGCGCCTGCCCTGGTTCCTCTCGACCGGCGATGCCACCCTCATCGGGACCGCCTCTCCCTCCCCAGCCCATTTTTGCCATTGCCGGCCGCTGCCGATGCCTCCCTCGCTGGAGACGAGTACAACCCGAGCCGCTCCCTTGCCCTCCCCTGTTCTGAAGTTTTGTGTGCTCTCTCATTTTCTTTGTCCCACTCTGTATGAATGTATGTATGATAGGTGGCCCCATAGTGATTAGATTAAAGATAATCCTGAGGATAATTATAATGGTTAAAACTGATTGGTGTGTCAATATTAATTAATTAGAAGATACTAGTGTAATTAGAAAACTCTAGCCAAATATGGTTTTAGGACTCTGGTAAGAAGGATGCATATGTGTAGTTGTGACCTAATGTTAAAGTGATCAATAAACCCTAGTCCAATCTAACAAAAATAAGGATGGGGTAATCAAGTGGTTAGTTAAGGATTAGTCGGTTAGGTAGATGTAGAGATGCTTTACTCAGCCCTGGGCATTTCTAAATTAAGTTAATTAGTAACTAAATCAAGGTAATTGAATTCAAGCATTTAGATGTTAATCAAGTAACATTAGTATGCACTTAAAAGATAAATTTCAAAAGGTGGTGCTCCAAATTGGAAACCAAGTTAAAGTTATTAATGTTACTAATAACTAGGGCTTTACTCATTTGGATGCCAGTTAGACTAAATAGTGATAGGTGATTAGCTGGGAAATATTGGTAGGTCGGTTAGGGTATAGTTAGCCATCACAAGTACTTTAGCAAATTAAGGATTAATGGAGGATGATAGCGATAGTGTGTCAACGGCATGTGGAGCACTTATCAGTTAACAATAATATATAGTTAGTTACTAAGATCATGGCTAAGTTAGACATAGTCATTTTACTAGGTAGTCGTGAAGGGTAGCGGTAGCTACGATTTAACTTCATATAAGTAATAGTAATCTAGATGATAGGATTAATCGCCGAACAAGAACTAGAGACTAGTACGTAAGAGCCCATAAGCCTTGTAAGGTAGTTATGTACTTAGCTAAAACTAGTCCTCATTAGCAGATGGATAAATAGGTTTACCTTAGTATGTGCCAGGTCACACAAGTAATGAGACTAAGTAAAGGCCACCTCACACACGAAGGCCAAACCCGCAGACACCACTAATCAAGTTATAAGATTGATAGGCCCCCAAGTGAATGATAGTAGTTCCACCATCAATCAACATCGTATAGACTCTAGCTATCATCCATTGCCATCTGTTCCCAGTAGTAGGACGCTTCGTGGCCCGAATGAGGATTAGAGAACCCTACCTAGCAAGGTGATCTCTCCCATCTAGGTAATCGATGAGGAATATTCATATGAATATTCTCTCCCTCCCATTGGAGTCCTAACTCCTTGCACCAGCGGACTTCCTGAGTGCCCGATCCCTCTCACCCTCACTCCGGATCAAATGGTTACCTTACCCCAAGTCTGACTAACAACCCAAAACCCCATCACTAGACCAAACAAAATAGAGTTTGGATTTATCTGCTTTGATATGAAGTATTTTCTTTGTTCCAAATATCCCTGGATGTACTTCATTCCGTCTAAAGTGTTTCCTTCATCAACTTCCTTTGATCTGAAGTATTTTCTTCATCAACTACACTAAGTATGATTAGTTTCATCTCGAGCACTTCCTTCTTTGAAGATACCCATCGGTATATTTAGCTTCGTTTGAAGTATTTTCCGCTTCAAACACTATTGGATTTATTGACTATCGTATTGAAGTGTTTCCTTTTGTTTACTTGCCTTTGGATTTATTGGGTTTGACCGTATTCAACATAGTTAGAATCTAAAGCCATGGTGGAGCAGTCCGAGGTAGAACAAGAACAAGGCCAAGATTATCAGAACATTGAACAAGATGAGTCAACACTTTGATCATGTTGCACCTACTTTTAAATGCAATTTATATTATTTTAAATTTTGAAATTGCATTGCTATGATTTGTACAATTACATTGACATAGCTCATAGTTAATACCTTAATGATAATTGAGTATAACCTTTCCATCCTTGAACTTGGACAATATTCTTTGTCACCCTAGTAATAATGGTATGCATGACTAGTTACTAAGTCTGTATCTAAGTGTAATTCTTAGTCTTGCTTAGATACATTGACATGTGGGCAATAATTTGCCCGATATCATTTTAAAACTTGAAACTAGATTTGGGATGTCGAGGTTGGAGCTTGGCTGGTATGTTGAACTAGAAAGTATTTCAAAACAAAAGAAAACCAAAAACAGATTTTAACTTGGACTGCTGGAAAGCGCGACGAGTGCTGGTAAAGAGCACGACAGAGTAGGTATGGGAAAGTACCATCCGTGTCAATAAAGGACCGAGTTCTTGTAACGATATTCTTGAGTAAAAACAGTGCAACCATAAGTCTATAATAGGTACGACCAGCTGACTAATTTGTTCGCCTCATCGCAACTTCACTATTGGTGGGTGTGTGGCGTGGGTATGGGTAGGAGCTACAGGAAAACTACACGGCGCAAGTGGGAGACCTCCTGGGGGCACGGCCCAAGGAGGTGATACCTAGAGGGTGGGGTTGCGTTGTGATGGGGCACTGTAAAGGCTTTGTGATGATCAACTTAGTTGAACACCTATGGAAGTGTGTCAAGACGGACATTATAAGTTGATTGCCTATTATGGGTAAAGCATGCGAACTCTACAGGGTGTAAAAACTATCTGGATAGTTGTGCCCACAGTAATGGGCGGTGCTGAGAACTTACTTAAATTAGCTTTTATTTTATAAAATAATTTATGGGTAGAATGAAAAGATGGGTTGGAGTCCAGAGATTTGGGATGACCTTGTTGAGAACCATTGGGAAGTACGGGATGTGACCTGAGAAAAAACATAAACATTGGTCCACTCAGTGATATGGGAGGTTGGAACCTCCACTAGTATTTTACAACAAAACTCAACTTTGTTAAAACCTGTGTTGGTTAAAAATGCTAGGTCTCAGGATTTGGTACTACTTAATCTATTTCAACAAGTGGCTTTATGTAAACAAAAGAACCACAAGCCATTCCTTTGACCAGCCTTGTATATTATATAACTGCATTATATGTGTTACTCGCGAGTACAGTTGTGTACTCACACTCGCTCAATATTATTATTCAGTAAGAATGAAAGAAGAAAGCTATGTGGGCACTTACGAACATTTGTCAAGACTGGAAATCAAGAAAGCCAAGAACTAAGTCGCGGGTCCTAGTCGATTGTTTGTGGGTATATCGTGAGGGTTCTGTGTGTTGCACTTTAAATTCCGCTTTCGCTTATGATTCTTTAATGGTATTTGGCCTATCCGGCCGATTTCCAAAGTCAAAAGACATAAGGTATATTTACTCTTGATTATTATTATGTAATAATTTTATATTTTTATGATATGTGTCTGATATTCAATAACGTAACTATGGTTACTGACTACTTATCTATGAATTAATGTCGTAAACACAGAAAATTCTTATTTGCAAATTTGAGATCCGACTGGTCTGATGTTTAAGGCCATCACGCATGGCTTCCTGAGTGCTGGAGCGAGAAGCGGTTGGCCCTGACACCATATTTATGTACCTACACTACACGGAAGGAAGTTGATAGAAATTGGATTGGGAATCAGCGGAATTAGATCGGGAACAGAGAGAAATCCAGTGGATTTGGGATAATATAATTTGGGGTTCGGTATAGCCGTACACAATAAGTATAGAGGATACAGAGGCTGTTTGGTTTGAAACCCAACTAGTCTTAACAAAATTTAGTAATACCCTGAAGATTTGTGCTACTAAGATTTGGCATCGTTCCACAGATTTGGTCACGCCAATCATCAATTCGCCAAATCGTGGCCAAAACAGTTTTGGCTCGGCTACACAGTCCCTCAACCATGACGTGGCCTGCGTTAGTTGGTCCATTAAATCGTCATCTGTTTTGGCTCGGCTACACAGTCCCTCAACCATGACGTGGCCTGTGTTAGTTGGTCCATTAAATCGTCATGGCCTGCGTTAGTTGGTCCATTATGTTGAGTAACCGTCACTGGCGAGTCCAATTCGAACAGATACCTTGTATACAATATGCAGAATCGTAAGAACGAATCAAGAACACAAGAACACAACAGTAGATTGAACACAGAGATATGAGAGGACTTCAGACTTCGCTTTATTGCTTCGGAATAATCAGGGTTACAATGAGAGGGGGGACTCTCTATTTATAGACTACGAGACGAGGAGTTCAACTGGGTCAGGACTCTCCGGGGTCCTGGGCCAGGACTCTCCAGAGTCCTGGGCCCGGTTTCTTAACACTCCCCCTTGAACACTCATCCAACATATTCATGTCTCGTCAAAACTCCATAAAAACCCAGTGGGAAAAATTTGGAGAAAGAGTACATGTCATGCGTTCTGCTGTGTTGCACGAATTGCCTCATTAAAAACCTTAGCCGAGAAACTTCAGAAAACTCGTCAAGGGAAAAAGAGTACAATTCACCCTGCTTCATTTAATCTCCAGGATTTATTCTTTGGGTACTTGATCGTCGTGATCAAGATTTAATAATGAGTTCGTGAAGGTTCTCCCCCTAAATTCTGCACCTGTCTAAGTCTTATCATTCCAATTCCACGTATGCATCTTTCAAAACTAGACGCTGGAAGTGACTTCGTGAATAAATCTGCAAGATTTTCACATGACTTAGTATCCAGTACCTTAATTTCGTCCATCTTTTGCATTTCGTGAGCATAGAAGAACTTGGGATTGATATGCTTTGTAAGGGGACTCTTCACATAACCCATCCGCACTTGGCGACACAAGTCGCATTATCTTCATAGATAATGGTGGGGGTTTGCGCGGTATCCAATCCACATGACTGCTGGATGTGGTGAATCATCCGTCGAAGCCAAGAACATTCTCGTGAGGCTTCGTATAATGCTATGATTTCTGAGTGGTTCGTCGAAGTAGATACAAGACTTTGCTTAGACGATTTCCATGAAACTGCAGTTCCACCACACAGAAATACATAGCCTGTTTGCGACTTAGCTGTGTGTGGGTCTGACAGGTACCCAGCATCTGCGTAGCCAATCATGGTAAGGTCTTGGTTCTTTCTGTAGAATAGACCAAGATCTTTGCTTCCTTGGAGGTATCGGAAGACGTCTTTTATTCCCTGCCAATGCCTTTTGGTAGGTTCTGCACTGTACCTTGCTAATAGGTTTACTGCAAATGTAATGTCCGGTCTAGTACAATTTGCTAGGTACATGAGTGCTCCTACTGCACTCAGGTATGGGAATTCCGGTCCCAGGACTTCCTCCACCTCTTCTTTAGGTCTGTATGGGTCCTTGTCTTGCTGTAAGGATCTTCCGACCATCGGCACTTTCGAAGGATATGCCTTTTCAAAGCCGAACCTTTCCAACACTTTCTGAGTGTAGGTTGACTGATGTACTAGAATCCCTTCAGGGGTATGCTCAAGCTGCAGGCCTAGACAGTATTTGGTTTTACCCAAGTCTTTCATTTCGAATTCTGACTCTAGGTAAGAGCTTGCTTTCTTAATATCTTCCATGGTCCCGATGATATTCAGATCATCTACATATACTGAGATTATCTGAATCCATCCCAGGATCGCCAGATAAAAACACAGGACAATCCTCATTGTTCGTGTAGCCTTTCTTGCAGAGAAAGTCGCTTAAACGATTATACCACATTCTGCCTGATTGCTTCAATCCATACAGCGACTTTCTAAGTTGCACACTGTATAAATTTCTATTTGCTCTGTCTTGGTTCGGGACAGGGATACCTTCCGGTACCTTCATGTAAATGTCCGAATCCAAGTTCCCATAAAGGTATGCAGTTACCACATCCATTAATTTCATTTCCAAATTCAAGTTTACTGCCATTGAGATTAAATATCTAAAGGTAGTTCCGCCCATGACCGGGGAATAAGTTTCATCATAATCGACTCCTGGTCGTTGGGTGAAACCTTGTGCAACGAGCCTTGCTTTATGTCTTACAACTTCATTATTTTCATTTCTCTTTCGAACAAATACCCACTTATGCCCTACTGGGTGCACATGGGGAGGCGTGCAGCTTACAGGCCCAAACACCTCTATTTTATTCAGAGATATTAATTCTGCTTCTATTGCCTTCTTCCAATCTTTCCAATCTGATCTTTTCTTACATTCAGCGAGCGATGCAGGCTCTGGATCAAGATCGATGATTGTGGCAATTTTCTTTGCAAAATAAATATCGACATTGACTGTTGTTCTATTCATAGATTCTCCTGTGGTCACATAATTTATAGCTATTTCTTCATGGGGCGATACTTCTAATGTTTTTACTTGCTTACCGCTTTTCGATTGCAGGGCAAGTCCTTTAGTTTTTCAAATTGATGTGTGCGCACACATCCATGCTGATATCTCCCTCCGTGGGAATATTCAAATCTGGTATGCCTTTTGCTGAAGGTTCTATAGCGGTGCCAGGTCTCAATTGGCTCCCTTTCTGGTTGTAGGGAACTTTAGTGATCGGTTGTGTCAAGTCCTTCTTATCCTTTTTCGCCAGGCGTCCCCGGTTACTTGGGATTCGAGGGCGAAGTTCTCGTCCTTTATTCGAGGCCTCGGGCGAGATTAGGATACTTTCAATTTTCTTTGGTATTTCAACCCTCTCCGCGCATTGCGTGCAGGCACATGCGACTTGGTTACACTTTTCAAATCACTAAAGTGGTCAGGCAGTTGATTCGCTAATTGTTGGACCGTAAAGGCGACTAGAGGGGGGGTGAATAGGAGCACGCTCACTTTTTCACAAATTATGAACTCAATACAATTTAACTCCAGTAGCTATTAGAAAGCTATGAAGATCTATACCATGCAGACAAATGAAGACTAGTATTGAATCGGTTAAACCCTAAGCAATATAACAAAATCAACTAAGATTACCAAGACTCACAAAGACGCGCGGTCGACTGTTATACTCAACCGGTCGGACCGATTCTTTGGCGATCGACCGCGTTATCTTGGCGGTCGACCGCTCCAAAATCGATCGACCGGTGATGACGGCGCGGTCGACCGGCCGACTCGAACCGATCGCAATATAAAATCGGCCGATGACGAAGTTGCAATTAGGTGAAACTTTTGATTCTCAACTCCAATCTTTATGAAACTTTGCACACACCTTCTATATGCTATTGAGGACCTATTCCAATCGAATATTATGATAATTCTTGGAGCGATCTTGAGCAATTGTCAATTGATTAACGTAAGGTCTAAAACCGCAAGAACGAAAACTTGATCCTAAAGCTTGTTCGTGAGAGATTGATGATCAAGATGATGCTAGATAGATTCACATATATCACAGCAAGCTAATTCACGTGAAAGAATCAATCACAAACTCGCGGATCAAAGAAAGCCCTAAAATCACCAAATTGAAAGCAAGAACGAAAAGAGACTTATCTCAAGCAAACCTTGCATAGATTGATTTCGTGATTGATCTTTGGATTACATCCACACCATCATGGATCAAGAGACAATCAAGGATCACGAAATTCACCACAAACCATCAAGAGCCCTAGCCTCCACCTCAACTCCCTAAAGACAATTAGGGTTTTGAAACATAAAAGGCGAGAGTCCAGGTGCGACCACCACCTCCTCCTATTTATAGTGGAGGCCTAAAACTCCTAGGGTTTGACTCAATTGGGCTCCGTTAAGGCCCACTAACAAGCGGGTCACACACGCACGCTTCGGCGCCGTCTTTAACCTTTTGACCTAAACCGCTTCACCATGCGTCATGGATTCGCCAATAGGTCACCCTTGTCCATCTTGTGTCACGCTTGAGTCGTTGACCTCACCCGGCATCGTCGATCGTTCTGGACCTCAACTCTTCAAGTCTAGTCCCGATTCTCCTCGCCGTTGACCGTCGTTGACCACCAAGCAACCTGCACAACCACAGACAAGCAAACACGAATTCGGGAACAAGTTCTTCACAACTTGACCCATGTTAGTCAAAACATGCATCATGCAAAACATATGACATGAAACCAATGACTTTGACCTAACAAATTAACATCGCCACGAAGTTGGCGGACGTTCAAGTTATTACGGCCCGACCGCTCAGTGAGCCGGTCGGACACCCATGGCGGTCGGACCGCTCCCTCGTGAGCCGTCGGACCGCCTTAGACTTAGCCAAATTCAAGCTCCCAAATTCCGAAACCTTCTGGAAACTTTAAACCAATAGAACTTTTTACTGGAGACTCCAAAAATCATGAGACCAAGTGCATTGGGATCCCCTCACTTGCCTACAACACCTATTTTTGGCCCAGCTCGTTTTGAACACTTTTAGTCATCGCCGGTCCGACCGCCCTACATGGCCGGTCCGACCGATTTGGGACCGGTCGGACCGCCGTGCAAGGACCGGTCGGACCGCCCCTGTCCAGTAAGCCTGTAACTTTGTCGAAAACGCGTGAAACGACAAACCGTAAACGCCATTGCCAATTGTCACATCATCCTAAGATCTGGAGCATATCCCCATGAAATCCACACTAATGCTTGCAAATCAATTATCTTCTGGACTTCTCTATTTGTTTCACTAGTGCCGGGTCATGTGCATGGATTCCCGTGGCTTGCCACGTCAGTTCCCGACATTTTTCATTAAGGGGTTGATTTCCTCCCCCTAATGATGGGAAACTATCCTCATCGAATATGCTGTCAGCGAAGCGGGCTGTATGCAAATCTCCAGTCATGGGATCCAGATACTTGATTATGGATGTTGTCTCATAACCAATGTATATCCCAGACTTTCGGAGAGGGCCCATTGCAGTTCGCTGCGGTGGTGGTATAGGTACATAAACCTTGCAACCAAACCTTCGAAGATGGAAGATTTTCGGTGTTGACCCTTGCGCTAGTTGCATAGGTGAATGGATGTTATATGCTGATGGTCGAAAATTGATGAGAGTTACTACGTGTAGGACTGCGTGTCCCCAACATGTAGTTGGCAAATTACAATTCTGCAAGAGCAGTCGGGCAATAAATTTAATTCTTTTAATTAATGCTTCTGCTAGTCCATTCTGGGTGTGGACATGTGGTACAGAGTGCTCAACGGTAATTTCCATTGCCATACAATAATCATCAAATGTCTTTGAAGTAAATTCTCCGACGTTGTCCATCCTGATGGACTTCACATGATGATCAGGGAAATTATTCTTAATCTTAATTATCTGCGAGATCAGCTTTGCAAAAGCGTAGTTTCTCGTAGACAATAAGCATATATGCGACCATTTCGAGGAAGCATCGATGAGCACCATAAAGTACCTAAATGGCCCTGACAGGGGCTGTATAGGATCAAAATGTCTCCTGGATACGATCCAGGAATGCAGGGATTTCATCCTTTACTTTCAGAGTAGAGGGTCTAGTAATCATTTTCCCAGTGGCACATGCAGGGCACACGAAATCTTCTGGATTCGGGAAATTATTTACATTGATATTATGTCCCTGAGAATTAGTAATTATATTTCTCATTATTCTAAGACCGGGGTGGCCTAATCTATCATGCCAGAGACAGAAAAGTTCAGAGCTTCTAAAAGTGGTTTTCGGGACGAGATAAATGCAGATGCCTTAATATGAGTGTAGTATAACCCAGATTCATATGAAGGAAGTCTTTCTAATACCCTTTTTTATTTTTCTCGCGCTTTGTAATTAGTAGGTATTCCTTACCATACTCTTCTTCAGTCTCTACGTGGAGACCGTTGGCGCGAATATCTTTAAAGCTTAAGAGAATCCTAGTCGATTCTGGGTACAACAAGGCTTCTTCAATGACCAATGTTGTGCCCATCGGGAGTATAATTATGACTCTTCCTGAGCCTATTACACAAGTATCGCTGCCTGCGATTGTCGTAAGACTACCAGCATTCTTGCTGATTGACTGAAATTTTTTTGTCTCTCTTAATATGGTATTCGTTGTGCCGCTGTCTGCTAAGCATACTTCCTCCATAGGGCGCCACACGCGTTCTGATATATATAAAATATTTATTAATATAGGGTAGCAAGCAACCATACATATAAAATACTTCAAAACAGAACACAATTTGCCTTTATTAATACGATGAAAAGTCGTGCAGGACTCAAAATAAGAATTTATTTCTTTGCTCTCCTAGAGCTTACAACCATTATGCAAGATTATTATTCTATTGCAACCAAAAACTGCAAATGACTATAAAACTAAGTACAATGCGTGCACTAGATCGAATCAGCGAAGTATGAAGATACTTCTGTCTGGATCTGCGCTTCGTTCATCTGCTCCTCGTTGGCAACTATAGCTGCTGCTGCTGTGATGTCCAAATGAGGTGTGATGGGGGCGGCCATCGGGTTGTCCACATCCATGGGTGCATCCCATGATTGTGGATCCCCTATGCCTGCAATGGCGAGGTGTGCCTCATGCTGTCCTTTGCCCTTCTTCTTGGCCTTGAAAGCATCGATCACGTGCTGCGACTCATGGCAAACACGTGACCAATGACCCCAAGTGCCACATTTGTAGCAAATTTGGTCCTGCTGACCATACGACTTCTCGTCGTGCTTCTTTTGTCCGCCCTTCTTAGCTTGGGCAGTTTGCTTGGTTTTACGACCCATGACCTTACCCTTCCCGCCTCTTTCTGCTGAGTGAGGCTTTCTCACCCTGTAGCTGTTTGCGTTGACTTCAAGTCCAACTTTGCTACTAGGTGGCTGTGAGATGTAGTTCTTTCGGAGAACGTCATCTTGAGCTTCCGCAACTTGCATGATATCGATCAGTTCGGCATACTCCTTGTAGCCATCCTGCCGATAGTTGCGTGCGGATTGTACCGCGTTGGGGTGGAAGGTAGAGAGAGTTTTTTCTATCTTCTGCTCGTCTGTGGTTACTTTACCACATAGTTGAAGACTTGTACAAATTCTGTGCAATGTAGAATTGTACTCTCCCACGGTCTTGTAGTCAGCAAAACGCAGTCGGTTCCAATCCTGCTCTGCACGAGGAAGGATGGTGTACTTTAGCTTTTCAAACCGCTTCTTGAGTGCGGTCCATAAGGCTAGTGCGTTCTTTTCTGCCATGTACTCATTCTTGAGTGTTAGGCAGAGATGATGTCTGAGAAAATGAAGTGCTTGACCATTCTCCTCAGCAGTTGGAGCGACGTCCTTTAGGGTGCCAAGTCCAATAGCAGCACGGAGCTTCTTTGCTCCAAGTACAATCTCGACATCCGATGCCCAAGTCAGATAATTATGGCCATGCTAGGCGACTCTTGAACTCCGGTTCAGTGTCTGATCATCTGCATATTCATGCAAAGAGTGTATAAGATTACTGCTGGTAATTTGCATAAAATAGTTGAAAAAATTCTTATAATGTTTTCGTATTTTTCTATGCATTTTCATGATTTACTGCTATTTCAGTGATTAAAAGCAATATTAATAATCACAAATAATCAAAACAGTAAATACCATAAATAAATTGCATAGAAATAATAATAACAAGGTAAAATATGATTCAAATGCAAAAAACCGATTCAAAATTTGAATTCCCGAGGCCCTTTTCTGCTGGAATATGAATTTTTGGCGAATTCTGCAATTTTCAGGGGCTAAAACATGAAAATTCCAGTTCTAAGAAATTTTAGTGTAATTTACTGAAACTCGAGGCCCTTTTGCAAAAGACTTTATCTGGGCGGCCCAAAAGGCGGCCGTTAAGCAAGATAGGACTCGTGGGGAACTCGGGGTAGGGTTTCCTACCCCGAGTCCTCTCGTGGCGGCTCCTTCTTGGAGCCGCCGCGGTCGAACGCCAGATCGCGTCTGAGCCGGGCGAGCGGCGCCTTCTGCGCTGTCGTCGGCCAGCGCCGTCGGCCGGCGTCGCGGCTGATCTTGGAAGAAGCCGGCGGAGTGGCCGGCGGCGGCGGCCACATGCGCAAGAGGTGCGGCACTTCCTCCCAGCTCTGGCGGCGGCCCAGGGCGGTCGCTCAGGCGGCCGGCGCGCTCGGCGGTGATGCCTTCAAGCGCGCATGGCTTATGCGGCGGCGGTGGTGCTCTGCAACCCGACCGCTCTTCCCTTCCCTCCCCCTTTTTGTGATGTCTGGCGGCGGCCAAAGTTGCAATGCATCTGGCGCCTTGGGGCGGCGGCCGGCGCAAGGGCGGGATCTTGAGCAGAGGCAGCGGCGTGCGCGGCTTCTCCTTCTTCCCCTTTCTGTGATGTTCTCTTGGAGGTGGTCCAGCCGGCGGTGGTGCGGCGGCGAGGGGTGCTGCATTGGCCGGGGTTAACCTGGCCGTAGCGAGTCTTGGCCGGGTTGGTACTACGGCCGAAATTTCTTGCCCGGGATCGGGCGGCCGAGTCAGTCTTGGCGGTGTAATTCTGTTCAAATATAATTCTTGTTCATGCAATAATCGTGATGCAATCAACATCCGATCTTTCATGCAATCCACCGATCGGCATTGTCTTGGCGACTTCAAGTCTTTCGCGGTAGATTAGAACAGATTTGCACCGAAAAACCAATCTAGAAAGCCAAATTTGCGAATTGAAAAGCAATCTAGAAAAGCGATTCAATCTACGAGGGTCGTTCTTCGACGGTTACCTTTCGATGCGAGGAGAGTCGATCGTGCTGATAACGTGTTGAGTAACCGTCGCTGGCGAGTCCAGTCCGAACGGGTACCTCGTATACAATATGCAGAATCGTAAGAACGAATCAAGAACACAAGAACACAACAGTAGATTGAACACAGAGATATAAGAGGACTTCAGGCTTCGCTTTATTGCTTCGGAATAATCAGGGTTACAATGAGAGCGGAGACCCTTTATTTATAGATTATATGATGAGGAGTTCAACTGGGCCAGGACTCTACGAGGTCCTGAGCCCTTACTAGACCAGAACTCTTCAGAGTCTTAGACCCAGTTTCTTAACACATTAAATGTGTCTTTTAGTTTACTTCCGAAACTTCAAATGATTTTTTATCTCCAAAACCGTATATATCTCCTCGCTGAAGTGCCCTCTGGACTGGTTTCCTTTTCATGCCACTCCCGTCGCCTCGTTGGGCCATTTCCTAGTCCTCCACAGGGCCAGTCTGTGCACCCCTGCCTCTCACGCGACGTCTTCCCTGTCCAGTGTCCACCGCCCCTCTCATCCTCACCCTCCAGTCCACGACGCGGCGTCACCTCTCTCCTCCTCCGCCGCCAAGCGCCGACGCCCCTCTCTTCCTCGCGCGGACGGCCTTTTCCTCCTCCGCCGCCAAAGCCCAGGTGCCCACCCCACTGCCCCACTGTACTCGGTGCGCCCACCCACATGATGCGATGCGATCTTCCCTTCCTTTCCTTTCTCTCTCGCCACTAGTGTAGTGCGTGTACGCCTGACTGCCTGAGGAGATTAGAGACGGAGGAGAGCCTGCCCGTCCATGCCATCCCCATGACAGCTCCATAGCAAGGTATCTGAATCGTTCAAGTGATCCCCCTCCTCTTCTCTCCTTCTTCGATGTGATGTAATACATCGTCGGTGGATCTGTGGGTTTTCGTTACCAAGAAAGCCTGTGTGATTCCTGCCGCTATACTGATTGGAATTAGTGGTTGTAACGGCCGTTGTTAATCTTGATTTTGGGGGATGTTTTCCTCTTCGCCTATTTTGCTCAATTCTGAACTGTCGAGTGTGCAAAAAGAAAAGGGCAAGTTTGTTGGTGATATGACATCAATTATATATTTATTATGGCGTTCCCGTTACAGATCTATGTAGGTTTTCTTATCTGGTACTAAATACTGGTCATTTCTTAGGGTCATGTTTGGGTATGACAGTGTTTTGGGGCCTTACTGGGAGATCAACAAAACTATTTGAGCTAAACGATTTTTACCTTCATTATGCATCAAAATATCAAATTGTTCCCATGTTTCTTGCCTAAGGTTGAATTAAGTTGACGATTCTGTGGGGTTTCTAGCCTAATGCACGACCAACCTGTGAAAATTAAATGGTATTTAGAAAGAGTTATAAATACATGCCACCGTAAAGTTCCCAGTTTTGAGATATACAACTGCAAAGTTTTTTCTTTGAAAAATGCCACTAGTAACACACCGAAATTGGAAATATGCCATTATAATTTTTTTAAGACCGTAATACCCCTCCTTCCTCCTCCCATTGTCCACGTCTCAAAACCTGGAACTTTACTATGGTGTATCTAAATAACCCATTCGGAAAAGGACGTTTCAGCATTTATGTGTTAAGATCATATCTTTAGTAACTAGGTTTTAGGCACATTACATGAATTTGATGTACTCGACATATGAAAAATATGATTTGTATTAAGTACCCTTTAGTCTTGAATTTGCCTATTACGAGCATTAAAGCGTAGATAGTGCTAGAGCCCATAGCTACTACTGATTTAATCTCCCAGTTTATTTTGTCCTTGATGCCAGCCGTCGTGCACTTCTCATCTTTTATCCCTGCTCGAATTCATTAACATCCCTTTAAATTTCTGAAGCTACAAAATTGCAGATGTATCTAGAATAGAATATGGAATCTTGAATGAATTGCTAGTACTACTTTGTACTGATGCCATGTGTTTAGCTTGTCTAGAAGTTCCGTGATACTTGAATTGTGTATCTTCTGCAGCCCTCACCGTTTGATATTTACATCAACATTTTATTTTTGTGCGTCTATAAATGCATCCATTCTAGAACTCCCTTTCAAATACACCAATTTATGGAGCAGTTCTATTACAAAATCTGGGAGCTTTAATTTATTTAGGGATACTGATTTGTATTGGTGCCACTTCTTTGTTTATGTACATTTATATTTACTAGTATCGTTATCAAACTAAGTTTCTTAATTGCAACTTGTATTGAAGGTGGAATTTCTGATACTTAGAAATTGGATTAGACTCTACACGGCAAGAAATTATGGCAGCAGGTAGCAAGGCAGAGAGAAAAGCAGCATTAGATGCTGGAGCATGGATGTTCAATGTTGTGACGTCTGTTGGTATCATCATGGTCAACAAGGCCTTAATGGCCACCCATGGTTTTAGTTTTGGTAAGAAAATTCTTTTGATCTTTCATTCCTGTTTGAAAGGTCAACAATGATTCACGTATGTTATCAGTTGGATCTACAAATAAACTACGATCTAATGCTGTGTGCTTTTGTTTGCTTGTACAGCTACTACATTGACTGGACTGCATTTTGCAACCACGACCTTGATGACATTAGTAATGAAATGGTTGGGATATATTCAGCCGTCCTATTTACCACTGCCAGAACTAGTAAAATTTGTCATTTTTGCAAACCTATCAATTGTTGGGATGAATGTTAGTTTGATGTGGAACTCTGTTGGATTCTATCAGGTGAAGACAGTAATTTAGTTCTTTTATATTCAATGTTTCTATGGTAGAATGGAATGCATGTACTAAATTGCACGTTCTGCTGTTTCAGATTGCCAAGTTGTGTATCATTCCAGTTTTGTGCTTTCTAGAAATCTTGTTTGACAAAGTCCGTTACTCCAGAGATACAAAGCTCAGTATACTGCTTGTTCTAGTAGGCGTGGCTGTGTGTACCGTGACTGATGTTAGTGTGAATTCTCAAGGGTTGATAGCTGCAATAATAGCAGTTTGGAGCACTGCACTACAACAGCATGTGAGTATCGAGGGTACTTGAATTTGTGACTTTGTGTGCATTTATACATAGTGCGTGTCCTTATGGTGCATTTGGTATGCAATAATCTCACATTCCCCTGTAATCTAATATCCAGTTCAATCTGATTACCAGTAATCTAAGAACCCACTGTGTGGTTGGTTTGAAGGAAACAACAAAATAGTCTTTATAATAGTTTAAACATTTCATAACTTGAACCAACAAGTCCCCAAATTTAAATTACATGATTTTAAATTTCAAACCATGAAGGTTAACATTTATAAATGTTAAATTTAAAAGTAAAAATTTGAATTTTACAATTTAAATTCTCACAATTTAAGATTCCAACATTCAAAATATTAATGTTGATCATTCAAAAGTTCAAATTTTGGATTTTCGAATTTTGAAAATTAAAAATTTGAGTTTTGGAATTTAAATTCTCAGCATTTGAAATTCTGAAATAAAAAATGAAACATTCAAAATTCGAATTTATGAAATTTAAATTATCGGAATTTGAATTTATGAAATGCAGAATTCTAAATTTCAAATTTGAAGATTCAAGATTTCAAAAAATTAGACTTTCGTAATCATAACATGAAAAATTGAATTTCCTGAATTTAAGATTGGGAAATTCAGGATTCAAATTTTAATATTTTGTTTTCAAAATTCATATTTTGAAAAAGAAAAAAAATTAATTCCATATTTCAGATATGTAAATATTAAAATAAATCGTCATTTGGATTTTGAATTATAAAAGTTTTAATTTTGACTGACAAATTGAAGCAAATGATAAAAAGAACAGTAGCTGTGATTCCTTTCCCTTGTAACCTAAGATAGACCATCCTTTTCTACGGGAAACATATTCCTGAAATTGATGGTAATCTAGTTTCCAATGTAATCTTGGATTCCTGGTTGTTTTACAAAACAAGTAATCTCATAGGATTATTGAAAGATTCCTGGTAATCCTTGGAGGATTCTGCCAACCAGAGATAGAAATCCCGGCCAGTAACCGCCGGTTACCGGCCGGCTACCGGCCGGGGGCCGGGATCCAAAATTCGGCTGGTTTTTCCCGGTTCGCAAATTCAAATTTCAAATTTCAAATTTTGAATTTTGAATTTCGGTTGGTTTTTAAGCAAATTCAAGCGAATTTCGTTCGGTTTTTTTCCGGGAAATCCGGTTACCGGCCGGTTTTTTTCTCGGCCAGCGACCGGGATTTCCCCGTAACCGGCTGGTTTTTTTTCCCGGCCGGCGACCGGGATTTTCCCCGGGAACGGTTTTTGGATCCCTGGCTCCCTGCTGCCAACCGAACGCACCCTAATGGGAATTATCCTCTATTTGCCCTTCTTTTGATTCCTTGGCTTCTAAGTTAGCAATGTTGAAGTCCAACAACATTAGACCTGTAGTACTTTCCATTCACATATTTTTTTTCAAACCTTCAGGGGAATTCATCTGTAATTTTTCTCATTCTGTAATCCAGATTTTGTCTCTGCTTTTCGGTGGTTTGAGCAAAAGAATTTAGTTGTTTCCTTCTAACTGCTGTTCTGATTACTCATGTTCAAAAGAAAGTTTGGTTATAACTAAAAGAGCTTCGAATGTTTAGGTCTTGCTCATTTATCCACTAACAGAAGTTTTGCCCCCATGCGCCTTTTCCCACTTTTCAGAACAATCTTTTATGTAATTATCACTTGTTTTATTTCCAGTTTTTTTTTCTTTTGTGCTGTGCAGTATGTTCATCACCTTCAACGAAAGTACTCGCTTGGCTCATTCAACCTCTTGGGTCATACTGCTCCAGCTCAGGCAGCGTCGTTGTTAATATTGGGACCTTTTGTGGACTTCTGGCTTACCAACAAAAGAGTTGATACTTTTAATTATACAACAATAGTTACGGTACATGACCCTTATTCTGAATCAGTTATCTTCTCTTTCTTTTATAAATTTGTTGCATTAGAAACCCATTTAGCCTTGTCCAGCTATTTCAGCATTATAATTTTTTATGTAGGCTATTGATGATTCCATTTGAGCTAGACATTAAGGATCATCAAGAGAATAGTATTGCCTGGAACTATGCACATTCATCTGCTGGGTGGGTCCAAGAACGTCGTTTTAGGGTGGAAAGCAATAAATTTTTTAAGAATCGATGTTTGATACGAGGGTTGCCGCAATCTTTTAAGATGATTTTGAGCCTTGTGTTATCCAAAGTATAATACATTGTTCAATACTGGCGATGTTTCTTTCAATAGTCATCCTCTATGTACATGTTTGTTTCCTCTCAATTCATGTAAATAGATCATATAGAAAACAAGTAATCATGCATCAACACCAATTGCATATTCGTAGCTTTTAGATACCCAATAACACAGATAAACCCACCTAATATTTATAAACTACCATGTAAATGCCTTTTGAAACTTAAAATGCGCCATTACAGTATGGAAGCTGCTTCAAATAGGAGAGAAGCATCTGAGGTAGAAAACGTCTGACTGAGAATGGTTAATGAAGTTTGACCATAAAAAGCAGCATACTGCTTCACATAGGTGCTTCTTGGACATATAGGAATCTATGATATGAGCGCATGATACATAGTTTGGTTTGTAACAATTCTTTTACTTGATGTTTGCTTAACCTAAACTATTTTGACCTGGCCAAACTGGGGTCTAACTTTTCCTCTTTCACTTGCTTTTCAGTTCTTCATTGTATTGTCGTGCATAATTGCTGTTGGGACCAATCTAAGCCAATTCATATGCATCGGAAGATTCACAGCTGTCTCATTTCAAGTTCTAGGCCACATGAAGACAATTCTTGTGTTGACCTTGGGCTTTCTTTTCTTTGGAAAAGAGGGTCTTAACTTCCACGTTGCGCTTGGCATGATCCTAGCAGTGATTGGCATGATTTGGTATGGGAATGCGTCATCAAAACCAGGAGGCAAAGAGCGGCAGGTTTACTCCGTACCCAGCGAGAAATCTCAGAAGCACGGCATACTATCATCGCAATCGGAGCTTGATCAGAAAGTCTAAATTAGTACTGCAAAGTTGCTGAACTTTTTTTTAGGACTCCAGTGCTTATTGAACATCGAGATTACCACGATCTGATTTATTCTTTATATACGTTTTTGAGGGAGATGTTTCTATAGAGTTTTAGGCCATAGCAGAAACAAAGTACCTGGGCAAAATGCCGTTGGCTTTTACTTTTGCGGCAAAATTGTCATCAGCTAAGCGGGAGGATAATTTAATTTGTAACATTTTATTCAGTAACTGCATATATTTTGCTATGGTACTTAGCAGGAAGCATCTTTTTTTCGACATGGGAGGACAGTCTCACCAGCTTCTATTATAGAAACGAAATAAGTTAAGGTTCCAACAGACTTTTGATGCCAAACAGCAAAGCAAGAAAACAACAAAATAAGGATAGCAAACTAAATAAATTATGTGTAGACACAACCTTTCTCTACTTGAGAAGGCATGTACTTTATCGTACTACTTTTTTTTTTTTTTGAGAGTAACTAATTTGGTCCTTAAAAGTTTTTCTCTATGTTGACTTTGATCATTCAACTTCGAAAAAGGGCAAACAGATCCTCACTTTTCTTTTCAAGCCAAACAGTGATCTCGATCCACGTATCATGTCACGTACACGTACTAAAGTGGCATGTTTTTGCATGGAGGTGAGTGCTGTTAGTTGTGTATTTACTCTGTTGTACAAGGTTTTTTTTGCATATATATATATATATATATATATATATATATATATATATATATATTAGCTTATTGACCTTATGATGAATACAAACGCTATTCATAACATAGTATCATAACAAACCTAGGGTTTTGCTTGTCAAGCCACCACTAGTTCTTCCAGCCGTCACCTAGCTTTGCCTGTCATCCGTCGCCGCTGCTGGTTCCTCTTCACATACTTCATTGCACCGCCCGAGCTTGTTGCGTCTCTACTGCCTGTTGTTATTAGTAGGTGCCTGAGCCGCTGTTGTCGCTTCATCTCTGCCGCTCGGTCGCTTCTTCTCTGCCACCGATGCAACCGACGCCACTGAGCCACCCCCTGGTCGCTTCTTCTCTGCTGCCGACGCAGCCCGGTCGCGTAGCCGCCACTGAGCTCGGCCCGAGTTTGAGCCTCAGCCCGGTCGTCTAGCCGATGCTGAGCCTTCGCCCGAGCTCATTCGCCGCCTGGTCGCCGCCGGGGAGCCACCACCGCCGCCAAGGGGAACCCTAGTTCTCCCTCTCCCGTGCGTGCGTTTTTCCTTAGCAGGCCTTCGTAGGCCTAAGGCCTTTTAGCGCATCAGCCAGCTTGGTGAAAAGAAAAGAAAAAAAAATGTCCTCGTTGTCTAGTGCTTTTCGATGGTCTCAATTATCGGAACTCGTTTCACCACATGCACCTCTACAAGCGTGGTCAGCGTCTTTGGGATTTTCTCACTAGCGAGATTCTGTTCCTGAGGATATGGTTTGTCACCTTCGCCGATCTCTTTACGGTCTCAAGCAAGCTCCTCGTGCCTGGTTTGATCGTTTGTCTTCTGTTGTCACTACAACTGGTTTATCTGCCATTGCCCATGATCCTGCTCTTTTTATTCACACTTCACCTCGTGGTTGGACGCTTCTCCTTTTATATGTTGATGATATGATTATTACTGGAGATGATTCTCAGTACATCACTTTTGTCAAGGAGCGTCTTAGTGAGCAGTTTCTCATGTCTGATCTTGGTTATCTTCACTACATTCCTGGAGTTGAGGTTATTTCTACGCTTGAGAGTTTCTATCTGTCTCAAAAAAAGTATATCTAGAATCTTCTTGATCGTGCTTTCCTTACTGATCGGCGCACAGCTGAGACTCCCATGGAGCTTCATGTTCATCTTCGGCCCACTAATGGTGAGGCTCCTACTGATCGTATTTGCTATCGTCACCTTGTTGGGAGTCTTGTTTATCTGGGTATCATTCATCCTAACATTTTGTTGATGATATGCCCTAGAGGCAATCATAAAGATGATTGTATCACGTCTATATTTATGAGTTATAGAAATTAATCTTGCCACTTCTCTGACCAGTTCTTGGATATTTGATACTAGATCGGTTGCTCATATTTGCAATTCGATGCAGGGACTAATAAGGAATAGAAGTTTGGTAAGAGGAGATGTTGATCTTCGTGTGGGCAATGAAGCAAGAGTTGCTGCGTTAGCTATTGACATTTTACCATTAGTTTTACCTTCAGGATTAGTTATGGAATTAAATAATTGTTATTATGTTCCAACCTGAAGCAAAAATATTATTTCTGCTTCTTGTTTAGGAGCAGAAGGTTATGCGTTCAGAATAAAGAACAATTGTTGTTCAATTTATTTTGAAGATATGCTTTATGGCTATGCTCCATTGGTGAATGGATTGTATGTTTTAAATCTTGAAGTTATGCCTATCTATAACTATCGAACTCGGGAACGAAGGATACCAGATTCTCTATGTTTCATACACTAGTTCAGGTATAGCTAGTGTGCACAGTTAAACAAAAGGGATAGCAAAATTGATAGCAAAATCATATCACGTCTTTATTGAATATTATTTAGAGTTTATTACATTTGGGCATAAGGCCAAATAAAATGGTATAGCAGAAATCAAATAAATAAGCAGGCCACACGATTTGCCATAGACAAATCGTATGGGGGCGCGACCTAGTCCTAGTAACATCCCAATTAGTCTTAAAGGTCCTTTGAATAGTTAGTAGGGATAAAAATCACCATTTGGAGTTTATTTGAATTTTCAATTAAACATTAATATGGACTTTAGTATCAAAATAGTTTAATGTGATTAATCCCAACATCAATAATTATCAAAACCATTTTTTGGATTCTATGTGTTTGGATATATTTTCTAGAATTTTTCCGAGTTCATTTGCGATTTTCTAATTGCTATTTGGAATTTCTGGTATTTTCTAAAAATAAAAACTAATTTAAAATCCCAGCACAGTGTTTGGGCTGAAACCCAAACCCTATTATGTACGGTCCAGCACTATGCGGCCCGGTCTCCCTCGCGCGCTCGCGCCGCGCTGCTCCGGCTAACATGCGAGCCCCGCATGTCAGTCTCTCTCCCCTCGTACGCCGTCTCTTTTCTCTCTAACACGTGGACCCCGCCACGTCGTCGTCTCCGGGTCATCTTCTCCCCATGAAGCCACGCACCCGCCGCCATTACCAGAGCTTCGAGCTCCATCCAACAACATGACTTTTTCAACTAAATCGCCCCGGATTTTCGCTTCAAATCCTACCCCTTATCTCCCCGCATCCGAATCTGGCCAAATCAAATCTCCAATCGGTTCCAAACTCCTAGATTTCTTGATTTGGTTTCCGTGTTCATCTCGGAATCGAATTGGGATTCCTTATCCCGCGCCGCCCTGTCCCTATAAAAGGCACCCCGAGGTTCACCAGCCCTCCCGCAACCCAAAGCCGCCACCCTCGTCCACTCCGAAGCTCTAGCGCAGCCGTAATCCAAGTTTTAGGTTTTCAGTCGAAGCATGTCATTTTTTGAATCGCGCCGTAGTCGTCGCCGCCCCGTCGTCGCCGACTGTACCGTTAAGTCCGCTGTTGCCCGGGCTACCTCGTGTGCCCCTCCCCGCCGTCGGAGCATCGCTGGAGCTCTCGTCCGACAATGGTCGTGTCTTCGTCTCCGCTCAAACCTCACCGCCAGCCATCACAGACGTCTCTGATCATCAGTAAGGGCACCAATGAGTTCACCTTAGCGCCCTCTACGCATCGGTACTACCCACCGCTGGCGAGCCGCCGTCGTTCGCCGTCGATTGTCGGGATTCGAGCGCCGCCGCCTTACCATGTCCACATCATCCGCCACCTCAGCCCTCACGTCTGTGTGTCGGCCGCGTGGCGTCCACGTCAGCGCCACGTGTACGCGTGCGTGGCCGGATCACCGAACCCCAGATCCAATCGCTCGGTGAATTTGGTTCACCATGAGCTGAGTCGCTGTCGTGTGGGTCCCATTGTTAGATCCACTGTTCAGTGAACCTGTAAACCGTGGACCCGTGAGTCGAGTCCGTGGGCCCGGTCTATGGATTTTGGGCCCCACATGTCAGCACTGTAGCATTTTCCCAGGATTTATTTTAAATCCGAAATTCCTTCGCTGACGTTATGCTGACATCACAAATCCAATTTTTCTTTAGAAAAATAATTCAAAAATTCAAGAAATTCTAATTTAGGATATTTTCTTGAGTTTTGATCTTCCAAAGGCCATATCTTCTTCATCTGAACTTAACTTTGTGCGCCATTGAACTGAGTCTTACTGTACGACCTCATGCCTGGTATGGGACATGCCTAACTTAGTAAGTTATGGAGTCTTGACATTGACAACTCGGGTTGTAGGTTAAGCTGTGTGATGGACTGAAGGTGTGATTCAAACATCGCGGGACGGTTCGCCGCTTCCCTATCCAACGGTGTGTGTCGTGTCAAGTTCTGTGTGTATCGATTGGACGGCGGTAAAGCACATCAGGAGTGTCAATGCGTGAGATGAAGTTTCTGAAGAGTTTTGTTATGGTCAGTGCTAGCTACGCTGATTATATAGTGTGAGTAAAGGTACAATCTCTACAGAGTGTTAATCAATCTATTCGAATAGCCGCATCGACGGTCATGGACATACTCGGGGATTTCACACGAGGGGTAGATTTTCTTAAAACCTTTGGGAAGGGAGCTGTGTGATCTAAGTAATATGGCTGTGTGAATAACTTGTTTAGACTGTGTGTCCTTTGTGAAAATAAATATTAAACTATTACTGCTTACTTGTTTTTAATATTGTTCTTAATCTATTATTCATATTCAATTGCAAATGTTGCCTTATCAAAATAACCACAAAAGTCATTCCTTTGGAATAAACCATCATCTATAAATTGCATTATGTGGTATGATTTGTGAGTATGGTTGTGTACTCATATTTACTTTAAACAATCACCATAAGCGGAGGAGTCTTCACCTGCATTTGAGGAGGAGTTCTATGAAGGTGCTGATCGTTAGGGTCTTGATCCCAGTCGGTTGTCTACAGTGAATTAATGGGATTCCGCTGGAGTGAAACTTTATTCCACTGCTGCTATTTTATTTATTGTCAGCCCTACGAGGCTTAATAAATGTAAACTCGGCCATAAGGTCAAAACCATTATTTGCTATTCAAATTAGTCGTTTATTCTAGTAATCTTCTTGTGTGGATCGATATTCATCTATGTTGATACTGTGTGCACTAGCGTGATCCTAGATTAATACAGAATACACAGAGGGTCCAGAATTATATTTTTGGGTCCCGACAGAGGTGGTATCAGAGCCATAATGAATGTAGGTCTTGACCTTAGTTAGATCGGCCGTCTTAGAGTGTCCAAACTATTTTCTAAAATAAATTAACTTGCAAGATTAATTGAACTACTTAACTCCTCTCATGTCTTTCTTGACTCAACTATTGCTGGAATTTTTTTCCTCTCCCCGCTGTTTTTAAGTTGTTTTTACCCTTTTGTTTATCTTGTCAGATGCCTCATCTTCAGAACTATAGTGAGCGCAAGGGAGGACTTGCCGCTGAGCTTTGGAAGCTGTTGCAAGTGCTTGGAGGATTTGACCGTCCGATGTACCGTGGCAACAATTGGGTAGTGAACAGCTGAGACCGTGGAGTTATCTGTTGTTTGACTATCTACTCCCAGAAAGACACCAAAGCAAGTCGACCCTGAACATCTAATCGAAAAGGATGGTTTGGATCGAAACAATTCAAGAGTCTTCACGCCTCGCTATCCTAACGATCTGCAACATCTACGCTCACGAGCTTCGAGATACTATTTTCCGCTACCACCCTCGTACCTCTGTAGTGGATGTTCCTGCACGTTACCCGTCTACAGATGGAGAGAGCAACAACACCGTGGTGCATCTTGCCCAGTTCGTCGCTACTCAAGAGGAGTCACTGGAGTTGGCCACTGTAGAGCTAGAGTGCGCCTACGAGACCACGCAGAGAGTAGATGAAAGGATCGCCATTTTGGAAGAGACTCTCTACGGTCAGCATGAGCACGAAGAGAATCAAGACGAGGAGGATCACGAAGAAGAAGACGAAGAAGAAGACCTAGAAGAAGTTGAGGAGCCAGTAGAGGCTGCAGAGTCGGAGGAACCGCTATGCATGCTGAGGACACTGTTCCTATTGCACGATCCGGGACACGAGACCGATTCGCAAGGATGCGGTAGCAGCCAAGTCTATAGCAGACGGGATCACCGTCAGGGTTATTGAGGCTATATCATTGAGTAGTCCATTTGAGTTTTTAGGCTTAACTAGTTTTAAGGTTAGGAGAGTTGCCCTTTAGGTGGTAGATTGTGTGTTAGGTTCGTTCTTATTTTCTTGTGTGCGAGTATGAGCTGCAAAGGCCCTTAGGCATTTGTTACAACCATGCTAAGATCTTAATTAATATAAGTATTTCAGTTGATTTTTCTTGAGCTATGTTTGTTGGGTTTAACCTACCCCTGCCTAGTTCCTATCTCATCTTGTGCTTGCTACCTTATCTAACCCATGGAGTTTCACAAGATGGTTCAGACTCGTCAAGCTGCTGCAAGTGGTTCTGGCACCCCTGTGTCAGAAGAAAATGAGCTGATCCCCACAGGAGCAGTTCCACCTCAAGCACCCCCAATCAACCTACAGAATTTTAGAGCTTTCATGGCAGATCAGACCTAGATGATATACACCATGATGAATCAGATTCAGAATAAACAATCAGAACAGCAACAACAATCACCTCAATGGAACCCCAGTCGCTCATGGTCACAATGGACCATCCAAGCTAGTTGAGTTCATGAGGACTCGTCCACCAACGTTTTCCAGGCATGTTTCACCAGTGGAAACTGATGATTGGCTTCGTGTCATTGAGAGAAGGCTACTGATCAGCCACTGTAAGTAGGCCTCAAAGTGCCTTCTCACCATGGTCGGGTGCGTCCTCCGCCATACGCTCGGGCTACAAGAAGACAGATACACATCAGCAAGGTTCAAAAATCAATTGATGCGAGAGGACAGGAGTTACGAAAAGTTATGTAGAACTAACAGATCCACTTCAGCATCGGTTCGTGGATGCTGCTGAACTCCTGTAGTCGCTGTCCGGCGATGGCACCCCCTGGAACCTCGCTACGAACTCTGTGCGCCACGTAATTGAGATATCGTACGCTGCCAGGGGAAGCTAACGTAGGGCAACCCAGCTAGGAAGGCCGCGTCCTGAAGCTTCGGCGGCATCTCCCCGTACGGGAGGTGAAACATGTGCCTCTGCGGTCTCTACCTGTCAACTAGCGCTATCAGGAGGCACCAGTCGCACGAAATCGCCTGGACGTACGACCACCGCCCGCGCGGTCCTGGTCGCCCTCTCACATCGTCTCGACCATCCTCGCTAGTGGAAGGAGGCCTACCACCCTCAAACTACGTCAGAAATAATTAAGAACAAACGTTAGTCCAGCCAAAGTAGTCAAACTACAAATGAGTACACGAAGGTCGCAATTGCATGTACCTCGGACCCCAACATGGGTCTACCCTCCACGCCCTCATGGGCATGAGCAGCCGCAGCGCACTAATCTCGATCGCCACCTAACCTTCCTAGGGGAGGATGGTATTGAGACGGCTACAATGATGCGCATCAATGACCGGGTCAAGCAACTCGTACGACCACTACGCAGCGTGTCCTGGATCCGTCATACGTGAAAATTCAGTGCATACGTTGTAAAAACTCCAAAACATATACATAAAGTAATAAAAAGTGGCATTAACAAAATAATTACTATACACAAATAGAAACCAAATTTAAGTTGGGATTTTTGATTAAACTATACAAACCCTACTAACCTACTCTGCAATTTTTACATATATTTTATAGGAATATTGTTATTTTCATAGTTTTAAAAGTATTTTTGGCACTAACAGAATAATTACTGCGCACAAACAACAATCATAATTATGTTGGAGTTATTTAAATTAGGCTTTAAAACCCTACTAAGCTAGAATTTTTTTATATTAACTAACCCTTTTTAAATTTTATTTTAAAGTTAACATCCCGCGAATTTTATTTCTAATTCTGACCCATTTGGTTACGCCACCACCCATGGCGTGACAAAACAATACTATCACGCCAGCCCGAATTTGGGCAATCTCTTGTCACGCCACCACCCGTGGCGTGACAGTGTTATTTAGTCATGCCACCGCCAGTAGCGTGACAAAAGTGCTATTTTAGCAGACTTATCATATAGCATGATAATATTATTTTGTCACGCTACGGGTGGTGGCTTGACCAAAGGGCTCAGAATTGGAAATAAAGTTCATGGGGGGTTAACTTTGAAATAAAAATAATAAAATGTTAATTAATAAAAAAGTTCACTCAGCTACTATGCTATTTTTACAAATTTTTAATACTTATCTTGCCACTTTTTGTTGTTTAAAAGCGTCTCCAACATTTTTTAAATATTTACCGTGTACCACTACAAACAATAAATAAAGTTCATAATATTTTAATTCATCTCTATATAACATATGTTGCAACTCCGGATTTTCTTTACAATTTGAAAATATGTCATGCTATTTTTCTAGTTTAAAAAGTATTTTTTTATAGTTTTTACATTTTTTTAATAGGTGTCTTCCTATTTTTGTAGATTTATTCTAAATCGTTCGAGTACTGCAGCATAAATAATATCTGCACGCTGAACTAAACTATACACAGCTCAAATGATGTACTACAGAAAACAACTAAAATTATCTAATCTATTGAATTGTATGTCACTATTTTTATTGGTAACCGACAAGGTTTCAAAATAATGTACAAAATTGCAAAAAATATGTACCTGTCCGTTTCTCCTCCACTACGAACTGACAGGGCTTCGCTACGTCTCTTCAACCCCTCTCCTTCTCTCTCTTCTCTTTTTTCTAATATTAAAAATGATATTTCCATCGATGTTTGAAGTTTAAATAGCTAGATCCTATCACAAGTTGAATTGGCGATAGAAGCACTGTTCACTTTCTGTCATTAGTTGAAATAGCAACAGGAAGGTGGACTGGCGACAGAGAGTCGCGGTTTCTATTGCCATTTCAATTGGCGATAAAAATACTATTCACTTTCTGTCGTCAGTTGAAATAACAATATGAATATGGACTGGTGATAGACAGTAAATAGGATTTCTGTTGTCAATAGGAATACTGTTCAATTTCTGTCACGAGAGCATACCACCACACCTACTTTTGTAATTTTTTCCCGACTATCTAATTTTGTAATTATTAAAAAAAACCTATATGCCTGGCCCGGCTGTAGGGGTTACCGCGGCCGTGGATAAAGGGGACGAAGGCGGAGGAGGACCGATGATCCATGCGCGCTGGCGCCTGAAGGTCCATCGGCCAATTCCGTCCTAGCCCATTAGGCGTTAGCCACATTAACCCGCTCCACCATTTTCTGGATTCAAGAAAACCCAACTCGTTCAACCCATTTCAGCACAACCATTAGCACCACTACCCCTAAGATTCGACCAGTTCGTCAATTTTGATTCGCCGGTGACGGCGGCCTCCCCGGCCGAGTCGGTGGATTTCACTGGTACGCAGGCGAACGCGAGCAGCGGCAGCAGCTCCACCATACGTCACCGCCGACGGCAATGCCCTCTACTTCCTCCGTTACCTCCGCTTCCTCCTCCGTCGTCTCCAAGCTCCTGTCGAAATGCCGCTCCCTCTCCGCCGTCAAGCAGCTCCACGCCCACCTCCTCATCCTCTACTCCCACCACCGCCCCTTCCCCTACAACCACTTCCTCTCCAAGCTCCTCTCCCTCTCCCACTCCTCCTCCTCCGCCGCCGCCGCCTCCGACTACGTCCTCTTGCTGCTCTCTTCTCATCCCGGCCCCACCGCCTTCTCCTACAACGTCGCCCTCCGCTTCTTCGCTTCCTCCCGCCCCCGCACCTCCCTCCGCCTTTTCATCCTCATGCTCCGCTCCGCGCTCCGCCCCGACGCCTACACCCTTCCCTTCCTCCTCCTCGCCGCCGCCCGCTGCCCCGCGCCCTCCCTCGCCAGCTCTGCCCACGCGCTTCTTGAGAAGCTCGGACTAAAGAACCACGACCACACTGTCCACTCCCTCATCACAATGTACTCCCACCTCAGCGATCCCCGAGCCGCGCGCAGGGTGTTCGACGGAATTCCCCACCGGGACGTCGTCTCCTGGAACGCTATGATGAAAGCGTACGAGCGGGTGGGGATGACGGCAGAGGTGGCGCGGATGTTCCGCTCGATGGTCGCGGAGGGTGCAGTGGCGCCCAACGCGGTGACGGTGGCAGTTGTGCTCGCGGCGTGCAGGGATGCCGGGGACTTGGTGCTTGGGAGGTGGATGGAGGAGTGGGTGAAGTCTGTAGGGATGGAGATGGGCTCGCTTGTTGGCTCAGCGCTCGTGGGGTTGTATGAGAAGTGCGGGGAGATGGCGGAAGCACGGCGCGTGTTTTATGGCATCACTGACAAGGATGTCGTCGCTTGGAATGCCATGATCACCGGGCAAGTATATAAATATTCACTTCGGCTCCTATTGAAAACAAGTACTAGTTAATACCATCATATCTGGCCTGATCATTTACACATGGTATGAAAGATGATGCAGGTACGCACAAAACGGCATGTCAAATGAAGCCATCGCCTTATTTCACAGCATGAGGGAAGCAGGGGTACGTCCAGACAAGATAACCTTGGTCGGAGTCCTCTCAGCCTGCGCTGCAGTTGGAGCTCTGGAGCTAGGTGCTGAACTGGACGGCTACGCCTCACACAGAGGCCTGTACAGCAATGTCTACGTCGGGACAGCCTTAGTGGACATGTACGCAAAGTGTGGAGATCTTGACAGAGCCATAGAAGTGTTTGGGAAGATACCATGCAAGAATGAAGCTTCATGGAATGCCTTGATCTGTGGGCTTGCCTTCAATGGGCGAGGCCACGAAGCCATTCGGCAGTTTGAACTGATGAGAGATGAGGAAGGGCTCCAGCCAGACGATATCACTTTCATAGGAGTCCTTTCTGCTTGTGTTCATGCAGGTTTACTGAAAGATGGCCGCTATTGGTTCAATTCCTTGACATCTGAGTTTCAGATCATACCCAAGATCGAGCACTACTCATGCATGGTTGATCTATTGGCGCGTGCCGGACATTTAGAAGAAGCATGGGATTTTGTCGAGAAGATCCCTGGCAAGGTAGATGCAGTGATGTTGGGGGCTTTGCTCGCAGCTTGTCGGAAATGCAACAATGTTGAGGTCGGTGACAGGGTCATCAACAGGATCATGCAGCTGGAGCCCTCAAACTCATGGAACTATGTGGTGTCGTCCAAGATATATGCAAGCTCAGATAGATTGGATGACTCAGCAAGGATGAGAGGGCTGATGAGGGAGAGGGGTGTCAGCAAAACTCCAGGTTGCAGCTGGGTCGAGGTTAGCGGCAAAGTCCTTGAATTCTATGCAGGGGACGAACAACAGCATGGTGCAGAAGATATGTATCAACTCCTCGACATATTGGTTGAAGAGATGAGACTGCAGGGATATGTTCCAAATCTTGATCTGGTGTAGCATACAACCAGAAGCAAATCACCTTCAGTTGTTGCGAACTGCAGTCTTACTGAAATTTGCTTTCTGGATTGGTATTCATGACTGTGAGGCTGTGGCGTGTGAAACAAAGAAAGCCAGTGTTGTTTTTCTCAAAGGAGCAGAAACATAAGCTAAAATGCTGAATGAAATCAGTGGAAGTCGGAGAAGTAACATTGCTGGCAGCCGTTGCGGTCCTTCCATCTGATTAGATATCAGGATCAAACAAGGACTGCATCAAGATACCCGATTGAGTGACAGCTACCCTTGAAACTTTAAGCACATAGATTTTATTTCATCAATGGACTCCATTGGTTTTGAAAGTTGTCTGAACATGCTAGATAACCGAGAGCATGGAAAGCCAGGATTGCTAAAGAGCGTCAATATAAAAAAGAAATAATATCCATTCCTGACTGAAAATAGTGATTGCCAACATGCAGTAACAATCAACAACTTATTCTTGGCAGAAAACATTCAACAATTTAACTTCAAACAAACGAAAAATTCGTTGTCTTTTCAACCTTTTTTATATAGTCCCTTTATTATTAAAAGATTCAATAAATTGGAGTAACAGTTTGTAACTGCTGTTTATTGCTATTGTTGGTTCTTGCTGATGTCATGTGTGCAATTTTGTTATCTATATCACTTATTACTGAAATCTTGTACGGAACAATCAATTGTGTATGACTATGATTTATCAATAATGACTAGATCACTAATTGCTTTTCATATTTCCGGATTTGATGATTGTTAAGCAGAGATGTGGAAAGGAATGGAGCAAGTATATGCATCGTATGGAATTGTTACACACTTTTGAAGCAGAACTCCATGTCATCTCAACTTCATTTCTATGAATTACTTCGTTGTTGAGTGGAGTTCCAGCTACGGATTTTTTTAATCATGCAATTAATCTATACCTGCTTTGCAAGCCTGAATTGTCACTTTCCATTTCACATCATGAATTGTCACTTTCCATTTCACATCAAGTTTTTTGTTTACTGAATATACTTTCTGCTCATTGCATTGATTTGTTGATAGCTACCTTTCTATCTGTGCATAATTAGGTAATAAGTATAACTGTAAAGTGATGATTTAGGATTATTTTCAGCTGAAAGCCTGAAATTCACTTTTCTATCTTCTGCTATTCGGTCACAGCATCAATGTCAAAATTCTTCAGTTGCGTTTATAGTAGAAAAATACTTTTTTTCAGGGCATTCTTCTTCCAACCATGGATTTAGTTACCACCATAGCTTTTACGGATCACATAATGGAATTCCAGCCTTGGTTTTGATAACCACCAGCACACCACCAATATTGTTGATGATTGGAACATATGGTTCCCTATCGAGCTTACTCGGGAAATGATGTGAGAATGCTATTAAAATGAAGACTATGTATTGTTGTGGTCATACTGAGTATTTGTATGAGAATACAGGTAATGTTATAGAATGATCGTGACTAATGAATTAATACAATTATTCTAAGATGATTACAGAGTATGTGGGCTACCCCTTTATAGTCATTTGAAGGGGTGACAGTTAATGCTGCTAAAGGCGTCTCTAATCTTCACGCACGTTAGCCGGGAGAGCCTTGCACTGTTGCGTTCGTGGGTCAACTGTCGTAAGTTGCTAAATGCACCAAAAGTCGTCTTTCTGCCAGTTACGTGGATAACCTTTGCTGTCTCCCAACGAGTTTGTTGATCGGGATTGTCCAAAACCGTATAGCTGGTCGAACAATATCCATAATTAGTCGTCTCATGATTTAAACTGACCGTCGACCAGTTTGGCCATAAGAAAGGAGAATTGGACTTCCTTTATATACTGGTCGCAGGTTTATAACCGTAATAAAGTGGGTCTCTATTAAGTAGACCTCTTTTGATAGGAATTCTGACTTTCATCATAAAAGGTTGACATGATCAAAAATTCTCGTCAGCTAGCCCTCAAGGCTTAAGAAAATAATATTTACATAAGACTTTATTTACCTCAAAATGTGCATCGATAGGATTTGATCTTACCCAATCATTCCAATCATTTAATGAAAATTTGGGAGAAAGGAAATTTTTCTGATTTTCTTGGAAACTGTGCCCGGAGGTTGTGGTAAGTGGGCGAACGGTTAACAGTAAAGGGGATAAAGGTACATCTTTTTACCTTTTACACTATTCACTCTCACTGCAATCTTCGTCTCCCACCTTACCACCTTTTCATCTCCGGTTCATCTTTGCTCTTGAACTTTTTCTTTTTTCAAAATCCTTGTTTGATTTTTGATCATGGGGATTCTTAGAGTTTCAACTCTTTCGGAGAGCAGAATACAAGAACATGAAGATCAAGATAAATTCCATCACGATCTTTGATCGCATGGAACCCTTGCGGTGACGAGGATGCTCTAATTCTGCAAGAAGGTCGGATCATCCTTTTTTTCTTCTTTTGTAAAGTTAGGGTTTCATTTGCCTGAAAGTGAATTTTTGGTAGACATCCTAGATTACTTCAAGATATAACTTTTCCACTTAGAACCCTTCTATTCATGTTTTTAGATAATTCGACTAGTTTACCCGAAATAATCGAGGTCACATGAACTATGGGAGTATCTATTTCAAACTCCAGGACCAAATATCAAAGAAATATCCCCCACTTCTTATTACAGATTTGTGGCGAGATTATCACAAGGAGTGGTTCTACTCCAACATTCCCGGAGGTAGCTGTTTGAAGTACACTAGAAGTGCTCCACCGTCCTGGTCGGCTCAGGACTCAAGGAAGAAGATGACCTCCTTGAGATTGACCATTGAAGAGGAAAAGGTGGTCGACTTAGTCGTCTCCTTGGTGGTCGCCGGTTTAACTAGTCGGTGGATCATCCACGACTTCCTCCACCACAAGATCAGCCCCCCCTGAAGAAAAGGACCCACTAAGTGTGGATGTTGGAAGGGGAGAATGACACAACCAAGGATAACCTTAGAGGTATGTGTCTCTTCTAGATACTTTCTTGTTTCAGATTGGTAAGATACAATCTGGGTCATGCTCAAGAACGACGACCTCTTAGTTGGTCAGTGGTACTTCTGTAAATATGCTTACAAAGGATTTAAACAAACATTCAAGAAAAACACCTGTTGGAACCGGTTCTTGTGACGAACCCAGTTTTGATAACTGGTCCGCTAAAGTATTATCTTTTCACTATATATATTGTTGGACTTCAAAATTACTGAAGTGTTTTTTCAATTTCCTCACTTCTTCTAACTAGTGAGCCATTGTCGCATCAGGACATTGAAATTCCTTGCTAACCTAGTTTATGACTAACAACGAATCACCAACCACTTTTAGCCAACAGACAATGAGGGATTTGGCTGCCCAGAGCCCAGCTAGAAGAATTTCATACTCTACCATATTATTTGTAGCAGGGAAATGCAATTGAATTACGAATTGTAACTGGTCGCTTTGTGGTGTGACTAGTACTACACCAACCCGAGAGCCTCAGAATTCCTAAGAACCATCGAAGTATAACATCCAGTGGTCGTCTTGGCTAGACTGAATCTGACCCTATTGGTCAGAAGGACTCCATTCAGCGATAAAATCTTCTAAAGCCTGAGATTTAATTGATGTTCGGGCAATGAAATGGATATCAAAAGATCCATGTTCTACTACCACTTAGCAATACGACCAGTTGACTCTTGATTGTGAAGCACACCTCTCAAGGGAAAGGATGATAGTATTGTAATTTTATGCGATTGAAAATAACGTCTTATCTTACGGGAAGTCATTAATAGGGCATAAAGTATTCTTTTGGACTTGAGGATATCGCTCCATTGGTCCGTGTAATACTTTGCTTACATAGTAAATAGGTCATTGGACCGTATCTCGTTCTGCGATGAGTACAACGCTGACCGCATTAGGGGTTGCAGCCAAATATACCAACAAAGGTTCTCTTGGGTAGGGTGATACCAATATGATGGGCTTGCTAAGTAAGTATTTATATCCTCAAAAGCTTTGATAGCTTCATCCGACCATTGAAATTTATCATGTTTTCTAATTGCCTTGAAGAAAGGCAATCCTCATTCACCTGATCCAGAAAAAATGTAAGTGCTGCCATTCGACCAGTTAGATCTTGAACCTCCTTGACAGTTGAAGGTGGTCTTAGAGACTCAATAGCACATATTTTTTTTCAGAATTAACTTTAATGCCTCTAGAATTAAAAAGGTAATCAAGTAATTTACCAGAAGAAATATCAAAAGTACACTTTTCGGGATTCAACTTAATTCCTTTATTATTCAAATTGACAAAGGTTATTGCCAAATCATACATGTGATTAGAGATTTTTGTGCTCTTTATAACAAGGTCATCTACATATGCTTCCATATTGTGCCCTATTTGGTTGACAAAGGTCTTCTGCATAAGTCACTGGTACGTGGCGACAACATTTTTAAGCCCAAATGGCATCTGGACGTAGCAATAAATGCCAAAAGGGGCAATGAAGGAAGTCTTTTCTTCATCTTCTGTTCCCAAGTTTCTTTGATGGTAGGCTAAGCAAGAGTCCAGAAAACTCATCAATTCAGATCCTACAGTGGAGTCCACCACTTGCTCAATGCGAGGTAAAGGGAAGTCATTGTTAGGACATACAGTATTCAAATGAGTAAAATCAATGTACATGTGCCACTTACCATTTGATTTCTTAACCATGGCTGGGTTCGCAAGCCAATCTGGGTTGTTGACTTAGCGAATGAACTAGCGTCTAAGAGTTCAACAACTCTTGGTGAATGACGTCTTGCTGATCAGGAGCGAAATGCCGGAGCTTTTGCTTAACTGGTCCTTTGTTAGTCTTTATTGCAAGCCTATGCTCGATCACCTCCCTTAGGACTCCAGGCTTGTCGGATGGTTGCCACGCAAACACATTTACGTTAACCCGGAGAAAGGCGATGAGCTTGAGTTCCAATTTCTCGTTCATAGTTGACCCAATCTGCACCGTCTTTGACTGGCCATCAGAAGTAAGTGGTACTTGCTTCACCATTCTGCCGTTCAGCTTTCGCAACCTTGTTTGGATTCACTTCATCATTAGGATCTCTTAATGGTAATTGATGAACAATCTCCAAGGATTTGCGGTTGCAATTAAGTGCAGTGGAATGGTTACCTTGCATAAAAATGACACCTTTTGGACCAGGAATTTTAATGCTTTGGTAGGCGCAGTGAGTTGTTGCTGTGAATTTTGTTAGTGAAGGTCTACCCAAAAATGGGATTGTAAGCTGACTCAAAATCTATAATTTCGAACGTAATCAGTTCTGTTCGAAAATTATGAGAATTTCCAAATGTTTTTGGTAATACAATTTGACCAGTTGGAGTTACTCAATGACCACATACTATCCCAACGAAAGGATTCGTAACCGGTTTAATTCTCATCTAGAGTAGTTATAAAAAGCAAATCCAAAGAACTACCTAAAGGGATACTGGTAGGCTACGCTAGCTGGCAATTAAAAAATTCTACCACGTAAACTAGGAAGCCAAGCAAGTAGAAGATCACAGATCGTTAACACTAGACGCGTAGTGCAGCAGAAGATGAGTTGGAGTAGCCTGATCTAACATAGAGTGTGTCGATGTAGAGGTCATAGTCGATTGTCCAACATAGTCCATCGATCGTCTAGCGTACTCGTCGCCGATCGTCTCCTATAGCATCCAATCACTTTCCTTGTGAAGTCGTGGATCGTCATCGAGTGCAACAGTAACCGCAGTAGCACCTCTACGGTATCCATACGTCCAAGGAAGGAACACTGTACGCCGGTGTGCTAGCATCAACTCGCACAACATGGTTCTCTCGAGAAGATGATGGCTAGGGTTTTGGTGGAACAACTCACATATATCGCTACTTCCCAATAGGTTCAAGCATCTCCTTATATAGAGCCCATGACAGATCCTATCTGAACACATTTGTTTCAACTTGTTAAGTGTTTGACCCTGTAGATTCATGCGTAATCAGTTGCGACCCAAAAACCTTTTCCAACCACGAGTCGTTAATGGTTCCTAATAGGACATAACGATTCCCGAATACACACAAATTATATCGGACAAACCTTAATACAATATGATCTACGACCAAGTCTTTATGACTTATGACCAGCTCGTATCTCTATACGACTAGTTCATATTTAGTCTCGACCAGTTTGTAACTCCTTACGACCAGGTTTCGACCACTCTGTTATTATGTTCGACCAATCTACGACCAGCTCGTATCTCCTCACGACTAGTCTATGTCTGATCGAACTGAACGACCTGCTCATGCATACTCCCTTTGCCTCACGATATCTAATTGAACTCCAGGTAAGATATTATGTCATCCATGTTCTATTCAATACTTTCTCGATCGAGTGTCGGATAACTTCATATGGTTGAACTCTTTGACCACCAGTGGTATGGCCATGCACTTTTTTATCTAACCACATCGAGGGGCCCAGAGATATTGTTCTTGTTATGTTAGGACATGCAAATTTCATATCTGACTAGTCACATTCCTCCGTATGTTTTATAGCGTACCTGAAAGCTACCTTTATAACTACCTAGTTACGAGTAGCATTTGGCAACCCTTAAGTGTACTATTACACATGTAGCAAATCATGCTAATCTCAGGTCTAAGGATTATACATCATCATTGCTTGAGACCAACTAATGACAACTAGAATCATAATTATCTCAATAGTGTCTCAAGGTGGGTCTGTCCAACCCCATATTCTCTATATGTTCGCATTATTGATTCGATATCCCTATATCCATGACCGACAAAACATGGTAATCAATCAATACATGTACTGGTCGATAAGTCACTAGTGTTCCGACCAATGACATCCAACTAGGGATACATTTAGAATGACATCATGTAAGTTAAAGAGCTTCACCAGCAAGTCACATACTTGTTGATCTATACAACTGATGATTCATTCAAGGAATAGAATAAAATTTATTCAATAACTCATAAGCATAGACATGATACAATCATCTCTATGATTGCCTCTAAGGCATATCACCAACACTGCCCTCATCTTCTAGTACTCTTCCTACTTTACAATTACTGATAGTAGGAGAAAGGACTAGCGAAAGTTTGCGAGTAGTAGATATACCTTTTGGACAATCGGTTTTGTTGATTGTCAAAACAACATCCAACCACTTCAGATAGTTGGCTTACCTAGTTGGTTGTTGGTGCTGTTGACCTCCCTATATGCATACTTGAATTGCCTCTTAGGCGGATAAGTCACGATCCTCTAAAGATGACATCGACATGATTTCAGGTTTTTGGTATGCCATATGTTCATCTCCATCCGCATCTTTGGTGTTACTAGGAACCCCACGTTTAGGTATTGAGGGCATTGGCACTTTTTCTAAGTAGAAGTCATCATGTGTTTTTGCCAAATACGGCGGTTACACAAGTCATGACCAAGTACACTATGAAGTGGGCACTGACGGCCGTTTCCACTGGTTGTACCAGAGCCTTTAGAAAAAGATTGGTCGGATGAATGACTAGCGGGCTTTTTCCACGAACCCTTGCCTTTATTATAGGTCGGATACTGCTCTATAGCAACAACCTCCCTCTATACAGGCCTTGGTTTGCTATTCTTTTTGGCCTTACCTTTTTGGTTGTCAGATCTGGTGGTTTTTTGGGCACTTTTTTGTCGAAAACTTCCATACTTGGTTGTGGCAGCGTATGGCCCTTTTCAACCATACGATTCCATTGCACTGGTTCATTAGCATCTGTATAGTGATTGGCCATGTCAAACATATCTGACACGGTCCTTGGTGGATTGATGTTGAGATCTTTAGTAAACCTTTTGAATCGCACCGCTTTATTAAATGCTCGAATAACAGAGTCATCGGTAATGTTAGGAATAGTATTACGCACTTCTATAAACCTTTTAACAAATTGACACAAGTTTTCTCTGAAAATTTGACGGAGACGATGTAAATCATCTTCCATTCTAGGCTTTGTATAGCAACTTTTAAAATTACCTATATTGGCATGAAATAAAATTTCCCAACTGAAAATAGAACTTTCTGGCTGGTTGAGTAACCAAGTTCGAGTAGATTCTTTTAAGATAGTTGGTAAATAGTTAGCCATTACCTTTTTGTCGCCGCTTGTAGCCTAGACATCGGTAGTGTAAATTGAAGAAATTTCGAGGGATTTTGGCTCCCATCGAAACTCTCAAGTACCCGGGATTGAACTTCTGAGGGTAATTGACATCCCTTAGTCCGGGTGAGAAAACCTTGCACCCTGGGTAAGGTCCCAATCGTGGTTGTACGTTACGACCTTCGTAATAATTATTTGGGGAATAAGGTCGTCTACGACCACAGTCAGGGCACTCAATTGTGTCCAATCTGCCAAATACGTTCCATCGAGGATAAGCGTCTTCTTGATGAATGTTGCCATCATGATGACGGCGTCTAGAATTCGATTGGTTTGTTCTAGAGCTGCTTTGAGCTCTTGATGATAACGAAAGGCTTTGCACTTTAGCAGCAACCTCTTGCAGGTTGGTAGCCAATGAATGAATGACCAAAGGGCCCTATTCACCCTCATTTTCCATTGGGTGGTTGACAATTGCACTTGAGAGTATTCGTATTCTATCAACGGGAGTCTCTACCTGTGAGGGTGATGATAAAACATTTAAATCTCTTATCGTCGTCCTCAAGAGTGACCTGGGTGTGATTGGTGGACATTGTTCACCACTCGCATTGAATGCGGGTCTTCTAGATGTCCTAGGCGCACTGTCGTGGTACAAGTGACGAGCCTTGTAATACCCTGAATATTTATAGAGAGGAAAAATAAACAAAAAAATAATAAAATTTTTAAAAAGGGTTTTTCTGTAAAATCCGGCAATCTAGGCCTCGGGCCATGGCCCAGGAAGCCCAAGTGGGGGCTGGCCAAAGGGGGGAGGTGCGGGGCGCCTCCCTCCCCCAAAACCGTAGCCACCTCCTTCCACCCCTCCTCCCTCTTGTGGCCGCCACCCCTATTCCCCCACTCCCATCCCCTTGCGCCTCAACCTCCCTCAAGGCCGTCTTCCCCATGACCAGCAGTCTCCTGGCGTCACTCCCCTCCATTGGTGCCTCATCCCCGCTATTTGGAGCATCCTTGATTGCTATTGATTAGAGAGTTTTTGAACCACTGCGATTAGAATCAGTAATCTGTACTCTGCTTGCTCGTCAGTTTTCGCATAGTTAAAGTCCGAATTCGGGTTTGGGGTCTACTAGAGATTTATGGAGTTTATTCTCAGCTTTCCATAGAGACTGAGATCACCCAGTTTGGAGTTGTAGATTGAGAGATACGTTAGTTTCTTTACTGCTATCCAGAAATCCTAATGAGATTATAACAGTCGTCTTGTTTAATAGATAAGATTTAGTTAGTGGCCGATTCAGGGGAGTCTCCAAACACAACTTTTATAGAAAATTTTATTAGCTTTCCAGATTGATAAATATCATGAATTTTGGTACAGTCATTTGAAAGATATTGATTTTTCTTGTACTGCTGTTCCTTCAGACTGTCAGATTCTGACTTCAAGTTTTCAACTGTAGATTAGATCATGTTATTTGCAGAATTAGAGAATCTCTCCAACTAAGTTATTGTAGATAATTTTATTATATTTACAGAGAGTCCTAGACCATTGAATTTGGATGCACGAAATAAAAGTTACGAAATTTCCAAGTCAGTAGTACCGAAGATGACAGAACAGTCTTCGGAATTAAAAACAAAGGCTTAGATGGGATTATTTGATATTTCGGTCACCTGAGAAGTTGTAGATATGCTAGTGTAGATTCCAAGAAAATTAGACTCATGAATTTTGGAGTTTTTACCCAAAAGTTATGGATTTTCCTTTGACAACAATCTGTTTGGACAGATTGAGATTTGGGAGTGTATCGACTAAGTCTCGGGTTGCGATTAAGAACGATTGATTTTATTTTGTTCCATTACTATGCTGTGTACTTTTGAATGGTATATTTAGTATACTTTACAATTGCCAGGTGGTGGTGAGCTCCGGGTTTAGAGCCTTTCCGTCGCCATCCGTCTCTCAGTTAAGGTAAAGACATGGTAGAGTTGTGAACAATGGTTTATTCACCATGATCATTGATATTACTTATCATGCTATTTATTATGCTTTTATTAAGCTTATTATTATACATGATATTGATGACCTTGAGTAAATGAGATTATGATATTAAGTTAATGAGAATGAGATATTGAGTTAATGAGATGAATTATGTTGATGAATAATTAAAGATGTTGCATCATTTACATTCATCATGACAGGAGTTGCACGAGCCAGGTCGGTGAGTAAGTCATGTAAATATTCCGGTGAGGTCGGTGAGAAAGATACATGACTATTCCAGAGTACTCTAAATAAAATCCTATTTCGGTAGGGACTTCACGGGAGTGAAGGATAGAGTGTGTCATCGACGGGTGAACACTCAGCTATACCCCAGATCGGTGATGAGATGCATATGAGTATGAGCATGATGGTGCATTCGCATATGAGTAAATTGTTAAGATGTGCGACTTTACCTATATGGAACATGGCTAGATTGTTTGAGAATGAGAATGGCATTGAATAGATAGATGATGATGACAACTTTCATTATGGTTGATAAACTATTGTCTATGGCTTTATTACTTATTTACTGAATCTTGGACTCATTCTTGCTCTATTGTTGTTTTTAGGTGACCGTCGATGACGTTTGACTCGGGAAGGGCTAGCGCACTTGGAATTATACACTACACCCAATTAGTCGATTCATTGGACATGAGAAACTTTTTGTATAATATGATGATTTATACCTAGGACATGATGGTATTGAATAACTTTAGATGCTTGGTTTGCGTTAATCTTGGCTTATTACCTTGCTATGCTCCTAGGACTAGATTATCTATGATTGTCATAGTGTTATGCTTGCTGTAATTTTATAGTAAGTTGATGTAAATTAAATGGTTAGAGTAGTTTAGTAGCATTCTAGGCTCAATGTTGGACTGGGGTGTTATAGGCCTCCTCCATTGCCTTCTGCTTGGCTGTGTGAATTTGATTGCGTCGTTCCTACACCAAATGTTCGGCCTTTTCCTAGACCTCATATTGTTCACTCGTTGCCCGTTGTTCGTTGGTCTTGTTGGCATTGACGACTACACATTCACAAAATTCAGAGTAGATAGAGGGTGTAACACCCTAGCTAAGCAGAAGCTAAGATATTACCTAGAGTCTAACACCAAGCAATACTACAAATTAATTTCAAGAATCTTTCAGCTAATAACATAAAAAGAGCAACAGCTATCAGAATGAATATATGAACTGAATCAGAATTCAACAACATATCAAAACTCTAATTATCCAATCATATTGAATCATTTAGGATAAACCTATCAATAGACTATACGAAGTACATTAGACATTTACTAAATCAACCATATAATAATGAAGGATAACATCAACCATCAAACTCCATTTATTACAATCCAATATTTATTAGATGAAAGGTAATGACAAGCTCATCTAATTAAAAAGTGAATAATGTGAAGTGAATGAAGTGATCTGTGACTATTCCCTCCCAAGCACGCCGTCCTCATTGTTTACCTAAACAAATAAACACAACAAGAATGAGTCCACGACTCAACAAGTACAACAGAGTAACATGAACAACAATGAAGAAGAACCTGACAGTCACGATACAAAATAAGAATGTAGCATGGCATAAATCATATGAATGAATGAAATGCATGACCTCCTTTTATGCTTATACCGGTATAGCCAGTGAACACCAGTCGATGTTCACTCATGCCCGCATTATCCAAAATGCGGGGTTACAAGGCCCGTTTGAAGAATATTTCATAACGGGGATCCACGTTGCCCACATTTGAATGGTGAGTCTTACATGCCCATATTGGAATGATGGGTCTTTACATCCCACTCCCGGGGGTGAAAGATGAACAGTAATCGAATGAAAGAATGAAGTCATGAATATGAAAGACATACTTTTAGAAGCATGGATTAACACTCATGCAAAAGAACAAGAATTACTGGAATTATTCACAATTCATAGAATTTAACCAATTCAATAGCATCACACACTTTGAACAACCAAAGACAATCATGACCATTCCAACTATACTTGCCTCAACCGTGCGAAGACTGATGACGTGACAAGGATGCTACCCTCAGAATAACACCACCGCCTGAACAATTTTAACGACCCAAATAAGAGAGTAATTAGGGATATAACATTGCTATAAACAAGTATTGACACACTACGCTCCCTAACGTAGCCCAAAACATCTACTTTCAAAAACAGAGAACTGTTCCAGAATGGGACAGTCTCCTTCTAAAATTCATAACTTTCTACAGGATTATCCAAATTCAGTGATTTTTAATCCCCTGGAAAGCTTACAAGTTTTCACACAAAAACCTAGTTGTCAAGGTTCCCAGATTCTGCATTCTTATGCCCCTTTTAAACAGGTTAATAAACCTATAAAAATCTCGTCAGAGGTTCTGGACAGCGAACTAAAACTAACGTAACTCTCAGTACACACATCCTTAAAATGTGATTTGTATATCTATGGAAATCCTATGAAAATGTCTATAACTTTCGTGTTGGTGAGATCCCCAAACAAATTCATTATCTAATTCTTATTAACTAATTTCTACGATATGTCAGAATCCCGATAGAAACCTAGAACAGCAACATTACAAAATTCATAACTTGCGATTCCCAACTCTAAATTGAGTGATCCAGGACTCTATGGAAAACCAACGACAATACCTACAACTCTCTAGGAGATGTCCTAGTCAAAATCGGCGGCTAACTACTCAATAACAAATTATCTCTACAGACTATCAGAATCAATCTACTACCGATCTCGCCTAATCACGAAAATTATACCTCAATCTAATGGGATTGGGAGGATTACCATTTGAGACTTGCTAGCCTGCTGAGTTTCCAGCGAGGTGCTCCTCCCTCTCCTCTTATTCTCGCTTTACTGGCCACCAATGGGGGATGTGGCGGCACCGGGAAACGACGGCGTGGGGTGGTGGAGCAGCAGGAACAACCGGTTGGGGAGGGGGAGGAGGCGGTGGCCTGGTGGGGAGGGGTGGAAGAGGCGGCGGCTTGGTGGGGAAAATGGGAGGGGGCGGCTAGGGGTGAGGTGAGGGGACGGCTAGGGTTTAGGGGGGAGGGGCATCCCCCCTTGGTCGGCCCCCCACATGGTCCTCTTGGACTGTGTCCCAAGGCTCAGGTTGGTCGTTTTTTGTGAAAACCCACTTGCAACTCCTGTAAATTCAAATTTTATATTTAATTCTTTCTCCCGAATACTGTTATAATCGCCTGAATAACTTCTGGGTATTACACTCTACCCCCCTTAATAGGATTCGACCCCGAATCTAAACTCCGTTCTATATGAAAGAAATCTTGCAATTGGAAATTGATGACAGAAACACGTACCCGTTGCGAACAAATCTGGATACTGTTCACGCATGTGAGACTCCAGCCCCCAAGTGGCCTCTCCCTCCGATTGGTAAGACCAAGGCACTTTGACCTATTTCAATATCTTGTTCCTCAGGACTCGCTCTGACTCTTCTAGAATTTTCACTGGCTGGGACTCAATTGTAATGTCTTGCTCAATACTCAATGGCTCCAATGGAATAGCATGCTCTGGGTCACTTAAATATTTCCTCAGCATGGAAACGTGAAATGCATTATGCACGTCGCGCATGGACTCGTGAAGGTCCAAGCGATATGCCAACTTCCCAATGCGTGCCATGATAGGGAATTGTTCAACATACCTCGGGCTAAGCTTTTCTTTGTTGCAAAAACACACTATTTCTTTAATAGGAGACACTCTCAGAAGAACCTGACCCCCACTTAAAATTCCAAATATCTGCATGGCTCTTCTGTCGGCTCTGAGCAGCTAACAGATTCTTCCTAATCTATTCTACTTTGGCTACAGTTTGCTGAACCCAATCAGGACCCAAAACTGCCCATTCTCCGACTCATCCCAGCACAACGGGGATCTACACTTTCGCCCATAGAGTACCTCAAATGGTGCGGCTCGAATACTAACATGATAACTGTTGTTATAAGCGAACTTTGCCAGAGCTAGGTGGTCCTCCCAACTTCCTCTCCAAGTCATCACACAAAACCTGAGCATGTCTTCAAAGGTCTGAATCGTACGCTCAGACTGACCATCTGTCTGAGGGTGATATGCAGTGCTCACACGAAGCTGCGTGCGCAAGGCACTATGCAGACTTTCCTAAAACTTGGCATCATGATTAGAAATAATAGTCTTAGGCACACCATGTAACCGCACTATCTCTCGCACATAGCGAGGGCCAAGTCACTCGCTGAGTTGGTTGTACGAATGGGAATAAAATGCGCAGACTTGCTGAACCAGTCCACTACAACCCAAATAGCATCCTTCCCTCGCTGTGTGCGAGGTAAACCAACCACAAAATCCATCGAGATATCATCCCATGGCCAAACTGGGACCTCCAAAGGTTGCAGCAATCCTGCTGGACGCTTATGCTCGGCCTTAACTCACTGAAAAATACCTCAAGATGCCACATACTGAGCAATATCAACCTTCATTCTCTTCCACCAAAAACTCTTTTACAAATCCTTATACATATTGGTCTCACTCGGATGTACGGTGTTTGGAGTACGATGAGCTTCCCTCAGAATTCATCCTTAACTCGGAACCCCTGTGGCACACAAAGACGACCCCTAAATTGCAATGCACCAGTCCCATCAATGCTAAAATGACCTTGCTTCCCTTCATCTAGACGCTTCCTCGCCTGCTGGAGCATCTGATCCTACTGCTGTGCCTCTCGCATTCGATCTGGAATAGCTGACTCGAGAAGCAAATGAGTCTCAGCCTGGGTGGTGCCCGCAAAACAGAACGAGATATCCATACACTCAAAATCAGCAATAAGACAACTGAGTGTAGGGGGTGTCGCCTAGCGACTCAGAGCATCTGCTACTACATTTGCATTGCCAAAATGATACTGAATGGGGGATCACAATCTTTTATTAATTCTGACCACCTTCTCTACCTCAGATTTAAATCTTTCTGGGTAAATATATACTTCAAACTCTTGTGATCAGTGAATATATCTCAAGTTTCGCCATACAGATAATGATGCCAAATCTTCAGAGGAAGAACCACTGTGGCGAGCTCTAAATCATGAGTAGGATAGTTCTGCTCGGGTTGCTTCAGCTATTTCGAAGCATAGGTAATCACCTTATCATCCTGCATGAGCACACAGCCGAGTCCAACTCATGATGTATATGAATAAATGGTGAATCTCTTGCCAGGTTCAGGAAGGGTAAGAATAGGGGCGGTCACCAACCTATCCTTTAAAGTACAGAAACTGCGCTCACACTCATCTGTCCACTGAAACTTGACACCTTTCTGAGTTAACTGTGACATTTGCGTTTGGTTTGGCAATGATAGAGAAACCCTCTACAAAACACCGGTAATAACCAGCTAAGCCCAGAAAACTTCTGATTTCACAGACATTGGTTGGCCTTTTCCATTCTACTACCGTCGAGATCTTGCTAGGATCGACTGAAATGCCCTCTTGGTTCATCACATGACCCAGAAACCCAACTTCAGAGATCCAGAATTCACATTTCTTCAGCTTGGCATAAAATTGGTTTTCTCTCAAGGTTGCAAGAACCATCCTCAAGTGATGTTCATGATCCTCCTCTGTCTTAGAATAGATTAAGATATCAACAATGAATGCCACTACAAATTTATCAAGATACCGATGGAGCATGTTGTTCATTGCTTCCATGAAAACTACAGGTGCATTTGTTAGTCCAAAAGATATAACTTTATACTCATAATGTCCATACCTCGTAGAGAAAGCCGTCTTTTCAATATCCTGCTCCCAAACTCGAATTTGGTTATATCCTGACTGAAGATCAATCTTGGAGAACACTTTAGCTCCTTTCAGCTGATCAAAGGGATCCTCAATACGGGGCAAAGGATATTTGTTCTTTATTGTTGCCTGATTGAGAGCCCGATAATCCACGCACATACGCCAACTGCCATCTTTCTTATTGGTGAAGAGGACAGGCGCTCCCCAAGGTGAAACACTGCGCCGAATCATACCTTTAGATAACAAATCATCCAATTGTTTTTTTCAACTCATCCTGGAAGGGTCGTGCCAAATGGTACGAAGATATAGTAATAGGTCGAGTACCAGAATAAGATCAATCCGGAATTCCACATTCCGTACTAGAGGCATCCCAGAAATCTCTGCAGGGAAAACATCAGGATACTCACATACTATAGGAATGTCCTCGACGTGTAGAGAAGAATCGGCCTTCACGCTACAAGACCAAAGTATGCCAATTGTTGATATCCGTCTGCAAGGGAACAAACAGGCCAACACAAACGGGGCTTGCAAGGTCATGGTCTTCCAGAAGCAACAAATATTAGTATGGTAACTGAATAATCAATCCATGCCAAGTACAACATCGACTGAAGATAACTGGATCACCACAAGATTAGATGTGAAATCCTCATAAAAAAGAACAAAAACCTCATTAGAATCAACTAATAAGGTACCTATCACCACGTCAGGACGGCCTACGGTCTCAGGTGTAGGCATGGCGTAGACTCCCGGTGGTACCGGAACAGAGGACGCTCCGACACTCAGCGATGGAAGAACAGGAACTGATGTCGGTGGAGCAAACGATGGCGGTGCAGACAGCGCATGGTTCTAGTAGAACCTTGGAGAGGGCGCTGGAGAGAACACCGCAGGAGGAACCCAACCAGATGGGTAATGCGGTGTGGGAGCACTACCAGAGTCTGAACTGAACCTCGTGGAGAAGAGAATGAAGATGCCACAGGGGCTGCCTCCCACTTGATGATACTCGTTGGGTTCTTCTCGCAAACCGACATCTTATGGCCTTACAGGCCACAATGACGACAATCCCCTGTGAAAGAGCACTCAGAAGCACAATGACTGCCACCGCACTTAAAACAAATCATGCCCTGACCTGGGACAGGACACCATGCCTACGAGGAAGTATGCTGTGTAGGAAGAGCATTCTGCCTCTGCTGACCAGATCGCGCAAACGACTGTGGACGATGGCCTCTTTGAAACCTCTTAGAAGCAGGTCGCTGAAAAAACCCACCCCCACCACTGAAGCTCCTTTCTGACCACTGCCTGATCCACTAGTAGGAGTAGGACCACTAGAAGACTGCCTCTCTAGTGAGCTCTCTCTCCAACTCCATACCCTTGGCCTGATCGACCACATAGTTCAAGTCAAGTAAGCTGGTTGCCCCCAGGACGTGGTGATACTCAGGGTTAAGTACCCTACGGAACCTCTTTGCCTTCTCTCGGTCACTACCAGCCACAGTTGGCATGAAACAGACTAAGTTGTTGAACCCAGAATTGGCCTAAATCAAGCCCAAGGAAGAGAATAACTTTTCTAAAGAAACTCACGCTCAACATATAACTCTGGTACTGGGGTAACTACTACCCTATTCCCATACCACGAATGACGGCGTAGCCTGGCAAAGCCCATGCCACAGCCACGACCTCAACTTCTCAACATTTGTGAACACCACAAACATATAGCTTTAGAACAACAAGAACAGTGGCACAAATCAATTCAATAACAATTTAACTTCAACATAATGAATCAGGCTATCAGAAATGTGGATGCAATGAATTACCCAAAATCCACTTACTGTGCACAGTGTGTTAATTTAATATTTCAATTACCACGGACCTAAAGCCCGCTCTGATACCCATTGTAACACCCTGGCTAAGCAGAAGCCAAGATATTACCTAAAGTCTAACACCAAGCAATACTATAAATTAATTTCAAGAATCTTTCAGCTGATAACATAAAAAGACAACATTTATCAGAATGAATATATGAACATAATCAGAATTCAACAACATATCAAAACTCTAATTATCCAATCATGTTGAATCATCTAGGACAAACCTATCAATAGACTATACGAAGAACATTAGACAGTTACTAAATCAACCATATAATAATGAAGGATAACATCAACCATCAAACTCCATTTATTACAGTCCAATATTTATTAGATGAAAGGTAATGACAAGCTCATCTAATTAAAAAGTGAATAATGTGAAGCGAATGAAGTGATCTGTGACTATTCCCTCCCAAGCACGCCGTCCTCATTGTTTACCTAAACAAATAAACACAACAAGAATGAGTCCACGACTCAGCAAGTACAACAGAGTAACATGAACAACAATGAAGAAGAACCTGACAGTCACGATACAGAATAAGAATGTAGCATGGCAGAAATCATACGAATGAATGAAATGCATGACATCCTTTTATGCTTATACCGGTATAGCCAGTGAACACCAGTCGATGTTCACGCATACCCGCATTATCCAAAATGCGGGGATACAAGGCCTGTTTGAAGAATGTTTCATAACGGGGATCCACGTTGCCCACATTTGAATGGTGGGTCTTACATGCCCATATTGGAATGATGGGTCTTTACATCCCACTCCCAGGGGTGAAAGATGAACAGTGATCGAATGAATGAATGAAGTCATGACTCATGAATATGAAAGACATACTTTTAGTAAGCATGGATTAACACTCATGCAAAAGAACAGAATTACTGGAATTATTCACAATTCATAGAATTTAACCAAGTCAATAGCATCACACACTTTGAACAACCAAAGACAATCATGACCATTCCAACTGTACTTGCCTCAACCGTGCGAAGACTGATGACGTGACAAGGATGCTCCCCCTGGAGCCACACCACTGCCTGAACAATTTTAACGACCCTAATTAGAGAGTAATTAGGGACAAAACATTGCTATAAACAAGTATTGACATACTATGCTCCCTAACGTAGTCCAAAACATCTACTTTCAAAAACAGAGAACTGTCCCAGAATGGGACATTCCCCTTCTAAAATTCATAACTTTCTACAGGATTATCCAAATTTAGTGATTTTTAATCCCCTGGAAAGCTTACAAGTTTGCACACAAAAACCTAGTTGTCAAGGTTGCCAGATTCTGCATTCTTCTGCCCCTTTTGAACAGGTTAATAAACCTATAAAAATCTCGTTAGAGGTTTTGGACAGCGAACTAAAACTAACGTAACTCTCAGTACACACATTCAAAAAATGTGATTTGTATATCTAGGGAAATCCTATGAAAATATCTATAACTTTTGTGTTGGTGAGACCCTCAAAAAAATTCATTATCTAATTCTTATTTACCAATTTTTACGATATGTCAGAATCCCGATAGAAACCTAGAACAGCATCATTACAAAATTCATAACTCGCGATTCCCAACTCCAAATTGAGTGATCCAGAACTCTATGGAAAGCCAGCGACAATACCTACAACTCTCTAGGAGATGTCCTAGTCAAAATCGGCGGCTAACTACTCGATAACAAATGATCTCTACAGACTACCAGAATCAATCTACTACCGATCTCGCTTAATCATGGAAATTATACCTCTGTCTAATGGGATTGGGAGGATTACCCTTGGAGACTTGCTAGCCCGCTGATTTCCCAGCGAGGTGCTCCTCCCTCTCCTCTTCTCCTCGCTCAACTGGCCACCAATGGGGGAAGTGGTGGCACCGAGAGACGACGGTGCGGGGAGGTGGAGCAGCAGGAACAGCCGGTGTGGGAGGGTGAGGAGGTGCAACACCAGGGAGGGGGAGGAGGAGGCGGTGGCCTAGTGGGGAGGGGTGGAAGAGGCGGTGGCTTGGTGGGGGAAAGTGGGGAGGGGGCAGCTAGGGGTGAGGGGAGGGGACGGCTAGGGTTTAGGGGGAGGGGTATCCCCCTTGGCCGGCCACCCACATGGGCTTCTTGGGCCGTGGCCCAAGGCCCAGATTGGCTGTTTTTTTACGAAAACTCCCTTGCAACTCCTGAAAATTTAAATTTTATATTTAATTCTTTCTCCCGAATACTCTTCTAATCGCCCAAATAAACTTCGGGGTATTACAGAGAGTGAGAACGTCCTATCCTCATCTGAGGAGGGGTAAAAGTAAAGACCTCAGAGGTGATGGAGTAGATGATTTGGAGACGGTTTTTCCATTGCCTCAACATAGTCTTCGAGATTGTCATGAATTTCCTTGGCACTCACATCATGATCAGTTGTCTCTCAATTTGAGAGAGAAGTTGGAACATACCCACTCTCAGAGTTGCTTGAGAGTGGATTTGACGTTCCCACTGCCTTGCTCCCAACGGATTGGTTTGAGGGCGGTGAATGCTTGTTCTCTAGAATGTACTCACGAAGAAGTCGCACTTGCATGCCTCCTCAGAAGTGTAGTCCTCCATCATGAGGTAGGCGTAGTCGGCAAGATTGAAGGAGTTCTCCTCGTAGTCCATCGGTGAGGACATGAGGACATCACAACGATGATCTTCCAATTGATGGCACCCTCCTAGCGCCAACCATCGATGATCGGAACACAGGGTTCCCTATCGATCTTACTAGGGAAATGATGTGAGAACGCTATCAAAATGAAAACCATGTACTGCTGTGTCAAACCTGGGAACAAAGGATCCCCGATTCTCTGTGTTTCATACACTAGTTCAGGACCAGCTAGTATGCACAGTCAAATAGAAGTGATAGCAAAATCATATCATGCGTTTATTAATTGATAATCAGAGTTTATTACAAAATTAGACACAAGGCCAAACATAAAAGAAACAACAGAAACAATTTAAGTAGGTAAGCCACATGATTTGCCACAGGCAATCGTTTGGGGCACAGCCTAGTCGTCCTGATCCTCACCGACTTCATAAAAATGTTCACCTGAATAAATTTTATTCAGCAAAGGTGAGCACAACTTCCATGCTCGCAAGTTACACCTAGTTAACAGAATGTAATGCACACTGGATAATGTCAAAGGGAAGGGGTACATGGTTATTTTGTACAAAGCTACATTTTCATGTTTAAATATCATTACTAAGTTCAAGACAATTCTTTAATCCATAACTAAAATCAAATTTTTAAATTTAAAATTTTATAGTGGATAACCTCCAATAAAAAATGGTCAACGATACCCTCCTATCACATGGCTAAACGCCCAATTTTACCACAGGATTAACCATCCAAAATCATTTGTTAAAATCTTTTGAAAACAAAAACAAAGTCTAACTTTGAGTAGTTTTGCTTGGCATGTCCATAATTGTGGATACAACTATTTGAATAGTTTTACACTCTGCAGAGGTTGTACAACTTTACCCATACAACACGACTTCTCTAGTTTGTTTGGCATCCGTCGATACCACTACTCACTACCTTAGGTAAGCAGTCTAAAGCATGTATCAAGGCCTTTACAATGCGCCATCCCACCGTAGTCCCGCCTCGCTAAGGTTTCGCTTCCTTTGGATTGAACCATCAGCCATATTTAAGCCCCCTCTTGCCCCAAGTGGAAATACATAAAAGTAGGTCATACAGACACCCACACAACTGGATAGCACAACCACGGTGAAACATTGCAAATTAGTTAGCCAGGTCCCGCCCATTCGAGACAGGTGGTAGTATGGTGGAGCTTAACAAGATGCGGTCGAAGACCGGTCCTTAACTAACTTGGGCGATTTCCAATAGAACCCTGGGCCCTGATCATAGAAATGAATCAATCTTGTGTATGAACATGCACCCATCCAAACATCCATTATGCCCAAGTCCAAACCAATTTTCATTTATTTTGCGAGTAAAAGCATTTTCTAAAATTTCTGTGGTAAGACAATACCATAGACTCAATTGAATCAAATTTGAATAATTTTGGCCGTACAATTTCTATGCATTGTCTAAGCATATCATTTTCAAATTTCATTTTAACTATGGCGACAAGGGATATACTGTTCAAAGAAAAACATTGGCCATACAAAGGAAATAGATTAACTAGGAATTTAAAATAGGAATTTAAAATAATTATATAGAAATATGCATGCAATAGTACTTTAAAACATAATTAAATAATTTAAAATACTAGGGTCAACATGGTCAAAGGTATACCTTACCTTGCTCGAAGGACTCTTCTTCTTCTAATAAAATTTCCGTAGAGTCGTCGAAATCTATATGTGAAAATACAACAAGAACAAATAAATTCAAATAAAAAATACAAATAAACTCTAAATTAAATAAATTTAGTTCTGAAAGATAGATATTTAATTTATATGAATTTATTAACAAGAATTGACAGATTTGAAGTTCATATGGAGAACGAACATCCAAAAGTTTGGATATCAAAAGAACATATAGAATTTCGAGCACTGTTCACTCTAAGCACTGTTCATCTCGCGGGTGCTGGTTATCTTCGAGTGTTGTTCATCGTCGAGTACTGTTCACTTCCGAGTATTGTGGATCTTCCGAGTACTGTGAATCTTCCGAGTACTCTGGTCGAAGGAGTTATTGTTGGACCGTAAAGGCGACTAGATGGGGGGGGGGTGAATTGGAGCACGCTCACTTTTTCACAAATTATGAACTCAATACAATCTCACTCCAGTAGCTATTAGAAAGCTATGAAGATCAATATACCAAGATAATGAAAGACTAGTATTGAATCCAATTAAACCCCTAAGCAATGCTACAAAAATCAACTAAGATTGCAAAGACTCACGGCCGCGGCGGTCGACCACTGGACCCAATCGGTCGGACCGATTGCGGGCGGTCGACCGGCGTTGTCTTTGGCGGTCGGACCGCTCAAAATCGGTCGACCGGTGATGACGGCGGTCGACCGGCCGACTCGTAACCGATCAGCAATAAAAATCGGCCGATGACGAAGTTGCAATTAGGTGAAACTTTGATTCTCAACTCTAATCTTTATGAAACTTTGCACACACCTTCTATATGCTATTGAGGACCTATTCCAATCGAATATTATGATAATTCTTGGAACGATCTTGAGCAATTGCCAATTGATTAACAGAAGGTCTAAAACCGGGCAAGAACGAAAACTTGATCCTAATGCTTGTTCGTGAGAGATTGATAATCAAGATGATGCTAGATAGATTCACACATATCACAGCAAGCTAATCCACGTGAAAGAATCAATCACAAACTCGCGGATCAAAGGAAGCCCTAAAAACACGAAATTGAAAGCAAGAACGAAAGGAGACTTATCTCAAGCAAACCTTGCATAGATTGATTTCGTGATTGATGCTGGATTACATCCACACCATCATGGATCAGTAGAAAATCAAAGATCACGAAATTCTCCACAAACCATCAAGAGCCCTTGCCTCCACCTCAACTCCCCTAAAGACAATTAGGGTTTTGAAACATAAAAGGCGAGAGAGAGAAGAGCTGCAGCCACCATCTCCTCCTATTTATAGTGGAGGCCTAGACTTCTAGGGTTTGACTCCATTGGGCTCCCGTTAAGGCCCACTAACAAACGGGTCACACACGCACGCTTCGCGAAGCGCCGTCTTTAACTTTTGACCTAAACCGCTTCACCATGCATCATGGATTTGCCAATAGGTCACCCTTGTCCATCTTGTGTCACGCTTGAGTCGTTGACCCCACCCAGCATCGTCGATCGTTCTGGACCTCAACTCTTCAAGTCTAGTCCCGATTCTCCTCGCCGTTGACCGTCGTTGACCACCAAGCTACCTGCACAACCATAGACAAGAAAACACGTATTCGGGAACAAGTTCTTCACAACTTGACCCATATTAGTCAAAACATGCATCATGCAAATCATATGCCACAATACCAATGACTTTGACCTAACAAAACAACATCGCCACGAAGTTGGCCGACGTTCAAGTAGAAACCGGTCTGACCGCTCCAGGTGAGCCGGTCGGACCGCCCCTTGGCCGGTCGGACCGCTCCCTGTGAGCCGGTCGGACCGCCCCTTAGGACTTAGCTGAATTTCAAGCCCTCAAATTCCGAAACCTTATGGAAACTTTAAACCAATAGAACTTTTTACTGGAGACTCCAAAAATCATGAGACCAAGTGCATTGGGATCCCCTCACTTGCCTACAACACCTATTTTTGGCCCAGCTTGTTTTGACCACTTTGGTCACCGCCGGTCCGACCGCCCCACATGGCCGGTCCGACCGATTTGGGACCGGTCGGACCGCCGTGCAAGGACCGGTCGACCGCCTCGCCCGATAGCTCGAAACTTTGTCGAAAACGCGTGAAACGACAAACCGTAAACGCCATTGCCAATTGTCACATCATCCTAAGATCTGGAACATATCCACATGAAATCCACAGTTATGACTACATTGGTCGGGGGAAGGGTTTCGACAACACTGGTCGAAGGAATGTTTTGACTACCTAGTTGAAGGAAGCTACGACTACCTAGTAGACATAAACTATGACTATCTAGTCGACTGAAGCTACGACTACGTAATCGAAGGAAGCTATGACTACCTATTCGAAGCATCTACGACTACTTTGGGCAGCAGCGGCGGTGCTCGACTATAATCTCGTCAGCTCTACATGCCACGACGAGCTACGCAACGGTGCTCTCACAACGCCTTACCAAGTTCTTACAAGCTTTTAACAATACAGCAAGGCGGTGGTATAACCGGTGGCTGGTTCATGATACTCTCACTTTTGAATAACCCAACGACTGTGAGGAAACGGTACCTGCTGAGTTAATAGTATAGGCATGTGAGACAAGGCAAAAGTAAGCATCAAAACTTTGATTTCAAGAAAAAGGGTCAAAATTCTCACATGAGGTCCATATGAAAGAACAATTGTTCAATTGACCTATGATCATTGTGAGTATAAAAGAATGCAATTCAAGTTCAGAATATTCAACAAGACAATAAGAATGCAACTCAAGAACTCCCCCTCACTATGATCCTCAATTTTCAAATTTTCAGTTTCTCCCCCTTTGTAAAACAAAGATATATATATTCAAATTTCTCCCCTTTGTATAATCTTCTCCCCCAACAAAGAAATATCTTCTCATTAACACATCTTCTCCAAATAAAAATAACAAAGAAATATAACACATCTTCTCCCAAAGAAATATCTTCTCATTAATTAACACATCTTCTCCCCCTTTGACAATGGATTCATCAAGGAATCACGCCTTCCTCTCATCCAGAGATTAACACATAGATGATAAAGAAAGAAGCAGAAACAAAAGAAGCATAAAGAGGAATATGCATGAAGTGCAATGGAGTGGCTTCAATTTTTGTATTTTTCAATTTTTTGATTACAAGAAGCTTTGGAGATTACCCAAAAGAACAAGCTAGTATCTCTAATATTGCACAAACAGCATATCAAGCCTGACAACGCTAGCAAGATCATGGTAAGACATATATATCAAAGCTAAGCACAAAGGCTCAAAAGTAAAGCCGTAGATTTGATCAATTTAAGCAACGCTTCAAATTCAGCAAGTTCATCAACAGGGATCCTAAAGTGAAATTGGCCATGTCAAAATATCAAAGTGAGATCAAAAATCTAACAAAGACCACATTAAGAGTCAATCAAGTCCCGTATTGAAACATTTTGCTCAATATTTTGTAAACGCCCATTTGTCAACATTTTTTTTATTTGCATTGAATATTGAAGTTGACTAATGATCTAACTTAGTGACAAGATCCTGGACTAGGAGCCATCCACAAACTCATCCTAAGCTTCGACCAAAAGTTGATTAAATGTATATCTTAGTAAAGAAGATCCTGGACTAGGAGCCATTCACAAACTCTTTCTAAGCTTCTACCGGGGCGACAAATCTTGAGGTTCATGTCATTTCGACAAGCGGTCCCCATGAGATCGTTCGTTCATCAAACTATCTCCAAGTTCATGTCATTTGACAAGCAGTCTCGTAAGAATAGTTTGGCACAATTTAAGCATAAGACAATCTTGATTTTCATTTTTCACATGAGCAGTTTTAGAATCTCAAGAACACAAAAGCTCAAGTAATGGTCAATTTTAGATCAAAGAACTAACAAAGCAATTCTGACAGGGCCAATGTCACAAGAGGAGCACTAATTGCGCAACTCGCTAAAACATCCATAAATTGCAATTTCTTAGTTTGAGTTGTTTAAAAGGTTCTAGCTCATATAGCAAAGACTTAGCTACACATGTAAAAGCATGATAATTCTAGCAAGTCAAAGAACTAGACATGACATTGAGCAAGAATTGAAATACAAAAGCTCTAAAAGGTAATAGGCAAAGCTTCATCAATTTTAAAAGATAAGCAGAAAATCTTATATTACAATGCATCTTTTTGGATTTTTCATACCACTTGCTGTAACCACTTGTTGTTACCACTTGTTGTTATACCACTTGTTGGATTTTTCATATGAATGCAATATGATACAATGAGATGCAAATAAACAACCTAAAAACTTAAAAAGTTCAAAAAGATCACTAAGTTCAGAAAAAGAACAATAAAAGATCAAAAGAACAAGGAAAGATCAGAAAAGATCAAACTTGTGGATTTCATGGGGATATGTCCCAGATCTTAGGATGATGTGACAATTGGCAATGGCGTTAACGGTTTGTAGTTTCACGTGTTTTCGACAAAGCTACAGGTATTCTGGACAGGGGCGGTCCGACCGGTCCTTGCACGGCGGTCCGACCGGTCCCAAATCGGTCGGACCGGCCATGTGGGGCGGTCGGACCGGCGATGACCAAAGTGGTCAAAATAAGCTGGGCCAAAAATAGGTGTTGTAGTCAAGTGAGGGGATCCCAATGCACTTGGTCTCATAATTTTTGGAGTCTCCAGTAAGAAGTTCTATTGGATTTAAGTTTCCAGAAGGTTTCGGTTTTTGAGGGTATGAAATTCGGCTAAGTCCTTGGTGGCGGTCCGACCGCTCACAGGAGCGGTCCGACCGCCATGGCGGTCCGATCGGCTCACTGGAGCGGTCGGACCGGTTTCTACTGAACGTCGGCCAACCGTGGCGATGTTGTTTTGTTAGGTCAAAGTCATTGGTTTCATGGCATATGATTTGCATGATGCATGTTTTGACTAACATGGGTCAAGTTGTGAAGAACTTGTTCCCGAATCGTGTTTTCTTGTGTGTGGTTGTGCAGTAGCTTGGTGGTCAACGACGGTCAACGGCGAGGAGAATCGGACTAGACTTGAAGAGTTGAGGTCCGAGCGATCGACGATGCGGGTGAGGTCAACGACTCAAGCGTGACACAAGATGGACAAGGGTGACCTATTGGCGAATCCATGGCACATGGTGAAGCGGTTTAGGTCAAAAGTTAAAGACGGCGCGCATGGCGTGCGTGTGTGTGTGACCCGCTTGTTAGTGGGCCTTAACGGAGCCCAATTAAGTCAAACCCTAAGAGTTTTAGGCCTCCACTATAAATAGGAGGAGATGGTGGCTGCACCTCTCGCTCTCTCGCCTTTTTATGTTTCAAAACCCTAATTGTCTTTAGGGGAGTTGAGGTGGAGGCAAGGGCTCTTGATGGTTTGTGGCGAATTTCGTGATCTCTGATTGTCCACTGATCCATGATGGTGTGGATGTAATCCAGCAACAATCACGAAATCAATCTATGCAAGGTTTGCTTGAGATAAGTCTCTTTTCGTTCTTGCTTTCAATTTCGTGTTTTTAGGGCTTTCTTTGATCCGCGAGTTTGTGATTGATTCTTTCACGTGAATTAGCTTGCTGTGATATGTGTGAATCTATCTAGCATCATCTTGATCATCAATCTCTCACGAACAAGCTTTAGGATCAAGTTTTCGTTCTTGCCCGGTTTTAGACCTTCTGTTAATCAATTGACAATTGCTCAAGATCGTTCCAAGAATTATCATAATATTCGATTGGAATAGGTCCTCAATAGCATAGAGAAGGTGTGTGCAAAGTTTCGTGAAGTTTGGAGTTGAGAATCAAAAGTTAGACCTAATTGCAACTTCGTCATCGGCTGATTTTACTTTTCAGATCGGTTCAGATCGCCGGTCCGATCGCCCGTCACCACCGGTCCGACCGATTTGAGCGGTCCGACCGCCAATATAACAGCGTCCGACCGCCTGGCAATCGGTCCGACCGGTTCACTCTGAGGTCGACCGCCATGATTTGTGTTGCTTTGATTCTTGTTGATTATTGTCGCATTGCTTAGGGGTTTTATTGGATTCAATACTAGTCTTCCATTTATCGTATATTGATCTTCATAGCTTTCTAATAGCTACTGGAGTGAAATTGTATTGAGTTCATAATTTGTGAAAAAGTGAGCGTGCTCTATTCACCCCCTCTAGTCGCCTTTACGGTCCAACAAGTGGTATCAGAGCCCGGTTAGTTCAATCTTGATCTTAACCGGTCACTGAACTTTGGCGATGGATAAGTTTTCTACTAAACCGCATATCTTCGATGGGCACGACTATGCCTATTGGAAGAATCGTATGCGCGTCTTTCTTGAGAGCGAGGGACAAGCTATTTGGGATGTTGTTAGAGCCTCACCGGTTATTCTGAAATTGCTACACCGCTTCGCAATTCTTTTGGCTAACAACAATAAGGCTAAGAATCTTTTATATGGTGCACTTGGTAGACAAGAATATGATCGAATTTGTAATCTTTCAACTGCGCATGAAATTTGGAACACTCTCGAAACATATCATGAGGGTTCGTCCCAAATCAAAAAGGTGCGCCAAACATTTACAAGCGTGAATACAATAAATTCGAGATGCGTCCCGAGAGAGCATAGATGACATTTTCATCGCTTTAATAAAGTAATTAATCAAATGAAAGTCATTGATATTGAATATTCTCAATCTGAAAATGCCACCCATCTCTTGGCCGCAATCAACACCAAGGAGTGGGAGATGAAAGCTCTTGCTATAGAGGAAAATGTTGATCTTTCAAGTCTTACTTTAGAATTGCTTTATAGTAAACTCAAGACTCATGAAATTAAAAGAGTTGATCATCCCAAGAAAGATAATTTAGCTTTGGTAGCGATCCTCTCAAAAGGCTTTTGATGACTCTTTTGAATCTTCTTACGGATTTTCATTTGCTTGTTTATCCGCTATTCATGAAGAGGAGCTTGAAAGTATTCTCAAACAGAGTTAGCTCTTCTAGCTAAAAAATTCACACGGGCCTACAATAATGTGAGAAACAAAAGAGAGGTGGTCCGGTGACATGCTATGAATGTGGTGAGCTCAATCATATCCGCAAATTGCCCCAAGTCAAAGGTAAGAGCAATTATAAGGAAGGAAAGCCACTTGGAAGAAGCCTCCTTTCAACAAATCAAGGTATGAGGCTAATAAACTTGTGAAGGTCGCTCACCGGTCCTTGCCGCTTTGAGGATCAATCCTTGAGCGATGTGGATACCGGGAGTGAGGAGGACAAGGAGGAGGAGATTCCTCAAGGCAAAAGAAAGGGAAGGCCAAAGACTTCACCGGCATGTGCTTCATGGTCACACACGCGACATTGATGATGATGAGGTATCTTTTTCTTATGATGAGCTTTCTGCTAAATATGATTCTATAGTTGAGCAATTGCTTAGTCAAGATGAAGCGCTAGAATTTGTCATGACAAAAAATAAGAAATTAGAGTCAAAGATTAACAAACTAAAAGTAGAGCTTAAAAATGCTAAGACTCTTGAACCTGATGAATGTTTATCTTGTCATGCTATGCATTCAGAAATTACCAAGTTACAATCTGCTCATAATATTTCTGTACAACAACTTGAGAATGCTAGATCTGAACTAAATGAAATTAAAAGTGCTCCTTGTGAAAAATGTTTAGAATCTAGTAAATTGATTGCTTTTGATGTATTTGATTCTAGCCCTTGCACTTCATGTTTAGAAAAGGAACGTGAAATCAAAGATATCTTAGAAGCTGCTAGAGTCAAATATGCTAAGCTTAAGGACAATATTGAAAATACTACTTGTGCTTCATGTTCCGCTCTTAAGCTTGAAATTGCTTTGTATAAGGAGAAATCTATGAATAAAACTTGTGATGCTTGTGTTAACTTGAGAAAAGAAAATGCTTACCTTCATGATACATTAGAGAAATTTTCTAAAGGTAAGAAACAATTAAACATGATTCTTGACAAGTCTAAAACTCCTTATAAGAAGCAAGGTTTAGGATTCAATTCTTTTCAAGAAAATTCAAACCCAAAAGTCATTCAAGTCTTGGAAAAAGGTTTAATTGAATTCAAAACCCAACCTGCAAAAACATCTTTTAAATCTGCAGGCTTTGCTCAACCTTGTATTAATTCAAATGGTGCTTCTTCTAGTGGTACCAAATATCATTGCACTTATTGCAAGAAAGGTGGACATTTGATTGAATTCTGTTGGCGTAGGTTGAAAAATGATAGGAAAAATTTTGATAGAATTTCATTCATGCAACCTAGAGCTTCTATGAGACATGGTAACACTGAAAAGAATAAACCTGGATTAGGATTTTTCTCTCATGCAAATCATTATGTGTCTAGATATCCTAATTCTAATGTTTATCGATCAAGGTCCGATCATTGGTGTCACCGGCCGACCGTTTTGGTCGCCGGTCTGACCGCCAGCCCAACGCCGGTCAGACCGCCCATGGACAGTTCAAGTCTCATTTTAATTTAAACATTGCTCATAACCGAATGTTAGATAAAATCAAGGATAGTACTTCTGGTTTGTATACTCCTTGCAGACGTGTGTCTCAGTACTGGATTCCTAAATCATGTTTATCTAACCCCAGTATTGAGACACATCGTTCTTTTGTTCCTTGATTTTCAGGATTACCGCGGAAAGGGAAGAACACGTGGTTCGTTGACTCCGAATGTTCACGCCACATGACCGGAAACTTAAAATGGTTCACCTCTTTCACGCGGGCAACTGGTGGTGACTTCATCACCTTTGGAGATGATACATAAGGGCGAATTGAAGGAACATGATCAATTAGGGTGAACAACAAATTCATTCTAAAGGATGTCGCTCTTGTGGACAAGCTTAGGTATAATCTCCTTTCGCTTCTCGACTTCTTGATGATGGCTATGAGGCGGTTTTTAAGAAAAATGCTTGTCGTGTGCTTGATTCTCTTGGTGAGCTTGTGTTTGGAATCTCTAGAGTTGGTAGAATTTTTGGAGCCGATTTTTCGAATCTCTTCTTGGATCTCTTAAATGTTTGCTTACATCTTCTTCTGATTTCTGGCTTTGGCATCGACGTTTGGGGCACATTGGTTTTGATCATCTGACACGAGTTAGCAACTTTGATCTCATGAGAGGTTTGCCCAAACTCAAAGTATCAAGGATCTTTGATGTGCGCCTGTAGGCATGGCAAACAAGTTGCCGCCTCACACCCTTCTCGTGAGTATGGTTATGGTACCGGACGGACTGGTTGCTTCATATGGATCTTGTTGGTCCCGCTAGAGTCCGATCGATCGGTGGAAAATGGTATATTCTTGTCATATTCGATGATCTTTCTAGATATACTTGGGTGTTCTTTCTTACTTCAAAGGATGAAGCTTTTGGTTATTTTCATGACCTTGTTCTTCGTTTGGCTTGAGCTTCTGGTGCTTTAAGAGCGATTCGCAGATGATAATGGCACGGAGTTCAAAAATGCTTCTTTGCTTCTTTTGTCTTTGGCGTGGTATTGAGCATCGTTCTCCTCTCCACACGTCCCTCAACAAAATGGCGTGGTGGAAAGGAAGAATAGGACCTTGGTCGAAATGGCTAGGACGATGCTAGATGAGTATAACACACCGAGGAGATTTTGGGCGAAGCTATTGCTCTTGCTTGCCATATTGCAAATCGTGTCTTTTGAGACCTTCTTTAGGCAAGACTCCTTATGAGCTTCGTTTTGGTAGAAAACCCTCTGTTTCACATTTTGAGTTTTGGATCAAAATGTTTTATTCTTAAGACAGCAACTTAGATAAATTTGAATCAAGAACTTTTGATGGGTTATTTCAGGTTATCCCGCTCATTCGAGGGTTTTGGGTTTTTAATACTGAGACTAACATTATTCAGAGACTTGTAATGTCACTTTTGATGAGACTAGCCACAGAGCTAGATCTATTGCTCTGAGATGATTTACTGTGACAGAGCATTTTTGTGGAGGAAGATGAGGACGGCTAATATCATTCCTTCATCTGCGCTCTTCGGCGCCCATATTGATACAAGAACACTCGCTACGTCTACTTCACCTTGATTGAGGCTCTGCTGCATCTTCATCATCGCAGATACTGCGGAGGTCGAAGAAACGATATCTCACCCGGCGCTCCACCGCATTCAGAGACAAAGATCCTCGGAGCGGATAATAGGTAATCTACATGAGCGAGTCACTCGCTCTGGTATAATGATCCAAATCTCTACTCTCATTCGACTTTTGTTGCTTCTTTTGAACCCGCGATATATCACATGCTTTATCGATTCTAGTGGGTAAATGCCATGCATGAGGAGTTAGAGAATTTTGAAAGAAACAAAGTTTGGAACCTAGTAGAACCTCCTAGTGGTCATAATGTTATAGGAACCCGTTGGGTGTTTAAGAATAAACAAGGTGAGGATGGTTACGTGGTTAGAAATAAGGCCGATTGGTAGCTCGGGGTTTCACCAAGTTGAGGGGTTAGATTTTGATGAGACATTTGCTCTGTTGCTAGACTAGAAGCCATTCGCATTCCTTGCATTTGCTGCATCAAAAGGTTTTAAATTATATCAGATGGATGTTAAAAGTGCCTTTTTAAATGGTTTCATAGATGAGGAAGTGTATGTTAAGCAACCCCCTGGTTTTGAGGATCCTAAATATCCAAATCGTGTTTTCAAGCTATCTAAAGCATTGTATGGTCTTAAACAAGTCCCTAGAGCACAGTATGATAGACTTAAGACCTTCTTGCTTAAAAATAATTTTGAGATGGGTAAAGTGGATAAAACTCTATTTATTCTTAGGCGTGACAATGACTTCCTGCTTGCTCAAATTTATGTGGATGATATTATCTTTGGTGGTTCCTCTAATGCTCTTGTTTCTAGCTTTTCTGATACTATGTCTAGGGAATTTGAGATGAGTATGATGGGAGAGCTTAATTACTTTTGGGACTTCAAATCAAGCAATGCAAGGAAGGAACTTTCATCCATCGACGAAGTACACTAAAGATCTACTCAAACGCTTCAACATGGGTGATTGCAAGCCAATTTCCACTCCATGGCAACCATTTGCTTTGGATCCAGATGAGGAAGGAGAAGTCGTGGATCAACGCGAGTACCGCATGCATGATCGGCTCCTTCATGTCGACGGCCTCGAGATCGGACATTCACTTCACGGTATGTCTTTGTGCAAGATTTCAGGTGTCTCCGAGAACTTCCCATCGCCAAGCCATTAAGCGCATATTCAGGTATTTACACTCTACCCTCTTATATGGCATTTGGTATTCTGCTCTTGACTTTGTCCATTAGAGGCTTTTGATTCGATTTTGCGGTCGTCGGTTAGATAGGAAGAGTACCTCGTGCACTGTCACTTCCTAGGCACTTCTCTTGTATCTTGGTCTTCTAGGAAGCGGTCTTACATTGCACAATCCATCTTTGAAGCGGAGTATGTAGGCTGCGCTAGTTCTTTGAGCTTGATTTTGTGGATGACGTCCACGTTGAAAGATTATGGGTTAAACTTTGCTAGTGTTCCTCTTTTCTGTGATAACACTTCTGCTATTAATATTGCTAAAAACCCTGTGCAACATTCTAGGACTAAGCACATAGACATTCGCTATCACTTCCTTAAAGATCATGTTGAAAAGGTGATATTGTGATGCACTTCGTGAGTCCAAGCTCAATTGGCGATATTCTTACCAAGCCTTTAGATCAAACCAGATTTTCCTCCTTAAGAAGCGAGTTAGGGGTAATTTATCCTTATGGGTTGGTTTGAGGGGGAGTTTGATCTTTTTCTTATCTTTCCTTGTTCTTTTGATCTTTTATTGTTCTTTTTCTGAACTTAGTGATCTTTTCGAACTTTTTAGGTTTTTAGGCTTTTTAATTGCATCTCATTGTATCATATTGCATTCATATGAAAACTCCAACAAGTGGTTACAACAAATGGTATAAAAAAAATGCATTGTAATATAAGTTTTTCTGCTTATCTTTAAAAATTGATGAAGCTTTGCCTATTACCCTTTAGAGCTTTTGTATTTCAATTCTTGCTCAATGTCATGTCTAGTTCTTTGACTTGCTAGAATTATCATGCTTTTACATGTGTAGCTAAGTCTTTGCTATATGAGCTAGAATCTTTTAAACAACTCAAACTAAGAAATTGCAATTTGTGGATGTTTTAGCGAGTTGCGCAATTAGTGCTCCTCTTGTGACATTGGCCCTGTCAGAATTGCTTTGTTAGCTCTTTGATCTAAAATTGACCATTACTTGAGCTTTTGTGTTCTTGAGATTCTAAAACTGCTCATGTGAAAAATGAAAATCAAGATTGTCTTATGCTTAAATTGTGCCAAACTATTCTTACGAGGCCTTGTCAAATGACATGAACTTGGAGATAGTTTGATGAACAGACGATCTCATGGGGACCGCTTGTCGAAATGACATGAACCTCAAGATTTGTCGCCTTGTAGAAGCTTAGAAAGAGTTTGTGGATGGCTCCTAGTCCAGGGATCTTCTTTACTAAGATATACCTTTAATCAACTTTTGGTGAAGCTTAGGATGAGTTTGTGGATGGCTCCTAGTCCAGGATCTTGTCACTAAGTTAGATCATTAGTCAACTTCAATATTCAATGCTAATAAAAAAATGTTGACAAATGGGCGTTTACAAAATATTGAGCAAAATGATTCAATACGGGACTTGATTGACTCTTAATGTGGTCTTTGTTAGATTTTGATCTCACTTTGACATTTTGACATGGCCAATTTCACTTTAGGATCCTGTTGATGAACTTCTTTGAATTTGAAGCGTTGCTTAAATTGATCAAATCTCTTGCTTTACTTTTGAGCCTTTGTGCTTAGCTTTGATATATATGTCTTACCATGATCTTGCTAAGCTATTGTCGGGCTTGATATCTTTGTTTGTGCAATATTAGAGATACTAGCTTGTTCTTTTGGGTAATCTCCAAAGCTTCTTGTAATCAAAATTGAAAAATACAAAAAAATGAAGCCACTCCATTGCACTTCATGCATATTCCTCTTTATGCTTCTTTTGTTTACGCTTCTTCCTTTATTCTATATTTATTATCTCTGGATGAGAGGAAGGTGTGATTCCTTGATGAATCCATTGTCAAAGGGGAGAAGATGTGTTAAATGAGAAGAGAAGATGTGTTAATGAGAACATATTTCTTTCTTTGGGAGAAGTTGTTGGGGAGAAACGAAAATTTGAAATTTGAGGATCATAGTGAGGGGAGTTCTTGAGTTGCATTCTTATTGTCTTATTGAATATTCGAACTTGAATTGCATTCTTTTATACTCACAATGATCATAGGTCAATTGAACAATTGTTCTTTCATATGGACCTCATGTGAGAATTTTGACCCTTTTAAAATCAAAGTTTTATGCTTTCTTTTGCCTTGTCTCACATGCCTATACTATTACGATGCCGCTTGGTCATGTTCATTGCTTTTTCTTGCTTATGGACCAAGTTGTGCCTTTGTCAAAACTGCGAGTAAACTTCGTTTTCAAACCTCTTACTTACATTTTACGGATAATTGCCAATGTGTTCATCAAGGGGAGATTGTGGATTTCATGGGGATATGTCCCGATCTTAGGATGATGTGACAATTGGCAATGGCGTTAACGGTTTGTAGTTTCACGTGTTTTCGACAAAGCTACATGTATTCAGACGAGGCGGTCCGACCGGTCCTTACCGCAATGTCCGAGTGATCCCAAATCGGTCGGACCGGCCATGTGGGGATCGGACCGGCGATGACCAAAGTGGTCAAAATAAGTGGGCCAAAAATAGGTGTTGTAGGCAAGTGAGGATCCCAATGCACTTAGTCTCATAATTTTGGAGTCTCGATGAAAGTTCTATTGGTTTAATGTTTCGAAGGTTTGGTTTTGAGGGTATGAAATTCGGCTAAGTCCTTGGTGGCGGTCCGACGGCTCACGAGGAGCGGTCCGACCGCCATGGGCGGTCCGACCGCTCACTGGAGCGGTCGACCGGTTTCTACTTGAACGTCGGCCAACCGTGGCGATGTTGTTTTGTTAGGTCAAAGTCATTGGTTTCATGGCATATGATTTGCATGATGCATGTTTTGACTAACATGGGTCAAGTTGTGAAGAACTTGTTCCCGAATCGTGTTTTCTTATGCGTGGTTGTGCGGTAGCTTGGTGGTCAACGACGGTCAGCGGTGAGGAGAATCGGGACTAGACTTGAAGAGTTGAGGTCGAGCGATCGGCGATGCGGGTGAGTCAACGACTCAAGCGTGACACAAGATGGACAAGGGTGACCTATTGGCGAATCCATGGCACATGGTGAAGCGGTTTAGGTCAAAAGTTAAAGACGGCGCCGCGAAGCGTGCGTGTGTGACCCGTTTGTTAGTGGGCCTTAACGGAGCCCAATTAAGTCAAACCCTAAGAGTTTTAGGCCTCCACTATAAATAGGAGGAGATGGTGGCTGCACCTCTCTCTCTCTCGCCTTTTATGTTTCAAAACCCTAATTGTCTTTAGGGGAGTTGAGGTGGAGGCAAGGGCTCTTGATGGTTTGTGGTGAATTTCGTGATCTCTGATTGTCCACTGATCCATGATGGTGTGGATGTAATCCAGCAACAATCACGAAATCAATCTATGCAAGGTTTGCTTGAGATAAGTCTCTTTTCGTTCTTGCTTTCAATTTCGTGTTTTTAGGGCTTTCTTTGATCCGCGAGTTTGTGATTGATTCTTTCACGTGAATTAGCTTGCTGTGATATGTGTGAATCTATCTAGCATCATCTTGATCATCAATCTCTCACGAACAAGCTTTAGGATCAAGTTTTCGTTCTTGCCCGGTTTTAGACCTTCTGTTAATCAATTGACAATTGCTCAAGATCGTTCCAAGAATTATCATAATATTCGATTGGAATAGGTCCTCAATAGCATAGAGAAGGTGTGTGCAAAGTTTCGTGAAGTTTGGAGTTGAGAATCAAAAGTTAGACCTAATTGCAACTTCGTCATCGGGCTGATTTTACTGTTTCAGATCGGTTCTGTAGACTGCCGGTCCGACCGCCCGTCACCACCGGTCCGACCGATTTCGGAGCGGTCCGACCGCCAGTATAACAGCGGTCCGACCGCCCGGCAATCGGTCCGACCGGTTCACTACAGAGGTCAGACCGCCAGTACTTGTGTTGCTTTGATTCTTGCTGATTATTGTCGCATTGCTTAGGGGTTTTTATTGGATTCAATACTAGTCTTCCGCTGTACTGGTATATTGATCTTCATAGCTTTCTAATAGCTACTGGAGTGAAATTGTATTGAGTTCATAATTTGTGAAAAAGTGAGCGTGCTCCTATTCACCCCCCTCTAGTCGCCTTTACGGTCCAACAAAACTCCCCCTCAAACCAACCCATAAGGATAAATAACCCCTAATTCGCTTCTCAAGGTGGCAAACCTAGTTGGGTCTAAAGATTTGGTGAGGATAAAAACAAGATACAAGAGAAGAATCTAGTGGGTGACAAGCGCTGAGGTACTCTTCCTATCTAGCCGATGCCCACACAATTAGGATAAGAAAAACCCCGAATGGACAAGGATAAAGAACAGAATATCAAATGCCATACAAAGAGAGTAGAGTGTAAGTACACGAATAAGAGCTTAACGGCTGGCGATGGGAAGTTCTCGGAGATGCTTGAAACCCGTCGATCACAAGTGAAGGAGGTGAACCATCTTGAGTCTCCTAATATGATGTGAGCGATCATGAGTCGACAAAGCACGTGCCCTTCCTCTTTCCGCGGTAATCCTGAAAAATCAAGGCACGAAGAGCGATGTGTCTCGATCTCAAGTTAGTTAAACAAGACTTGGGAACCCGATCTTTGAGACACGCGTCTGCATGAGTAGTATGCAAAGCGAAGTGTTATCCTTGATTTCATCTAAAATTCATTATGAGCAATGTTTAAGTTAACATGGGAATTAAAGCATCGGGCGGTCGGCCGGCGTTGTCTTTGGCGGTCGGGCCGGGCGACTATATCGGTCGACCCGGTGACCACCAGTGATCGGACCGTGACTGAAGAACATGAGAATTAGGATATGTAGAAGCATGATGATTAGCATGTGAGAAAAATACTAATCCAGGTTTATTCCTTTCAGTGTTATCATGTCTCATAAAAGCTCTAGGTTGCCTGAATGAAATTCTATCAAGATTTTTCCTATCATTTTTCAACCTCACGCCAACAGATTCAATCAAATGCCCACCTTTCTTGCAATAAGTGCAATGGTACTTGGTACCACTAGAAGAAGCACCATTTGAATTAATACAAGGTTGGGCAAAACCTGCAGATTTAAAAGATGTTTTTGCGAGTTGGGTTTTGAATTCAATTAAACCTTTTTCCAAGACTTGAATGACTTTTGGGTTTGAATTGTCTTGAAAAGAATTGAATCCTAAACCTTGCTTCTTATAAGGAGTTTTAGACTTGCCAAGAATCATGTTTAATTGTTTCTTACCTTTAGAAAATTTCTCTAATGTATCATGAAGGTAAGCATTTTCTTTTCTCAAGTTAACACAAGCATCACAAGTTTTATCCATTGATTTCTCCTTATACAAAGCAATTTCAAGCTTAAGAGCGGAACATGAGGCACAAGTAGTATTTTCAATATTGTCCTTAAGCTTAGCATATTTGACTCTAGCAGCTTCTAAGATATCTTTGATTTCATGTTCTTTTTCTAAGCATGAAGTGCAAGGGCTAGAATCAATCACATTAGAAGCAATCAACTTGCTAGAATCTAAGCATTTTTCACAAGGGGCAGATTTAATTTCAATTAGCTCGGTTCTAGCATTTTCAAGTTGTTGTAAAGCAATATTATGAGCATATTGTAAATTGGTAATCTCTGAATGCATAGCATGACAAGATAAACATTCATCAGGTTCAAGAGTCTTAACATTTGCAAGTTCTAGTTTCAGTTTACCAATTTTTGACTCTAGTTTCTTATTTTTAGTCATGACAAATTCTAGCGCTTCATCTTGACTAAGCACTTGCTCAACTATAGAATCATATTTAGCAGAAAGCTCATCATAAGAGAGAGATACCTTATCATCATCAATGTCATCGGTGTCAGCCATGAAGCACATACCAGTGAAGTCTTTGGCCTTCCCTTTCTTCTCCTCTTCGCTCCCGGAGTCCACATCGCTAATGGATTGCTCTCCAAAAGCGGCAAGGACCCGGTGAGCGGCCTTTATGAGTTTGATAGCATCATACTCAGAATTGTTCTCATGAGGCTTCTTCCAAGCTGTCTTCTCCTCCCTGTGCTTACCCTTACCTTTTAGCTTGGGGCAATTGGCCCGGATGTGGTAAATCTCTCCACACTCATAGCAAGTAACAGGACCACCTCTCTTTTTATTTCTCACATTGTTGTAAGCCCTTGTGAATTTTTTAGCTAAAAGGGCTAACTCAACCTCAGTGATATTCTCAAGCTCCTCTTCATGAATAGCAGATAAACAAGCAAATGAAAATCCAGAAGAAGATTCAAAAGAGTCATCAAAAGCCTTTTTGAGAGGATCTGCTACCAAAGCTAAATTATCTTTCTTGGGATGATCAACCCTTTTAATTTCATGAGTCTTGAGTTTACTATAAAGCAATTCTAAAGTAAAACTTGAAAGATCAACATTCTCTTCTATAGCAGTAGCCTTCATCTCCCACTCCTTGGTGTTGATTGCAGCTAAGAGGTGGGTGGCATTTTCAGATTGAGAATATTCAATATCAACAGCTTTCATTTGATTAATCACTTTATTAAAACGACTGAAAATATCATCGATGCTCTCTCCAGGACGCATCTCAAATTTGTTATAATCACGCTTATAGATTGTTTGGCGCACTTTCTTAATTTGGGACGAACCCTCATGATATGTTTCGAGAGTGCTCCAAATCTCGTGCGCAGTCGCAAAATTGCAAATCCTATCATATTCTTGTCTACCAAGCGCACCATATAAAAGATTCTTGGCCTTGTTGTTGTTAGCCAAAAGAACCACAGAAGCAGGAGTTTCAACCTCAGGAATAATGAGCGGGGATCGAACAACGTCCCATATAGCTTGTCCCTCGCTCTCAAGGAATACTCGCATACGATTCGTCCAATAGGCATAGTCTTGTCCATTGAACATATGCGGTTTTGTAGTGAATCTATCCATCGCCAAAGTTCGGTGACGGTTAAGATCAAGAGTGAACTAGCAGGCTCGATACCACTTGTTGGACCGTAAAGGCGACTAGAGGGGGGGGGGTGAATATGAGCACTCTCACTTTTTCACAAATTATGAACTCAATACAATTTCACTCCAGTAGCTATTAGAAAGCTATGAAGATCAATATACCAGTACAGCGGAAGACTAGTATTGAATCCAATTAAACCCCTAAGCAATGCTACAAAAATCAACTAAGATTGCAAAGACTCACAGCACGGGCGGTCGGTCAGCTGGACCCAATCGGTCGGACCGATTGCCGGCGGTCTGACCGGCGTTAGTCTTGGCGGTCGGACCGCTCAAAATCGGTCGACCGGTGATGACGGGCGATCGGACCGGCCGACTCGAACCGATCGCAGCAATAAAATCAGCCCGATGACGAAGTTGCAATTAGGTGAAACTTTTGATTCTCAACTCTAATCTTTATGAAACTTTGCACACACCTTCTATATGCTATTGAGGACCTATTCCAATCGAATATTATGATAATTCTTGGAACGATCTTGAGCAATTGCCAATTGATTAACAGAAGGTCTAAAACCGCAAGAACGAAAACTTGATCCTAATGCTTGTTCGTGAGAGATTGATGATCAAGATGATGCTAGATAGATTCACACATATCACGCACAAGCTAATCCACGTGAAAGAATCAATCACAAACTCGCGGATCAAAGGAAGCCCTAAAAATACGAAATTGAAAGCAAGAACGAAGGAGACTTATCTCAAGCAAACCTTGCATAGATTGATTTCGTGATTGATCTTTGGATTACATCCACACCATCATGGATCGATGAGACAATCAAAGATCACGAAATTCTCCACAAACCATCAAGAGCCCTTGCCTCCACCTCAACTCCCCTAAAGACAATTAGGGTTTTGAAACATAAAAGGCGAGAGAGAGAAGAGCTGCAGCCACCATCTCCTCCTATTTATAGTGGAGGCCTAGACTCCTAGGGTTTGACTCCATTGGGCTCCGTTAAGGCCCACTAACAAGCGGGTCACACACGCACGCGCAAGGCGCGCCGTCTTTAACTTTTGACCTAAACCGCTTCACCATGCATCATGGATTTGCCAATAGGTCACCCTTGTCCATCTTGTGTCACGCTTGAGTCGTTGACCCCACCCGGCATCGTCGATCGTTCTGGACCTCAACTCTTCAAGTCTAGTCCCGATTCTCCTCGCCGTTGACCGTCGTTGACCACCAAGCTACCTGCACAACCATAGACAAGAAAACACGTATTCGGGAACAAGTTCTTCACAACTTGACCCATGTTAGTCAAAACATGCATCATGCAAATCATATGCCACAATACCAATGACTTTGACCTAACAAAACAACATCGCCACGAAGTTGGCCGACGTTCAAGTAGAAACCGGTCTGACCGCTCCAGGTGAGCCGGTCGGACCGCCCCTTAGGACTTAGCCGAATTTCAAGCCCTCAAATTCCGAAACCTTCTGGAAACTTTAAACCAATAGAACTTTTTTGGAGACTCAAAATCATGAGACCAAGTGCATTGGGATCCCTCACTTGCCTACAACACCTATTTTTGGCCCGACTTGTTTTGACCACTTTGGTCACCGCCGTCCGACCGCCCCACATGGCCGGTCCGACCGATTTGGGACCGGTCGGACCGCCGTGCAGGACCGGTCAGACCGCCATCGATGGCACGAAACTTTGTCAAAAAGCGTGAAACGACAAGCCGTAAAACGCCATTGCCAATTGTCACATCATCCTAAGATCTGAACATATCCACATGAAATCCACGCTATGACTACATTGGTGGGGAAGGGTTTCACAACACCGTCAGTCGAAGGAATGTTTTGACTACCTAGTTGAAGGAAGCTACGACTACCTAGTAGACATAAACTATGACTATCTAGTCGATCAAGCTACGACTCACGTGTCGAAGGAAGCTATGACTACCTATTCAAGCATCTCGACTACTTTGGGCGGCGGCGGCGGTGCTCGACTATAATCTCGTCGACTCTACATGCCACGACGAGCTACGCAACGGTGCTCTCTGGCCTTACCAAGTTCTTACAAGCTTTTAACAATCTGACAAAGCGGTGGTATAACCGTGGGTGGTTCATGATACTCTCACTTTTGAATAACCCAACGACTGTGAGGAAACGGTACCTGCTGAGTTAATAGGAAGTGGAGTTCGGAAGGCTAGTATGTAGCAAACGAGTAGCAATTGTTCAAATCAATATGCAAAGTTAAAAAGTAGTTCAAAGTACAAGTCACAAGTTCTGGCCCTAGTCTAAACCAAGCCTAGTTAGTGCAACTCACAAGAATGACAAGGAGCAACAACGGGAAGACTAGCACAAGAACTATCAATACAAGCGAGCAATGTATGAATTATGCAAATCTAAACAAGGAAAAAAAATCAAGAAAAGGTCCAGGTCTGAATTTCTTCCTTCTTCTCTTTCCTTTTTTTTGCTCTCTGTTTTTTTTGTCCTTTGTTTTTTTTTCTGCAAATCCGCACCTGACTCAAATCTCTTTGAATTCCTCTTTTGGGCCTAGGGAGGCATATGGGTCATCAACTTTTTTGTAAAAGACCGGGGTATAAAGGTAATTAAAAGATAAATTCGGTAGAAGTCGTTCAACTCTCACAATCCTGGCTACAAACTCGGAAGGCTCGAAACAACGCAATCGCTGAACTGCTCGACAAGTCATTATCAACCGTGCACGAATACCCGAATGAACTGACCACGAAGATCAACTCCGGCATACACCAAAAAAGCACGCAAGAACAAGGTAAAAACATAATCTGATGTATTGGAAATATGAATGAAATTTGTATTGATAAGTGGGGTTTCAAAAACGATGTCGCTGTTGTTCTCGCCGAACAAGAGGACAAAGTATAAAGTAGCAAAGCTAAATTTCAATCAACAAAACCAGCCAAACCCTAAGGGTGGCGGCCGCTATGTAAATGAGGAAGAGAGGCGGCGGCCATTGGCATGCTGCTATTTACCATGTGAACGATGCAAACCCTAGGTGTTCAGCCCGAATTACAAGGCCTATGGCCCATTAGCATAGGTGGCGCAACACAAAGTTCCTTTACTCAAATATTGCTAAGTGTTGGCCTAAACAACTTGATATATAGTCTCCATGCTAGATTCTGCTAAACCTCAGTATTGAAATATCCATTCCTCGTATGATCATCTCCATGCTTGGTGCTGCCATCATCTCTATTTAGCTTGCCTCTCGATCCTTGATTCCTAACTAAAATAATATCATGTGCTTTAGGCAGCATCATAGAGTTCATAGAATATAGATGCACTCTAAGCAACGAAGTCACCAGATAATTTAGTTGGCGAGCACATTCTCTAGTAATTGGTCCTTGCACAACAGAAGCAGTAGGGATGGTTGTATCTGTGGAAGGGATGTCCTCATCATCGGGAGTGAAGGGTAATCGCAGTGAATAATTGCACATGATCTCGAGTGGAAACAGACGATTCAATGCAGTGTAATCGACCGGATTAGGCGGCGCTCTGTTTTGGCCGAAGGAAGACGAAGGAGATGACAGGTGGGGTCGAATGGAAGAGAGAGGAAGATAGGAAAGCTGGTCGGTGCAGAAGGAAAAGGCCACGGGCTGGGAAGGAAGCTGGTCGGTGCAGAAGGAAAAGGCCACGGGCTGGGAAGGAATTTGGCCCGACCATTGTTTCGGATTTTCGAGAGATTTACTGATTAAAATAATTCAAATAATTTATTTAGGCTTTAGAAAATAATAAATAAAGTCCAAAAACTATGGAACAATTCACAAAAATTCCCTAAGTTATTTTGGACTTAAATAAAATATTTCCAACACATAATTGATAATTAATTTTTGCACATAATTTATTTTGAATTTAAAATAATTAGGGGGATGCTTTTAAAATTTCAGAAGGTTCTAGAAAATAATTAAATTTTATTTTGAACTAGAAAATTTTTTTGGGCTGTTACAAACCTACCCCCTTAAAGGGAATCTCGACCCCGAGATTCAGACTTGGCTAGCAAAAAGTTGGAGATACTCGGCTTTCAGATCTTCTTCTCACTCCCAGGTGGCTTCTTCTTCTGAATGGTTACTCCATTGGATTTTACACGAATGGATAACTTTATTTTGGGTGATACGTTCTGCAACGTTGAGAATATTGATTGGTTGCTCCAGATAGGTGAGATCCTCCTGAAGATCAATGCTCTCAAGCGGGGTTTGTTTTTTGGAACTCGTAGACATTTCTTCAACTGAGAGACATGGAAGACGTCGTGAACTGCAGACAACGATGCTGGTAGTTCTAACTAGTAAGAAACTTCACCTCTTCTTGCTAAAATCTTATATGGTTCAACAAATCTGGGTATGAGTTTTCCTTTAGTCCAAAATCTTCTTACTCCTCTGAGTGGAGTTACTCTGAGATAAACAAAATCTCCTTCTTCAAAAGATAATTCTCTCTAACGATTATCCGCATAGCGCTTCTGTCGGGACTAAGTAATTTTTTGGCGTTCTTTTATTGCCTTTACTTTACTTTAAGCTTCTTTTATTAATTCTGGTCCAAAGAACTGATGTTCTCCCACTTGATCCCAAAGGAGAAGAGTTTTGCACTTCCTGCCGTATAATGCTTCAAATAGGGACATCTCTAAACTAGCCTGATAGCATATTCTGATCCCAACTTTTTCCATAATCTATAGCGCAGGCTCAAGCATGTCTTCTAGTATCTGATTTACACATTTCGTCTGGCCATCTATGTGATGATGGTATGCTGTACGAAAGTTGAGTTTAGTCCCCAATGCTTCATGCAAGCTCTTCCAAAATCTTGACGTGAACTGTGAACCTCTATCAGACACTATCTTTTTGGGTACTCTTTGCAGACAAACAATCCTGGCCATGTACAACTCTACTAATTTGTTGCTTCCGTAGGTGGTCTTGACTGGAATAAGATGCACCACTTTAGTCAACCAATCAATCACCACCCAAATATAATCACATCCTGATTGGGTCCTAGGAAGCCCGGTGATGAAGTCCATACAAATTTCTTCCCACTTCCATTCAGGAATTGGCAAAGGCTGTAACAAACCAACGGGTCTTTGACGTTCTACCTTGATTCTTGGGCAAACTTCACAGCATGCACCAAATTTAGCTATCTCTTGATTCATGCTGACCCGCCAATACTTTTCTTTCAGATTTTGGTACTTCTTGGTACTTTCGGGATGGATAGAGTATGGTGATTCATGAGCTTCTTTTAAAATCAACTGCTTTGTTTCCTGATGATTAGGTACACAAATGGGGTTTTCAAACCAAACGGTACCTTGCTCATCCTTAGAAAATACTAGGGATTTGCCTCTTCTCATGTTCTTCTTGATTTCTTTGATATTTCCATCTTCTTTTTGTTTTTCTCTGATTTGATTCTGAATGGCTGGTTGAACTTCCAAAGCATTTACACAGCCTTGGCTAATAATCTCCAAGTTCAAATACTTCAATTCCTCATATAACTTCGGCTGGTTCTCTTGAACCAACATAGTATTGCAATATGCCTTTCTATTCAGGGCATCTGCTACTACATTTGTTTTATCTAGATGATAATGAACTCCAAGGTCATAATCCTTTATCAGTTCTAACCATCTCATTTGCTTGAGATTAAGTTCTGACTGGGTGAAGATATACTTCAGGCTTTTATGATCTGTGAAAATCTCATAGCGGTTGCCAATGAGGTCACGCCGTCAGATTTCAAGGCATGCACAATTGCTGCTAACTCAAAGTCATGAGTTGGGTAGTTTAGTTCATGAGGCCTCAACTGACGAGATGCATAGACTATGACTTTTCCTTCTTGCATCAGTACACATCTAAGGCCTTGATGGGATTAAATCACGTAAAACCTCAAAGTCTTTATGGATATCTAGTAAAACCAAAACTAGTGCATAAACTAGCCTTTTCTTTAATTCTTGAAAGCTTTTCTTATAAGCCTCTGTCCATTCAAACTTCTTCTCCTTCTTTAGAAGCTGAGTCATAGGTCTAGTGGTTTGGGAAAACCTTCAATAAATCTATGGTAATAACCAGCTAAACCGAGAAAACTTCTCATCTGTGACAGACTTGGGTCGCTTCCAATCAATTATAGCTTCAACCTTGGCAGGGTCTACTACATCTCCTCTTCCTGACACAATATGTCCGAGGAAAACCACTTGACTAAGCCAAAATTCACTCTTGTTGAATTTGGCATAGAGTTGATGCTCCCTGAGCTTTTCCAAAATTATCCTGAGATGATTTTTATGCTCTTCTTCATCTTTTGAGTAGATGAGTATGTCATCGATGAAATCAACCATGAACTTATCCACAAATTCCATGAACACTTAGTTCATCATTTTCATGAAATAAGATGGGGTGTTCATCAAACTAAATAACATTACTGGAAACTCGTATAGTCCATATCTTGTTGTGAAGGCAGTCTTTGGAATGTCCTCCAACCCGATCTTCAGCTGATGATAGCCGGATCTCAAATCAATCTTAGAGAAGATACTTGCTCCTTTCAGCTGATCGAACAGATCATCAATCCTGGGCAAAGGATATTTATTCTTGATTGTAACCTTGTTGAGTGATCTGTAGTCCACACACATTCTCATACAGTTGTTTTTCTTCTTGACAAACACTACTAGTGCTACCCAAGTTGATGAACTAGGTTGAATATAGCCCTTGCTCTGCAAATCTTCAATCTGCTTCTTCAATTATGCTAACTCATTAGAAGACATTCTATAGGGTCTCTTTGATATGGATGCAGTCCCTAGGACTAAGTCAATTAGAAACATAATATCCCTATCCGGTGGCATGTCAGGTAATTCCTCAGGAAAAACATCCGGATATTCTTGAACCACTGGTATCTCTTCAAGATTTACTACCTTCAAACCGGTCAAAATGGAATTTCCTCCAGTAGAAATCTTGGGTCTGAATTCCACTGTAATTCCTTGGTCATTGGTGAGGGTGATAGACTTATTGGCATAGTCTATTTGTCCTTGATTCTTGGCTAACTAGTCCATTATGAGAATCACATCCAATCCTTGGGAGTGCAAGACCATTAAGTCTACCACGAAGGGTACTCGGATATTTCAAGGTGAGGTTTGGGTAGAGGGAACTAGTCCTCATTTTTGAGCCCGAAGAATGGATTAACACAGGGTTAACTAAGGGAGAGATAGGTAACCCGTATTTTCCCATAAACTTATTTGAAAATAAAGAATGCGAAGCTCCTGAATCAAATAAGACTAAAGCTGGTATTGAATTGATGAGAAATGTACCAAGAATGACATCTAGTGCGGTCTAAGCTTCCTCTACTATGATGTGATTCATATGTCCCTTTATGAACTGATTTGACTTCTTGGTGCTGCCGGAGGTTGGAACTCCTTGAGCTGGCCTAGATGGAGCTGCAAGTTGTTTCTTCTTTGGACACTTGTTTGCGTAGTGCACTATCTCATTATAGTGAAAACAAGTCACTCCTACAGCTGAATGAGTTGTCTTCTACTGAAATTGGCCTCTAGATGAATTGTCGCGGAAGCTGGAGTTGTTGGGGCGCTGTGCTGGCACAGATGCTTTGGTCGAGGAAGTCTAGAATTTTCCATGCTGAGGTGGCTTAGGTTGAGCAATGCGAGGTTTTGGGAATCCCCTGGAGTTGAACTTCTGGGCTGCCATTCTTCTCTTGCGGTTCTCCATTTCCAAGTGCTTGCCCTCCTGACCGATGGCCTTGTCAACCAACTGCTGGAAGTCAGTGTAATCCTGTGCAATCAAACAAGCAAAAAGATCATCGTTGTGTCCCTCCAGAAACCATTCCTAGTTAGCTTCATCAGTTGTTATATCTTTAGGGGCATAGCAGGCCAACTGATTGAACTTGTACAGGTACTCGTTCATAGCGCGGTTGCCTTGTCCCAGAGAGCGGAACTCCTTCTTCTTCAAAGTTATCATTCCTGTAGGGATATGTGCACGGCGGAAGGCCTGCATGAACTCATTCCATGATATTGCCTGAGCCTCTGTGTGAGCTTGGGTAAAGTTGTCCCACCATCTTGAAGCGGGTCCATTCAGCTAATGCGCGGCAAAATGAACTCTCTAGCGATCAAAACATTTTGTAATGTCTAGTTTCTTGCCTATTGCCTTGAGCCAATCATCTGCATCCATCGGCTCTATGCTGCTACTGAAGGTCGGAGGGTGCATCCTCATAAATTCTAACATGTTTACCCTTGGATTATGCGGAGGTGGGGCCTGAGTAGCTGCTGCTTCTGAATTCTGAGCATTGCTTAAGGACTGGGCGAGAAGGTCAATCAAGTGTATCTGATTCACCATCATTTAGCGCTAGTCAGGTCCTTCTGCTGGTGGAGGTGGTGGCTACATAATTGGATTGGCCTAATAATCTGCCTGATCATTCCCTTGGCCGCTAGAACTACCGCTGCTAGTCCTGCGAGTGGTCACCATCTGTCAGATCCTCCAAAGACTTAGAAAAGATAGAGGAAGAGCTCTAAGGGAGATAAATCTAAAATAGCCCAAGAACCAAACAAACACAAGGCAAAGAACACTTTTCAAAATAGTTTATTTATTAATTTATTTCATTAACAATTATATCTACCACAAATGGTATTGGTAACTCATAACTTGCGTATAAAGGAAGGACTAAAAATAAAGCTACGAGGTCTCAGGGGTGTAGTCCGGGGAAATGGAACTAGCCTCGCCTTCCTTGTAGCGGGCCAACTCCTCCTCTACTGTCTCTAGTTTCTCTTGGGTGGCACGTAGCTCATCCAAGGTGTGCCAGTAGGCATGATCAATAGCCTTCGTCAGGTCCACTTGATAGTCATCTCCGGAAAGTCCTCATCACTGGCCGACCGAAACATACTACCAAGATGGGTGAGGATGTGCATCGGGTAGTAGTGGAATCCGGTGTTGTGGAAGCGGTAGTCGTGGATGTAGCGAAGTCGGTGAACAACTTCTCTGGCAGTGTCTTGGATAGCCGTGTTCTCACAAGTCACGTCGATAACTGTTGGTGTCTCCCGACCAGTTTGCTGATCGGTGATTGTCCAAAACTGTATAGCTAGTCAAACAATGTCCATAGCTAATCGTCTCATGACTTAAATTGGTCGTTGAACAATTTGACCGTAACAAAGGAGAATTAGACTTCCTTTATATGCTGGTCGCTGGTTCGTAACCATAATAAAGTGGGCCTCTATTAAAGTTTAACCCAAAAAGTTGACAAGTCAGGAATCCTCGTTAAATATTATGACTATGACATCACCAAGATGATCTACTAACAGGACCATACCTTGCATTGCTTTAACTAATGTATCTCACATCTGTTGGAACAATAAAAGGAACAAACAAGATAATTAAGGAGCCTCCTTGGCTCATTAACCATCCTGGTACAGTTGTACAATCTCAATCAAGTCAAGGAATTCCAGTTTAGGTTTTGATAACCCATCATATTTCCACATGTAGGTGCAGCCTATGATTTGCTGGGCTATCTTTTGTTCGTGGCGCCTCATGCAAATGCATTCTTCAGGCTATGCAATAAGCTTTATTTTGAGACAAGTCTCAAGTTGTGCTCGAGAAAAGAGATGTGAATAATATTGATTACAATATTACCTCGCAGTACTGTTGGAACTTGGAATAATATGGATTACAATATAACCTCACCGCCTGTGTACACGCCCGACCTACCATCAGATTCCTTTAAAATGTCATATTCAGAACAGGTACACGTACTAGATGTTGTATCGTACTTTCTTCCATCTTCTCATCCTCCTTTATTGCTAGAAACCTAAACCTTTGTCGAATTACATATATATCTTGAATTCTTGGTTGAAGATGGGCGAATGATTGACAAAATTACTGCAGATGCTCGTCGATGGTCTGGAGCATGAATCGAATCGCTGCAGCCATCAACATGGAACGTGTGCTCAGCTAGCCACGGGAAAGGCCGTAGCCTCCGTTGTGATCCTCGTATCCTGGGAGATATAGAAATAGCACAATGCAGAAAATTTCCAGCAAACAAGGGCCGTGCCGACTACTCTTCTGCCAACGATCACGGAGACAAGCAGGAGGCAAGAGGACTAACCATGACGTCGGGCTATTAGGCCATTGGCGCACCAGGCCTAACAGCACGGGTGTCTTGTACTCTTTGCTTTGTAAAACCCGGCCCGTAAACTTTCAAATGCTATGTAAATTAAGCTCCGTTAAGTATATTTTGCTTATTACAGTGGCCATGCTTGCATGAATATATTCCGAATTTTTTAAAAATAATATTATTTCAAAAGATAATTACAAAAATAAATAGTTGTCCAAAAAAATTACAAAACTAGGTTCCTATCGCCTCGCCGTTTGAATATGCGACATAGTCCTGTCGCCAGTTGGAACCCTGTTTAGCCCTTGTCGCTAGTCTAAGTCCCTATCGTCAGTTCAATTGGCGACATGAAATGGACCACTCTGTAAAAACCACAAAATTCAGTCAAAATGTCATTTTAATTCCAGAAAAAATGAAAATAGAGAGAAGGAGAGGGAGGGAAGAAAGGTAGCAAAGCTCTGCCAGTTCGTCGCGGAGGGGAGAGAGAGACTGAGTATCAGATCCGATCGGCCATCTTGCAAGTACATGTTTTGCAACTTTGTACATTATGTCAAAACCTTGTCGGTTAGTAAACAAAAATAGCGACATAGAATTCAATAGATTAGATAATTTTAGTCAAATTATGTAGTACATCATTTGAGCCTTGTATTGTCTAGTTCACGTGCACATATTATGAATGTTGCAGCATTTGAATGATTTAGGATAAATCTGTAGAAATAGGAAGACACCTATTACAAATCTGTAAAAATTATAGAGTAGCTAAGTACGGTGGGTAGAGCGTACTCAAAATAATCCAAGATTAATTTAGCTTCCATTTGTGCGCGATAATTATATTGTTAATGCCGAAAATTAATTTTAAACTAGGAAAATAACATGACACATAGGAAAGTAGTAAAGAAAATACGGAGTTGCTACATAGGTTATGTATAACCAAAATAATCCCAACTTAAATTTGGCTTCTATTTGTGGCTGGTAATTATTTTGTTAATGCCGCTTCTTATTATACCCTATGTACATGTTTCGTAGTCTTTACAATATACACACTGAATTTTCAGGTATGGCGGATCCAGGACACGCTGCGCCATGGCCGTACGAGTTGCTTGACCCCGTGATTCATGCGCATCACTGTAACCGCCTCAGTACCACCCTCCCCCAGGAGGGCAAGGCGGAGATTGAGCTTAGCGTGTTGCGGCTACGCACGCCCGTCAGGGCATGGTGGCTAGACCCACAATGGGTTCTAAGGTACATGCGGTTGCGATTTTCTTGTACTCATTTGCAACCTGACTACTTCGGGTAGACTAACGTTTGTTCGTAACCTTATCTGACACAGTTTGAGGGCGATAGACCTCCTTCCGCCAGCGAGGATGGTTGAGGCGATGTGGGAGGATGACCATAGACCTCCTTACGCTAGCTTCCCTCTAGCGGCTTAGGACATCTCAACCATGTGGAGCACGAAACTTCTGGTGAGGTTCGGGATGTGTTCTGCCACGGCAATTCTTGGGAGTTCAAGGGACCCATGGGCGGCGCGAGCTAGATCTGCCAATTCTATGTAAGTCTTCAAAACTATTATCCTCTCACGTCAATTCATTTATGAACCTTGCTGACATATATGTCTTCTTGCAGCCTGAGTGTATGGCGGAGGATGCACTTGAAAACATTGTTAGGAGGCACTTTGAGGCCTACCTGTTGTGGCTATTCAGGTGGGTCATGTTCCTGGAGTCCCACGGCGACAGAGTCGACAAGCACTACATCCGTTATGCATGTGTGGATATCATGGGGATATGCTCCAGATCTTAGAATGATGTGACAATTGGCAATGGTATTTATGGTTTGTCGTTTCACAGGATTTTCGACAAAGTTCAGGCTTTTTGGACAGGGGCAGTCCGACCGGCCATAGCATGGCGGTCCGACCGGTCCCAAATCGGTCGGACCGGCCATGTGCGGCGGTCGGACCGGCCGTGACAAAAAATGGTCAGAATAGGCTGGGCCAAAAATAGAGGGTGTAGGCAAGTGAGGGGATCCCAATGCACTTGGACTCATAATTTTTGGAGTCCCTAAGCAAAAGTTCTATTCGTTTTAAATTTCCAGAAGGTTTCGGAATTTCAGGGCTTGAAATTCGGCTAAGTCCATTGTGGCGGTCCGACCGGCTCACAGGGAGAGGTCCGGCCGCCGGAGGCGATGCGACACGCTCACGATGGATCGGTCCGACCGCCAGAGGCGGTCCGACCGCCCCGAGGGTGGTCGGACCGATTTCCACTTATGCATCGACCAACTTCGTGGTGATGTTAATTTGTTAGGTCAAGTTCATTGGTTTCATGGCATATGTATTGCATGATGCATATTTTGACTAACATGGGTCAAGTTGTGAAGAACTTGTTCCCGAATTCGTGTTTGCTTGTTATGGTTGTGCAGGTTGCTTGGTGATCAACGACGGTCAACGGCGAGGAAGATCGGGACTAGGCTTGGAGAGCTGAGGTCCCGAACGATCAACGATACCGGGTGAGGTCAATGACTCAAGCGTGACGCAAGATGGATAAGGGTGGCCTATTAGCAAATCCGAGGAGCAAGATGGCGCTAGGTGAAGCTGTTTAGGTTAAAACGTTAAAGACGGCGCTTTGCGAAGCGTGCGTGTGTGCCCGTTTGTTAGTGGGCCTTAACGGGAGCCCAATAGAGTTAAACCATAGAAGTTCTAGGTATCCACTATAAATAGGAGGAGGTGGTGGCTGCACCATTACTCTCGCCTCTTTCATGTTTCAAAACCCTAATTGGCTTAGGGGGAGTTGAGGTGGAGGCTAGGGCTCTTGATGGTTTGAGGTGATTTTCGTGATCTTGGATTGACCACTGTTCCTTGATGGAGTGGGTGTAATCCAGCATCAATCATGAATTTAATCTATGCAAGGTTTGCTTGAGATAACTCTCTTTTCGTTCTTGCTTTCAATTTCGTGATTTTAGGGCTTTCATTGATCCGCGAAGTTTTGATTGATTTCTTCATGTGGTAAAGCTTGCTGTGACATGTGGGAACCCATCTAGGATCATCTTGATCATCAATCACCCACGAGCAAGCATTAGGATCAAGTTTTCACTTTTACCCGGTTTTAGACCTTCTCTTACTCAAACTGCAATTGATCAGGATTTAGCCAAGAATTATCATAATTGTTGATTGTAGTAGATCCTTAATATCATAGAGAAGGTGTGTACCAAGTTTCATCAAGTTTGGAGTTGAGAATCAAAAGTTAGATCTATTTGCAACTTCGTCATCGGGTACATTTTCTTTGCTCGAGCCAGGTCCGACCGCCCTACACGACCGTCCGATTTGGCGGCGGTCCGACCGCGCAGATATATGATGGTCCGACCTCCGAAATCGGTCCGACCGCTCCGGGCCGAGTCGGACCGCCCGATTACATTGTATTGCTTTGATCTTTGTGGTTTTTGTCATATTGCTTAGGGATTAAATTGAATTCAATACTAGTCTTCCATTGTCTTGGTATATTGATCTTCATAGCTTCCTCATAGCTATTGGAGTAAAATTGTGTTGAATTTATAATTTGTGAAAAAGTGGCGTGCTCCTATTCACCCCATTGAGTCGCCTTTTCGGTCCAACAAGTGGTATCGAGCCCTGTTAGTTCAATCTTGATCTTAACAGGTCATCGAACTTTAGCGATGGATAGGTTCTCCATAAAACCGCATATCTTCGATGGGCACGACTATGCCTATTGGAAGAATCGTATCGAGTCTTCCTTGAAAGCGAAGGACCGACAATATGGGGCGTTGTTCGATCCGCTCATTATTCACGAGGTTGCAACTCCACCTACGCAATTCTTTTGGCTAACAACAACAAGGCCAAGAATCTTTTATATGGTGCGCTTGGTAGACAAGAATATGATAGGATTTGCAATTTTGCATTGCATACGAGATTTGGAGCACTCTCGAAACATATCATGAGGTTCGTCCCAAATTAAGAAAGTCGCCAAACAATCTATAAGCGTGATTATAACAAATTTGAGATGCGTCTGGAGAGAGCATCGATGATATTTTCGATCGCTTTAATAAAGTGATTAATCAAATGAAAATTTGATATTGAATACTCTCAATCTGAAAATGCCACCCATCTCTTGGCTGCAATCAACACCAAGGAGTGGGAGATGAAGGCTACTGCTATAGAAGAAAAAGTTGATCTTTCGAGCCTTACTTTGGAGTTGCTTTATAGCAAACTCAAGACTCATGAAATTAAAAGAGTTGATCATCCCAAGAAAGACAATTTAGCTTTGGTAGCAGATCCTCTCAAAAAGGCTTCTGATGGTTCTTTTGAATCTTCTTCTGGATTTTCATTTGCTTGTTTATCTGCTATTCACGAAGAGGAGCTTGAGAGTATCTCTGAGTTTGAGTTCGTCCTTCTTGCTAAAAAATTCACACGGGCCTACAATAATGTGAGAAACAAAAAGAGAGGTGGTCCGGTGACAAGCTACGAATGTGATGAGCTCAATCATATCCGGGCAAATTGCTCCAAGCTGAATGGTAAGAGCAATCATAAGGAGGGAAAGCCAGCTTGGAAGAAGCTTCCATTCAACAAATCAAGGTATGAGGTTAATAAGCTTATGAAGGCCGCTCACCGGGTTCTTGCCGCTTTTGAGGATCAATCCTTGAGCGATGTGGACTCCGGGAGTGAGGAGGACAAGGAGGAGGAGATCCCTCAAGATAAAAAGAAGGGGAAGGCCAAGGACTTCACTGACATGTGCTTCATGGCCGACACTGATGACATTGACGACGATGAGGTACCTCTCTCTTATGATGTCCTTTCTGCTAAATATGATTCGATGTATGAGCAACTGCTTAGTCAAGATGAAGCGCTAGAATTTGTCATGACTAAAATAAGAAACTAGAGTCAAAAATTGGTAAACTAAAATTAGAACTTGCAAATGTTAAGACTCTTGAACCTGATGAATGCTTATCCTGTCATGATATGCACTCAGAATTGGCTAAACTGCAATCTGCTCACAATATTGCTTTGCAACAACTTGAAAATGCTAGAACCGAGCTAATTGAAATTAAATATGCCCCTTGTGAAAAATGCGCAGAGTCTAGCAAGTTGGTTGTTTCTGATGTGATTGATTCTAGTCCTTGCACTTCACCTTAGAACGTGAGCGTGAAATCAAAGATATTTTAGAAGCAGCTAGAACTAAATATGCAAAGCTTAAGGACAGTATTCAATCTACTACATGTGCTTCATGTCCTGCTCTTAAGCTTGAGGTTGTTTTTTATAAGAAGAAATCCATGGATAAAACTTGTGAGTCCTGTGTTAACTTGGGAAAAGAAAATGCTTACCTTCAGGACACATTAGAGAAATTTTCTAAAGGTAAGAAACAATTAAATATGATTCTTGACAAGTCTAAAACTCCTTATAAAAAGCAAGGGATATGATACAACTCTATCCAAGACAATTCAAAGCCAAAAGTCACTCAAGTCTTGGAAAATTGTTTAGTTGAATTCAAAACCCAACCTGCAAAAACTTATTTTAAATCTGCAGGTTTTGCTCAACCATCTGTTCAAACAAAAGGTGCTTCTTCTAGCGGTATTAAGTATCATTGCAATTATTGCAAAAAGAGTGGGCACTTGATTGAGTTTTGTTGGCGTAGGTTGAAAAATGGTAAGAAAAATTTTGCTAGTATTTCATCTACTCAACCTAAAGTTTTTATGAGACATGGTCATTTTGAAAAGAATAAACCTGGGTTAGGATTTGTTTCACATGCTTATCATCATGCTCTTAGACAGGATAATTCTCATGTTCGTGTGACCATTACTCATGATAGGAATGAAAATAGATTCAAGGATAACACTTTTGCTTTGCATACTACTCGCAGACGTGTGTCTCAGTACTGGGTTCCCAAGTCTTGTTTAACTAACCCCAGTATCGAGACACATCGTTCTTCTGTGCCTTGATTTTCAGGATTGCCGCGGAAAGAGGAAGGGCACGTGCTTTGTCGACTCCGGCTGTTCACGTCATATTCCCGGAGACTCAAGATGGTTCACCTCCTTCACGCGGTCGACGTGTTTCAAGCATCTCCGAGAACTTCCCTTCGCCAGGTCTTTAAGCTCATATTCAGGTATTTACACTCTACTATCTTTGTATGGGATTTGGTATTCTTGTTCTTCATCTTTGTCCATTCGGGAGTTTTTTCTTATTCTGATTGTTCGGGCTGTCGGCTAGATAGGAAGAGTACCCCAAGCGCTTGTCACCCACTAAGCACTTCTCTTGTCTTTTGATTTTATCCTCACCAATACTTTAGACCCAACTAGGTTTGACACCTTGAGAAGCGAGTTAGGGGTAATTTATCCCTTTGGGTTGGTTTGAGGGGGAGTTCGATCTTTTCTGATCTAACCTTGTTCTTCTGATCTTTTCTTGTTCTTTTCTGAACTTTTTGATCTTTTCAAACTTTTTAGGTTTTTAGGCCTTTATTGCATCTCATTGTATCATATTGCATTCATATGAAAAATTCAACAAATGGTATGAAAAATCCAAGTCATACTCAAAAAGATGCATTATAATATAAGTTTTTCTGCTTATCTTTTAAGATTGATGAAGCTTTGCCTATTACCCTTTGGAGCTTTAGTATTTCAATTCTTGCTCAATGTCATGTCTAGTTCTTTGACTTTCTAGAATTATCATGCTTTTACATGTATAGCTAAGTCTTTGCTATATGAGCTAAAACCTTAAAACAACTCGAACTAAAAATTACAATTTGTGGATGTTTTAGCGAGTTGCGCAGTTAGTGCTCCTTTTGTGACATTAGCCCTGCCAGAATTGCTTTGTTAGTTCTTTAATCTAAAATTGACCATTACTTGAGCTTTTAGTGTTCTTGAGATTCTAAAACTGCTCTTGTGAAACATGAAAAATCAAAAGATTGTCTTATGCTTAATTTGTCCCAAACTATTCTTACGAGACTGCTTGTCAATGACATGAACTTGGAGATAGTTTGATGAACCAGACGATCTCATGGGGACTGCTTGTCAGAAATGACATGAACCTCAAGATTTATCGCCCTGGTAGAAGCTTATAAAGAGTTTGTGGATGGCTCCTAGTCCAGGATCTTCTTTACTAAGATATACCTTTAATCAACTTCTGGTTGAAGCTTAGGATGATTTTGTGGATGGCTCCTAGTCCAGGATCTTATCACTAAGTTAGATCATTAGTCAACCTCAAAATTCAGTGCAAATGAAAATTTGTTGAAAAATAGGAATTTGAGAAAATTTGAGCAAAATGATTCAATACAGGACCTAATTATCTCTTAATGTGGTCTTTGTTAGCTTTTTGATCTTACATTGACATTTTGACATGGCCGATTTCACTTTAGGATCCCCGTTGATGAACTTGCTGAATTTGAAGCTTTGCATAAATTGATCAAATATATTACTTTACTTTTGATCCTTTTTGCTTAGCTTTGATATATATGTCTTACCATGATGTCGCTAGCGCTGTCAGGCTTGATATGCTGTTTGTGCAATATTAGAGATACTAGCTTATTCTTTTGGGTAATCTCCAAAGCTTCTTGTAATAAAAAAATACAAAAAAATGAAGCCACTTCATTGCACTTCATGCATACTCCTTCTTATGCTTCTTTTGTTTTGCTTCTTTCTTTATTCTATACTTGTTATCTCTGGATGAGAGGAATGTGTGATTCCTTGATGACTCCATTGTCAAAGGGGGAGAAAATGTGGTAATGAGAAGATGTGTTAAAATGTATTAATGCTATGCATAGGGGGAGAAATTTTTGGAGATATATATCATTGTTTTACAAAGAGGGAGATGATATATAAAAATGAAAAAAGGGGGAGAAACTGAAAATTTGAAAGTTTATGAAATTTGAGGATCATAGTGAGGGGGAGTTCTTGAGTTGCATTCTTATGTCTAATTGAATATTCTGAACTTCAATTTCATTCATTTATCCTCAAAATGATCATAGGTCAATTGAACAATTGTTTTTTCATATGGACCTCTTGTGAGAATTTTGACTCTTTTATGGAAATCAAAGTTTTTATGCTTTCTTTTGCCTTATCTCACATGCCTATACTATTCTGATGCCAGCTTGGTCATTTACATTGCTTTTTCTTGCTTATGGACCAAGTTGTGCCTTTGTGCGAAAACGAAAGTTCTTTACTTTTCAAACCTCCAAATTACACTTTCTGGATTATTGCCAATGTGTTCATCAAGGGGGAGATTGTGGATATCATGGGGATATGCTCCAGATCTTAGGATGATGTGACAATTGGCAATGACATTTATGGTTTGTCGTTTCACAGGGTTTTCGACAAAGTTCAAGCTTTCTGGACAGGGGCGGTCCGACCGGCCATAGCATGGCGGTCCGACCGGTCGGAAATCGGTCGGACCGGCCATGTCGTGATCGGATGGCCGTGACCAAAATGTTGAGCAGTGGGCCAAAAATAGAGGTGTAGGAAAGTGAGGGATCCCAATGCACTTGGTCTCATAATTTTGGAGTCCCCAAGCAAAAGTTCTATTCTTTTTAAATTTCAATGTGTCGGCCGGCTCACGAGGAGGCGGTCCGACCGGCCGAGGGCGATGCGACCGGCTCACGATGATGTGATCCGGCGGCCAAAGGGCGTCCGGCCGAAGCCCTAAGGGGCGGTCGGACCGATTTTCACTTATGCATCGACCAACTTCGTGGTGATGTTAATATGTTAGGTCAAGTTCATTGGTTTCATGGCATATGTATTGCATGATGCATGTTTTGACTAACATGGGTCAAGTTGTGAAGAACTTGTTCCCGAATTCGTGTTTGCTTGTTATGGTTGTGCAGGTTGCTTGGTGATCAACGACAGTCAACGGCGAGGAAGATCGGGACTAGGCTTGGAGAGCTGAGGTCCCGAACGATCAACAATACCGGGTGAGGTCAATGACTCAAGCGTGACGCAAGATGGACAAGGGTGGCCTATTAGCAAATCCGAGGCGCAAGATGGCGCTAGGTGAAGATGTTTAGGTCAAAAGGTTAAAGACGGCGCTTTGCGAAGCGTGCGTGTGTGACCCGTTTGTTAGTGGGCCTTAACGGGAGCCCAATAGAGTCAAACCCTAGAAGTTCTAGGCCTCCACTATAAATAGGAGGAGGTGGTGGCTGCACCATTACTCTCGCCTCTTTCATGTTTCAAAACCCTAATTGGCTTAGGGGGAGTTGAGGTGGAGGCTAGGGCTCTTGATGGTTTGAGGTGATTTTCGTGATCTTGGATTGACCACTGTTCCTTGATGGAGTGGGTGTAATCCAGCATCAATCACAAATTTAATCTATGCAAGGTTTGCTTGATATAACTCTCTTTTCGTTCTTGCTTTCAATTTCGTGATTTTAGGGTTTTCATTGATCCATGAAGTTTTGATTGATTTCTTCACGTGGTAAAGCTTGCTGTGACATGTGGGAACCCATCTAGGATCATCTTGATCATCAATCACCCACGAGCAAGCATTGGGATCAAGTTTTCGCTTTTACCCGATTTTAGACCTTCTCTTACTCAAACGGCAATTGATCAGGATATAGCCAAGAATTATCATAATTGTTGATTGTAATTGGTCCTTAATTTCATAGAGAAGGTGTTTACCAAGTTTCATCAAGTTTGGAGATGAGAATCAAAAGTTAGATCTATTTGCAACTTCGTCATCGGGTGCTTTTATCGCTTACGAGCCCAGCGGTCCGACCGCCCTACACGACCGGTCCGACCGATTTGGCAGCGGTCCGACCGCCGGTATAACAGCGGTCCGACCTCCAAAAAATTGGTCCGACTGCTCCAGGCCAGAGGTCAGACCGCCAGCACATTGTATTGCTTTGATCTTTGTGGTTTTCGTCATATTGCTTAGGGGATTAAATTGAATTCAATACTAGTCTTCCGCTATACTAGTATATTGATCTTCATAGCTTCCTCATAGCTATTGGAGTAAAATTGTGTTGAATTCATAATTTGTGAAAAAGTGAGCGTGCTCCTATTCACCCCCCTGTAGTCGCCTTTTCGGTCCAACAGCATGTGAGCTCACGGACTGGCCGGTAGAGGTGATCCAGCCCTACCTGGGGTCCGGCAGTGCTATGCGTGACATATCGCGCACTGTGCAATGCATGCCACCGGGTCAGGATAACTCCAACCTCTTTGGATGCCCGCTACTTCTGTAGTTGTGGTCTTTCGAGCGCTTCCAGATGAGATGACCGCAGCTGGACTTGGGGGCGTACATGGTCAGCTCGTACACCGAGGATGACAATGTTGACCGGCCGAACATGGGCACGGTGTGGTGCCGCAAACAGGTTAGTGTCATGAATATTTATTATTTTTTGTAATGTAATCATAATTTTGTATACTAAGTTTTCGTTGTTCCATTTCACAGGTCATCTACATGCCAATCACTACGCACGCGTCCAACCCGGACTACGTTGTGATGTTCGATCAGCTAATGGATGACCGCGTCATCTAGACACCGTACACTCAGGAGAGGGTATACACGTGCGCACCTGAAGGACTGTCGAGTCTGTGCACACGAGACTACGTGTACTGGTACACACGGAGGGCCGTGGTGCACGAAGTCTTCGTGGAGGAGTACTAGGTGCAGCGGGTCATATGCCTGTTCGGTCTGTGACAGCAGGTTCGAACCCCTGGGTGGCAGTGGGTCCCGCCGAACGTGCTTGGGTAAGTTCACTCTTTACATCTTTCATACAACTTGTGTTACGTACCGACAAAATAATTGTGCTGCCTTCCATAGGTACACTTGGAAGGGAGTGCCTGCTGCTACCTCCTAGGCGGATAGGATGTTCTCTCGGGTTCAGGGCTAGCTCGAAGCCTACAGCAATGTCGTCGAGGAGCATGCTTCGTACAACCCCGGGATGTACATGGAGTATATGGAGTGGTACGCCAATCAGACGAGGGTTCGCTACGTCAGGGTCGTGGATGACCCACCACGACACGAGGCTATGACGTCCGACACGTACCCCATCCAGTCGGACTCCGCATTCCACTACATGGTACGTATTGAATGGTATGTACTTGATATTTAATTTGCAAGATTTAGGTTTTCAACTTGTTGAGTACGTGTACAGGTGGATCTAACGTGGGAGATACACGAGTTGGCAGCCTCCGTGCATCGGAGGACGCTCGGGGAGCATTTTAGCATGACAGCGTAGGACATTAGAGCGGTCATGGAGTAGTTCCTTTAGAAGACGAGGCGAGGGATCTAGATCATGACATGTCGCATGTCGAGGGACCCAGTGGACCTACCAATGCGTGGACGAGGGGTGAGCCACGGTGGTGACATGACGCAACACTGCCACACGATTCCTCTTCAGGGTCGCTGCCTCGTGGACGTGAATTTCCATCAACCGGATTACAATTCAGCCACGTACGTACGTCCGGCATGGCATATAAGTATTACCCCTTCCACGGCGGGTTCTCCTGCATCAATATTTCAACACAATCTCGCTCAGATGCAAAACCAATGGGACAAGATCCGTGAACTTGCTAAGGGTGTTGTGGCCCAGGATGAACAAACGGAGCATGCTAGGAGAGCACCTGTGAGGACCCCGGAATATTGGAGGTTTATACCAAATTAATAATCATACCAAAAGTAAAATTTTTAATCAAGAACAATCAAGTCTCAATTAAAAATAATACTAGAAGTATAATCATTAACAAGGTACAATTCCAATATTCAGTTCCTTGATATGCCTCTCATGTTAGCTCCTGTGATGAGTCGCTAACATAGACATATCCTTACAACATTATATCACAAGCATACACGATTGGAATATATTAATAAAAATTTACAGCGGAAACATTAAGTAAATCATAAATGAAAAAGGAAGTAATAAAATAAACTTCCCAGTGGAGCGCCACAACCCAAGGGCAACTTGACTGGGATTAAAGCCGAAGTTTCCCCGTAATCGCTTCAATTTGAAATATTGCTAGGGCGTTCTTTACCTGCAACAAGTGGACAATTCCACTGAGTACGAAAGGTACTCAGCAAGACTTACACAAACTATTTAAAATAAAGTGTCTGAGAGGTCCTATACAAAGGATTAGAATTTGTAGATGCATAAGGTTAACAACAGGAAGGTTATAATGGTTAAATTTTGCAGAAAGCAATACATCTTAACCTACATTTACTAAGTTTTAGCAAGGCATTTTATAAATCAATTTGGACTAAAACAATAAATAAATGAAAGCATGATCATAATTGGTATCAAAATCAAGTGGCCACAACCACTAGCAATACATTGCATGACTCACTATCATGCCGAAATTAATAATTCCCAAAACCCAAATTAGAGCAAATTCTATACAGGTGACATCAATCCAAGCGTTGTCCGTAACCGTGGACACGGCTATTCGAATAGTTTTAATCCCTGCAGGGGTGTACATCTTTACCCACACGATTTAGTTAGCCCGTAAGCCATCTAGAACAATAGCACACTTCCTTTGGTATGCCGGCCGGGTAAACTAAAATTCGGTATTTTTCAACAAGTTAACACTATTGAGTTGGATGACCCATGTGAAACTGATCCCGCTTAAACAACGACTGATAGCATATATTCAACCGAGGTTCACATGTTGTACAGGGAATGCCGACCAGTCAATTAAATGCAAACTCGTGTTAGCCACACATATTACACATGATCGGGCCTGAAGGTACATACATGCGATGTAACACATCTACGCCTACCCTTCTAAGAACATCGATATCGATATAAGCTCCACATGGCATACGACACGGCCCAAGACTTAAGCATCTATGCCATATGAAATCAATACACATGTCCTTACTCTCCGTATCCAACTCAATAATATTAACCCTTTACTTAACCAAACAATACCCATACCTGCGTGTGGAAGTACGTTGGTGCTTGAATTGGGCCGTCGAGTTGATGACTTAATCAACCTGACAAGACATCCACAGTTCCCATTCTCGCACTAGGCACCATCACTAGCATCCACTTGTCCAGATTTGAATTAAGTTTAACAACAAGATTTAGATTCATTTCAGATTTAAAGAAACGAACAAAGAATCAACAAAAATAAAAATGTATTTGTTGTTCCCGGTGTTTGACAAGATAAGCCCGCCAAACACTACCGTTCTATGGATGCATGGCTAAGCAAAATTGAAATTAAGTATTATATCACCACAAACTACCTTAGGTTGAGTGTATGATCAATTCAAGGTAAACCACAATTGTCGAGTTATAACTACCTATTGACAGATCACAATTAATTTTTAAGAAAATTAGCATGCAACATATCCTTTGTGTTTTGTAAATCTGATTCAAAAATTGGGATCAACATGGTGCGAGAGGAAGCTTGCCTTGATAGAAGTCCACTTGTTCACTATTGTAGGCATTATCGTTCACGTCGCGCAATTCGTAATCTAAAAGAGAATACAAAGCGAATAAACACCGATAAAATCTAGAAATCCAAAATGCTCAAAATGCATGATAAACACAACAGTCGTTGAATTTAATCCGTGAATTCTAATGGCGGTCAATTCATCCCTAAAGGCTCAGATTAATCTATATACACTACGCTTGATTTTATTTTTAAGAGTCGATTCTTGATATTTAATTGCGGTGGCTAAAACTTAGATCGATTGCGATATTGATATGGTATTAATAATACTTACTAATTAACATCAATTTAAACAGCTAAAACTATCCATTACTATATATTGAAATTTATTTACACTAATCCTTTAATTCCAATTTTTATTCATCACTTAATCTCTAATGTCCATTTTTAACCCTAATCACCTATCTCTCTTTCTCTCTGATTCTCTCCCGGCCGAAACTCTCATCTCCCCCCTTATCTCTCTGCGATCCCTCTCGTGGCGCTTCTTCTTCTTTTCCTTCTTCTATCTCTCGGTCTCTCTCTCCCGGCTCTCTCGGTTGCTCCGTCTCTCTCTGTCTCTCTCGGCGCCGCCCTGGGCTCCTGCGCTCCCTGCGCCGCCGCTTCTCTCCCGGCTCCGCCTGCGCCGCTGCCATCCCCGGGCTCCGTCACCCCAGCTCCGGCTCTCTCGCCTCGGCGCCCTGCGCCTCGGTCCCCTACACCTCCTCCTCCTCGTGGCGGCCGAGGCCATGCGCCGCCTCTGGCTCCTCTCGCTACTCCTCCCCTCGGTGGCTTGGTGCTTGGCGCCGCCGCCGACTACGCTCGCAGCCCCGACTACCGCTGCTCCGGTGCCTTGGCTTGGCGGCTCGGCCTCCCGCCGCCGGCCGCTTTGGCTCCTCGAATCGCCCTCTGCGCTCGTGCCGCCGTTCTCGGCTCGGCACTGCTCTTGAACTTAGTTTCCCCGTTCTAAATTGATTTCAGCTATGTTGATTTTTAGCAAAACCAGATGATTTCAGGATTAATGCTTATTGATTATTTAGGAATGCATGTTCATGGAGGTCCATCTGAGGTGGTGAATGCTACTGATGGTGGAGGTGGGTGGTGGGTTCGGTTGCCACTGAGGTAAGTCCTAGGCTGATTTCCCTCTCTACTCTACCCCTACTGCTCTGTGATGATGAAAATGAGCCGAGAGCTATCTTGATTGTTCTACTGAGGTGCAGGATTTGTGAGAATGATTTGGATGAGTGCAATGCATCTTGAGGTCAGTGATTGATGATGTGCAAGTGATATGCTTGCTGATGGGTACTGGGGTTACCTCTTACTGGGACTTGGGTTTGGGAAGAAGAGGGTGGCAGTGCTGGCTGTGCTGGTGCTCCCCTCTGGTGCCCTTCTGCTGGTGCTCCCTCCTGGTTCCTTCATCCTCTTGCTCCTGGCTTCCTTCCTCCTCTTGCTCCTGGCTGCTTCTTCTTCTTGGCTTGCCTTGGTGGTTGCGACATCAGTTGATGATGGTGATCTTGGCTTGGCTTGGCTTGGCTTGACTCGATGATTTGCTCCCGCCTTTGCTTTGGTTGTCTGATCTTGATTGCCTTGGTGGTCGTCTGCAGTCCAGTGCCGTCGGCTTCACCACTCCTTCGACTCTGGCTCCTCGCCTTCTCCTGCTCCTTAGCCGCTCTCGCAATCTTGCCTTGGTTCTTGCCTGCTGTTGGTTGTGAGATGTGGTGGCTTGGCTGATTTTGCCTTGGTTCTTGCTTCGAGAAGAGAAAGAAATGGGGTGCGGTGAGGAGAATTGGGCTGCTTGGGAGGAATTGTGTTGCTTCTTTGGTTTTGCGATGGGTTGGGAAATCTGGAAGGGGGTCTTGTCCACGGTGCTTTGGCTCGCTCTGCTCTTCTTGCCTTGGTGGGTGGTGGTGCTTTGACTGGTGCTTGGCTTAGTGAAATGAATGAGCTGTCATTGCAAATTGCTAATGATGCTCATGCATTGGTGCTTATCCAGATGGCTCCTAAGATATTTTTGGGCTGGGCATTTTTGGTCAATGGTTAGCAATTCCTTATGCAATGGATTTGCGACAATTGAGGCAATTCAGTATACGTAGGTTTTGGATTTCCCTAAACGCCAAATGATGAGAACCTACGGAAATAAGACGGTGCCGATTTACTTAGGTTAATCTAGGTATCATGGGTATCTTGGTGCCGACTAATCTGGGTTAGCCTAGGTGACTTGAAAAGCCAAGATGCCGGTTAACCCAGGTTGGTGTGGGTGGTCTCGATACTTAGGGTGCCGACTAATCTAAGTAGATCTGGGAACCGCGATGATTCCTATGGTATACTGACGGCAATTTATTTTATTCTAACTCTATTATACTGCTTTTTGAATAACTAATGGTCTTTTGATTGGTTGGCGGACTATGAAGCCGAAAGATATTCAGTTGTGTCGAGGAAGATGGTTTGGTGGACAACGATGAGCGGGCAAGATTTCAAGGAAGGCTTTAGGCGACATGCAATGCAAGTTTTATTTTAATATTTTTGTAAATTATTCAAAGTTGTAAAACATAATCTGATCTGATGTAAATAAATTCTTGAGTTACTTGTATTGAGAAGATTGTTATTTATGATAAACATTGTAAAGTTCTTAATTAAATTATTTCCCAGAGAATTTCATAAGTATTAATTGTTGTCTCTCTTTGGAGTTGTGATTGGAGTTACCTTTAGACTTGATTAGGATATTTACAAATACAAAATTTATGCAAATGCTTCAGAAATAACAAATATAATATAAAATGCATATAATTACTGTTTATTAAAATTGGGGCTGTTACAGCACCTCCCCGCAATGATGCTCCTGTAGCCGCAACCCCTACCGAATATCCCAACTGAGCACTCGCCGCAACACCAGCCCAAGGGGGAGACGCCCCTATGTGTTGGTTCAGGGACACATGCAAGTTCTTCAAAGTCTAAGGAGCAGCTCAGCTAAGTTGCGCAAACTACTCTTGGGTGTATCCCGATCGCCATTGGGACTCAGGCTACTATCGACAACCGGTAAGGACTAGTTACAGTATGTTCCCCTACCATTTTCTTTCAAAGTACGCACTAACAATATCTCCCATCACTACTACAAAAAGGCTAATACTAGATGCCTCATCACATATGGTTGATCAAAATTGTCTGTATTAAATACAATCACAAACGGTTTTGGTTTAGCGACCGTCTGTGTTATTGACTGTGCTAAAAACCATCTATGAAGAGGTAATATCACAGATGGTTCGTATTGAAAACCATCTTTGAAGTATCACAGACAGTTCTGAACAAGAACCGTCTGCGATATTTAGTAACACCACAGACGGTTTACAACATGAACCGTCTGTGACTTCCCATCCTCATCACATACGGTGTGTATTAAAAACCATCTGTGATAAGTATCTTCCTGATTTTACCATGGCTTGATACCTTATTCCCTAATTTTACTATGACTTAAAATGCCTAATTTGTTATTTTACTATGACTTGAAATGTCTAAATGTCTAAAATCAGGGAGTAAGTCATTTTTTAAGTCATGGTAAAATCACAGTCGGTTCATGTTGAAAACCGTCTGTGAAGTGTCAGAGATGGTTCTGAACAAGAACCGTCTATGATATTACATCACATATGGTTTTTGTTTGAAACCGTCTGTGATTCGTAGCGCAGGAGGGCGAAAAGTTTTATACACGTGCATGGGAGGCAAAATGTTTTGGCGTTGTCCTTATATATTATGGCCGCCCCATCTTGTCTTCAATCAGTTTCTTCCTCTCCCCTCCCCACATCGAGGTCCGGCGACTGCCCTTAATTCCCCGATGTGGTTCGGTAGGAGACACAACCTGCTGTTTCACGGTGTATCCAGTGAGCGGGAGTTGCAGCTCGACTAGTACCGCCAGATCTGGCCGCCTCCCATTTTGGTCTCAGGTGAGCGCAAAGTTTTACCCCCCAAAGCCCCACTCTGGTTTTCTTCTCACTCTGATTTCGTCCCCTGCATCCTATCAAATTTCGTTCTTAATGAGGACCACCATCTTTGGTCGACAAGGGAGGCCGATTCGGTTCATGATGGACACCTTTACTTGACCTCATCCTTGTTAGAGAGTGAGCCACTGATTGAGGGAGAGATAGAGAGAGTCTTTTAATTAACTTCTTGCAAACTATCAAAATAGCATATGGAAACTACTGTCCGGCAATTGATTGGTTTGGCTCAAAATTTGAATATTTTTTGCAATACAAAAAACTATCACAAATGGTTTTTACTAAAGAAATCATTAGTGATTGTCTATTTTCACAGACGGTTTTAAACAAAGCCATCTGTGATAATTGACTATCACAGAAGCTTATTGTTCAGAACCTTCTGTGATAGCTTTTTTTCAAAAATGGTTAAAAAATTGTCTATAATGATCACATAGTATCACTAACCAATAAAGTCAGATGTTTCAAAAAATCATCTGTGATGATGATTTTGAACCATGTGTGATTACCTTTTCTATAGTAGTGTGTCTACCCGTAGTCCCTGGATCCGCTATGTGACTACCACAAGTGGATTGACCAAGGGATCCACCCACGCGACCAGTTGCGTCTTGATTGTGCGGAGTGGGATGCCAAAAGGGACCACGAGAAGAGAGAGGAGGAGCGCCACAACAAAGAGCACAACACGCATATCTGGCGGGAGACGCAAACTCATCCCAAGGCGTGTAGGCGTAGGAAGCATGAGGCTCGCAAGAGGGAGCGCGAGAGAAAGGCGGAAATGGCGGCCAAGGTCAAGGCGGCAAGTGAGGAGTACAATGCTGAGCTCACAAGGCAGGGTAAATGGCTACGGTGCACGTAGTAGGTCGGGCCATTCCATAGTAGTCCCCTGTCCTACCCACAGTTATGCCTATCTCCTAAAGGCATGTATACTTACATAGTCCGGATGCTTGTGTCGCAGTGTACCGTAGTAGTAGCGAGTATGACTAAAGCAATTAGCCGAACCATCATGCCATGTCACCACATGTAAGGTGCTTCTGTCTACAGACTCTAATGTATTTCTAGTTCCTTTCCTCACACTTGAACTTCGGTCAAAAGTTTCCACACATGTATATATGTTACCTTACCTCAAAACTTCGACGCTCGATAGCGGCCTTTACACCTTTCATAACTGTGCATCTTTCATCAGCGATGTCTACCATATGTCCATCACAACTATGACATATTACAACTGTCTGCGCTTACCTATGTCTGCGACCTCAACATCTCCCGTGTGGACTACCTCAAATTGGGCAGTCGGATGAGGTTCCCGCGGCGACATCCAGAGTGCTAATGTCTCATTCGTCCTAAGGATTTCTCGTGTGGCATTTCTTGAAGGTGTGTCCAGACTCCCTACAAATGGAGCACTTCTTTGTACGACGCTCAGTTTCTGCTTCATCCATGTTGCTCCTGATGCGCTGTACCTATCGCCGGCCAACCTTTCCCTTAGCCTATCAATGTCCGCAGCCCAGAATAGTTATTCCCAGGTCAGATGGCCAATGAAATGTCCAACCAAGATGTAACCATACATCTCTACACTTCAAGTTTGCATCACCTCATCCTTGTTAAAATAGTTAGAGAGGTACTGCCCAGGATGCTGCACCGCCGTCGAACATACGGCCATGACATGGGAGCAGGGTCTATGCAGAAGAAGGGGATTGTTGCACGTACATACACAACTACCGCAATGTACTGTGCACTCGTGGGTGATCCTCTCGTGGTTCGTCCCGCCGTGTCCTTTATCCCTACACATTATCTCGAAGCGAAGCTCCCTTGCGCGCATCTTGAATGCCCGACGCATCTCGCCCTTGTTGCTCTTCTCCTCCTTGTACTTGATGATTATGACGAAGTAGAGTATTGTCATTTGCTATAGCGAGCGACGCGTTGTTACTTCTGTCAACAAAGTAGTTTGTGGTACCGTGGAGAATTGCCTCCACAATACCAACCAAAGGGAGGCACCTTGTGCCACGCATGATGCAATTGTACTCCTCAACTAGATTGGTTGTCATAACACTGTATCGTACACCACCCCTGTCATATAGCAACGACCACTTCTCCTTAGGCTCGTGCTCAATCCAGTCTGAGAAGCATTTGACATGCGCCCCCGTCTTCCTCGTCATATTGGGATCATCTGTGGGTAGCTCCGGCAATACTTCGGGGGCTGCCCACGCTTTGGGAGACCCTTTTCATTACCTCCCTTCTATGCATTTGGGTCTACTCATCCAGAATCTTCTAGAGTACTTCAAAATTTCACTGCTGGTTTTGGTTGCACAGTCGCTTAAATAGGTTCATCAAATCTTTGTTGCCAAACTACTTGTAGAAATTTGCACCAAAATACATCATGCACCACCAGCTCTATAGATCTGCCCACGGAAGTTGTTTGTTCTCTCCTTGTTGTAGCTGAGTTATTTCACTCAGCAGGCTCGCATGCTGATCATGTATGATGCATATGTTGGGATGACCCTGTACAACAAAAATCCTCACATTCCTCAGGAACCACAACTAGCTGTCCGTGATCTCACTTTCCACGAAAGCAAATGCCATGGGAAGAACTTGATTGTTCCCGTCCGTCCCTATTGTAGTCAGTATATGGCCCTCGTACTTTCCGATCAGAAAAGTGATATCCACGCACATGATTGGATGGTAGTGCCCAAATGCATTAATGCATAGAACAAACCCAAAGAATGCTCGCTACAGTACCCACTTTTTGGCACACTTTAGATGTGTAGAATCTTGAATGTAAACATGAGTGCTGGGATTCCTGTCTTGTATGACTCGGAGTAGCCTAGGGAGGTTGTGGTAGGAATCCTCGAACATGCCGAACCTTGATTCCAATGCCATCTGTTTTGCTCTCCAAGCCTTGGCATAGCTGACTATGTACTGAAACCTTGCCTTAACCGGCCGAATGATGGACCGTGGCTCAAAATCTAGATTATCCACGGTCTCATCATACATGAGCTTGGCAATGAAACCTAATGACAGGTTCCTGTGGGACTACACTGACTTACTTACGACACATGTGTATGGGACAACTATAGAGTATTTTCAGTAGGTGTCCCACTTACGCTGGAAAACGTGTACTCGCCAAGGGCATCTCTCTATGTCGTACTTCACGTCAAAGCATCTTGGGTTAGATTTTACGACTTTGAATGTATGCCACCCCGATAAGGCTCATAATTTGACCGCCTCCTGCATGGCCTCTTTGCATTTGTACATAGCTCATTGCCTGACCTCGCTCCGGTCGTACTACTACGGCACATGGGAGCCTTCATTGACGATGAAGTTGTCGAACTGGTATGTGTTCCACTCGAATGGAACCGCTACTGGTCCACATCATCCTCGTTCTCAGATCCTTCATCTTCCGACAATGCCTTGTAGTTCTGGTCTTCGAGATCCATCCTTTGCACTATGGCTTCCAGCTCCTCACCCTTGTCAGCAAGCCCACTAGCTTACCTGACTGAAGGAGCTACTTTCGCAGGGTCTTCATTGACAGCATCAGCAACTCCAGGACCTTCGGCATTTGTGTGCGCCGCCTGTGGCTGGAGTCCCCGATTTCTTCTTTGGCATCACCATCCTCTTCTTCTTCAGCCGCCAACGTAGGAGTGGGCTTGGCATATGCCTGAGCTAGAAGGACTAAATCCCACCCTCCCCCCTCGCCACGCGTACATATGATTGCCATGGCCTTGTCCCCTTGAGCTGCACTAACTCCTAATATGTGCGTTGTGCTGCTCGGGAGGCAAGACAACTCAATCTCAGATCATACACATCATGGTCCACTCGGAACGAGTGAAACAACCACCGCATTACAACGCCCCATTTATGCCCCTCTGCTCTCAGCAGGGGTACAATCGCCGATTGGAAATAACACAAATTAATCTGCTCGGGAACCTCTAGAATAGTCCCGTGACTGTAGTAAATTTTGAAATTGGTGATGTCCGACATATTTCGCGCATTGCACTATAAAAAAGAATTACACGATTGACCACATATCTCAAACTAGATTACCCACCGAAAAGTATTATGTACAACATACTGCATGACATAACCCCACATCTAAAACTGTGTAATCTATTTGGGTAAAAAATTTACATGACAGGTGAGCAACCGGACGGGCAGCGTTTCTCCTACCCTCTACTCCTCTCCTTCCCTCCTTCTCTTTTTTCTAAATAAAAGTGAGTTCTACCCAAATTTTAGGGTTTCAATGGTCTTTAATGGGGGAGAGTGTGTTCGTGTCGCCAGTTGAACTGGCGACATGAAGTTGGACCGGCGACAAGGACTAAACAGGGTTCCTGACAGGAGCCTGTCGCTAATTCAAACGACAACATTAGCTTAGTTTTATAATTTTTTGAGATGACTATTTATTTTTATAATTATCTTATAAAATAATATTATTAAAAAAATCCATATATTCCCGTTCGCATTTACTTGCCACTCTTAACCCTGGCACAATTAGCAAGACAAAAACTACTTTTTATTCAAAGTGACCAAATTGCCCTTGATAACAAATCAAATAGACTACTGGCATAAGTGGCGGAGGGTGGGATATTTTATGAGGGTAAAATTGAAAGTTTTGCATTGGAAAAATATGAATTGATAAGTATTTATAAAATACTAAGATGGTCAAAAGTGACTGGCAAAATGGAAAGATTTGCAATGGAAAATATGAATTGATAAGTATTTCTAAAAAAACTAAAATGGCCAAGAGTGACTAGCGCTCGCGAGGAGTGTCACGTATAGCATGGCCGTAACGAAAAAAGTGACCAGAATTGTGGCGGCTCTGTTAGATCCGGTGTCGAGTGAAAGACGAGGAAACAGTGACAGCGTGTTTGGTCGCGACGGAGGAGACGAGGCAGCAGCCAGCGATCTGGCTCAAAGTAAAACAGACGCAAAAATAAATCTGACCAACAGCAAATTAAAGTGGACTAGATCCTAATGGAATTTCCAGCAACGCCCGTGACCTTCTAGTCTGTCATAAAGGATAGACAAATCTAGCCAAGTTACCTGCTGCATGCAGGGTGCAGACGGTACCCACTTTCACCCTACTTGTACATATTGTCTGTTTGAAATGATTGTTTTTTTTTTTGGTTTTTGGTTAGACTCTAGGGCTGAATAACTGGACTGAAGAGATTTGGTGTTCGGTTGTCTAGCTGTTAGATAGATTGGTTGCAGCTTGCGAGATAAAAAATATCTGAAATACCTCTGAGGACAGTAACAACTTGTTTGATGCCGTTTAATGCAATTAACAACGTTTCATGACAACTAACGATAATTGACGATTATTAACGACGACAAATAAAAAATTTTATAATGAATTTGACGATAACTAACGGTAGTTAGTGACAAGTGACGATAACTAATGATTGCAAGTGGGATCATGGAGGCTAGTACGTCAGTTTTCTTTAAAGTTTCTTCAGATTACTTGATCTGATCGCATGTTTCTTCTCTAATGGTTCTATGTTTTACAAAACATGTAAAACTATCGTCCCAGTTAAGGAATTGTTTTTGTCATCGTACTTACCTTGTCACATGATGCCTACTACTTAGGTAAGATAATAAGCACAAGTGTACAACTAATATTTTCATTATCATTCAATTACAATACTGAGAAAACAAAAAAGTCATAAAATTAAACTTTTATGCCATTTGACATTTCACACAACATTTTATTTATTTCAACACAACAAAATGAATTTCACAATTCATTTGTTCATTATTCACCACATAGACATTACCAGAAACATGTTTTTTCCCGAGTGCTCCATACACTCGGGAAAACCAATAAAACACTCGGGACATACTTTCCCGAAGGTCAACACTCGGGAAATAACACTCGGGATAGTTCACTCAGAATAAATCGTGTTCCCGAGAGTAACACTCGGAAACTAAATTGTGCCGAGTGTCAACATGTACACTCGGGAAACATATGACACTCGAGAGAAAAAACTGTTCGAGCACCGTAGTCACCGTAACGGAATAGTTTCCCGAGTGTTGACACTCGGGAAATAAACTGATATTTCCCCGAGTGTCAACACTCGGGAAATCCATCGATAATTCCCAGTGTTGACACTCGGAATAAGAGAAAATAATATTTTGTCAAGATTTTGCCAAGACATTTATCCCGAGTGTATATAAAATAAAACACTCGAAAGTCATCGTTTATTCCCGAGTGTTGACACTCGGGAATAAGAGCAAATCTTGATCTCGGTCGCTTTTCCCCGAGTGTATGTCAAAGAAAACACTCGGGAATATGGGTTCCCCGAGTGTATGGCGAAGAAAACACTCGGGAACATGGGTGAAACAGGCTGTACCCAATTTATTCGTATGCACAATTTGCAATTGGATTTCAATCAAATTCAAAAATACATTCCACATCCAGATTCAGCAATACATTCACAATCAGATTCAATAATATTATCATATATATGAAACAAATATTGACATAATTCTCAAGTTCACAACATTCAAGTTCAAATTGAAAAGATACATATAATAGTTCAAACATAATTCTCAAGTTCACAACATTCAAGTTCTGCATCAACAGGAATATTGCGATTGTAGTGAAGAGATGGCCTTCTCGTCTGAGCTTCTTCCCATCCTAAGCGATGAACTCGGACCAACGCATTGTCATGAAGAGAACAACTCGCTTAGTACTCAACATAGACAAGATGAAACTAATAAAATTGTAAATGCGGGGTAAACAAACTAATGCAATTCGATTTACATTATATATTTTTGAGTACGCATGCATATATGCTACATCAACACAAGAATGGAGTGAAGTATGTTCATGTTTGCCGGGCAAGATCGAGCAGGGCGGCGGTGGCCGAGTGCACGGCAAAGATCGAGCGGCGGCGGCGGCGCCGCAAGCGCACGGGCAAGATCGAGCAGGGCGGCGGCGGCGACGGGGCAAAGACTCGAGCAGAGGGCCGAGCGGCGGTAACGGCAATGGAGGAGGAGGGGAGGCACCAGAGAGGGCCGACGACGAGCGCCGGCCGGCGCGGGGAGACGACGGGGCGGTGGCCTTCGACGGCGAGGAAGGAGACCAGCGGCGGGGCGACGGGCGGAGGGAGCCGAGGACGCGGTGCCGAGGAGGGAGCCGGGAGGAGGGAGGCGCGGAGGAGGGAGCCGGGGAGGAGGGAGGCGCGGAGGAGCGAGGCGGGAGGAGGGAGGTGTGAGACCCGGTTTATCCGGCTTGTAATGCTTAACCATCCATTCGGTCCTAGCATCACAAAGCAGATAATCCGAGACTCGAGACATGTATACTTCCAGTCAGTGCAAGATACACACCTCATCACAAAATTTATGTATCAATTCCATTCATCCACATAGAACCAAACACGAATAGAATGTAGTATTAATAATATTAAACCGAGTCATTACAAAGAGAGGCCAACCGCCAACAATAAAAGAGACAACAATAATTAAGCAATGGAAGCAAAAGTGCCATAAGATGGCTACAACACAAGAGCCAATCAAGGTGCCTTTAACCCACAAGGCAACCGACCGACCGCCAAGCTAGTCGCCAAACCCGGCACATCTCACAAAAGTGAGGCCCTTGGGGCTCACCTTCTTCCCCACAAACAAAAGCAAACAAGCAAAAGCCGGTGAGTACTTTGAATGTACTCATAAGACTTACATGTGGAATAACAAACTGTATATATACTACATGCAAGCTTAATCAACAAAGAGGTCAGAGGTTTCATTTTAGCATAAAGCAAGTTTTCATTTGCAATAATATAATAGATTGAAAGCAATTTAACAAATCTGTTTTTAATGTTCAAATAAGCAAAAGACAACAAATTAACAAAGAGATAGGAAACAACAACAATCACGGAAGTGACTAAACCATTAGTCACCACAACAATAGCATGAATTACCCATTCATGCCAACCATATCAAATTTTAATTTAAAAGGTTGAAGTCTAACTCTTGAAAAACCTAACCAAGCGTGTCCATAACCTAGGGCGAGGCTATTCGAATAGTTTTATCCTGCAGGTGTACCAACTTACCCACATGTCGACCGCCTTTTGCCAAGCTATTAAGCACACTTCCTTAGGTATGCTTAAGCACGGCTAAGTCCTCTGAGACTTTTCCAATATTATGTATTACCTTCGAGTCGCCTGTATGGATAGAAACCCATACGTTGTGTCGGGTCGTGGCCCACCTCGCACAACTACCCGCCACTGTAAAGCCTTGGACAATCAAGCGCGCCTCGAGGTGGAGAACCTTCCCGCAATCCCCACCACCACACACCCAACACAAACACAAGAACACAATTCCTTTTCACACAACACACACAACGCTCCTCCTGCGACTCGGAGATAACACACTCCAAAGTACTAGGTCAAGAGGGGTCCCATATAACCCTCATGTGGTTAGTACGCAAAGTGCTTGGAGAGTGTGACACAAGATGTTCGGTCCTTGTTGACTTAGGCAAGACATCCACAAACCCAATAACCCACCATCCAACCACTTGCCCAAGTCCAAATCAATTTTTCCATTTTCAGATTTTTGACTTTACAAAATTAACAAAGCACAAAGTGCTGGACATAATGGAAGAATAATAATTTTTGTGTGATCAAGACCATCGACTAAGTCGATGATCGCCCAAAGCTACCGAACTAGGCATGGCTAAGCACAACGATTCAGATTCTACTAAGTGACAAGAGTCCATCCATCGAACTCTAATCACAAAGAAATAACCTAGGCTCAAGTAGTAGAGAATAAACAACATCCTACAGATTATGCAACTATAGGATCAACTAACCATAATTTAACACAAAGTAGCAATGCATACATACAGTTGAATTCAAAATATTAAACTTGTAAAATAATAGGATTAACATGATCAAACCGCTTGCACTCGCTTGTTGCGGGTCAAGATGTTCTTTGGGATCACTCTCGGTATCAATGTGCTCTTCGGATCCTATCGAAAGAACCAAAAAGAACCAATAAGGCAAAAGAAACCGAAAAGATCCAACAGCCAACTTCAACAAAAAGCTCTCAAATTTTTACAGTAGAAAGAGCATGATTTTTATGAACTAATGCAACAAGAACCAATTGATTTGGATTCTTAATGCAAAAGATATGGCCAAAACAATTTTGCTCAGCTTTTATAAATCAAAAATGCTACTATTCATTAGCAAAATTTTCTGGAGCTATACTGAGTCTGGAAACATTTTTAAATTAAAGTCTAGTTAAAAACATAACCAACAAAATTTGAATCAACCGAAAAGGATTTGAAATGACTTAGTTATGCATTTTACAAGCTATCACATTTTTCAGTTGACAAATAAATCCTCTCGGGAAAATCAGAATTTAAATCGACGTGGACGAACGAGGAGCGTCGATCTTGGATCCGACGGTCTAAGTCCACGGAGCAATGCGCGCACGCGCGATCCACAAACCCTAAACACTCACCGTTGGATCTGGATCCAACGGTTCATGTGGATCAGGACGTTCGGGCGGTCCGAACGTTCACACGCATAGGAGCCGTTGATCTTGGATCCAACGGTCCACACGGATCGAACCTTTGGACGATGCGAGCGTTCACTCGGATCGGGACCGTTGATCTAAGGATCGGCGGTCCACATCAATTCACGTTCAAAACTCGCGCTGCTTTCATCCGACAAAGCGACGGGAAGAGAGGATCATCGCCGCGACTCGGCGCGGCGGTGCGAGCTAGTGCCCAAAATGGGTTGCTAACAAACTTGCGCACCCAATGGAACCAATAATTTTAGCCGCGGCGTTTAGAACGCCGCAAGCCGGAGATGACAGAGATGACCGAAAATGGTCACAAACGAAAATAGCAAATGAGCTCTGCTGCGGTCCAAGCGAGGGTGCCAAGCAACTAGGGACTAAGAGGGTTACCCGAGCACGGAGAAAGCACGAGAGGACCGGAGCCGCTCGATGAAGAAAAATAGGGCTTTCGGCAAAAGGGGGAAATCAAAATTAAGCCGCCTCAAGGAAAAACCCAAATTGAGTGAGGGTTAATACTCTTAGAGATGGTAAATGGCGAGGAAGCAAGGGTTTAGAAAGAGAAGGCCCGAGCACCACTTTCACCAAGAGGTTGGAGCTTCAACAATGGCGCCGAGAGCAATTTTGAAATGGAGCTCGAGTAATGCACTAACGAGGCTTCGGAGCTCAAGGGTGTTCAAAGGATGCTAAGGAAGCCACTGAGGAGTTTTATAGCCAAGGGGCAAGGAAGAAGCAACGGGAAGAAAAATGGCGAACTCGTGTTGAGGTCGATCGAGGGCGATAGAACACGTGAACTCGAGGAGGGCGACGACTTGGAGGCGGTGGGGCGGAGCAATAAATGCTGAGAATCGTTGGCCGAAAGCAGAGAAGACCCGACGCTGACACGCTCTACCCTTTTCACCGACTACTGTTGACCAAGGCCGAGCGCGAGCGAGCGGAGGAAGACGATAGCCGCCAGCCGTTGGATTTAATCGGACGGCTGAAATAGAACGGGTCGAGAGTAACGATTCAATCGCGCGCTTGATCTCGAGCCGTTGATTTGGATCCTACGGTTCACGTTGCGCGAGGCGTTCGGACGGTCCGAACGTTCACGCGATTGTGGACCCTTGATTTAGAATCCAACGGTTCAAATGGATCGGCGCTCGAGACGGTCCAACGCTCACGCGATCGTGGACCGTTCGATCTTGATCAACGGCGCACAACACTCGCGCCCGAACCGACCAAGCAATGCGATTAGTTGGTCGGGCGAGTCAAGTGGCTCGAGCCCGAGTCTGATCCGAACCCGAGGAATAGTGAAAACCAGTTAGAGTTTGAATTTGAATAACTGATTTTTGGAGGAATTATACGGAATAGCAAACAAACTCCAAAAATTATGAAATTTTAATCGGAGCTTGTCTGACAGAAGAAGGAACCTTATATAAAATTTTCAGAGACTTTTATGCACTGCATTTTTCTCTAAAAATTCCAGAAGGCTATTTTAGGAGTTTGACTAATGTTTGGTGGTCTCAAAATTATCAGATAATTTCGAAATTATGAAATAATTCTGAGGTGTTAAACATCCCTCCTAGGTTCAATGAAAATTATTTTCAGGGGTTGGGCACCAGATTTTCATTGAGGAGTCTTAAGACTTGAATTTAATTGGGGAAATTTTGAGTTTTAATTTCCACCAATTAAAGGAAAGAGGTTTCAAACACTGTAACAATACATGAGGCAGCAAAAGTTTTAATTTATCCTCATTTTTATTACATTTGAAACACAAACCCAATTTGGGATGTTACAAAACCTCCCCCCCTTACAGAAATCTCGTCCCGAGATTTGGCTCACTCGGCAAAGAAAGAGGGGTAGTCTGCACGGAGACGATCTTCCCTTTCCCAAGTAGCCTCATCTTCAGAATGATTTGACCACCAACTTTAAGGAACTTGATGGCACGATTCCTCGTTCTTCGTTCAGCCTCTTCAAGGATGCGAGCAGGTGCTCCTTGTAGGTCAAATCTTCCCGGACATCGAGTTTCCAACGGAGCTTCCTCTGTTGGAACACGGAGGAACTTCTTTAATTGGGACACATGGAAAACATCATGTACCCCTTCGAGTGTAGCTGGCAACTCTAACTTATAGGCAACAGCTCCTTTCTTCTCGATAACATGGTAAGGACCGACATATCGAGGAGCTAACTTGCCCTTGACGCTGAATCGCTGATGACCCTTCAAAGGAGAGACTTTGAGATAAACAAATTCATTGGGTTCAAAGCTCAACTCACGACGACGGCGATCCGCATAGCTCTTTTGCTCGGATTGAGTACATGCGCAAACGATCACGAATAAGCTGGACTTGACTCTCGGCCTCATTGATCGAGTCCGGGCCAAAAAATGGTCTTTCGCCGGTCTCTGACCAATTTAACGGGGTTCTGCACTTTCTCCCGTATAAGGCCTCGAAAGGTGACATGACGAGACTGGCCTGAAAACTGTTGTTGTAGGAAAACTCGGCAAATGGCAAGCATTTCTCCCAATTCTTTCCATAGGAGAGGACGCAAGCACGAAGCATGTCTTCCAACACTTGGTTGACCCTTTCGGTCTGACCATCGGTTTGGGGGTGATATGCGGTGCTAAATGTGAGACGGGTTCCCATAGCCTCTTGCAAACACTTCCAAAACTTGGCGGTGAAAAGCGCACCGCGATCCGAAACGATCGTCTTCGGTACACCATGCAAGCAGACGATACGGGAAATATAGAGGTCCGCGAGTAGACTCACACTAAGGTTTGTCCGTACTGGCAGAAAATGGGCTACCTTCGTCAATCGATCGATGACAACCCAGATGGAATCCTTGCCCTTGGATGTTCGGGGCAGACCGGTGATAAAATCCATCCCGATCGAATCCCACTTCCATTCAGGAATAGGCAAAGGCTGAAGCAGTCCTGCTGGACGCTGATGCTCGGCCTTGACACGACGACACACGTCGCACTCGGCAACGAACTTCGCAATTTCCCTCTTCATTCGGGTCCACCAAAATCTCTGACGGAGATCTTGATACATCTTTGTGGCCCCGGGATGAATAGACAAAGGCGAATCATGGGCTTCGCGGAGAATCAAATTCCGCAATTCCATGTCCTTTGGAACCACCAGGCGTTGCCCGAACCTTACAACACCATGCTCATCCTCAGAGAAGCACTCAGTTGTACCGTTCTTGATATTTCCCTTGATATGGTTCACTCCAACATCTGATTGTTGAGCGACCTTAATCCGATCTATCAAGGTTGGTTGCACAACCAAGGTAGCGAGGGAACCATGCTCAACCAAACCTAAGTTGAGACGCTGAAATTCCTTCAGAAGGGTGGGTTGGCGTTCCTGGAGCAATAAGGCATTGCAATGCGCTTTGCGACTGAGCGCATCGGCAACGACATTAGCCTTGCCCGGATGGTAGTGAATACCCATGTCATAATCTTTGACCAACTCCAACCATCTCTTTTGCACGAGGTTGGATCTGGTTGGGTGAACAAATACTTTAGGCTTTTGTGATCCGAATACACTTCACAACGATTACCGATTAGGTAATGTCGCCAAATCTTAAGTGCATGAATCACAGCAGCCAATTCCAAGTCATGGGTAGGATAGTTGAGTTCATGAGTCCTTAATTGCCTTGATGCATAGGCCACTACCTTGCCTTCTTGCATAAGGACACAACCGAGTCCTCGCGGAAGCATCGCAAAAGATATCGAAGCCTCGATGGATATCGGAAGAACGAGGACGGAGCGGTGGTCAAACGCTTCTTAAGTACTTGAAACTTTCCTCACAAGCATCGGACCACAAGAACTTCTTGTCCTTCTTGAGCAGCTCCACATCGGCCATGATCTTGGAGAAATTCTCGATAAAGCGGCGATAATATCCCGCTAAGCCGAGAAAACTCCGCGCTTTGCAGTAAAGTGGTGAACCCATGAAAGAACATCGCCGACCTTGCTAGGGTCAGCGGCTCGCCTCTATTTGAAGAATATGACCCAAGAATGCCACTTCCTTCAACGAGCGCGCACTTGTCGAACTTTGCATACGGTGATGCTCACGAAGGTTGCCTAATACAAGCCTCGGATGCTCATCGTGTTCCTCATCGTCCTTGGAATAGATGAGAATATCATCGATGAAGACCACGACAAACTTATCCAAATACTCCATGAATACCGAATTCATGAGGTTCATGAACAAGGCGGGAGCATTGGTTAAGCCAAATGACATGACGGTATACTCATACAAGCCGTAGCGAGTAGAAAGCCGTCTTTGGAATATCCTCGGTCGTATCCGAACTTGATGATATCCCATTCTCAAATCAATCTTGGAGAATACTCGAGCTCCGCTTAATTGATCAAAGAGATCATCAATGCGGGGCAATGGATATTTGTTCTTTACGTTACCTCATTAAGCGGACGGTAATCCACGCACATGCGTAAAGTATTGTCCTTCTTTACGAAGATTGCCGACAACCCCACGAGAGATGAGCTAGGGCGGATGAAACCTTTTTCTTGCAGCTCATTCAGTTGCTTCTTCAACTCCACCAATTCGTTCGGTGGCATCCGATAGTGCCTCTTTGAAATCGGGGCAGTACCGGGAGCCAACTCAATGACAAACTCGAGGTCTCGAATCGTGGCATTCTTGGAAGAGCTTAGGAAAGACATCAATGAAGTCACTGACGGTTGGGACTTCACCAATATCGAGCGGGCTTCGCTTCAAGCGCGAAGAGATGCGGGCCTAGCGGCCGGTGGCGAAAGCTGCTCCCGCCGCCAAGGACTAGATAGCGGACACACTTCTTGGCGCAATCGATCTGTCCCTTATGCTGAGACAACCAATCCATACCAAGAATTACATCTAGACTTGCTGAATGGAGGAGGATAAGATTCGCGAAGAATCTCACTCCCTCGATCTCGATTGGAACATCCCTACACTCAGTTGACTCTCAACTCCAAACCCGAGAGCGAATGAGCAATGGGATCAACAATGGAGTAAAGAGGAGCCCACTAATAGCAAAGAAAAGATTCGAAATAAAGAATGAGATGCTCTGAATCAAACAAAACGATAGCGAGGATAAGAGTTAACGAAAAGGGTACCCGGCCACGGACGTCGGGTGCCTCCTGTGCCTCCTCTGCTGAGATGAGGTTGACGCGACCACTGCCCACGCCTTGGATAGTAGGGACTATCTTCCGGTCCTGCGAAGAACCACCTCCTTGCCCGCGTCCTCCATTAGGACGAGGGGTCGCCTCGTCTTCTTGGGGCAATTATTTGCATAATGCCCCTTATCGTTCGTAATAGCGGTGACATCCGCACTGTCGCGAGGCCTCTGGCCGACTCGCAGTGCACGTGATTGGGGCACGGCCTGCGAAGGGCGAGGCGGTCTTGCCGACGATCTCGGGGGTGCTGAAGGCGGAGGACGGAACCCCGGAGACTGCCCAACACGGGAACGGAAAGAGCTGCTTGCGCTGACTTGTGGGCCTCCCACTTGCGCTTGCGGGAATCCACAAGTGCTCTCCCCGCGTGCTCAGCGACGATGGCCTTGTCCACCAAGGCCTGGAAATCAGGGAAGTCAACGATAGATAGCTTGTCTTGAAGCTCCTCGGACAAACCATCCTTGAACTTCTCTTGCTTGGCCTCATCGGTGGCCACCTCTTCCGAGCATAACGAGCCAAATGGTTGAACTCGCACAAGTACTCGCGTGATGAGCAGCGCCCTTGCTCGAGCGACAAGAATTCCTTCTTCTTGACCTCATCAGTAGGAAGGAATGTGACTCGACGGAAGGCGATCGCGAACTCCTCCCAAGTGACGGTGTGGCGTCAGCCGCATGGCGAAAGCTCTCCCACCAAGACAAAGCCGCACCCTCCACCGGTGCGATGCGAATAGCGCCTCGTGCTCTCGCATTGCGCTATGCGGCTTCCGCTCCACGACGGCAAGCCGCTCGTCTGCGTAAGCGGGTCCTCGGACACGAGAACGTGGGGCCGAGTGCGAAGAAACTCGCGAGTCCCCACGCGGTGATGACCACTCCCTTGCCCGGATCCCGATGCACCGTAAGGGCGGAAGTGTTCGCGCGATGGCGTCCGTAAGAACCCTCCGTCCTCTGCACGTTGCGCTCGATCGAAGAAGGACCTCGGCCATGGTCGGAGGAGGAGGAAGATCCTCGTCCGACCACTGACTAGCCTTGGCCGCTACGAAAAGTCCGGCCATCTGATACAAGAAACTTTGGTTAAAAACTAGACTCCAATTTCAAAGCCAAAAGAGCGAAAAGTCGGCGACTAGGGAATGGAATATCACTCTAATCGAAAGCCAAAACAGCAAGTACATAACTTTAAAAAGGCTTATAAAAAGACTCCAAAACAGCAAGGAATCATAAAACCAAAGCTCAACTTCCCAACGCAACTAACCCGTATTGAATGAGCGAGTAATTGATTGAGAAGATAAAAATCAAAGATTAAGGTAAGATCTATCACCACTAAAGAGCAAGGTTCAATCAACGAAAATAGTGTTAGATACATAGCTAACTAGTATCACATCTTACCCTTTTAACCCCACAAATTTCAGTTGATTATCCTCTCATTTTCTACCCCATTTAGAACCATCGAGCTTGCTGTCCGGAAATTGAGGTTCTTTGTAGTGATTTTGCATCCAAGCTTCGAAATAAGTCTTCCATTCTAGAAACTTCAAAATCGCACACTTCAATTTGCCAAGCTCGGTGGTCCTATCGAAACCATTGAGCTCATTGTCTGAAATTGAGGTGTGTTGTCCAGTTCGCATCCAAGCCTCTAGTCGAAACCTTGATCCGAAACTTCAAAAACCCTAAGCTCTTCAATTTGCCAAACTCAGTGGTTCCCAAAACCCATTTAATCGATAACACTACCTTTGAAAAGGAGATGAGAGGAAAACAACTTTCAAACTCAAATTAGAGTAAGATGAGGGAGAAAGCTAAGATAGGTAAGGAATAAAATCGAGAACTTACTTAAGCTTTCAAAATCATTTGATACTTTGAAAATAAAGTTTTCCAAAATATCCTAAAGACGACCAACTTGGGTTACTACGGTCGGTATGGCTCGATACAAAACTTGTGAGACCCCGGTTTATCAAACATGTAATGCTTAACCATCCATTCGGTCCTAGCATCACAAAGCGGATAATCAGAGACTCGAGACATGTATACTTCCCAGTGCGCAGATACACACCTCATCACAAAATTTATGTATCAATTCCATTCATCCACATAGAACCAAACACGAATAGAATGTAGTATTAATAATATTAAGCCGAGTCATTACAAAAGAGAGGCCAACCGCCAACAATAAAAGAGACAACAATAATTAAGCAGTGAAGCAAAAGTGCCATAAGATGGCTACAACACAAGAGCCAATCAAGTGTGCCTTTAACCCACAAGGCAACCGACCGACCGCCAAGCTAGTCGCCAAACCCGAAGCACATCTCACAAAAGTGAGGCCCTTGGGGCTCACCTTCTTCCCTCAAACAAAAGCGTAAGCAAAAGCCGGTGAGTACTTTGAATGTACTACAAGACTTACATGTGGAATAACAAACCTGTACATATACTACATGCAAGCTTAATCAACAATGAGGTCAGAGGTTTCATTTTAGCATAAAGCAAGTTTTCATTTGCAATAATATAATAGATTGAAAGCAATTTAACAAATCTGTTTTTAATGTTCAAATAAGCGCAAAAGACAACAAATTAACATGAGATAGGAAACAACAACAATCACAGAAGTGACTAAACCATTAGTCACCACAACAATAGCATGAATTACCCATTCATGCCAACCATGTCAAATTTTAATTTAAAAGGTTGAAGTCTAACTCTTGAAAAACCTAACCAAGCGTGTCCATAACCTAGGACGAGGCTATTCGAATAGTTTTATCCCTGCAGGGTGTACCAACTTACCCACATGTCAGACCGCCTTTTTGCCAAGCTATTAAGCACACTTCCTTAGGTATCTTGCAAGCACGGCTAAGTCCTCTGAGACTTTTCCAATATTATGTATTACCTTGAGTCGCTGTATGGATAGAAACCCATACGTTGTGTCGGGGTCGTGGCCCAGCCTCGGACAACTACCCGTCACGGGTAAAGCCTTGGACAACTGCGACGCCCCTCGAGGTGGAGAACCTTCCCGGCAATCCCCACCACCACACACCCAACACAAACACAAGAACACAATTCCTTTTTCACACAACACACACAACGCTCCTCCTGCGACTCGGAGATAACACACTCCAAAGTACTAGGTCAAGAGGGGTCCCATATAACCCTCATGTGGTTAGTACGCAAAAGTGCTTGGAGAGTGTGACACAAGATGTTCGGTCCTTGTTGACTTAGGCAAGACATCCACAAACCCAATAACCCACCATCCAACCACTTGCCCAAGTCCAAATCAATTTTTCCATTTTCAGATTTTTGACTTTACAAAATTAACAAAGCACAAAGTGCTGGACATAATGGAAGAATAATAATTTTGTGTGATCAAGACCATCGACTAAGTCGATGATCGCCCAAAGCTACCGAACTAGGCATGGCTAAGCACAACGATTCGTATTCTACTAAGTGACAAGAGTCCATCCATCGAACTCTAATCACAGCAAATAACCTAGGCTCAAGTAGTAGAGAATAAACAACATCCTACAGATTATGCAACTATAGGATCAACTAACCATAATTTAACACAAAGTAGCAATGCATACATACAGGTTGAATTCAAAATATTAAACTTGTAAAATAATAGGATTAACATGATCAAGCGCTTGCTCGCTTGTTGCGGGTCAAGATGTTCTTTGAGGATCACTCTCGGTATCAATGTGCTCTTGGATCCTATCGAAAGAACCAAAAAGAACCAATAAGGCAAAAGAAACCGAAAAGATCCAACAGCCAACTTCAACAAAAAGCTCTCAAATTTTACAGTAGAAAGAGCATGATTTTTATGAACTAATGCAACAAGAACCAATTGATTTGGATTCTTAATGCAAAAGATATGGCCAAAACAATTTTGCTCAGCTTTTATAAATCAAAAATGCTACTATTCATTAGCAAAATTTTCGGAGCTATCTTGAGTCTGGAAACATTTTTAAATTAAAGTCTAGTTAAAAACATAACCAACAAAATTTGAATCAACGAAAAGGATTTGAAATGACTTAGTTATGCATTTTACAAGCTATCACATTTTTCGTTGACAAATAAATCCTCTCGGGAAAATCAGATTTAAATCGGCGTGGACGAGCGAGGAGCGTCGATCTTGGATCCGACGGTCTAAGTCCACGGAGCAATGCGCCCACGCGCGATCCACAAACCCTAAATACTCACCGTTGGATCTGGATCCAACGGTTCATGTGGATCAGGACGTTCGGGCGGTCCGAACGTTCACACGCATAGGAGCCGTAGATCTTGGATCCAACGGTCCACACGGATCGAACCTTTCGGACGGTCGAGCGTTCACTCGGATCTGGACCGTTGATCTAAGGATCGGCGGTCCACATCAATTCACGTTCAAAACTTCGCTTTGTTTTCATCCGACAAAGCGACGGGAAGAGAGGATCATCGCCGGCGACTCGGCGCGGCGGTGCGAGCAAGTGCCCAAAATGGGTTGCTAACAAACTTGCGCACCCAATGGAACCAATAATTTTAGGCTGCGGCGTTCTAGAACGCCAAACAAGCCGAGATGACGAGATGACCGAAAATGGTCACAAATAAAAATAGCAAATGAGCTCTGCTGCGGTCCAACTGCGGGTGCCAAGCAACTAGGGACTAAGAGGGTTACCCGAGCACGGAGAAAGCACGAGAGGGGGTGAGTGCTCGATGAAGAAAAATAGGGCTTTCGGCGAAAAGGAGGAAATCAAAATTAAGCTCCTCGCGAAAACCCAAATTGAGTGAGGTTAATACTCTTAGAGATGGTAAATGGCGAGGAAGCAAGGGTTTAGAAAGAGAAGGCCGGAGCACCACTTTCACCGAAGAGGTTGGAGCTTCAACAATGGCGGTAGAGCAATTTTTGAAATGGAGCTCGAGTAATGCACTAACAGTGGTTATGGAGCTCAAGGGTGTTCAAAGGATGCTAAGGAAGCCCTTTGGAGGAGTTTTATAGCCGAAGGGCAAGGAAGAAGCAGCGGGAAGAAAAATGGCGAACTACGTGTTGAGGTCGATGAGGCGATGGGACACGTGAACTCGAGGAGGGCGGCGACTTGGAGGCGGTGGGGCGGGAGCAATAAATCTGAGAATCGTTGGCCAGCGAGAGAAGACCCGACGACACGCGCTCGCCCTTTTCACCAACTCATTGACCAAGGCCGGCGCGGCGGCGGAGGAAGACGATAGCCGCCAGTTGGATTTAATCGGACGGTGAAATAGAACGGGTCGAGTAACGATTCAATCGCGCTTGATCTCGAGCCGTTGATTTGGATCCTACGGTTCACATTACGCGGCGTTGGACGGTCCGAACGTTCACGCGATTGTGGACCCTTGATTTAGAATCAGCGGTTCAAATGGATCGCAGCGTTGAGGCGGTCCGAATGTTCACGCGATCGTGGACCGTTCGATCTTGATCAACGGCGCACAACACTCGCGCCGAACCGACCGGCAAAGGCGTTAGTTGGTATGCGAGTCAAGTGGCTCGAGCCCAGTCGATCGAACAGAGGAACAGTGAAAACCGATTAGAGTTTGAATTTGAATAAGCGATTTTTGGAGGAATTATACGGAATAGCAAACAAACTCCAAAAATTATGAAATTTTAAGCTGGAGCTTGTTGACAGAAGAAGGAACCTTATATAAAATTTTCAGAGACTTTTATGCACTGCATTTTCTCTAAAAATTCAGAAGGCTATTTTAGGAGTTTGACTAATGTTTGGTGGTCTCAAAAATTATCGATAATTTCGAAATTATGAAATAATTCTGAGGTGTTAAACATCCTCCCTAGGTTCAATGAAAATTATTTTCAGGGGTTGGGCACAGATTTTCATTGAGGAGTGTTAAGACTTTAATTTAATTGGGGAAATTTTGAGTTTTAAATTCCACCAATTAAAGGAAAGAGGTTTCAAACTCTTGTAACAATACATGAGGCAACAAAAGTTTTAATTTATCCTCATTTTATTACATTTGAAACACAAACCCAATTTGGGATGTTATAGGAGGCGGCGGAGGAGGGAGCCGAGGGAGGGAGGAGGAGGAGGAAACTCACCGAGTTACTCTTTGGGACGGGAGGCACGGAGAAGGCCGGCGACAATGCCCAGGCGCTGGGAGACGACGGGGCGGTGGCCTTGCGGCGAGGAAGAGACCGCGGTCGAGAAGCGTCGAAGCGGCAGGCGGAGGCCGGAGGATGGCGGTCTGCGGAGGAGGGAGCCGGGGAGGAGGGAGGCGGCGAGGAAGGAGCCGGGAGGAGCGAGCCGGCGGCGGAGCGAGGCGGGAGGAGGGAGCCGGGAGGAGGGACCGGAGGATGGCGGTGCTTGGAGGACGCCTGCAGGAGGAGGAGGAGGCGGCCGCCTTCGGGAGGAGGAGGCGGCGGCGCGCGGAGGAGGGTAGGAGTGGAGGCGGCGCGCGAGAGAGGGGAATTTAGGCGTTGGGGAAATTAGGGCGCGCTGGGAAAACAGCCGTAGGGAAAAAGCAGGCGCGGGATGGTGTTTTCTCTCCGAGTGTTTTAATTTTAAAACACTCGGGAAAATATTTATTTCCCGAGTGTTTTGTATAACACTCGGGAGATTTGTTTTCCCCGAGTGCTTACAGCCCTTACCGAGTGTCTTCCTAAACACTCGGGACCTTCCCAAGAGTTTCTATATAGACACTCGGTAAAAATATAGATACTCGGGAAAAAAACCTATTTCTGGTAGTGAGACCTTGTAAGGGTAACACCAAACTGTAGCTTGAATTTAACAATTCATATGTACATCAATACAAGTCTGTTTATTTTGTCGATCACAGACTAGAAAAGGATTGAGCAATCAATAAACAAAATATAATTATCTTTAGAAAAATCGATACAGATGTGCCCTCTACCAGTTTTGTTGTCTGAGAAAATGTCACTGCACAATTGCACACTCAACTAAACAGAAATTGACATATTTCATAAAAAATACAATGCCGGTGCCAACTGTCGACATCTCACATCTAGAATACAACATTGCATTTCTATTCCTTTCTCCTATTATCAGTTTCTCCATCCAAATGCCAAAACAGCAACCCTATTATGTGGTTGCTGATAATTTGCCACAGTGGAAGTTGAATACTTGAATTGTAAAGTTGAATACTTGAATTGTACCTTGCATAATCAGATCCATGCAAATTTCATCTTGAATTGTACCTTGCATAATCAGATCCATGCAAATGACTTGCAGCCAAAGTTGTAGCATGAATCCAGCACCCAACATCTTCAAGGTGAAAAAGAAACCAATGTAACTGTGGTTGGAATCTTATTCAGTTCCATTTGCATTATGCACAAATCAAGCTTGGAAAATTCAAAGATCACAATGATAAAATGGTTCCTCATATTAAGTACCCAGCATGGCTTGGAATATATTGAAGGTACTGTTAAGAAAACAAAAAAAACTTTCATAAACATGATAAACTGTTATTTTTATAATCCCAACAATGACCGGATAAACCTCACCGTGGTTGCACAAGCAAAACAAATGAATGGAAGAAAACTGATGCAATTAATGAAGCATCACACACTAATTTTATACCCTTTAATAAATATATAAAGAACTAATAATGTCCCACCCTAATCCACTTCTTTAGACCTGCAACCACAAAATTGTTGCACATCTCAAAGCATTGTGTGTACACACTTATTGTTACTAAGAATGAGCACAGGGGCTGTGGTCAGACATTCTTTTAGCATCTGGAAACTTTCTTCGCATTCCGATGACCACTCAAACTTCTACTCTTTCTTCAATAGTTGAGTTATGGGTCTAACGATCTTCGAGAAGTTTTCGATGAACCGACGGTAATAACCCGCCAGTTTAAGAAAACTCCGAATGTCGGTGACGCTCTTGGGGCGACCCCAATTTAGTACATCTTGTACCTTGCTTGGATCAACCGCAATACCACCTTCAGATAAAACATGGCCCAGAAAGCTTACTTCCATGAGCCAAAATTCACACTTACTGAATTTTCTGTATAGTTGATGCTTGCGGATTGTTTCCAACACCAGCCTCAAGTGCTGCTCATGCTCTTCATTGGATTTGGAGTAGATGAGTATATCATCGATAAATATGACAACACACTTGTCCAAATATTTAACTACTACAATTCCGAGTTTACCCCTCCCACCCCACGGCAAACCGCCACACGCATGAAAAAAGAACCCCCTCGCTTGTCTTCCCCTCCCCTCCCACCCCACGCCAAACAGTCGCCCGCATGGAAAAAGAACCGTCGCCTCGCTTCTCTTCACCTCCCCTCCCACCCCACGCCAAACCGCCGCCGCTCTCATCTCCCCGCGCCTCCCTTGCGCTCCCCTGAATCCTCGCATCGCTCTTGCCCCACCCGCATCGCCCAAGTCCTCCCCACCGCCGGCTCGCTCCACTCCCTTGACCATCGTCCACCTCCCTCGCCGCCTCCGCCACCAGCCACGGCGCCCTCTCTCCCTCTTCCCTGCGGCCGACGCCACCGTCCTCCCTCTTCCCCGTGCCTGACGCCGCCGGTGGTGGTGGAGTTCGAGAGCGAGGAGGTCACGACGAGGTGGGGGGACGCCATGAGAGAAGCACCGCAGCCTCGGCGTGCACATCAACTTCGTCCGCTCCATCACCTTAGACTCGTGGACCGAGGTGCAACTCCGCAAGATGGAGGCCAGGGGCAATGACCTCCTCAACGCCTTCCTCACCGCGCGGGGTGTGCTCAAGGAGACGCCCCACGTCGCCAAGTACAACTCCAACACTGCCGCCGCATACCTCGACCGCATTACCGCACTCATCGAAGGAAGGTCGTGGACCGACCCGCCCATCGTTAAGGAGACGCTCGGATCTAGCGCGCCTACGCTCGCCAGGAAGCCACCCCTTCCCACCTCCGGTATGGGCAGCGGTGGTAGTGGCGGAGGATGGGATGACTGGGACGACGACATCTGGCCAGACATGAGGAGCAACCTGTCGGTGGGGTCGTTCGGCGCCACGGGAGCTGAGTCAGGGAGTTAGCTGCCGATGCAGCTCCTGGTCGCATCAACGGCCGGCGACGCGGACGACCGGCGGTGGGGGTCGAGGCGACGGCTCTTGGTGGCGGCAATGGCTAATACTACTGTACATGGCGATGGCACATAGGATCTGCTCATCAGAGCATCTTGCCAGACCCCCACTCATGTGACATATCCACGCTGAAAGGTATATCTCCTCTAATCGTTCTTTCTCTTTCTCTCGTGTTAAGGTAGCAAGTCGTAATTGCAACTTCTTTTTCCCCCTTTTGAGCTCGGTTGTAATTGAAAGTTTTGTAAATCCCCACTTGAAAGCTCCCCCCAATTGCAAGTTTTCATACCCAATTTTAATGCTTTTAATCCAATTTTTGTAGATTTTTTGGGCTCAAGTTGAAAGCATCAGAGTCCGAATTGAAAGTATACAAGAATGATTGGAAAGCTTTTTAATCCGGTTTGAAGCTTTGAATTCGACCTATAGTTGTGAAAATCAAAGTTGAAATTAGGCGAATTTTTCGAGTTGAAAGTTTCTTCGTTAATGGAAAGTTGAATTTGTGGAGTACAAAGTTGAATGGAATCACTTGTTACTCACGTTTTAGCATTCTTTGTTCTAAACAACAGGAGGCTTGGGTGTCATCAACATTCTAGCTCAAGATTAAGCCTTACTGCTCAAACATCTTAGTAAGTTCTTTGATAGGCATAAATCTTATTTGGGTCCATCTTACTTGACAAAGCCTTAATACTCAGTCATTTATTTCAGTTCAGTACCATCTCCTCGGTCTAACTCAACTGAAGAAAATGGGTATAGAGATTTTCATTTCATATGTAGAATTGGCACATAGTATGGCTCTAATATGCACTGAGATGTACGCAGAGTTGGATTCTATATGTTTTACTAGCTATTCTTGATTTGCAAATTATGATGATCTTTCTAGGTTTGTGGTGCATAGCATGTTGACGCCATTCACAGCTGGCTGACAGAATGTAGGACCGGAAAGGCGACTAAGGGGGGGGGGGTGAATAGGCGCTTTCTCAACTTTTTCGCCTAAATCAAATTCAACACGAACTTTACTCCTTTAGCTATGAAAGCTAAGAAGATCGATAGCGCCATTGGAAGCCTTGTCTTTGAATTCGATAACCCCGATAACCACACGTCACAAAAGTGGAGACTTAATCTCAAAGTGCGATCTGAGCACAGCGGTCGACCGCTACGAGGCGGTCGACCGACGGCTAACGAGCGGCCGGACCGGCTACTAATGGCGGTCGGACGGTGGACAACGTTCGACCAGCGATATCTGATGCGAAAACACGGCGGTCGGACGCCGTTGCAACACCGTCACGACCGGTTCGATCGAATCGAAAACCAATCCCAAATCCAAAACGAAATTTGATCCAACTTTTGATTCAACCAATGAAACTTGACCAAATTTCGAGCACACCTCCCTAATGATATTAGAGACCTATTTCTAGCGACGATCCTTGAGATCCACTTCGCAGAATCGATTTCTCAAGGATTTAACAAAGAAGTGCATAAACCCTAGAAATATGAAAATCTTTGATTCAAGACTTGCTTGTGGGGGTTGATGGTCTAGATGATTCTAGGAGTACTCCCACACATCAAAGCAAGACAAAGTGGGTCAAAAGACCAAGTTTAAACACTTGAATCAAGGAAGCACCAAATTCATCCAAATGAGAGAAGAACACAAAAGGGAGACAAATGATCTCTCAAGCAAGCATCACAAGATTGATTGATCTCACAAGATGCTTACAAAGCCACTCCCTCCAGGAGGACAAGAGCTCACCAAGGAGCAACCACAATCTCTCCCTCTCTTCCTCTTCAAACCCTAACCCTAGAAAAGGCTAAGGAAAACCAAATGGAAGCTTCAAGGGGTTTTGCATCTCCCCCTTCTCTATTTATAGGAGAGGCCTAGGGTTTCACTTTTGGGACCCACTCACACATGGGACCCACACACAATATAACCCTTGAAGCAATCGCCTGCTTCACCACGTGTAGGTTGATCAGCGGTTCTCATCACGTCGCCAAGCCTCTCTTGTCCGAATCCCATCGGAACCTCCCAGAGACTCGCACCGATATCCACACGGCCTGGTCCAACCAGCTGCACCGAACCACCCGTTCGATCCATCTTGCCCATCCTGCACCATGCTTGAGTCACACGACCTCACCCGGTATCCATGATCGTTCTGGACCTCAGCTCTCCAAGCGTAGTCGATCCACCCACCGTTGACGTCGTTGACTGCAAGCCACACCACAACAATAGACAAACAAACCGTTTAGAACAAGTTCTTCACAACTTGACCCACGTCAGCTCCGCAATGCAATATACATCAATAAAGCATTGACAACCATACATAAACCACAATCAAAACACATCAATGCAAACTTGGCTAACCTCCAAGTCAAAGCCGGTCTGACCGCCCCACAAGGCCGGTCCGACCGATTTCAGGCCGGTCGGACCGCTCCCACAACGGCGGTCGGACCGCTCCCACAACGGCGGTCGGACCGGTCAAAAAGACTTAGCCAAAATTCCATCTTGAAAATCCGAAACCTTCTGGAATTTTCAACTCAATAGAACTTTTGACTGGGAGCTCCAAAAATGGTGCAACCACATCCAGGAGACTCCCCTCACCTGCCTACACAACCTATTTTTGGCTTAGCTCCAAAATCCACTTTTCAGCACACCGGTCGGACCGGCCACCATGGCCGATCGGACCTCTCCACGGGCGGTCTGACCGCCCCACAACGCCGGTCAGACCGCCTGTGGTCTGACAGCCTGAAGCAAACCCCGAAAACGCGAGATTTTGCAAATCAACAAAGCCATTGCCAATTGAGTCATCATCCTGAGATCGTGCACATATCCTCACGATATCCACAATCTCCCCCTTGATGAACACATTGGCAATTTCCCAGAAAATGTGGTTTTTCGAATTGAAAAGTAAAACAAATCGCCGTTTTCGCATAAAGGCACAACTTGGTCCATAAGCAAGCAAAAGCCTAGGAACCGACCAAGCTGGCTTCAGAATAGTATAGGCAAGTGAGATAAGGCAATGAAAGCACAAAAGGATTCAAATTCCAGAAAGTAGCCAAAAATCTCACTTAGGTCCATAAGAAAGACAAAATATTCTATTTGACCTTTGATCATTGTGAGTCTTCTTCAATTGCAATTAAAGTCAGAAAAAGGCAATAAAACCCAGAGACTCAACTCACTATGATCACAAATTTTTAAAAGGCTCATTTTTTTGTGTGTTCTTCTATGTAAAACCAGTATTTTCTTCAATCCTTCTCCCCCTTTGACAATGAATTCATCAAGATGCAAGGGAAAAGAAAAAGAAGATGAAATGACTTTATTTGAAATTTAGTAAAAGAAGCCATGACCATTATCGAAGTGGACAGTACAAGAATCATACCAAGCCATATAAGGTGAAAAGGCTATATTCAATCATGGCAAAACATGTACTGCAAAGCTAAGACCAAAATAGCAGCAATCTGAGATTAAAAGAATGTATACCATGAAAAGTTGCTCAATATCATAGTTTCACTAAAAGCAACCAAGAATGAGTCAAGCCATGTCTTATAAGTAAAAAGAGACTCAAAACAAGAACTGAGGCATTTTGAGCATTAAGAGTTCATTTTTGAAGCACAATTCAAGCACTTAGCATTTTGAGCATTTTCCTAAAAGGAATTTTTCAATGTGCTAGATCTCAAGCCTTGCCGCGACTATCTCAAGCGATAAGCTTAAAAGAGTGGTCTAGGTCATCCAAAACTCCCCCTGAGTTCATGCCTAGTGCAATGGCAAGCCGTCTCATGAGAAAGGATTGGTGAGATCAGTTTTTTTCGCACAGAAAATCTCATTTTTCATTTGCTTGAATTAATAAGATAAAAAGCTCATTTTCATCTCAAAATAAGTTCAAGACTCAATTCAACCTATATGACATGGCAAGAATCATAAGAGGATCACTAGAGCAAAGCTAGTCACAAGATCCAACAAGACATGATTTGATTCAATTTGCTCACAGATATAAAGCTAGCAAGGCAAAAGCTAAGCTAAAACACGAAGAGCCATAAAAGAAGTCTAGCAGACTATCACTTGATATGACAAGGTACAGAGTATGAAATCAAGCCATACAAGAATAATAATCAAACCTCCACAAGTTTTATTATGCAATGCAAGACATTTGAAATGAAAATGCATTATGATACAATGAATGCAAAAGAGCAAATTCCCTCAAAACATCCATTCCTCAGTACTGGGATTTGAGATAAAAGATCTAGGTGTCCAGTACTGAGATGGACGATGCCTGGGAATAGCAAAAGAAGCAGCAGAAAAATGATTAGGCACAAAATCATAAGAATGCCCACGAGAACCACCTGGACCTCTCCAAAACGATCTACCAAAAGACCGATACTCCCCCTGTCTAGGTGCTACCCGAGATCTATCCTGAAGATATCCTAAACGAAACTGCTGCCTGGACCCACCAAAAGAGTCAACAAAGTTCTCTACAAACCTAGGCCTATATGAGGGACGCTGAATAGACTGCCTGGCTCTAGAGACTACAGCCGAAGAAGAGACTCCTCTAATGGATCTCAAAGTGCTCACTCTCTCTTTTCTCTCAATCTTTGCTCTCCGAAAGCAAAACTCAATAGTGTGGCCCTCTTTCTTGCAAAGGTGCAATGGTACTTGACCTTTTGAGGGGTCCGTACAGGTGAAACAGAAGCACCTTTCTTGCTAGAAAGAGTTTGAGCAGAAACTACAGATTTAAAAGCAACCTTTGAAGTCTTAGAAGGTTCTTGCTCACACAAACCACTTTTCACAACTCTAGCAGTCTTTGGTGGGTGATTCTTGGAAAGCTCTAGGAGTTAAAACCTAGGCCCTTTGTTTTCACACTCACCTTGGATTGGTCTAGAATCAAGTTGAGTTTCTTTTTCCCACTAGAAAACTTCTCAAGAGCCATTTTGAGGTAATCGTTCTCTTTTGCCAAAACTCCACAATTGGAGCACTTTTTAGAATTGATTGCCTCAACATGTTTGCTCTTAAGAAGATCCACTTCCACTTTGAGAGCCTCACAAGACACACAATAGGACTCCCAATCCTATTTAACCTGCTCCTTAAATTTGACTCTAAAAGCCTCTTGTATCTTACCAACAATAGTTTCAACTTCAGCATGCAACATACAAGAGGAAGAATCAATGACTTTCTTGGAAGCAGTAAGAGACATGGATCTTTCAATTTTAGCTTTCTCTTCAAGAGTCTTGTTTAAAGCTTCAATCTCAATTGTAAGCTTAGGACAATTTTCACATGATGCAGCTCTAGAGTAAACGACCATTTCGGTCAACTCTTGCATTTTAATCCTATTGTTCTTACAATGAGAGCAAGTGTGACTAGCATCAAATTTTTGCAATTCTTTTAAAGAGCTATCCAGTTTTAATTCTAGCAAAGCACAATTTGAGCAAGTTAACGGAATAGCATCTAAAGCAGTCACATCAAGCGGAATGGCATTCATGCAAACAGAACTAGACTTGAGAGATTCTAGTTCAGAAAGAGCATTTTTCAATTGTTTTTCAACAGAGGAATGAGCATTATTTAAGGTTGACAATTCATTAAGCAAGCTAGAGCATGAATCACAGAAATCATCAGGATTAATGGATTTGAGCCTAACCACTTCTAGGTTCAAATTAACAATCATAGTATCCTGTTTCTTAACCAATTTAGCTTGCTTATGCAATTTTTGTTCAGCAAGCACCAAAGCCCTTTTCATGTCAGGAAGTGAAGGGCATACCTCATCGGGATCACTAAAAGGATCCTCGCTGTTGGAGGAGTCGCTGTCGTGGCTGTTCTTAGCCATAAAGCACATTCCTGTGAAATCACGTGCCTTCTTCTTGCCACTGGAATCACTCTTGTCGTCCTCCGCCTCCGAGTCCACATCATCCATGCTCACATCCTCTAGAGCTTCAAGGACTCGGCTGACAAACTTGCGATAGTTTGTCTTCTTGTGTTTAGCATCTCTCGCTCGAGGATGCCTTTGTGACTCCTTCTCCTCCTTGCCCTTCAGCTTGGGGCACCTAGAGCGAATGTGGTTTGGCTCACCACACTCGAAACAAGTGATAGGTCCACCTCTCCTCCTATTTCTCACATTGTTGTACGCTCTTGTGAATTTGGTGGATAGGAGGGCTAAATCATCTTCGTAGTCTCTCAAGTTGCTCATCGCTCAAAGAATGCAAGCGAGACAAAGAAAAGCCGATGAGCTAACATCAAAAGAATCGAATATCTACCCTTAGATTGGTCGACCACTAAAGCCATCGGTTACATCGTGGGGAGGCGAGATAAAATCAATCTCATGCGTCTTCAACCTCGAGTAAAGCTTATCCATGGTAAGCTCACACATGACAGTGTTGTCATTGATGGCAGTGATCTTCATCCCCCAGACCTTCACATCCAAAGCACCCAAAAGCTGGCGTGCATTTTCAGACTCAGAAAAGACAAGATCAACAGCGCGGAGATCATGAAGAATTTTAGAAAATCTCCCCCACAGCTCATCTAAAGATTCACCAGGTCTTTGCTCGATCTTGGAGTAAGCTTAATTTAGCTGGTTCTGTCTCACTTCCTTGATCGCAGTGGACCCTCGTGATAATCACAAAGAGTCGCGGATCTCATGAGCGACGGCAAATGAGCAACACGCTTAAACTCCGATCGACTAAGGCCTTGAATCAAGAAATTTCTAGCCCTGCTGTTGTTCTCCACATCTGGAGTGATCAAATTGTCATCGGCTGGTACGACATAAGGGTTTTTCACCTTAAGCCAAATTGCGTGCCCTTGAGCCTCGATGTAGGCCTGCATTCGGGCCTTCCAATACGCAAAATCAACTCCATCAAAAACATGTGGCCAGATTGAATATCTGTCAGTCGCCATGGCTCCAAAGACCGGTTAAGATCTATGAGAAGAGCTAACCGGCTCTGATACCACTTGTAGGACCGAAAAGGCGACTAAGGGGGGGGGGTGAATAGGCGCTTTCTCAAATTTTTCGCCTAAATCAAATTCAACACGAACTTTACTCCTTTAGCTATGAAAGCTAAGAAGATCGATGGCGCCTGATGGAAGCCTTGTCTGGTCGATAACCCGATAACCACACGTCACAAAAGTGGAGACTTAATCTCAAAGGGCAGATCTGGGCACAGGCGGTCTGACCGGCTATGAGGGGCGGTCTGACCGACGGCTAACGAGCGGTCGGACCGGCTACTAACTGGCGGTTGGACCGGTGGACAGCGGTTCGACCAGCGATCTGTGATCTGAAAACACAGGCGGTCGGACCGCCGTTGCAACACCGGTCTGACCGGTTCAGTCCAGAACTGAAAAACCAATCCCAAATCCAAAACAAAATTTGATCCAACTTTTGATTCAACCAATGAAACTTGACCAAATTTTGAGCACACCTCCTAATGATATTAGAGACCTATTCTAGCGACGATCCTTGGATCCACTTGAGAATCGATCTCTCAAGGATTTAACAAAGAAGTGCACAAACCCTAGAAATATAAAAATCTTTGATTCAAGACTTGCTTGTGGGGGTTGATGGTCTAGATGATTCTAGGAGTACTCCCACACATCAAAGCAAGACAAAGTGGGTCAAAAGACCAAGTTTAAACACTTGAATCAAGGAAGCACCAAATTCATCCAAATGAGAGAAGAACACAAAAGGGAGACAAATGATCTCTCAAGCAAGCATCACAAGATTGATTGATCTCACAAGATGCTTACAAAGCCACTCCCTCCAGGAGGACAAGAGCTCACCAAGGAGCAACCACAATCTCTCCCTCTCTTACTCTCCAAACTCTAACCCTAGAAAAGGCTAAGGAAAACCAAATGGAAGCTTCAAGGGGTTTTGCTTCTCCCCCTTCTCTATTTATAGGAGAGGCCTAGGGTTTCACTTTTGGGACCCACTCACACATGGGACCCACACACAACATAACCATTGAAGCAATCGCCTGCTTCACCACGTGTAGGTTGATCAGCGGTTCTCATCACGTCGCCAAGCCTCTCTTGTCAGAATCCCATCGGAACCTCCCGAGACTCGCGCACCGATATCCGCATCACTGATCCAACCAGCTACACCGAACCACCCGTTCGATCCATCTTGCCCATCCTGCACCATGCTTGAGTCACACAACCTCACCCAGGTATCCATGATCGTTACGGACCTCGGCTCTCCAAGCGTAGTCGATCCACCCACCGTTGGCGTCGTTGACTGCAAGCCACACCACAACAATAGACAAACAAACCGTTTAGGGAACAAGTTCTTCACAACTTGACCCACGTCAGCTCTGCAATGCAAGATACATCAATAAAGCATTGACAACCATACATAAACCACAATCAAAACACATCAATGCAAACTTGGCTAACCTCCAAGTCAAAGCGGTCCCGCCCCACAAGGCGGTCAACCCGATTCGAGCGATCGGACCGCTCCTACAACCATGCGGTCGGACGGTCAAAAGACAAGCCAAAATTCGGCGAAAATCCGAAACCTTACGGAATTTTCAACTCAATAGAACTTTTGTTGGGAGCTCCAAAATGATGCAACCACATCCAGAGACTCCCTCACTGCCTACACAACCTATTTTGGCTTAGCTCCAAAGCCACTTTTGACTGCACGGTCGGACCGGCCACCATGGCCGGTCGGACCTCTCCACGGCGGTCTAACGCCCCAAGCGCCGGTCGAGGCCGCTTTGTGGTCCGGCGGCCAACAAACCCCAAAAACGTGAGATTTTGCAAACCAACAAAGCCATTGCCAATTGAGTCATCATCCTGAGATCGTGCACATATCCTCACGATATCCACACAGAGCAATGATTTGCATCTGCCAGTTATTGAGAGATCTAAGGTTGTGTAACATCCTCATTTTGCAAAGAAAGTTCAAAATCAAAATTTGGATTTCAAATTTCAAAATCTTCAAAGTATGAAACCCTAACCTCGGTTTGGGCCGTCCCGGCCCGGTTCTTCTCCGCCCACATCGGCCCAGTCTCTCACCCTCGCCTCGCCCATGCACACCACCGCCCCCTTCCGCCAACCGCTGGCTTCCCCCTCTGCCACCTCCCCTTCAGCCGCCGACAGCCGTAGCGCCTCCCCGTCAAGTCCTGTCACCGCCCCTCCTCTCCAATCCCCCTACCACCATCGGCTGCAGCACGCCTCCTCCCCACCCCGTCCCCTCGCCGCCCTCTCCCCTCCAATCCCCTCCGCTACAGCACCTGCGCCCAAGTCTCTCTCCCCCTCCTCCTCGCCCGCCGGCTATTAGTAGCCCCGGCCGCCTCGCTTTCTTCCCCTCCCCCACCTAGCCTCCTTCCTCTTCGCCGAATCGTTGTCGAGCCCGAGATTGAGCTCGCCGACGCCTCCTCCTCTCCGGCAGCTTCGGCTTCGCCGCCCAACACCACTCCTAGAGGTGCCCCCGGGAGCCAAGGAGGCACCCCTCTTCTTCCGCACCCCGGTGCCTCTTCCTCCTCCACCTCCATCGCCGCTGCCTGCTGATTCGCCTCCTCCTGAGTTGTCTCGGCTCCGCCTCCGGTCCCCCACCTCCGGTCGCCACCTCGCGCTCGCTCCATTCCTCCCCCACATTCAGCCGTCGCCCGCCGCCGCCCGAGCCCGAGCTCCCCCTCTCCCTCCTCTTCTCCCTTCCCCCCTTTTCTTCTCTACAGTGGCGCGAAGGAAAACGAGGCGACGTCTTGTGTCGCCGTTTAATCCCGCCCGGTAAGCAGTGGGCTCCACACTCTGATCTGGCAAAGGGGTGGGCATTGCGATGGCCGTCTGCCGGTGCTTGCGTGGACTCAGTCCACGCTACAGTACAAATGGACCGAGCATAGTGCACGCCACGTGTCGGCACGAGGAAATCTGGGTTTTCTGATTTTTCTTTTCAATTGAAAATTTTATTGAAAAGCTTCAAAAATTCATATCTTTTTCATTTTAACTCCAAAAATTATGAAACCTGGTTCTAAAATTTTCTAAAATCAAGATCTTGCTAATGACACTTGTCTTGTTCAATTTGGAGTTCATTTATTATTAGTTTGGTATTTATTTACTCTCTCTGTTGTTGTGCCTTTTTCCGATACTTTCGATCGATTAGGGTTCGAAGACGTAGGAGACCTCAACTTCGATCAAGCTCAAGAATACCAAGACCCCGCTGCCTTTGGCCAAGGTGAGTCAATACTTTGATTATTTTGAGCCTACATTTTATGCAAATTATGTTTATTTAAAATATCAAAGTTGCATGCTTTATTTCTATAATCAAATGTATGTTAAAGCTTAAGGTAGTTAAATACACATTTGATGATTAATTAATTATTAAGCCATCCTTTGATTGTTGAATCCAGTATTCTTTTTCACCCTAGTAATTATGTGGTAAATACAAGTGTAGGTTGTACTTAAGCGACATGCTAGTCTAGCTTAAGTACCGGGACAATAAATGTCCCGATCATCATCTTTTAATCATGAAAATGGTTTTGGGCAGTCATTGGATGTAGAGGACTGGTATGTTGCGTTAATTGGTTTTTCTCCCCAAAACCCTAAACAACTTGCTAGTACCACATCTGGGCGGATGGAAAGAGTGGTGGGTGCGGATGTAGCACGATAATGGTTGGTATGTTGTATGAACCGTCCAGATGAATTAAGGACTTAATCTTGTCATGACCTCCTGTGTAAAACAAGTACAACTGCTAGTCTGCAAAGTGCAACTTGGCTCAGTAAAATTATTGAACCCCGAATCTCATCCCACAACTGGTGTTTAGAAGTGTGCAAGCGACAGGATGTATGCTAGCTTGAAAGGAACATCGGGGAGGGTGAAGTTGCCAGCTGCGCTAGTCGTTGTGGCTGGGGCCAGCTGCGCTAGTCGTTGTGGCAAACATCTCGCGAACTTATGGAATTGGCCATAGGGGTGAGATGACGGAAGGGGCAAGGTAGTTTGAAACGTTACTGTGATGATCGCTCAACTACATGACTAAGGAATCATGTGGGGTAACAAGTATGATTATCTCTTGTGGGTACAGTATACAACCTCTACAGAGTCTAAACTGTTTAAACAGCCGCGCCTACGGTCAAAGGTGGACATGAGAACTTAACCTGAGTCAGTTCTATTTCAAAAACCTTTGTGGGTGGATTAAAAATGCGGTGGGCCCATCTAGCCCTTGTTTTAGATTTTTCCTAGGTAGCCTTACCAAGTGTTGATAGTCGGTGGATGTAGCCATTATCAAAATTAAGCATGAGGTGGAGGTAACCTCTACTGTTATTTAATATTGCACTTATTCTCTTTAATAAAAATGCAATTTGTTTAAAATGCTAAGTCATAGGGATTTGTATTTATGATAATTGAAAATGTTACTTTAGCAAATAAAAGAACCTGAGCCATCCTTGTTAAACCTTTCATGTATACTATTGCATACTGTATGTTGGCTCGCGAGCACGGTGGTTGTGCTCATTCTCGCTTTTTCCCCAAACCCTTAGAAGCAGGAAATATTTGAGATTTTGACTACTACGAGGAACCAGATGTCTGAAGACCCAGGAGTTCCTGAAGCATAGTTTAGTCCTTAGTTGTTCTAGTCTCGCCCCAGTCTAGCTGGCTTCGCTGGTACTTACGTGCCTCCTGTATTATCTGAGTTTTCGTGTAATATCAGATGTAAACAGGTTTCCCCAGTCGCTTGTCTGTGGAGAGATGTGCCCTCACCCTTTTTGCTTCCGTTGTCGCTTCCGCTACTTTGTGATGTAATCATTTGGCCTGTTCGGCCTTTATTGTAAAACTTGACCCGATGAGGTCTATGTAAACTCTGATGTGTTAAATTAATGAATGGTATGGTTTTACACCATGTATGAAATAATTCAGTGATGTATCTGTGAGTGCTATCTACTGATCCAGGGAATAGCACAGTGCTTTCACAGGGATTCGGGATTAGAAAATCCGGGTCCGACAGGTTGTGACTCTCAATTCTGTCATTATATCATTTTACTTCTCATGAAATATAGCATTGGATTTTATTTATTGGACAGATCTAGCACTTTGTAGTTCAAAAGCCTCTTCCTTGGTGTGCTTGTGTTCTGAAATTGTTAATGGATTGGTAGTTTATTGGGACTTAATTCATTTTCCGCATGTTGAGATTATATTTCTTTGTTTTCTTTTGGTGGATAATTGTCCTAGGAGTCTAGGACTAAAGCTGAGATTGAAACATGTAACATGAGTTCAAGCAGCTGGAATGTTGTGTGCCTGAAGCTAGATACCATGTTAAGAGTTTTGCTTAAGTAGCTTTGTTTAGAAATACATGATCTAATTTGTTGAGTAACCTGGTTTATACACATACATATTAGGTCTCTGAGAGTGGTAAAGGAATCATTGCTCTAATTTTTTAATGGGGAAACTGTTGGCCCTTAATGTGAAGTAAATGGTTAAATACGATTTTCTTCCTTTTATTGTTACAGAAGTAAATTCGTGAATGATTATTACCTATCATGAGCTGAAAGTTACCCAGAATAGACGGGAATGCTTATCTGGATTTCAAATTTGAACATTTTACACTATTTTGAAGATAATCTCCTGAGTGATATAGAGTTTGGTCTAGGATAATGTAATCTCATGTTGTATCTTGCTAAATTAGGCCATGCCACTTAATTGATAGAATTATCATTTTATTAGTGTGACCTGTTGTATGAGCTAATTTTTCACTACTAATTGCAGCCATGGTTCCACTAAAAAAGTTGCATCCACTATCTCAAATTAGTTTATACGTTAGGTCCTAGATGGATTGGTTTGCCGACATAGGAAAGAGTTAGTCTAACCTTGTTAGGCTCGGATAGCTGTCTATTATTGTTTCAAAATATTTGCTTTGCTAACCAAGATAATCACCATGATGTACATAATTCCTACATTGTGCAGAGAGCTCCCTCACATGAAATCAGTCACTGAAAGCCTGGAACGGTCACAATTTGAGGGATTATGGCCACCTCTTTCTCATCTCTCTGCGGTTCCTCACGATACAGATGATTGAACCCTCCTAGGTCCCCCATCACTCTTCACCTTCATGGCTTCATCCATATCTGTTATTTACCTAATCTTTGTGTTTCATTCGAAAGCGTTAGTTTGTTTTTGCAAAATTGTAAGTACTACATAACTTTTTTTTCCTTGTGAGAGGTTTGTTCATTGAAGAAAATTTTATTGCTTGAGTAAAATTTTTGGTGATCATGTTGATGCCTAAGCTCGGGTCAAAGAGGGGAGAATATGAGTTGTTTTGAAACTTTTAGTGTCCTGTATAAAATGTGAAGTTTAATTTTTTATAGCCAAGGTGTGCAACACATACCAAAACTTCATCATCTTTGTGCTTATTGTCAGTTTATATGCAAAGTGAATGTTCGTTCATTTTGGGTAGCAGTTGTAGCAGGTGTTTTAATAGTTGGAGTTAATGTTTTTATTTATTTGTGTGTGAAAAAATTGATATTTATTATTCGGTTAGGACCCCGTATGTTGATATATGTCACTGTCTTTTGGGATTCCGTTGCAACATACCGGCATCCTACTAGTACTCCATAAATATCGAGTTCATGAGGTTCATAAAATACGCCGGTGCATTGGTCAATCCGAAGGACATGAATGTATATTCGTACAAACCGTAACAAGTAGAGAATGCCGTCTTCGGAATATCCTCAGTTTTGACCTTGATTTGATGATAGCCCATTCATAAGTCAATCATTGAGAAGACATGTGCTCTAGTCAGTTGGTCAAATAGATTGTCAATTCGTGGAAGAGGATATTTATTTTTGATAGTGACTTCATTTAACAGACAGTAGTCAACACACATCCATAAACTCTTATCTTTCTTCTTCACAAAAATGGCCGGACATCCCTAGGTGAGGAGCTCGACCGAATGAAACCCTTGTCTTACAATTCCCGGAGTTGTTTCTTCAGTTCCATAAGTTCATTGGGAGACATCCGATACGGCCGCTTAGAAATGGGTGCGGTACCGGGTGGAAGTTCGATCACGAATTCAACTTCATGATCAGGGGCATACCAGGGAGATCCTCAGGAAAAACATCCAGGTACTATCAAACCACTATTACCTCCTCCAATACCGGAGTGGTATTCATGGTTAGAGCATAAAGATAGGGGTTGGCAGCTTTTGGATGGAAAACCACTTTTTCGCCGCTTTCGCTTGTGACCGAAACGGACCGCTGGGCACAATCAATTTTTCCTTGATTTGTGGATAGTGGATCCATTCCTAAGATAACATCCATCCCTTCTGAGTTTATCACTATCAAATTTGCCAAAAATTCTACCCCTTAAATTTCTATTTTTATGTCCCGACAAAGTCGATCGGTTTTCAAAACCGATCCCGGTGAGTGAATGAAATGTGGTGGATTCATTACTTGTATGTCAATTAGATGATGTGCAGCAAAATGCTTCTTGATAAAAGAGTGAGATGCTCCAGAATCAAATAATACTGCAGTTGGATTGGAATTGACAAGGAGCGTACCCAACACGACATTTGGTGCATCAACGGCTTCCTCGATGGTGACGTGGTTCACTCGACCACGTACGGGAGCTAGATATGGCTTGGGTGCCACCCTCAGGGCTGGTGCTGGTTACATGGGTGCTGGGGATGGGTGGACATGCAGCAAACCACGTGCTTTTGCCAAGCATTGGTTCGCGAAATGCCCAGGACGTCCGCAGTGGTAACATATCACATTGGGCCTGAAGTTGCTAACATTTGGAGGCTGATTCCCACCAACTCTTGGCTGCCAATTCTGCTGAGGAGTACGTGGTGCGAACGCTGGTGGCCATGTTGGCGTTGGAGCTTGGAACCGGGGTGGTTTGTGCTGCCAAGTGCGTGGTTTCGAAAAACCACCGCTTGCTGAAAATTGTGTGGCCCTCTTCCGCTTGTGCGACTCCTCCAAAGCTTGGCTCTTACTTTCCACCACTACGGCCTTGTTGACCAAGTGCTCGAAATTGCAAAAAATCATGGACCGCAAGTGCCATCTGTAGTTCCTCTGTCAAGCCATTGATGAAATGGCTTTGTCTTCGGGCATCAGTGGAGACGTCGTCACGCTTATACGGAGTGAGAAAATTAAATTCATGTAAGTACTCGGTCACACTTTTCCTTGCTTAAGGGTGAGGAATTGCTGCTGTTTGATCATCACAATGCCCTCAGGAATGTGCGCTTCTCTTAAAGCGTCCTTGAACTTACCCCAAGTAGGGACATGTCTGGCTGGTTGGATAGCATAGAAATTATCCCACCAGGCACTTGCGGCGCTATCCAGTTGATAACTTTAACATCCCAAATTGGGTTTGTGTTTCAAATGTAATAAAAATGAGGATAAATTAAAACTTTTGTTGCCTCATGTGTTGTTACAGTGTTTGAAACCTCTTTCCTTTAAATTAGTGGAAATTAAAACTCAAAATTTCCCCAGTTAAATTCAAGTCATAAATCTCCTCAATGAAAATCTGGTGCCCAACCCCTCAAAATAATTTTCATTGGACCTAGGAGAGATGTTTAACACCTCAGAATTATTTCATAATTTTGAGAAATTATTTGATAATTTTGAGGCAAGTCAAACATTAGTCAAACTCCTAAAATAGCCTTCGGAATTTTTAGAGAAAAATGCAGTGCATGAAAATCTCTGAAAAATCTATGTAAGGTTAACCATCTAGTAAACAACCTCCAGTTAAAATTTCAAAATTATTGGAGCTTGTTTGCTATCTTAATTAATTATCCTAAGTCAACTCAGCAAATAACTCAAAATCAGCTTTTACTATTCCTTAGACTCAAGTCACACTCGGGTTCAAGCCATCGGTTCGATCGGATCAACTAAATGCACCGATTCAGCCACCTCGGGCGCTTTCAATTTTGACCGTTAGATCTAGATCGTGCGGCCTCGATCAAGTAACGTTCGGACCGCCGATCCTTCCCTTGGTTTGAACCGTTCATCTGTAGATCGGCGGCTCGAAAGAGGGAACGTTCGGACTATCGAAGATGTTGAATTGAGTGGGCGCCGTCCGATTAAATCTAACGGTTGTCGCGCTTCGTCTTCCTCGCTTCGCGCGCCACCAAAGTCAACGATGGCGGTGAAAAGTGCGAGCGTGGCGTCGGGTCACCTCGCTTTGACCAGCGACTCGGCATTAATGAGCACTGTACCGCCGCCTCCGAAGTCTTCGTCCTCCTCGAGTGCACCTGCCCCCGTCGCCCTCAGTCGACCTCAACTCGGTGCAAAGCCATTTTTCTTGCCGTTGCTCCCCTCTCGCTCTTTCGGCTATAAGACTCCTCCAGAGGCTTCCTTAGCATTCTTTGAACACCTTTGAGCTTCAGCATCGCTTCTAGTGCACTGAGTGAGCTCCTTGGTGAAATATTGCTCTCGGCCGCCATTGTTAAAGCTTCAAGTTCTTCGGTGAAAGTGGTGTTCTTGGCCCTCTCATCCGAACCTGTTGCTTCCTCAGTTGCTTAGCCTCTCGAAGAGTAATAACCCTCTGTCGATTTTGCTTTTGGCAGCAGAGAGCAGCTCAATTTCTGTTTTCCCCTTTCGGTATAAAGGGTGATCTTCTTCTTTAGCTCAGTAAGTGCACCATTTTCAAATTCCTTGCTCCTCCGCTTACTCTCATCTCTCATGCGCATTAGCCCTCAATCAATTTCACATTTGGCGCGAGGATCTTATCAATTTGGTTTTTCCCCTCTTTCGGCCGAAAAGATTGTTTGTCATCTCCAGCTCCGGTAAGTCCATATCTGTCCAATTCCTTGCTTCAGTACGTACTCCATGCTATTGCGATCATCGTAGTAGCTTTAGATTTCGCTATTTTTGCTTGAGTCGCCGGCGCATCGTCGGGCTTTGCCTCTGTTCTTTTTGTCGGTCATCGTTGTCGGACGAAAAACAGAGAGCTTCCGGCTATCGTTGAGTTTGAGCCGTAGGATTTTAGATCAATCGCTCGGATTCTTGTGGCCGTGATCGGACGCACGCGCGCTAGGTCATCGCGCGTGGCCGTCCGATTTTCGATCAACGGTCCAGATCTGGATGAACGTTCGGACCGCCGGACATCCTTTGGCATCTGGTTGTTTATCTTTCATCCAACGGTCGATTCTTAGGGTTCGCACGCGAGTTCTGTTGCTTTGTGTTTGGGCCGTTTGTTTTCGGATCTTCGGCCCAGATTTGTCCACGTCGTTTATCCGAGTGTATTTCTCGGATAGAGTTATTTAGCAACCGAAAAATAGTTTTATCTTTGGTAATGTATAAGTAATTCATTTTAACTCCAAAATCGGCCAAACCATACATTATTTTTCATTTTTAATGAACTTTATTCTAAAATAGGTTTCAACTATGTTTACTGTGAGAAAATTTAGATCTTGAAAGTAAGCATTAAACGGATTATCTGTACAACTGAAAAATAGTATAACTTAGAAAACTCATAACTAATTATTGCAAGCTCCAAATGAGATGAATCCAGTGGGGCTGTTCATCTTATAAGATGCTTGATTTACCATAAAAATTTTAGTAGCTCCACCGTTCTAGAAAAATTTCATTAAAATCATTGCTTAGGTGAATAGTGCTATTTTTCATTTTACGCCGATTGAAAATGTTTTGGCCATAACTTTTGCATTGAGATTCCAAATCAATTGGTTCTTGTTGCTTTAGTTCATAAAAATTATGTTCTTTCTACTGTAAAATTTGAGAACTTTTTGCTGAGTTTTGCTGTTGCATCTTTTGATGTTTCGCCTTATTGGTTCTTGTTGGTTCTTTCGATAGGTTGCGACAATATTGATAATATCGAGAATGATCCTCTGCAACAAAACAAATGAGCTTCAAACAAGGCAAGATATTTGATCATAAATGTCCTATTACTTTCAAAGTCTAATATCTTGTTTACAAACTATATGAATGCATTGCTTTTGTGTCCAATTATTTTTGCTCTGTTTAGAGGTAGCTATTCCTAATGCATTGTTGCCATTAAAATTGTTATCCCCTGCCACAACCATAATTTATTATCATCATTTGGTGAATTAGAGCCGGTGATTTAATTATGCTCTTTTCTTGTCTTTGCGATGTCATGCTTAGAAATGCTTAGCTACCGGTAGAATTGGGCGGTTATCGACTTAGTCGATGACCTTGATCACACAAATCATTTTGTTTATTTTTGGTTCAGCACCTTATGCTTTTGTTTTGTTAAAACCGAAAATGAAACAAAATGATTTGACTTGGGCACAATGGCATGTCGGTGTGATTGTTGGGTGTGACAAGGAAAGGTGCCCAGGTCCCTAAGGACCGAAAATGTTGCTTGCGCCACTGATCCAAGCACTTTTGCGTACTAACCACATGAGGGTTATATGGGACCCCTCTTGACCTAGTACTTTGGAGTGTGTTATCTCCGAGTCGCAGGAGGAGCGTTGTGTGTGTTGTGTGAAAAAAAGGAATTGTGTTCTTGTGTTGGGTGTGCGGTGGTGGAGTTTCCGGGATGGACTCTCCACCTCGAGGGGCGTCGCAGTTGTCCGAGGCTGGGCCGTGACCCCGACACAACGTATGGGTTTCTATCCATACGGGCGGCTCGAAGGTAATACATAATATTGGAAAAGTCTCGTAGGACTTAGCCGTGCCGGCATACCAAAGGAAGTGTGCTTAATCATGTGGCAAAAAGGCGGTCTGATATGTGGGTAAGTTGGTACACCCTGCAGGGATAAAACTATTCGAATAACCTCGTCCTAGGTTATGGACACGCTTGGTGATTTCACGCAAGATCTAGACTTCAACAACTGTTTTTGTTTTAAAATTAAAACTTGATGGTTGGCATGAATGGGTAATTCATGCTATTGTGGTGGCTATTGGGTTAGCCACTTCCAGGACTGTTTTACTGTTGTTGATACTTGGTTACTACTATTTTTATCAAATAAAATCAGATTGTAAAATTGCCTTTGATCTATTACATTATTGCAAATAAAACTTGCTTATTGCTTACAAACTTGAGTCCTAGCCTGCTCCACTTAAATAAGCTTGCATATAGTTATTGTATAGATCTGTTATCATTCTTATATATCATGCGAGTACATTCAAAGTACTCACCCGACTTTTTTGAGGCTGCTTTTGTTCTGCAGAGGAAGAAGGTGAGCCCAAGGGCTTCACTTACGTGAGATGTGCTACGAGTTGACGGCTAGTCATTGCGGCACAGTCGGTTGCCTTGTGGGTAAAAGGCACACCGTTGGACTCTTTTGTTTATCGCCATCTTATGGCACTTTTGCTTCATTGTTACGTAATATTTACCTGTTGGCCGGTTGGCCTCTTTGTTGTATTTACTCTTGAATATTATTATGTATGTCTTTATTTTGTTCTGTGCTTTCGGTTCTATGTGATTGAATGGAATTGATGCATGAACTTTTGTGAGAGGGGTGTATACTGCACTCTGGGAAGTATACAATCCTCGGCGTCACGAGTTATTATGCTTATGATGATAGGGTCAAGTGGTGACTAATCATTATAAGCTTAATAATCCCAAGGCGTCACAAGAGGTTGGTATCGAGCCATCTTGACCATAGAAGCCGCTAACAGGTCGTCTTTAGGCTGTTTTGGAAAAACCTTATTTTCGAAGTATGAAACGATTTATGAAAGCTTAAGGAGTTCTCAGATTTTACTACTTACCTATCTTAGCTTTCTCATCTCATCTTGCTCTAATTTGAGTTTTAAAAGTTGTTTTCCTCTCATCTCCTCTTCAAAGATAGTGTTATCGATTAAATGGGTTTGGGAACCACTGAGTTTGGCAAATTGAAGTGCTTAGGGTTTTTAAAGTTTCTGGACTGGAGATTTCGGCTAGAGTCTTGGATGCGAATCTGGACAAAGACGCCTCAATTTCGAGACAATGAGCTCAATGGTTTACGATAGGACCACCGAGCTTGGCAAATTGAAGTGTGCGATTTTGAAGTTTCTAGAATGGAAGACTTATTTGGAAGCTTGGATGCAAAATCGCTACAGCAACCTCAATTTCCGGACAGCAAGCTCGATGGTTTCTAGTGGGGTAGAAAATAGGAGTTTAATCAACTAAAATTTGTGGGGCTAAAAGGGTAAGAAGTGATATCCTATACCTTGTGACTAATGCCTCTCTAAGTTGGTTTTTACCACGATTTTTCCATGCAATAAGCTTTTGGTAGTGTTCTGAAATTTTCTTCTCAAAAAGACTACTTGTTCATTCAATACAAGTTAGTCGCATCGAGAAGTTGGATATTGTGTCTTATGAGTTTTGCATGGATCTTATGCCTCTTTGCAACTATTTGGAGTTCGTTTTATTGCGGGTTATGTGTTTACAGTAGGCTTAGGGTTGTATGCACTAATCCCTAGTAGATAGCTTATCTTTTGCTATCCCTTCGTTATAGCTCTCAGTTTACATTTCTAACTCGCCTTGATGCAGCAGGATGGTGGTCGTACTCGTAGCGGCCGGGGCAGCCGAGGGTCGGGATGAGGACTTCCACCTCCTTCGACCATGGTGAGGTGCTCGCTTCGATCGAGCGGAACCGTATGGACGGACACGGATCACGGAGGTGATTGCACCCAACACCTCCAACATCTCGGTGCCTCGGATCGGGGAGGAGGTGGCCACCCGGAGAGGGGAGGACTCTCGGAGTTCCTTCGCACTCGGCCACCCACCTTCTCGAGTCAGAGGACCCACTCGGCGCGGATGATGGCTGCGTCTCGTTGAGCGAAGCTCAACATCGCTCGATGCCGGGATCACGAGAAGGCACTGTTCGCCTCCATCACCGGAGGCGGCACTCTCATAGTGGGAGAACTTCCTCGTCATGCGGCCACGAGGGCCGGGCTATCACTTGGGCGGAGTTCATGCCGCTTTCGGAAGGCTCATGTCCCGGATTGATGAAGTTGAAGAAGAAGGAATTTAGCGCGTTCACGCGGCGCCGTCGATTCGAGAGTACCTCCATGAGTTCAACTATCTTTCTCGGTATGCTCCACGAGGATGTGCCTACAGATGAGGCAAGCGGGAGAAGTTCATGGATGGCTTATGCGAGGAGCTTGGGACAAGCTATCTATTGTTGACTTCCCCGACTTCCAGACCTTGGTCGACAAGACCATCATCGCCGAGCATAAGGCGAGGGCACTTGGCGACTCTCTCAAGCGTAAGTGGGAGGCCCAGAAGGCATCCAGGGCCGTTACTCCTCGTCCGTATGGCGGACCAGCTCCGGTGCGTCCCTCCGCGACTGCAGCACCACCGAGGGCACCGGCGTTCGTTCCACGCCCACCGCAGGCCGTGCCCCAGTCACGTGCACCTGCGGGACAGCCAAGAGGCATCCGCCATTCCGCCGCGGATGTCGTATGTTTCTTCTGCCACGACAAGGGGCATTATGCTAATAATTGCCCTAAGAAGACTGGAGCGGCCCCTCTTCCTAATGGAGGACGTGGGCAAGGGAGTGGTCGTGATCAGAAGGCCCCAAATGTGGGAAGCGGCCGAGTCAACCTTGTTGGACCGTAAGGGCGACTAGAGGGGGGGGGGTGAATAGGAGCACGCTCACTTTTTCACAAATTATGAACTCAATACAATTTCACTCCAGTAGCTATTAGAAAGCTATGAAGATCAATATACCATCTGTGGAAGACTAGTATTGAATCCAATTAAACCCCTAAGCAATGCTACAAAAATCAACTAAGATTGCAAAGACTCACAGCACGGGCGGTCTTACCGCTGGACCCAATCGGTCGGACCGATTGCCGGGCGGTCTGACCGGCGTTATGCTGGCGGTCGGACCGCTCCAAAATCGATCGGATTGGTGATGACGGCGGTCCGACCGGCCGACTCGAACCGATCCGCAATAATAAAATCGGCCGATGACGAAGTTGCAATTAGGTGAAACTTTTGATTCTCAACTCCAATCTTTATGAAACTTTGCACACACCTTCTATATGCTGTTGAGAACCTATTCCAATCGAATATTATGATAATTCTTGGAGCGATCTTGAGCAATTGCCAATTGATTAACGAAGGTCTAAAGCGGGCAAGAACGAAAACTTGATCCTAATGCTTGTTCGTGAGAGATTGATGATCAAGATGATGCTAGATAGATTCACACATATCACAGCAAGCTAATCCACGTGAAAGAATCAATCACAAACTCGCGGATCAAAGGAAGCCCTAAAAACACGAAATTGAAAGCAAGAACGAAAGGAGACTTATCTCAAACAAACCTTGCATAGATTGATTTCGTGATTGATGCTGTATTACATCCACACCATCATGGATCAGTAGACAATCAAGGATCACGAAATTCTCCTCAAACCATGAAAAGCCCTAGCCTCCACCTCAACTCCCCTAAAGACAATTAGGGTTTTGAAACATAAAAAGGCGAGAGAGGAAGAGGTGCAGCCACCATCTCCTCCTATTTATAGTGGAGGCCTAAAACTCTTAGGGTTTGACTCTCTTGGGCTCCCGTGAAGGCCCACTAACAAGCGGGTCACACACGCGCGCCATGCGGCGCCGTCTTTAACCTTTTGACCTAAACCGCTTCACCATGCGTCATGGATTTGCCAATAGGTCACCCTTGTCCATCTTGTGTCACGCTTGAGTCGTTGACCTCACCCGCATCGTCAATCGTTACGGACCTCAACTCTCCAAGTCTAGTCCCGATCTTCCTCGCCGTTGACCGTCGTTGACCACCAAGCAACCTGCACAACCATAGACAAGCAAACACGAATTCGGGAATAAGTTCTTCACAACTTGACCCATGTTAGTCAAAACATGCATCATGCAAAACATATGCCATGGAACCCATGTACTTGACCTAACAAAACAGCATCGCCACGAAGTTGGCCGATGATCAAGTGAATACCGGTCTGACCACTCCGGTGAGCGGTCGGACCGCCATGGCGGTCGGACCGCTCCACAATGAGCGGTCGGACCGCCACGAGAACAGCGAATTTCATACCCTCAAAAACCGAAACCTTCTGGAAACTTAAATCCAATAGAACTTCTTACTGGAGACTCCAAAAATTATGAGACCAAGTGCATTGGGATCCCCTCACTTGCCAACAACACCTATTTTTGGCCCAGCTCGTTTTGAACACTTTTAGGTCACCGCGGTCCGATCGCCCCACATGGCGGTCCGACCGATTTGGGACCGATCGGACCATGATGCAAGGACCGGTCGGACCGCCTCGCCCGAATACTTGTAGCTTTGTCGAAAACACGTGAAACTACAACCCGTAAACGCTATTGCCAATTGTCACATCATCCTAAGATCTGTAACATATTCCCATGAATTCCACAATCTCCCCCTTGATGAACACATTGGCAATTATCCAGAAAATGTAAGAAAGAGGTTTGAAAACGAGTTTACTCGCGGTTTTAGACAAAGGCACAACTTGGTCCATAAGCAAGAAAAAGCAATGAAAATGACCAAGCGGCATCGAATAGTATAGGCATGTGAGACAAGGCAAAAGAAAGCACAAAACTTTGATTTCGGAAAAGGGTCAAAATTCTCACATGAGGTCCATATGAAAGAACAATTGTTCAATTGACCTATGATCATTGTGAGTATAAAAGAATGCAATTCAAGTTCGAATATTCAATAAGACAATAAGAATGCAACTCAAGAACTCCCCTCACTATGATCCTCAATTTTCAAATTTTCGATTTCTCCCTTTGTATAAACTTCTCCCCAATAAAGAAATATCTTCTTATTAACACAATCTTCTCTTCTCATTTAACACATCTTCTCCCCTTTGACAATGGATTCATCAAGGAATCACGCCTTCCTCTCATCCGGAGATAACAAATATAGGATAAAGGAAGAATCGAAACAAAGAAGCATAAAGAGGAATATGCATGAAGTGCAATGGAGTGGCTTCAATTTTGTATTTTCAATTTTTGATTACAAGAAGCTTTGGAGATTACCCAAAAGAACAAGCTAGTATCTCTAATATTGCACAAACAGACATATCAAGCTGACAAATAGCTAGCAAGATCATGGTAAGACATATATATCAAAGCTAAGCACAAAGGCTCAAAAGTAAGCGATGGATTTGATCAATTTAAGCAACGCTTCAAATTCAAAGAAGTTCATCAACGAGGATCCTAAAGTGAAATTGGCCATGTCAAAATGTCAAAGTGAGATCAAAAATCTAACAAAGACCACATTAAGAGTCAATCAAGTCCGTATTGAATCATTTTGCTCAATATTTTATAAACGCCCATTTGTCAACATTTTTCTCATTTGCATTGAATATTGAAGTTGACTAATGATCTAACTTAGTGACAAGATCTGGACTAGGAGCCATCCACAAACTCATCCTAAGCTTCGACCAAAAGTTGATTAAAGGTATATCTTAGTAAAGAAGATCTGGACTAGGAGCCATCCACAAACTCTTTCTAAGCTTCTACAAGGCGACAAATCTTGAGGTTCATGTCATTCCCGACAAGCGGTCCCCATGAGATCGTCAGGTTCATCAAACTATCTCCAAGTTCATGTCATTTGACAAGCGATCTCGTAAGAATAGTTTGGCACAATTTAAGCATAAGACAATCTTGATTTTCATTTTTCACAAGAGCGATTTTAGAATCTCAAGAACACAAAAGCTCAAGTAATGGTCAATTTTAGATCAAAGAGCTAACAAAGCAATTACAGCGAGGCCAATGTCACAAGAGGAGCACTAATTGCGCAACTTGCTAAAACATCCACAAATTGCAATTTCTTAGTTTGAGTTGTTTAAAAAGTTCTAGCTCATATAGCAAAGACTTAGCTACACATGTAAAAGCATGATAATTCTAGCAAGTCAAAGAACTAGACATGACATTGAGCAAGAATTGAAATACAAAAGCTCTAAAGGGTAATAGGCAAAGCTTCATCAAATTTTTAAAGATAAGCAGAAAAACTTATATTACAATGCATTTTTTTTTAATTTTTCATACCTTGTTGGAGTTTTCATATGAATGCAATATGACACAATGAGATGCAATGAAAAAGCCTAAAAACCTAAAAAGTTCGAAAAGATCACTACGTTCAGAAAAAGAACAATAAAAGATCAAAAGAACAAGGAAGGATAAGAAAAAGATCAAACTCCCCCTCAAACCAACCCATAAGGATAAATTACCCCTAACTCGCTTCTTAAGGAGGAAAATCTGGTTTGATCTAAAGGCTTGGTAAGAATATCGCCAATTGAGCTTGGACTCTCTGAAGTGCATCACAATATCTCCTTTTTCAACATGATCTTTAAGGAAGTGAAAGCGAATGTCTATGTGCTTAGTCCTAGAATGTTGCACTGGGTTTTTAGCAATATTAATAGCAGAAGTGTTATCACAGAAAAGAGGAACACTAGCAAAGTTTAACCCATAATCTTTCAAAGTGGACGTCATCCACAAAATCAGCTCTGACAACTAGCGGCCACTACATACTCCGCTTCAGCGGTGGGTTGTGCAACAGAAGACTGCTTCCTAGAAGACCAAGATACAAGAGAAGTGCCTAGGAAGTGACAGGTGCCTGAGGTACTCTTCCTATCTAACAAACTGACCATAAAATCGAATCTGAAAAACCTCTAATGGACAAAGTCAAGAGCGGGAATACCAAATGCCATATAAGAGGGTAGAGTGTAAATACCGAATATAAACTTAACGGCTTGGCGATAGGAAGTTCTCGGAAACGCCTGAAATCTTGCACAAAGACATACCGTGAAGTGAATGTCCGGTCTCGAGGCCGTCGAGATCTGAAGGGAGCCGATCATGCTCGGTACTCGCGTTGATCCACGACTTCTCCTTCCTCATCTGGATCCAAAACAGTCGAAGTTGTCATGGGAGTGGAAATTGGCTTGCAGTCACCCATGTTGAAGCGTTTGAGTAGATCTTTAGTGTACTTCGTCTGATGGATGAAAGTTCCTTCCTTGCATTGCTTGATTTGCAGTCCCAAAAAGTAATTAAGTTCTCCCATCATACTCATCTCAAATTCCACGGACATAGTGTCGAAAAGCTATTATCTGTTCCGGAGGATGCTTTCTCTGAATGCGAGTGGAGCGCCGGGTGAGATGTCGTTTCTTCGACCTCCGCAGTCTGCTGATGATGATGATGCAGCGGAGCCTCAGCGAAGGTGAAGTAGGCGTGGCGAGTTCTTGTATCAATATGGGCGCCTCGGCGAAGAAATTGAGGAATGACATTAGCCGTCCTCATCTTCCTCCACAAAAATGCTCTCTGTCACACCAGAAATCATCAGTAGCAATTGATCTAGCTCGGGGCTAGTCTCATCAAAAGTGACATTACAAGTCTCCTGAATAATGTTAGTCTCAGTATTAAAAACTCGAAAACCCCTCGAATGAGCAGGATAACCCAGAAATACCCCATCAAAAGTTCTTGATTCAAATTTATCTAAGTTGCCTGTCTTAAGGATAAAACACTTTGATCCAAAAACTCGAAAATGCGAAACAGAGGGTTTTCTACCAAAACGAAGCTCATAAGGAGTCTTGCCTAAAGAAGGTCTCAAAAAGACACGATTGGCAATATGGCAAGCAGTACCAATAGCTTTGGCCCAAAATCTCCTTGGTGTGTTATACTCGTCTAGCATCGTCCTAGCCATTTCGACCAAAATCCTATTCTTCCTTTCCACCACGCTATTTTGTTGAGGGACGTGTGGAGAGGAGAACTGATGCTCAATACCACGCTCAGCACAAAAAGAAGCAAAAGAAGCATTTTTGAACTCCGTGCCATTATCGCTGCGAATCGCTCTCAAAGCACCAGGAAGCTCAGAAGCCAAACGAAGAACAAGGTCATGAAAATAACCAAAAGCTTCATCTTTTGAAGTAAGAAAGAACACCCAAGTATATCTAGAAAGATCATCGACTATGACAAGAATATACCATTTTCCACCGACTGACCGGACTTTGGCAGGACCAGCGGTATCCATATGAAGCAAGCGTCACCGGTCCGTCGGTCATAACCATAGTCCTGAGAAGGGTGTGAGGCGGCAACTTGTTTGCCATGCCTACTGAGCGCACATCTGACATCCTTGATGACTTTGAGTTTGGGCAAACCTCTCATGAGATCAAGGTTGCTAACTCGTGTCGATGATCAAAACCAATGTGCCCCAAACGTCGATGCCAAAGCCGAAATCGAAGAAGATGTAAGCAAATATTTAAGAGATCCAAAGAAGAGATTACGAAAAATCGGCTCCAAAATTCTACCAACTCTAGAGATTCCAAACACAAGCTCACGGTAGAATCAAGCACCACGACAAGCATTTTCTTAAAAGCAGTCTCATAGCCATCATCAAGAAGGTGAGATACGGAAAGGAGATTATACCTAAGCTTGTCCACAAGAGCGACATCCTTTAGAATAAATTTATTGTTTACCCTAATTGATCATGTTCCTTCAATTAGCCCTTGTGTATCATCTCCAAAGGTGATGAAGTCACCACTGTTGCCGCGTGAAAGAGGTGAACCATTTTGAGTTTCGGTCATGTGGCGTGAACATCCGAGTCAACGAACCACGTGTTCTTCCCTTTCGCGGTAATCACGAAAATCAAGGAACAAAAGAGCGATGTGTCTCAATCTTCAAGTTAGATAAACAAGATTTAGGAATCGATCTTGAGACACACGTCTGAAGGAGTATACAAACCGAAGTACTATCCTTGATTTCATCTAACATTCGGTTATGAGCAATGTTTAAATTAACATGAGACTTAAAGCGTCCATGGGCTGTCTCGACGGCGTTGGTGGCGGTCGAGCCGTGACCAAAGCGGTCGACCGGTGACCACAATGATCGAGACCATGATCGATAAACATTAGAATTAGGATATTTAGAAACATAATGATTTGCATGAAAGAAAAATCCTAATCGAGTTTATTCTTTTCGGTGTTACCATGTCTCATAGAAGCTCTAGGTTGCATGAATGAAATTCTATCAAAATTTTTCCTATCATTTTCAACCTCATGTGAAGAATTCAATCAAGTGCCCACCTTTCTTGCAATAAGTGCAATGGTATTTGGTACCACTAGAAGAAGCACTATTTGAATTAATACAAGGTTGAGCAAAGCTGCTGCAGATTTAAAAGATGTTTTTGCGAGTTGGGTTTTGAATTCAATTAAACCTTTTCCAAGACTTGAATGAATTTTGGGTTTGAATTGTCTTGAAAAGAATTGAATCCTAAACCTTGCTTCTTATAAGGAGTTTTAGACTTGTCAAGAATCATGTTTAATTGTTTCTTACCTTTAGAAAATTTCTCTAATGTATCATGAAGATAAGCATTTTCTTTTCTCAAGTTAACACAAGCATCACAAGTTTTATTCATAGATTTCTCCTTATACGAAGCAATTTCAAGCTTAAGAGCGGAACATGAAGCACAAGTAGTATTTTCAATATTGTCCTTAAGCTTAGCATATTTGACTCTAGCAGCTTCTAAGATATCTTTGATTTCACGTTCTTTTTCTAAACATGAAGTGCAAGGGCTAGATTCAAATACATCAAAAGCAATCAATTTACTAGATTCTAAACATTTTTCACAAGGAGCACTTTTAATTTCATTTAGTTCAGATCTAGCATTCTCAAGTTGTTGTACGAAATATTATGAGCGATTTGTAACTTGGTAATTTAAATGCATAGCATGACAAGATAAACATTCATCGAGTTCAAGAGTCTTAGCATTTTTAAGCTCTACTTTTAGTTTGTTAATATTTGACTCTAATTTCTTATTCTTTGTCATGACAAATTCTAGCGCTTCATCTTGACTAAGCAATTGCTCAACTATAGAATCATATTTAGCAGAAAGCTCATCATAAGAAAAAGATACCTCATCATCATCAATGTTGTCGGTGTCGACCATGAAGCACATGCCGGTGAAGTCTTTGGCCTTCCTTTCTTTTGCCTTGAGGATCTCCTCCTCCTTGTCCTCCTCACTCCCGGTATCCACATCGCTCAAGGATTGATCCTCAAAGCGGCAAGGACCGGTGGCGACCTTCACAAGCTTATTAGCCTCATACCTTGATTTGTTGAAAGGAGGCTTCTTCCAAGTGACTTTCCTTCCTTATGATTGCTCTTACCTTTCGACTTGGGGCAATTTGCGGATATGATTTAGCTCACCACATTCATAGCATGTCACCGGACCACCTCTCTTTTGTTTCTCACATTATTGTAGGCCGTGTGAATTTTTAGCTAGAAGAGCTAACTCTGTTTGAGGATACTTTCAAGCTCCTCTTCATGAATAGCGGATAAACAAGCAAATGAAAATCCGGAAGAAGATTCAAAAGAGTCATCAAAAGCCTTTTGAGAGGATCGCTACCAAAGCTAAATTATCTTTCTTGGGATGATCAACTCTTTTAATTTCATGAGTCTTGAGTTTACTATAAAGCAATTCTAAAGTAAGACTTGAAAGATCAACATTTTCCTCTATAGCGATAGCTTTCATCTCCCACTCCTTGGTATTGATTGCGACCAAGAGATGGGTGGCATTTTCAGATTGAGAATATTCAATATCAACGACTTTCATTTGATTAATTACTTTATTAAAGCGATGAAAATGTCATCGATGCTCTCTCGGGGCGCATCTCGAATTTATTGTATTCACGCTTGTAAACAGTTTGGCGTACCTTTTGATTTGGGGCGAACCCTCATGATATGTTTCGAGAGTGTTCCAAATTTCATCTTGTGATTGAAAGATTACAAATTCGATCATATTCTTGTCTACCAAGTGCACCATATAAAAGATTCTTAGCCTTATTGTTGTTAGCCAAAAGAATTACGAAGCGGTGTAGCAATTTCGGAATAACGGTGGGGCTCTAACAACATCCCAAATAGCTTGTCTTCGCTCTCAAGAAAGACGCGCATACGATTCTTCCAATAGGCATAGTCGTGCCCATCGAAGATATGCGGTTTAGTAGAAAACTTATCCATCGCCAAAGTTCAGTGACCGGTTAAGATTAAGATTGAACTAACCGGGCTCTGATACCACTTGTTGGACCGTAAGGGCGACTAGAGGGGGTGAATAGGAGCACGCTCACTTTTTCATAAATTATGAACTCAATACAATTTTACTCCAGTAGCTATTAGAAAGCTATGAAGATCAATATACGATCTGTGGAAGACTAGTATTGAATCCAATTAAACCCCTAAGCAATGCTACAAAATCAACTAAGATTGCAAAGACTCACGGCAGGCGGTCGACCGCTGGACCCAATCGGTCGGACCGATTGTCGGCGGTCCGACCGGCGTTATCTTGGCGGTCGGACCGCTCAAAATCGGTCGACCGGTGATGACGGCGATCGGACCGCCGACTCGAAACCGATCTGCAGCGATAAATCAGCCGATGACGAAGTTGCAATTAGGTGAAACTTTTGATTCTCAACTCCAATCTTTATGAAACTTTGCACACACCTTCTATATGCTATTGAGAACCTATTCCAATCGAATATTATGATAATTCTTGGAACGATCTTGAGCAATTGCCAATTGATTAACAGAAGGTCTAAAACCGGGCAAGAACGAAAACTTGATCCTAATGCTTGTTCGTGAGAGATTGATGATCAAGATGATGCTAGATAGATTCACACATATCACGACAAGCTAATCCACGTGAAAGAATCAATCACAAACTCGCGGATCAAAGGAAGCCCTAAAAACACGAAATTGAAAGCAAGAGCGAAAGGAGACTTATCTCAAGCAAACCTTGCATAGATTGATTTCGTGATTGATCTTTGGATTACATCCACACCATCATGGATCGATAGACAATCAAGGATCACGAAATTCTCCTCAAACCATGAAAAGCCCTAGCCTCCACCTCAACTCCCTAAAGACAATTAGGGTTTTGAAACATAAAAGGCGAGAGAGGAAGAGGTGCGACCACCATCTCCTCCTATTTATAGTGGAGGCCTAAAACTTAGGGTTTGACTCTCTTGGGCTCCGTTAAGGCCCACTAACAAGCGGGTCACACACGCACGCTTCGGCGCCGTCTTTAACCTTTGACCTAAACCGCTTCACCATGCGTCATGGATTTGCAAATAGGTCACCCTTGTCCATCTTGTGTCACGCTTGAGTCGTTGACCTCACCCGCATCGTCAATCGTTCGGACCTCAACTCTCCAAGTCTAGTCCGATCTTCCTCGCCGTTGACCGTCGTTGACCACCAAGCAACTGCACAACCATAGACAAGCAAACACGAATTCGGGAACAAGTTCTTCACAACTTGACCCATGTTAGTCAAAACATGCATCATGCAAAACATATGCCATGGAACCCATGTACTTGACCTAACAAAACAGCATCGCCACGAAGTTGGCCGATGATCAAGTGAATCTGCGTCGACCGCTCGGGTGAGCGGTCGGACCGCCATGGCGGTCGGACCGCTCCACAATGAGCGATCGGACCGCCACCAGAACAGCGAATTTCATACCCTCAAAACCCGAAACCTTCTGGAAACTTAAATCCAATAGAACTTCTTACTGGAGACTCCAAAAATTATGAGACCAAGTGCATTGGGATCCCCTCACTTGCCTACAACACCTATTTTTGGCCCAGCTCGTTTTGAACACTTTTAGGTCACCGCCGGTCCGATCGCCCACATGGCCGGTCCGACCGATTTGGGACGGTCGGACCGCCTGTCTGAAATACTTGTAGCTTTGTCGAAAACAAGTGAAACTACAAACCGTAAACACCATTGCCAATTGTCACATCATCCTAAGATCTGTAACATATTCCCATGAATTCCACAAACCTTATCTTGGCCGAGGAAGCTCAGGGTGCACCCGACGTCGTGTTGGGTACACTTTTCGTTAACTCTCGGCAGGCTCATGCTTTTATTTGATTAGGGCTTCTCACTCGTTTATATCGAGTCTTTTCTGCACTTAGTGATCTTTCACCGATCCCTGCATGTTCCTTTGATTATTCATTCTCGGAATCGGTGATGAGAGTGAAAATGAATCTTGGGGTGTTTTGATTGAAATTGGAGGAGTGGGATTTTTGGCAAATCTTATTCTCCTCAATTCAGTAAAGTTGGATGTGATACTTGGCATGGATTGGTTGTCTCAACATAGGGGACAAATCGATTGCGCCAGAAGGTTCATTTCCCTCACGAGCCCGTCTGGCGGTCAAGTGGGAATTTTTCTGAAGCTGCAAGAACCACACCTATATGCACTTGAAGCCAAGCTAACCATGGAGATTCATGAAGTCCCGTGGTGTGTGAGTTCAGCGATGTGTTTCAGAAGATGCGGGATGCCTCCGAGAAGAGACATTGAATTTGTCATCGAGTTGCTTCCGGTACCGTTCCTATTTCAAAGAGGCGTGTCGAATGCCTCCAAATGAATTGGAGGAGTGAAGAAGCAGCTTGGCGAGCTTCAAGAGAAGGGTTTTATTAGCGAGCTCATCACCGTGGGGTTGTCTGTTATCTTTGTGAAGAAGAAAGACAAGACTTTACGGATGTGTGTTGATTACCGTCCGTTGAATGCTTGTGGCGGTGAAGAACAAGTATCCCTGCCTCGGATTGATGACCTCTTGATCAATTGACCGGTGCTCGGGTATTCTCAAGATTGATCGAGGTTGGGCTATCATCAAGTCCGAATCGGATCGGAAGACATTCGAAGGCGGCTTTCTCTACTCGTTATGGATTATACGAGTATACCGTTATGTCCTTCGGTTTGACCAATGCTCTGCTCTTTTCATGAATCTTATGAACATGGTATTCATCGAGTATTTGGACAAGTTCGTGGTTGTCTTTATCGATGATATCCTTATCTATTCGAGGATCTTTGAGGAGCATCTTTGAACATCTGAAGCTAGTGTTGGGGAAACTTGCGAGCATCAACTTTATGCGAAGTTCGAAGAAGTCTGAGTTTTGGTTGAAGGAAGTGGCATTCTTGGGTCATGTTCTTTCAGCATCCGGTGTCGCTTGTTGATCCTAGCAAGGTCAATGATGTGCTATCATGGGTCCAGACGAAGTCAGTCACTGAAGTGAGGAGTTTTCTCGGTTTAGCGGGATACTATCGTCGCTTTATTGAGAACTTCTCCAAAATTGCCAAGCCAATGACCGAGTTACTCGGAAGGGCGGGGAAGTATGTGTGGTCTGCGATTGCGAGAAGAGTTTTCAAGAACTCAAGAGCAGTTGACCACACTCGGTTCTTGTTCTTCCGATGTCCACCGGCTTCGATATCTATTGCGGCGCTTCGCGAGGCTCGGTTGTGTTCTTATGCAAGAGGGCCAGGTGGTGGCTTATGCATCGAGGCGGTTGCGGCCTCATGAGCTTAATTATCCAACCCATGACTTGGAGTTAGCTGCGGTGATCCATGCACTAAAGATTTGGCGGCATTACCTCATCGATGTCGTTGCGAAGTATATTCGGATCACAAGAGTGCAAGTACTTGTTCACCCAACGGATCTGAACCTTAGGCAAAGAAGGTGGTTGGAATTGATCAAGGATTATGATATGGGTCTTCAATATCATCGGGAAAAGCAAATGTTGTGGCCGATGCTCTCGATCGCAAGGTTCATTGCAATTCCTTAATGGTCTTGGAGCGTGACTGACCCTTCATGAAGAATTTCAGCGGCTCAACTTGGGAGTGGTTGAGCAAGGTTCTCTCATTGCTTTGGTTGTGCAACCAACCTTGGAGGACCAAATCATGGCTACTGCTGCATCATATGTCGGTGTGAGTCACATCAAGGAAAATATCAAGAGTGGCTCCGCTAAGTGCTTTTACGAGGGCGACCATGGGGTCATTTGGTTCGGATCACGCTGGTTGTTCGAAGATCATGGAATTGCGGAACTTAATTCTCCGCAAGCTCATGACTCTCCGTTGTCTATTCATCCCGGGGCCACGAAGATGTATCAAGATCTTGGCGAAGATTACAGTGGACCGAATGAAGCGGAAATCGCAAGGTTCGTTCTTGAGTGAGTCGGCGTATGTCGTCGTGTCAAGGCCGAGCATCGGCGTCGGCAGGCGCTTGACATTTGCCTATTCACGAATGGAAGTGGGATTCGATCGGGATGGATTTTATCACGATGCGCCTCGCACCTCAAGGGCAATGATGCCATCGGGTTGTCATTGATCGGCTAACTAAAGTGGCGCCTCCCTTCCAGTCAAGGCGGATCTCCGTATAGGCGGTTGGCGGATCTCTACATTGCCCGCATCGTGAGCTTACATGGGGTACCCAAGACAATTGTCTCGGATCGTGGTTCTCTGTTCACCTCTCGCTTTTGGCATGGTTTGCAGAAGCTATGGGAACTCGCCTCTCTTCGGCCTGACTTATCATCCTCAAACCGATGGCGGTGAAAGAGTCAACCAAGTATTGGAAGACATGCTCGTGCTTGTGTTCTCTCCTATGGAAAGCATTGGGAGAAATGTTTGCCATTCGCCGAGTTCTCCTACAATAACAGTTTCAAGCTAGTCTTGGAATGGCACCTTCGAGGCTTTGTATGGCGTAAAATGCGAGAACTCACTGTTGAATTGGTCGAAGGTGAAAGACCATTCTTTGGCCTGAACTCCATCAATGAAGCCGAGAGCGAGTTGATTGATTCGAGATCGTTGCGCATGCGGCTCGATCCGAGCAAAAGAGCTATGCGGATCGTCGTCGTCGTGAGTTGAGCTTTGAGCCGAATGACTTTGTTTATCTCAAAGTCTCTCCTTTGAGGGTCATCGGCGATTCGGCGTCAAGGGCAAGTTGGCTCCTCGATATGTCGGTCCATACCGAGTCATCGAGAAGAAGGAGTATCGCCTACATGTTGGAGTTACTGCTTGCACTTGAGGGGTGCATGATGTGTTCCATGTATCCCACTCAAGAAGTGCCTCCGCGTTCCAAGCGAGGAAGCTCGTTGGAAACTCTTGATGTTCGGGAAGATTTGACCTACAAGGAGCACCTGTTCGCATCCTTGAAGAGGCTGAGCGAAGAACGAGGAATCGTGCCATCAAGTTCCTCAAAGTTCGATGGTCAAACCATTACGAAGATGAAGCCACTTGGGAAAGGAAGATCGTCTGCGTCTGTTGCCCCTCTTTCTTTCTTGAGTGAGTCAAATCTCGGGCGAGATTTACATGTAAGGGGAGGTTTTGTAACATCCCAAATTGGGTTTGTGTTTCAAATGTAATAAAAATGAGGATAAATTAAAACTTTTGTTGCCTCATGTGTTGTTACAGTGTTTGAAACCTCTTTCCTTTAAATTAGTGGAAATTAAAACTCAAAATTTCCCCATTAAATTCAAGTCATAAATCTCCTCAATGAAAATCTGGTGCCCAACCCCTCAAAATAATTTTCATTGGACCTAGGAGATGTTTAACACCTCAGAATTATTTCATAATTTTCAGAAATTATTTGATAATTTTTGAGGCAAGTCAAACATTAGTCAAACTCCTAAAATAGCCTTCTGGAATTTTTAGAGAAAAATACAGTACATGAAAATCTCTGAAAAATCTATGTAAGGTTAATCATCTAGTAAACAACCTCGATTAAAATTTCAAAATTATTGGAGCTTGTTTGCTATCTTAATTAATTATCCTAAATCATTTCGACAAATAACTCAAAATCAGCATTTACTATTCCTTGGACTCAAGTCACACTCGGGTTCAAGCCATCGGTTCGATCGGATCAACTAAATGCAACGACTCGGCCACCTCGGGCGCTTTCAATTTTGACCGTTAGATCTAGATCGTGCGGCCTTCGATCGAAGTAACGTTCGGACCGCGATCCTTCCCTTGGTTTGAACCGTTCATCGTAGATCGGCTCGAAAGAGAGAACGTTCGGACTATCGAAGATGTTAAATTGAGTGGCGCCGTCCGATTAAATCTAACGGTGTGTCGCGCCTTCGTCTTCCTCACTCGGCTCGCGTCGGCCAAAGAAGTCAGCGGTGGCGGTGAAAGTGCGAGGCGTGGCGTCGGGTCACCTCACTTTGACCAACGACTCTCGGCATTAATGAGCACTTGTCATCGCCGCCTCCGAAGTCTTCGTCCTCCTCGAGTGCACCTGCCCCCGTCGCCCTCAGTCGACCTCAACTCGGTGCAAAGCCATTTTTTCTTGCCGTTGCTCCTCTCGCTCTTTCGGCTATAAGACTCCTCCAGAGGCTTCCTTAGCATTCTTTGAACACCTTTGAGCTTCAGCATCGCTTCTAGTGCACTGAGTGAGCTCCTTGGTGAAATATTGCTCTCGGCCGCCATTGTTAAAGCTTCAAGTTCTTCGGTGAAAGTGGTGTTCTTGGCCCTCTCATCCGAACCTGTTGCTTCCTCAGTTGCTTAGCCTCTCGAAGAGTAATAACCCTCTGTCGATTTTGCTTTTGGCAGCAGAGAGCAGCTCAATTTCTGTTTTCCCCCTTTCAGCCGCAAAGGGTGATCTTCTTCTTTAGCTCTGGTAAGTGCACCATTTTCGAATTCCTCGCTCCCTCCGCTTACTCTCATCTCTGTGCGCATTAGCCCTCAATCAATTTCACATTTGGCCGCAGGGATCTTATCAATTTGGTTTTTCCCCTCTTTCGGCCGAAAAGATTGTTTGTCATCTCCAGCTCCGGTAAGTCCATATCTGTCCAATTCCTTGCTTCAGTACGTACTCCATGCTATTGCGATCATCGTAGTAGCTTTAGATTTCACTATTTTTGCTTGAGTCGCCGGCGCATCGTCGGGCTTTGCCTCTGTTCTTTTTGTCGGTCATCGTTGTCGGACGAAAAACAGAGAGCTTCCGGCTATCGTTGAGTTTGAGCCGTAGGATTTTAGATCAATCGCTCGGATTCTTGTGGCCGTGATCGGACGCGCGCGCTAGGTCATCGCGCGTGGCCGTCCGATTTTCGATCAACGGTCCAGATCTGGATGAACGTTCGGACCGCCGGACATCCTTTGGCATCTGGTTCGTTTATCTTTCATCCAACGGTCGATGCTTAGGTTTACGCGCGAGTTACATTGCTTTGTGTTTGGGCGTTTGTTTTCGGATCTTGGCCCAGATTTGTCCACGTCGTTTATCCGAGTGTATTTCTCGGATAGAGTTATTTTAGCAACCGAAAAATAGTTTTATCTTTGGTAATGTATAAGTAATTCATTTTAACTCCAAAATCGGCCAAACCATACATTATTTTTCATTTTTAATGAACTTTATTCTAAAATAGGTTTCAACTATGTTTCTGCAGCAGAAAATTTAGATCTTGAAAGTAAGCATTAAACGGATTATCTGTACAACTGAAAAATAGTATAACTTAGAAAACTCATAACTAATTATTGCAAGCTCCAAATGAGATGAATCCAGTGGGGCTGTTCATCTTATAAGATGCTTGATTTATCATAAAAATTTTAGTAGCTCCACCGTTCTAGAAAAATTTCACTAAAATCATTGCTTAGGTGAATAGTGCTATTTTTCATTTTCTGACCGACTGAAAATGTTTTGGCCATAACTTTTGCATTGAGAATCCAAATCAATTGGTTCTTGTTGCTTTAGTTCATAAAAATTATGTTCTTTCTACTGTAAAAATTTGAGAACTTTTTGCTGAGTTTTGCTGTTGCATCTTTTGATGTTTCTCGCCTTATTGGTTCTTGTTGGTTCTTTCGATAGGTTGCGACAATATTGATAATAGCGAGAGTGATCCTCTGACAAAACAATGAGCTTCACAAGGCAAGATATTTGATCATAAATGTCCCATTACTTTCAAAGTCTAATATCTTGTTTACAAACTATATGAATGCATTGCTTTTGTGTCCAATTATTTTTGCCCTGTTTAGAGGTAGCTATTCCTAATGCATTGTTGCCATTAAAATTGTTATCCCCTGCCACAACCATAAGTTATTATCATCGCTGGTGAATTAGAGCTCGGTGATTTAATTATGCTCTTTTACTGTCTTTGCGATGTCATGCTTAGAAATGCTTAGCTACCGGTAGAATTGGGCGGTTATCGACTTAGTCGATGACCTTGATCACACAAATCATTTTGTTTATTTTTGGTTCAGCACCTTATGCTTTTGTTTTGTAAAAACCGAAAATGAAACAAAATGATTTGACTTGGGCACAATGGCATGTTGGCGTGATTGTTGGGTGTGACAAGGAAAGGTGCCCAGGTCCCTAAGGACCGAAAATGTTGCTTGCGCCATCAGTCCAAGCACTTTTAGCGTACTAACCACATGAGGGTTATATGGGACCCCTCTTGACCTAGTACTTTGGAGTGTGTTATCTCCGAGTCGCGGGAGGAGCGTTGTGTGTGTTGTGTGAAAAAAGGAATTGTGTTCTTGTGTTGGGTGTGCGGTGGTGGAGTTTAGGGATGGACTCTCCACCTCGAGGCGTCATGATTGTCAGAGGCTTTACCCGTGAGGGGTAGTTGTCAGGTGGGCCACGACCCGACACAGCGTATGGGTTTCTATCCATACAGGCGACTCGAAGGTAATACATAATATTGGAAAAGTCTCGTAGGACTTAGCGTGTAGGCATACCAAAGGAAGTGTGCTTAATCAAGTGGCAAAAGGCGATCGACATGTGGGTAAGTTGGTACACCTGCGAGGATAAAACTATTCGAATAGCCTCGTCCTAGGTTATGGACACGCTTGGTGATTTCACGCAAGATCTAGACTTCAACAAGCTGTTTTTGTTTTAAAATTAAAACTTGATGGTTGGCATGAATGGGTAATTCATGCTATTGTGGTGGCTATTGGGTTAGCCACTTCGAGGAATTTTTTCTTGTTGTTGATACTTGGTTACTCTTGTTTTTATCAAATAAAATCAGATTGTAAAAGCGCCTTTGATCTATTACATTATTGCAAATAAAACTTGCTTATTGCTTACAAACTTGAGTCTAGCTTTGCTCCACTTAAATAAGCTTGCATATAGTTATTGTATAGATCATTATCATTCTTATATATCTTGCGAGTACATTCAAAGTACTCACCCGACTTTTTTTGAAATTTGCTTTTGTTCTGAGAGGAAGAAGGTGAGCCCCAAGGGCTTCACTTACGTGAGATGTGCTACTGAGTTCGACGGCTAGGCGGCACAGTCGGTTGCCTTGTGGGTAAAAGGCACACCGTTGGGCTCTTTGTTTATCGCCATCTTATGGCACTTTTGCTTCATTACATAATATTTACATTGGCGGTTGGCCTCTTTGTTATATTTACTCTTGAATATTATTATGTATGTCTTTATTTTGTTCTGTGCTTTCGGTTCTATGTGATTGAATGGAATTGATGCATGAACTTTTGTGAGAGGGGTGTATACTGCACTCTGGGAAGTATACAATCCTTGGCGTCACGAGTTATTATGCTTATGATGATAGGGTCAAGTGGTGACTAATCATTATAAGCTTAATAATCCCGGGGGCGTCACATAACTGGCAAATAGAACCTTCTCCATCTCAGAGCATTGTGAAATAAACATCTTCTTTACTATAGTTCGTAACAAGTCTTCAGCTTCCATTGGGTCCTCCGAGCTGGAAAATACTGGTGGATTGGTCTGCTGGAAATCCGCAAGACCTCTGTGGTTTCATGAGGGCCTGCCCACTAGATGTGCCTGGAGCAACGACAGTATTGATTGCTATCTGCTCAAGTATGTAGGTTTGATCCATACGATTTTGCTCTATTTGAGTGAGCACTTTAGCCCTTGTAGGTAGGGGAGGAAGCACTTCTTCCTGCCGTCCACCCGATTGATTTATGCGACCGGGATGCTCCACCTGCGCTTTCCGTAGGGGTAACTCACGGGGGGCAGCAGAGCGGGATACTAGGGGTGGTGATCCCTCTCCCTACTGAGCTCGCGAACGAGTCGTAGCTCCTGCTATTCTGTTGCCACACAATGGTTAGCAACCGGAGGAAGGATACATTCAAACGAGTACAAGATGATAATTGGACAGCAAGGTATTAAATTGGTTTCAACATGCATAAAGTTATAATGGGAGTTAGAAATTGAACACCAACTGAAATTGCAAAGTCAACAAAAGATCCATAACATAGTGTTACAACTAGATTGCATCTACAAATGTCTGTAAACGGGATAGCAATCGCTCAGACTAAAGTAATTATACAATCATTACACTATTAAATTTATTCGAGGTGAACTACTGGTCTATTACATCTTGGGCACAACAGTCTCCCACATCCATACCCTACACAAAGTTATCTCGGTTAAAGTTTACCGGGAATTCATCTAAAAGATGATACCCCAGCGATCCCGTGTCTTCGGGGTCCAATGAACTGACCAGACACCTCGGACATCCTAGTAAAGGAACATGATCTCCAGGGGGTGCTGGCCTCTGGGTGCGGGGAAAATCGACTGCCGAAATTCTGGCTTGGCGTTGTGGCCCATACCTAGGCAACAGTTCCACTACCTCTAGTAGTCGGTACTCTGGGGGCACAGCAGCGATGGGAGAGGTCTCATTGTCACCATAAAAGCACGTTACGAGGAACACGCCTCATGTTGACCCCGATCCTAAGATACTCCTGGGCTTCCCTAAGGTGGTGTCGAGTCTCCCACAGCTCGTACGTCTTGCAGTGATCGACTTGATCCATAATATGGACCAATCTCGCTAACTATCGTACCTGGGGATCTTCTCCATATTGGATTTCAGGGAAGAAGTCCCTTTCCGTGACATGGTCCCGTTGTGGAAAATGGTCGTAGAGCGGCTGGGATAACTCTATCATTTCATGGCAGAGGTGACTCATGGACATCTGGGCCACCTCCTGTACTGCCATGGCCTCTGAGGTACCACAGACCTGGAAACTATAGGGAACACTCCCAGTCACATGCCTTGCAATAATATTGATAATTCCTCGGTACTCTTCCATTCTCGGTCCTCGAACGTGGCGGTAGACGGCGTACTCAGGTGAATTATGGACTAAATTAGCCCCATTGCGCAATAAAAATTCCAAAAATAGCCCCATAAATCTAAAAATTCCAAAAATAGCCTCCCCGTAGTAGGTCTTTGCCCAGTCGGGGCCAGCGGCAAGTCTTTGCCCTTGGTGGGGCCGCGGAGTCTTTGCCGTCTCGAGACGGCGGCACACCTGCCCCTCCGGCAAAGCGAGTCTTCCCCACGTGTGGCGTGGGCAGCAGGCGCGTGGCAGGCAGCGCGCATGTGACCCCGGCCTTGGCCCGCCCCGGCCCAGCAGGCCACGTGGCCGTGGCATGCGCTGCGCGCGCCAGGCGAGCCCGGGCGCTTGTGCGCTGCGAGTGCGCGCAAAGGCGACCAACACTCTTTGCCTTGCGCGCCTATAAAAAGGAGGAGCGATGAGGCCTCCATCAGCGGCTCGTCTGACACTGATTAGAGTGAAAAAAATTTTGTGAAAAAAAAATCTACAGTGAGAAAAAATCACGAGCACGTGAAAATAAGCTTTGAAACTGCTGCGAGCACCTAGAAAAGGTAAGTGTCATTCGCATTCGATTAGTATTATCGGTAGTTTTAGCAATGTGATTAGGATGCAATTAGATGAATTGTAGCAGAGAGTAGTTTTAGTTGTGTAGTTAGTTTATTTTGAAGACCTAGTAGTTAACAATGTCATTATCCGTAATTAGATGACTTAACGGACATGTTGCTAGTAGTGTTTTAAATTTCCTTTCGTGTATTTTTATAGTTTCATGAACTTGGTCATAAAATAGCAAAATTTTTGGAGGTCGTTAAGCAAAATAGAAATAGCCCCATGAGCGCTTTGTATATGTACTCTTGATCAGGCATATCGCGTTGGTGCATACTACGCATTACACCGCTAGAATGAGAAACTGACGCACCTCTCGGTAAGTTTTTAAATCTGAAATTTAATGAAAAGAATACCTTGTCGTGGACCACACATGTCTTTGGTGTAAGTTAGGTCTAACTCGGGTATGGAAGCGTAGAAATGCAATAAGAATTTACAAGTGAATTATTTTTGCCTTTGTAATGTCGAACTAGTTAAAAAATTTGTAACTATGTAGTACCAAAGGAAATTTATGAAGTGTAACATAGAATAGGCTATGGATTATTTATACTAGAAATAATATTAGCTTGGACATTTCATTGATAGAAAAATCATACGAACTCAATCGGGATTGAAAACATATGCGACAAAGCGTTAGGTATGCGATGGGCATAACCAAATTTGTAGAAGCGTTCATTCGACAAAAATCCCATAAATAATTCAATGGTTTCATATGCACATGTGTTAGGTACTTTATGGCGGAAATTCAAGATCATTCGTGTTCCACGGGGGCGGTCTCGTCTGCTGACGGACCGTCTGGTGCGGACTGTCAAATTGTCACCGCCCTGTGATCCGGCGCCCGCTACGAAGGACATGAGCCTCTCGGAGCTAAGGCGGTGTGTGCGTTCAGCGTTCGATCGCGCCCTTTGGAAGGAAGAAGGCTGCGCATCGGGCGTTGTATGCCTCGGTGGTGGGTGGTGCGGCGAGGCCGTTTGGCAACTTATGAAGGTCACATGTGGCGCTTCATGGGCCAACTACATGGGGTTGTTTGCAACCCATTCTTTGCGATATATCGCGGCCGATGGTCTCGTTCGATTCTTGGAAACGCACGGGACATCTGGCGCGGGTGGTTCGATGAAGGTGAAGGCTGCTTTGGTGAGGAGGAGCTTGCGTTGGTCTGCGATTACGGAGAGGCGTGGGCGATGGAGACTGAGGCGTGCGGTCAATTTTGAGCCCAGAAGGCGGAGAGATGGTGGTCGGCTCGTATTGATTTTCACGAGTACGGCCAGGCCGGTGGATGAGGTGGAAGCGAGGAGGGCGTGGAAACAACTAGTTCGGAAGGCGGCGAAGCGGAGAAGGCTGCTGCGGGGAGGTGCACTTGGTGGTTTTGTGACCACTAACATTGCTTCGTCCCCTCACGATTGGGCGATGTTGCGATGACATCGCCGGTTCGCGCACGTCCGGAGGTCTTGAGTGGGGTTCAATGAGGACACCCTACTCGTGAGGCGGCGCTTTCTAACAAGATCGCCGCACAACATGCTATTGCAAGATCGCCGTTAACATCGGACGGACGTATTGGGTGCGAGGTCCAACCCGACACGTACATCGTCGGTGTGTTGATGAATCTGTCTTTGGCAAAGTCCGTGCGCGAGGTTCACGACCGCGCCATGGGCTTCGGATAACGGTCTTTGAAGGACCACACATGCGAGTTAGGTGAGCCGCTACGAGCACCGCAACATGGCGTCCTCGTATGTTGCCGGCTTGATAAGCCACCTCGTCGCTGCGGATGTGTCCATTTGCCAAAGCTCACGCTAGCGGATGTTGCCAATATGGTGGGATTCCCGTCGGCTACAAGGCGGCATGGCGTGCGGCGCGAGGTTACGGAGCGAATGTTCGCACATTCGAGAGGCTTACAACCTAGTACCAAGATTATCGCATCAAATCGCGGAATCTAATCCGGGACGTCGTAAACAAGCTTGGCGGGTGCACCGACGGAGGGCCCAATTGTTTTGTTCTTGAAAGGGTCTTACGGGCCTTCCGTCGAGCGATCGAAGGGTTCAAACATTGTCGTTCCGTGCTCACGATGGATGGTACCTTCCTATGTGGAAATGCAGGGTACCATCCTCACTTGCCGTTGCGGCCGATCACGAATGACCGATTAGTCCCGTGGCGTTCGCAATTGTCGAGGCGAGACACGGAGAGTCGGGTTGTGGTTCTGTGCAATGTAAGCGGCGGTCATGCAAGATCGGCGGATGTATGTGTCATCTCGGATCGCAATCTTTGGGTTGTTGTCTGCGTTGTGCATGATGCAAAATGGGATCGACCGCCGTGCGGTGGAGCGATGTTAGGAGCCGTTGGTGCATGAGGCATCTCGCGCCAACTTCCACACAGGTTTGAACAAGGACCTCATGAAGATTTTCAAGAAGCTCGCATGCGTAACCAAGGAGGAAGTTGAGCGGTGTGGAGATAGCTCGATGAGGAGGCAGGAAGCATGTAAGGGACTCGGCGCATGCCGAGGCGAGGCGCGGCTAGAGGTCCGCGAGTTGGGAGTTCACACAAGGGTTAACTCGCACGCACTGACACGGAGAAATGGTCCTCTTTGCACGACACGGACGGTGCAAGGTGCGGGATCATGGCGACCAACATGTCGGAGGTGTACAGCGGTGTGCTCAAGGGTGTCCTATCTCTGCCGATCGTGGAGGAGAGCTGGAACCGTACCATCGGATACTTTGTCAATGAGCCATGATGGCCAAGAAGCATTTGGAGGGCGGAAGCAATTCTCAAGTAATGCATGCCTACATGGCGAATAAGATCAACAAGGCTCGATCGCCGCGCCGCTCGTACCATGGATGGCGTCGGTGAAGTTCGAGATCGGACTCGGGGAGAAATGCGTGATGGGCCATGTTAGGGGATCGTGGCGGTGCCGCGATTGGTGAAGAAGCGTCGTGCACACAGCAAACAAGCGCGGCTTCTGCACAAACCATGCTCCCATGTGTACGCGGCATGCAGGGCGTGGCGGCAAGCCTCGGGCGTTACATCTTCGAGTACTATGACATCCACCACTGTATGCAACTTGGAGTCTTGAGTTCCATTCATACGGGCCGGACCGCCTCTGAGGACCTTTGGTGGGACGGTGAAGTGGGTGCCCAACGACGCACTAAAGCACCCGGCCGTGGAAGGCAGCATCCGACGCATCCGGAGCGACATGGACGACGACCGGTAGCGAACGCGAGTTCGCCGACCCGTTGCGGTGTGCAAGACTATTGGGCACTCCATCGGCCCGCCCAAAGCGGACCCGGCACAAGCGATTGCACGTAGTGAGGAAGATATAATTACTACGTCGTGATGTAAACACTTATTTCAATGTCTTTGATGGACTCTGTTGCTGTTTATCCATGCCTTTATGTAGTACTTGTTAAGTTGTCCGGGTTTGTTGTTAACTCATTATGATCATATTGTATTGTTGAAATTTTTATCGTATGTCTTGCCTTATTTTCCTGTGTCACATAATATATTTTACATCGTGCCTCGACATGTTGTTTCCTGTTGGCGGGAGATAGCGCAGCTCCGATTGGCGACAGCGTCTGAGCCGCTCGACCCACTGCAGGATGTGGGACACCGTTGCAGGCGTGGTCGCGGCGTCGGCCCTCCGAGCCTGGTCCTGAGCGCCCCCAGAGAGAGATGGCCCCTTGACGAGCGGTACGTCCCCAGGCTTCGGGAGACCGGGCTCCTGCCCCTCGCCCGGATGTTGGACCTCCATACGCAGCTGCGGTTTGTGCGCACTCCATGCTGCGCTTCGTGGACCGTTGGAGCAGGAGACTCACACCTTCCACTTCCGATGGGGGGAGATGACCATTACTCTGGAGGACGTGTCTCTGCTTACAGGTCTACCTCTGCGTGGTCTTCCGGTAGTGCCCTCAGAGGCGATGGTGGAAGGTCCGTTTGGTCGGCAGATTGGTGACCCGATTCTTTGCCGAGCGCGTCGGGTGTGCCACATTCTGCTGCGGCGGTACATGATCTGCCCGAGCATGCGACTCGGGAGGAAGTGAGGACACATTTAGTCGCGTACATGTTGTTCTTGTTGGATGGATCTGTTTCCTACCACGCAGGAGACTGCGTGTGCAGAAACTACATCCATCGCGCGATCTCGGCGGGCGCTGGCGACGAGGTTCCACAATGCGATTGGGGCTCTGCGGTGCTGCGCGCCACCTACCGGGGTTGTGTGGCGCTTGTCGGTACGCAGGCGAGAGCGATCCTCGCGGTGTGCTCGCCCTCCTACTGATATGGTCGTGGGAGCACTTTCCGGTCGGCCCGCCGTACTTCCGCACCAGCGTGCACCCTTACCAGTGACCACCGAGCTTTGCGGAGCAGCTGCGGGGGCGACCCGTCGGCGGGCCTCTGATGGGAACACGTTGGACACGTGCTACCCTAGGGTGGGCTAGGGAGAGACCGAGGCGCGTATACCCAGAGTTCCATAACCTTTTCGAGACTCTCCACGAGGATGAGGTCATCTGGTGGCCATGGACAGCATGGTTCCTTCACGACACGTCCCCCTTCGGATTATCGTCCCAGTGCAATCTGGACGAGGCACTCTGGATGACGACCTGCCACTTGGTCTTCTCGCACATGGTCGAGCAGTACAACCCGCAGCCGGTCATGAGGCAATCGGCCTTTACCGGAGGTTCCACCGCCGCGGACGACCTCTCACAGCAAAGGCTCACCGGTATGTCTTTATTTGGTGTTATTT